>OZ004719.1:29008854-29741835 GCA_963924515.1 Vespertilio murinus
TGTCTAGTCTCTGGCCCAGGCTCCCCTCTCCCGTCACCGCGAGCCTCATGGCAAGCGTATCGGGTGTCAACCAGCTGCCCTCCCTCCTCGCTGGTGAGTGAGAATGAACTGCCATGGGAACTTCTGGTCCTAACTATGTTGCTGAGACTCAAAGGGCTTAGAAAAGCTAAGCTGCGGTGTCTGCGCCTCACCATGTTGTCATGGCCAGGTCTGTGTCCGTGTGTCTGCACCTCACCGTGTTGTCATGGTCAGGTCTGTGTCTGTGTGTCTGCACCTCACCATGGTGTCATGGCCAGGTCTGTGTCCGTGTGTCTGCACCTCACCATGGTGCCATGACCAGGTCTGTGTCTGTGTGTCTGCACCTCACCATGTTGTCATGGCCAGATCTGTGTCCATGTGTCTGCACCTCACCGTGTTGTCATGATCAGGTCTGTGTCTGTGTGTCTGCACCTTACCATGCTTCCATGGCCAGATCTGTGTCCATGTGTCTGCACTTCATCATGCTGCTATGGCCAGGTCTGTGTCTGTGTATATTCTACTCACCATGCTTCCATGGCTAGATCTGTGTCCATGTGTCTGCATCTCACTGTGTTGCCATGACCAGGACGGTGTCCATGTGTCTGCACCTCACTGTGTTGCCATGACCAGGTCTGTGTCCGTGTGTCTGCACCTCATCCTGCTGCCATGGCCAGGTCTGTGTCTGTGTGTCTGCACCTCACCGTGTTGCCATGGCCAGGTCTGTGTCTGTGTGTCTGCACCTCACCGTGTTGCCATGACCAGGTCTGTGTCCATGTGTCTTCACCTTACCATGCTGCCATGGCCAGGTCTGTGTCTGTGTGTCTGCACCTCACCGGGATGCCATGGCCAGGTCTGTGTCAGTGAGGCTGTAACCATGGGCAGCCTGTGCGGGAAACATCTCCCAGGCCAGAGCCCCTCGGTGAGCACAGAAACAGGGAAGGCACACGCTGCACTGCTTTTAGGCCAAAGCCAGCTTCCCTCCCCAACTCCGACCTCTCTCGCTGCCCTTCTCCTCACCACTGCCTGGACCCTCTGCTCAGTAAGCTCTTCCCCCAGAGAGCAGACGTCTCAGGGCTGGGCTGTCTGGCCCAGTGGTTGCTTTGCCCAGATTACAGGAGAATTCCATGAGCGGGGACTTTCCAGACCAAATGGACTTTTTAGATTAAATAAGGACATCCAAAAAGTTTTAAAAAACACATCTCAAGATATAAACTTCCCTTGAAGCAAATTCTTGCTTCTGATGACAACAACGGATTCTCTATTCTTTCTTTCTTTCTTTGCCTTCTTTCTATTTAAATAAAGAAAACCCATATTTTACCCCTTTTAGACAGATTCCTTGGGCTCCTAGAAAAGCTAAGAAGGAGCAGAACAGCATCTTGAGACAAATACAGGTGTTTCACCAATTTCCTCTTCAAAGGAGCCGCCCCCCCTTCCTGCAGGTGGAGCCCAGGCGTGGGAAAAGCTAAGCGAAGTGCTATGGTTCTGAGTTCACAGGAGAGAACTGCAACCTCGGGCCAGGCCTCCACTTCCGCCGTCTCACCACCACATCCAGGGCACCCTTCGCCCAGGGAAGTAAGACTGGACAGGAGAAGCGGGGCTGGGAGTCAGGTGGGAAAATTGAGAATGGATGGAGGAGAGAAGGTGTCTGTGGATGGTTTGGGGGTACACAGAGGGGCCTGAGAGAGCAGAGAGCAGGCCTCGGGGATTTTTTTTTGGGGGGGGGGAAGAAGGGGGGTATGTGGGGAAAGGATTATGTTGAAAGCTCCAGGAACTCATCTGTTGAGTCCCGTGCTAAAAGCAGCAGCACTGGCCGAAACCGGTTTGGCTCAGCCGTAGAGCGTCAGTCTGCTGACTGAAAGGTCCCGGGTTCGATTCCGGTCAAGGGCATGTACCTTGCTTGCAGGCACATCCCCAGTAGGGGGTGTGCAAGAGGCAACTGGTCTATGTTTCTCTCTCATTGACGTTTCTAGCTCTCTATCTCTCTCCCTTCCTCTCTATAAAATATCAATAAAATATATATTAAATAAATAAATAAATAAAAGCAGCCCTGGTTTCAGTGTCTCTTCCCCCCTTGGGGTGGGGGTGGATGAAGCTGGGAGACCCTCAGGGCGTCTTCTGGGTCCTTTCTGCCCGGCACCCATGCTGCTCCCATGCTCCGCCCAGTGACCCTTTCTCCCCTGTTCCTTGCGGGCACCTAGCCATGCTGAGAAGATAGCGCCATATAAATGCCAAACAGATGAGGCCCGCCTGTCCCGGGACAAATAGGCCTTCAGCTCCCGCTGTCAGCAGCACCTTCCGGCGCACAGACACATCTCCCGGAGAATGCCGGTGTTGCCTCTCCATTTATTTCTGCGATTTACTCTCAATCTTGGTAGCGGAACGCTGTGCTCTGTGTTTTTGTTTTGTTTCCTTTTTGGTATTATTGATTTTCTTTTCCCAGAGGGACTTTATGGTTTGTTATTTTGATTTCCTGAATTCATAGTCGGGAAATGGGATGCCTTTCTTCTGATTGCTCTTCCAAAACAACAAAAATAATAACCGTCATTTGTATCCCTCTCTCGCATGCATGATCTCATACAAATGCATGGCGCCTGGGGTCCGAGGGAACGGGTTCCAGACTTGATTCCACCTGCGGCTGGCTGTGTGACCTTGGGCAGGTGACTTGACCTCTCTGAGTCCTTGTTGTTTCATGTGTCTCAAGGGGATAGTGCAGGCTTGTTCCTCCTAGCACAAACGCTTGTGGGAAAGTATGTGGGATAATTTATATGAAAACTTGAGGTAGCTATTGATTTTTAGATGAGAAATTTGAGACACAGAGAACCTAAGTGGCTTGCTCTAAGTGCTGTAGCTTATAAGCGACAAAAGCCGTATATAAGCACAGGTTTTCTGACAACAAGTGGTCTGCCCCCGGCTCTGCGTGATGGCCAAGGCTCGGACAGATGGACGGGGGAGCCAGCATTACACAGCTAATAACGGTTAGCACTTATGCACACGCACTGTATGCCGGTGCTCTCTCCAAGAACTTGACTGCATTAACCCACTCAATCCTTATGACTATTATTGGTATGTTCATTATATCAAGATTAAGTGTTTGCCTGAGGTTGCCAAGCTGACTCTGAGCAGACTGACAGCAGGTACCTGGGCCATTAACCCCTGCCCGGCCCTGCCTCTCTCGGGCCACACGGGCTGTAGGGCAACTGCCGGCCAGAGCAGACCTTCTCCCATATCCGCTCCAGCGGGGGATGGGACCACATTGGATTCTAGGAAACTTTAAAAGAAGAGGGAGGGGAGAAGTTGGGGTGCAGGAGCACTGACCTCTGTAAGCACCCTAGAAGGTTTACCTTGGTGTCTAAATGTGCAGAACAGTGGTCCTCAACCTTGACTAAGCATCTCAGCCAACTGGGGGGCTTGTCCTAACAGAGGGCTCCCCTCCCCCCATTTCCATCCAATAGGTCAGGACCTGAGAATGTGCATTTCCAACAAGTTCACAGGTGGTATGGATGTTGCTGACACATTTTAGGAAACCCAGGCCTAGACAGTAAGAAGTAATAAAGTTCAGGACATGGGGTCCAGGTCCAGCCCCTTTGGACTCACCACATCAGCATAAGGAAGGCTTGGTGTGGGTCATAGGGAATCTGCAGAAGAAGGAATCAAAGATCTCTATGGAAATGCTTCCTGCAGAAGAGGGGTGGGCTGCCTTCCTGAGCCAGGGCCCCTCTGGGGAGCCCGGCTAGTTGGCTGAGGGCTGAGGGCTATGGGCTGAGGGCCGAGGGCAGTGTGTTCTGCCTCACGGCTGAGTGAGCTCAGAAGCCCCCACTGCACAGTAAGTAAACAACAGCCGCCAAGTCCACAGGAAAGGCTGTCACCAAACCCCCAGGCCTCCCAGACAGAAGCGTCCCTTCAGCTGTTGCTGTTTCGCGGCGGCGGCTGCTGCCTTCTCATGGCCTTGTACTGACAATAGTCGTAAATAACCGCCGTGCTGTAGAGAAATCATTTGAACAGCGGAGAGTCAAATAAATACATTAGAACTGACAGCTTAACTACAAGGAGTCCATTTGTATGTGGCGGCCTGCCGCTTCCCGAGACGTGCGGTGCACGCAGGGGCCAGCAGAGGGCGCGCCGAGCTCACGTTGAGCAAGGCCAAGGGAGACTTTCCCCCCCAGCCCAGCCCAGCCCAGCCCCTGGTAGGAGGCCTCAGCCTCCCTTAAAACAAAGCTTTCAGACTCCAGTGTGTGCGGGGAAGATCATGCAAACCTGTGCCGACACTCCCCACCCCTCCACAAAGTACAGGCTTTGTTTGTAACTAAGCTGAGAGTTTAGGTTTGGGGCTGGGACTGGGGTGCTGAGACTTGTGTTTCTCAGAGCTGGGTCACCCTTGTGGGTGGCAGAGTCACCAGGTCACAGTAGGGACATCACACCTCCTTCATGTGCTGCCCACCTGCACCCTAGTCCCACCCAGACACCCAGTCGGGCTTTTCCTCCTTGGCCCTGGTTCTTGGCAGTAGTGGCTGATCTGTCCTATCATGACAGGCTTAACTCTGGTCCCCTGTTCTCAGCAGCACGTATCTGCCTCTTTCCCTGCCCTTGGCTGGGCCCTTAGCATCCTGGTTTTCAGGATGCTCACTCTTTCAGGAAGTGCTGAGCCTTCATCAAAGGCAATAAAGTCTCCGGGCATGTCCTCCTCTGGGCGAAGGGGTACCTGTGCCGTGGGCTGCACCCCATCTCATCTACTGCCTGCTCCCCTGCTTCGGGCCCAGCAGGCTTTGCGTAAGGAGAGCTTCACTGGTGCTAGGACTGAACTACAGAGAGCAGAGAGGGGCTCTTATGCCAGGGCTGACCATGCTGGGTTCAAGCCCTCAACCAGCCCACAAGCTGCTGGGAGTTGGGGTGGAGATTGGTGTCAGGGGGTGGGGGGTGGGGGAGGGTTTCTTCCCACAGAGCTGAGTCTGCAGCAGAGGGCAGACAGATGTACCCGAATACTCAGATGCTAATTGATTTGGGGGGAGGGGAGTTTTTCTTTGCTGTCTTCTTGGTTTCCTGACTTCAAACTCCTTGTCAATGGAGACTCCATCTTGCTCCCTGTTGGGTCCAGGGACACATTATAGGGACACTTCCCAGATGCCTTAGGGTCTGTGGCCATGAAATGAGTGGTTCCCGCTCTCTGAAGGGAGTTGAGCCGGCAGCAGGTTGGCCAGGAAGAAGCACTTTCTGGCTATAACGTTATTAGATGCTATAACGAATCCCAAGCAGAGTTCCTGTCTCTCGGAAGCGGACTGGGTCTGACCACGTCTTGTCTATTTGAAGCTAGCGGGATTTCTCTGTTGTGTGAGAATGAAGTCCGTGGTGGAGTGGGCACCTCTGGGACTGTCTGCCCTGCCCCCCTCCCCCTGCGCTTCCCTCCCCTCTCCACCTCCCCCAGGATGGCTGGTCACTGACAGTGTACAAGCCCCTGCTTCCACTGTTCTCGAGGCCTACCGACATGTTTGTTCTTGAGTTCCTTGAGATACCTAAGTTCTTCTGGGGAAATTTCCCTTAAAGACAAAAACAGAAATAACCCCCCCCCCCTTTCTTCAATACTCAGCTCCGGTCACATGTTGTTAGTTGCAATCAAAACCTCGCTGTGGCCCCAACCAAGTTCATGACTCCGGCCTACAGGGTTCCTCATCAGAATATGCCCTCGCCAGATGGAAGCTTGTGCCTTTGTCTACATGTGCACCTTTCTCTCTGCCCCGAATCCTCAGAATCCCTCTCTCTCCCTCAGCCTCACATAAGCTGTCCCTTCTCCTCTGGGGCCGTCCCAGTCAGGGCAGATTGATTGCTACCATAGTACTCTGCGCATTCCTCTTAGAACACATTCCTCCAGCTGGGATTACACAATTGTCCCCTGCACCGGGCTGTGACATCCTCCAGGGTGACATGCCCTGGTCAGCTGTGTTTGCATGATGCCTGACACATTCTAAACACAGAGACGTGTTGATACAGGGACTATGAGGCTTACAGTCCTGCCCACAGATGGGAGGGAGGTCCTAAGAAGGTCCTCATGGCCAACAATTCCTAAAGACTAGACACATGGAGGTAGAGAGAAAGAATATGTAACAGCAAGAGCGTGAATGCAAGGCAGAGTGAGTATCTCTGTTCTGTTTCCTTCTGATTCTCATCTCTCACTCCTCTACACACACACACACACACACACACACACACACACACACACCTTGCGGCTTTCCTTTGCTGCCCTAGCCCCCATCCAGGGTTTAGAACTGGCTCACACTTCAGTAATCTTCCGAGCTATTACATCCAGAACCTTCCCCAACCTCTAATCGCCAGCGAAAATGCCCCCAACTCCGAGGCAAAGAGAAAAGGAGAAGAAGAAAGGAGAAAAGAAGGCGAGAGGAGGTAAGAGAGAAAAGTAATATCCAATTTCAACATTTCGTTCTTCGCCATTTAAACGTCCGGAGGCAGCAACTGTGCAATCTGTATGTTTTGGATCATGTCTGCTTCCTTGTGGGAGTTTCATAAATTGATGATGATAACGCAGCACATTTCTTTTAAGTCCTTAGACATTCAGTCTTTATTGCTTTATAAAGTCTGCTCGGGGCACCGATGAAATGAAACTGGTGAGATTTTGCTCTGTCCGTTCTGCAAATCCCATCACACAATTTGCACCTGCGATGCAACTTGCATTCAGAAGCAGCAATTCACATTGCAAAAGGCACCGGAGACCAGTTCTGGGGGGCTGGGGACAGGGGGTGACTGGGAGACTGGGCAGAGCCCTCTCAGGGGCTGATGGGAGAAGAAGGTTCTTGATTAAAAACCAGTCCAGGGAAGCAGCCGTGGCTTCCTATAACCTCCACTTGCAACCAGGAATTTTTGAAAATTATGCACAGTTCATTTCCCTCCAGCCCTGTAATAAAATACATGCAATATGTAAATAGCAGAGCTCCTAATGTGGAAGCCATAACCGTCACCTGCTCTATTTAATTATTGGAACACAATGTTTTTTTCCCCTACAGCCGAATAGCTACACTAATAGGAATATTACCCCGATGGACAAACTCACTCCCCAGACCAATACATTTTTTGGCTTTTATGCTGATTTTCATGAAATAAATGTGAGGCATTTGGAGTTCACACCAGAAAGCAAGGAGCTCTGCAGTACAGGCGGCGGTGTGACTCTGAACCTTCAAAATCCTATCCAATAAAAGGGTAATATGCAAATTAACCATCACTCCATCACAAGATGGCAGCGCCTAATCCTCTCATCTCCGCCCAAGTCCCCCAGTCCTGGCAGCATGAGCAGCCTGGCAGAATGCTTGCTTCCTCACTGCAGCGACGAGGCAAGCACTCTGTGCCCAGCCGCGATGGGCCTCTGGGCCGTGGAGATGATGGGTCAGCCGGTGTGAAGTAGCCAGGCCCCTCAGAGAGCTACTGGTGCAGGGATTCGTGCTCAGGGCTACTAGTTGTTCAGAAAAGGAGTCAGACCTCTTCTGATTGAGTTGCAAAACTAAAACAGATGGAAGTAGCACATCCCTTCAACCCTCTTCCCCCCCCCCCACCTCCCCGTCGACACACACATATGCAGGCAAGAATGACTCATTCTCTTCTCTAATGAACTCATTATTCCTGAAGTGCAAGGGTGACCTAACTCATGCTGGCTTATATGCAAATGACAAGCGGTGGCTGGTCCCTTTCTCTGTGAGGAGAGAACAGACCAGGCCCCCCATGGGGCGGCATTACCACGCCCAACCAGGGAGAGCTGCTCCCAAGGAGCACAGCCTGGTGAACTTGGTCTTCAGCTGCTGGCCTCCCCCAGGGAGGGGGCGTGGTGGCAGCCTCAGGGTCCGCAGAGACCCGGCTCAAGGGATGCCTCTCACTTGTTGACTTCCTTAGGGTACTGCCAGTCCTTCCAGGATGTTGTGTAGCAGCTGTGTTCATAGAAAGCGGATGCAGATGGACCAGTGGGTGTCCACGTGCGCATTGCCGATCAGCGTCATGGAGCTGCATGGTGGCCGGTTCTGTACGGATGGCCAGTCTATTTGTCACATGAGACCCCGCCTGCCAAAGAGCCCTGCCAGCGCTGCCGTGCTTTGCAAAACTATAAGCCACTACAGACATAACGGATTTGCAACGACCAGGGGCTGTGATGCTGAATCCCTGATGGGCAGAGCGTGACGACAGGCAAGCCCAGGGTGCGCTCAGACGTGGAGCGAGTTAGACTTGAAATCAGAAATGAGCCCAAGATTTACTGACTTTATTAGAGGGAATACATGCTTGGAGACACAGGGGGGTCGTTTATGAGGGCTGTTAATAGCTGGCTGGGAAAACTCACGTCGTGTTGCCTGCCATCTAGTGGCGGGAGACTACCATCGCAATTCCCTCCAGACCCCGGGAAAGGACTTCCAGATGGTTGTCTCTGAGAAGGGCGGGCGGGTACAGGGGGAGCGGTCAGAGGGTGCCCACTGGGCGGTGAGGGAAAGAGAGCCACTGTCCCCGGGGCCTCGCTGGCCCAGGAGCCTGACCCCAGGCACCTCCGGCGTGTGAACCTCAAGAGCCGGGCTGTTTAGACATTAAGTAAGAATAACCACAGAAATGATCCGAATGATGATGATCATATTAAGAAACATAAACAATTATAATCATCACAGCAGACTGCTCGCCCTGTTCCTTTCTGGGCTCTGGCTGGTAAACATACAAAGGGCCGAGGCAGGGGGTGGAGGATGCCCAGGAGGCTGCGAACAGGATATGAAGTCCCCGCCCCCAACACACACACACACACACACACACACACACACACACTTCATTCCTCTTTCCAGGGGAGGCTGGTGAGTTGCAGTTCTGCCTTGGGAGCACACGGAGCTAGCTTCCTCCCGCAGTCTCCCAGTGCACCCACGCAAGTGTTCCGGGCTGTGGCCACTGCGGGCCACGCACCGCCTTCTCTCCCGCCAGGGCAGCTGCTAGGCCTGGGCTCCCCATGGAGAGTCTGGGAACCACTAGGAGAAAACAACCATAATAAATAAAGCACTGGCTTAAATTAAAAAAACAAAAACCTTTACGTGAAGAATTTCAGTGCTTTTTATTTTTTAAAAATATTTTTGTTGCCGAAACCGTTTTGGCTCAGTGGTAGAGCGTCGGTCTGCGGACTGAAGGGTCCCGGGTTCGATTCTGGTCAAGGGCATGTACATTGGTTGCAGGCACATCCCCGGTAGGAGGCGTGCAAGAGGCAGCTGGTAGATGTTTCTCTCTCATCGATGTTTCTAGCTCTTTATCTCTCTCCCTTCCGCTCTGTAAAAAAAAATCAATAAAATATATTAAAAATATTTTTGTTGATTTTAGAGAGGAAGGAAGGAGAAGGAGATAGAAACATCAATGAGAGAGAATCCTTGATAGGCTGCCTCCTGCATGCCCCCTACTGGGAATAGAGCCCACAACCCGGGCATGTGCCTTGACCCAGAAATGAACCGTGACCTCTGGGTTCATGGGTCGATGCTCAACCACTGAGCAACACTGGCTGGGCATCAGTGCTTTGTTAATTGGACGTCATTGATAAGAACTGATGAGTACTTACTCTCTCATGCACTATGTCAGGCAGATGCCACAGTTGATCATACAAGGTCAGTATGGTCGGTCACGAACCCCCTTCACAGATGGAGAAATAGAGGATTACTACTAGTAGAGAGTAGTTTGGTGACGGGCACATAGTAAGGAATTAAACCAGGATCCAAACCCTGTTCGCACACTCCTCATTCTTTACACCTTATGGACTCCAGTTATCTTGTCCCAAGCACTGAACATCAGAACCTTAGTGTAGAAAAGAACTCTGAAGTTCACGATCCTAATGCAATTGCTCACCCCAAGACAGGTGTTTTAAGTGCCTGAGACTATTCCTCTGTCTCCTTCCCTGCCCTTACACCCCGATCCACTGCCTGAGGTCTGGAGGTGCCACTCAAAGCTCCCAGAGCCTTTCTCCAGCCCGTACCCGCAGTGTCTCAATGGCGGGAGGGAGGAAAGAGGAGTGAGAAAGGGCTTGGGGTGGGAGGAGACAGGTTGGCTCCAGGGATCTGGGGGAGGAAAGGAAAGAGCACAGAACTGGGCAGGAGACTGGCTTTCAGAAACGGTCAGGCCCACTTTTTTAAAGGGTATCCTCCCCTCTCCCCTCACCCCCCTTTTTTTAATGAAAAGTCAAGCACAGATGATCCAAGAGCCAGTGCTTGCTTCTCTTCTCCATGCTGCTTATGCAAACAGGCTGTTGTTCACCTCAACGTTAAGCAAAACCTTAACTGATGTGATTTTTGCGTCTCCGTTATCAATGGATGGTGGGAGCAGCTGCAGCCACAGGACTTGCCACGGTGCCCTAGGCTTGCTTGCTGGTCTCCTGGGCACCAGGAGTTGCCGCTGCCTCTCAGGGGCTCCTGGAGTGTGAGGGAAATACAGGAAGTTGGGAGATGCCCATGGTGGGGATGGCCAGAGGTGCTGAAGGGAGCCCCCGTGCTCACTAGCCCCCAAATGGGCTACCAGCAAGGAGATGCCTCTGTGTGTGTGTGTGTGTGTGTGTGTGTGTGTGTGTGGTCACTGACTCCCAGGGAATGTGGGTAGTGGCTGAAACCCAGGGAGTCCTGAATCACACCTTCATGTGGTTGGAGGTGACTTTAGCTCCCCACTTGGCCTTTGGCTTTCCAGAGGTGAACTTGTGATCTTGTGGGGACTTGGTGTCTCTGTGTAGCTGGAGTCTTTGCTTCCCGCTAAAGTGAAAACATTTATCTGGCCAAATAAAGCCACCCTGGACTATTCTAAAAGCAAATGTCCTTTGGCTATTTTGTGTCTGATGTTTGTCTTCCTGTGTATTCTCTCTTATCTGGAGACTTTGTGGATTTCCTAAAAAATCAATATAAGAAGCTGAAAGGAAGTTAGCATGTGCTACTCAGAAGAGCGGCATTAAAAGAGAGAAAGGAGAGCTGGTGGGAGGGAGGAGTAGAAGGAGGGAAAGGCACAGAGAGAAGAGTAAAGGCAAACTGTGCATTGATAAAGCAAATGTCTATATGCCTTGCCCTGTGTTAGGAACTGTGAGAATACAGAAAATAAAGGCCAGCTCAACTCTCCCGGATTCACAGGTATTTAAGGAGGCAACACAGTAAGGAAGCCAAAAGGAGGGATTCTCATCAAAGGACACATATGTCACAAATACACACACACACACACACACACACACACACACACACACACATATGTTAGGTGTCACAAATGGTAAAAATTTAAAATTATACATTTGTATCTGCATAGACTATCAGAAAAAATACTTAAAGAAACTCGTGGCATTAGAGAGGTGTGGGGTGGCTAGCAGAAAGGGCTGGAAAAAAAGAAACCTTCATTGCATACCTTTTGGAAGAGCACAGTTTCTGAAGTTGAATGATACAATGGCCATCTATGTACTGCATTTTCCTTTTTGGAAAGTTTACACGAACATGGCGGCAGACTTACTCATTAATTTAATAATTACATATGTGATGCTACTCTATGTTGAGAGGCGGGCTGTGATATGTCAGGCATAAATGATACTTTCAACATTGCAATTCAACGTGTCCTGCTTACACTAACTCACTTAAACTTCATAGTAGCCCTGTGAGCATATCCAGTCATCATCATCCCATTTAATGGATGAGGAAACTGAGGGTCACCAAGCTCAAACTACGTTGCCCAAAACCAAACAGGATACAAGTGGAAGCACTGGGCATTAGTCAGTTATCTGTCTGGAGTGTGTGCTTTTGGTTAATATCGGGACAGGCTCTATAATTTTCGGGGCCCAGTGACAAGTGAAAATCTGGGTGGCATTGTCAAAAAGTATGAAGAATTTTACTCCGGAGACCACTGAGCATTAGTCCAAGTGTGGGATCTACCTGAACAGAGGTAACACACCCACAGAGCCAGCCTTGGTCAACATACCACTGCTCTTCAAGGCAAACCAGGGCTTTACCCTCATGGAGTTGGCATTCTAATTGGAGGGCTGAGGGGATGATATATAATAAACCAACAGGACATGAGTGTGTGCCAGGAAGAGAAGTCACATGCCTATGACACACAGTACCACAGGCTGACAGGCTCTGTAGTAAAGACACTGCCTGTGTTTAACCCCATATTTCCCTAATTTTATTGACTATAGGACCATTTACATTATTTATTTTAAAAAATATATATTTTTTATTGATTTTTTTACAGAGAGAAGAGAGAGGGATAGAGAGTTGGAAACATCGATGAGAGAGAAACATCGATCAGCTGCCTCTTGCACACCCCCTACTGGGGATGTGCCCGCAACCAAGGTACATGTCCTTGAGCAGAATCGAACCTGAAACCTTTCAGTCCGCAGGCCAACGCTCTATCCACTGAGCCAAACTGGTTTCGGCAGGACCATTTACTTTCATGTAAATCAGTATTTTTTTTTTACTTTTTCACCTTATAAAATCATCCTTGGAATTGGAGTTTTTGACAAACTCATTTTGGGCAACTCTGAATGGTATGAACCCCTTATTCTGTAGATGAGGGACCCAGAGAGTGTGCAGGGCTTGGTCAGTGTCTCATGTGGCTGGTTAGTGCCAGACCCATGTCCCTTGACTTTCACCTGCTGTCCTCTCTGAGATGCCTGGAGGAGCTGGGGGACAGCTGACTCGTTCCATGTCTGTCCATGCATGTCAGCAGGCAGATAGGCCGTGCTTAGCTGCGCTCTAGAGTGGTGTGGCTTTTGTTTCTCACAGAACATTCCTCTCCTCCTCTGGTGAGATCTTTTCCTTCCAAAGCCCCCTTCTCCTCTTTCTTTTTCTTGTTTTCAATTCTAGGTCCCCTGTTTTTCTGAAATGCAAGTTCACGTTGTGCTTGATACTACTATCTTAAAAATGAAAGGGACCATTTGCTTCCAAAATAATGGCTTTCATTAAATGATGCATGTGTCTGTTAAGGACAGCAGGCCATCTCTGCATTGAAAACCCATGGCTTTGGCCTGGTGTGTGTGTGTGTGGGGGGGGGGGGTGTGTGAGAAGAAATATGCGCAAGTGTTTACAGATTGCTACATTCATTCAGAATTAAAAGGGCACACGTGGGTATCGTGCCATAGGCTCTTTAGGTTGTTGAGATAGTGCCCTTTAAAAAACATTTGTTTTGCTCTGGTGTGGCTCGGTTGGTTGAGCATTGTACCGTGCGCCTAAAGGTTGCCGGTTCCATTCCTGGTCAGGCCACATACCCAGGTTGCAGGTTTGCTCCTGGTCAGGGTGCATCTAAGAGACAACCAGTCAATGTTTCTCTCTCTCCTTTTCCCTCTTAAAAAAAAATCAATAAAAGCATATTTTTAAAAAGAAAATAATTTTTTTTAAAAACATGAAAAATAGCTGAGACCGGTTTGGCTTAGTGGTAGAGCGTCGGTCTGCGGACTGAAAGGTCCTGGGTTCGATTCCGGTCAAGGGCATGTACATTGGTTGTGGGCGCATCCCCAGTACGGGGTGTGCAAGAGGCAGCTGGTCAATGTTTCTCTCTCATTGACGTTTCTAGCTCTATATCTCTCTCCCTTCCTCTCTGTAAAATATCAATAAAATATATTTTTTAAAAACATGAAAAATAAAAACCTATGTTTTACCTTAAATTTTGCCCTTGATATGGTGCCTTCATAATAAATTCTGTCCACAGCCCTTTGCTTCTCATTAAAAAGGTGGAGTTGAAGCTCTTCCTACTGCATTGAGATCAACTTTTTCACTTAAGCAGTGATTTTTTTATTTCATTTCGTTTTTTATTTTTTTTTACTTTATGAATTTGCTTGTTTGCATTGGCCAGCTCCACCAGCTGTTTGGGTTTATGTGAACTCAGGGTCAAGTGCTGATGCAGCTGAAGAATTGCAGAAATTAATTCCGAAAATGGCGACAGGAATAAGAACCTAAGCCCAAATCCGTGCTCGGTAGGCTAAAACTGATCAATTTCCCGGTCTCTAATTAAAACAAGCCACCAAATACAACAGCAGCATAAAATCCAGGGCTTTTTCCCGGTGATGAATGTGACCGGCCTGCAAATTTCTCATTGCTGGGAACAGAGATTTCATGCGCAGTAGCAGTTACACAGAAAGCTTACTGGCAATTTATGTTTGGTCATATGTATGTGTTTACTCACTGCCCAAACCCTACCCCCACCCAGCCCCCATCACAACATGGGCACCCACTCAATTAAACCAATTAAAAAACAAAAAAGGAAGTTTCTTTCTCTCACCTATGTGTCTTGGAAGGCGCTCATTTCTGGATGTTGAGGGGGTAAACAGATATGGCAGGAGAGCTAAATTTTTGATGACTTGAATTGTGAAAATTTGCATGTGCACCATCTGCTTGTAAACGGAATCCTAGCTTTCCATCAATTAGCACTATAATTTCGCGAGTAATGTAGGTTCACTTCTGATTGATCTTCAATTAACACTAGATCTTAGCTATTTTCTTTATTCCTAACTTATTTTCTCTCTCGGATAAACAGAGAAGCTGCAAAATCACCTTCCTGCTTTGAAATGCAGATACCTCTTCTTGATGAGGGTATCCACGTTCCTTCCACCTCCCTTTACCCCTGAGTTAGTAAGAGATCAGGTAATGCCAATCCGTGTCATTTTATTTCCAAAAGAGCATCAGGAAATCAGCCAGGAAGGCTCATTATGTGCAAATTCCTTCCTTCCTTCCTTCCTTCCTTCCTTCCTTTCTTCCTTCCTTCCTTCCTTCCTTCCTTCCTTCCTTCCTTCCTTCCTTCTTTCCTTCTCTCTTCTCTCTCTCTCTCTCTCTCTCTCTCTCTCTCTCTCTCTCTCTCTCTCTCTCTCATTGGAAATTTTTACAAAATAAATTCCAACATTATTATGTCAAGAAGCCCCCAAAACAGCAATTGCAAAAACTGAAGGAATGTGGAGGTTGTGCAAAATCATCCGGTTCCTTTCCTTGGACACAAGCTCTCAGGGTGTGCAGGGGACACAGCTGTCCTCTACCCATCCCCGCCCAGGGCAGGCGTCCCCGCCAGGTGGTCAGCCAGCTCCTCCGTGTTGCCACCGCTGGATAAAGGGGCAGAACCTCCCTGATGAGGTGGTTGCAGCGGCGTCCTGGCAGCTGACGCATGTTTACCAGCTGACGTAGCTCTGATACTTCTTCTGCAGTCTAGGATAATGCCCAGTGTTACTGCTAATTTCCTTACAGCTGATGGTAGTGCATCACTGTGATATGTTATCCGCCTTCCCCTTCACAGATCCCATTCATATAATATTTGTTATGGCTTCAAGCACATAATTTCACCACGTAGGGGACTGTCTTTTTCTCATTATGGAAATAAGATTTACTTAGCAATCCTTTCTGCTATAGTCAGCTTATTGGAAGCTTTTTATGCCATTAAGCAAGGATAGTATTTTTTTTTTTTAATGGAAAAGGTCTAAGACTTTTCCTCCTTATCTTATATTTGTGTTATATGCATCATTGTGTCCTTCATTAGCTTGCTACACTAAGAGAGAACGAACAACATTTGTCGAAAATGAGTCACAAAGGGCACTGTGCTTACGGCTTAATGCCACCAAAGCTGTCTTCTCACTCCTGCCGCAGTCCCGTGTCCGTGCTGTCTTTCCCGGGTGAGGTGCCCCGTTATAGTTCCACTGTCCTCCGGGGGTTTGAAAGCTTCCCCATTCAGCCAGGATTTGTGGGGGGGAAAGACAGAATGGAGGCTCCCATGTGGGACTTTGTATGGGCCCGGAAGTGCCACTCATCATTTCTTCATGCATCCCATGAGCTGCAGCTCAGCCGCTGGCCAACCCCCACTGCAAGACGAGCGGAAAATAGCCTGTACTTATTGTCAAGAATGGCCCGCTGGGCTGTGGGACCTTTACCCGACTCCCCCTGCTCCGCTCAGCACGCTTTCGCTGAGACCGGGAAGGAAGACATGCCACTGTAAGGCCTCCCTTCTCTGGATGTGCGTGATGTGGATGTTCCAGAGATTTCCCTTTTTTTATGGGGCTGGACCTTGAAATGACTTTCTCCAATTGGACCCCAGCTTCTACCTGAAGTAAGTTACAGCTTATAGGGTTTAATGTATAATAACTGCAGCAATAATAAGAGTCGACTACCTTTAGGGACATGTCAGACACTGTTCTACGTGCTTAGCTGCATAATCTCATTTAATCATCGTTGCACCTGTAAGAAGTAGGTACTTTCTTATCAATATTTGAAATGAAGAAGCCCAGTTGTAAAGAGATCCAATTTTATCACAGTGATGTTGTTTTAATGTAGCTACAAATGCTACGTTAGGTTTAGAAAGCCATGGCTGACTCTGAAGGATGTGATTGGAAAGAATTAGTACAGCCTGGATGGTGAAGATCAGAGCAAAGACCCATGAACCAAGAGGTTGCTGGTTCGATTCCCAGTCGGGGCACATGCCTAGGTTGCAGGCTTGATGCCTAGAAGTGGGTATGGAGAAGGCAGCTGATCAATGCTTCACTCTCATCCATATTTCTCTCTCTCTTTAATCCTCTCCCTCTCTCTCTAAAAGTCAATAAAATCATATTTATATATATTTTTTAAAAAAACAATTAGTACAACTTCTGGCATGATTCCCAACAAGGGGTGTGAATGTCAGGGAGACAGATCCAAACCCTAGGCTGGCAAGGGTATCCCACCACCTGCCCGGAGGGTCACTCACATCCTGCCCTTCTCACTTCCCTCGGGGACCCCACCCATTCACTAATTCATGCACTGGACCTCTGGTTCAGTTATAACACTGAATCTCTCTCCCTCCCTGAGTTTTTTTTCCCTTTTCTTTTAATTCACCTGTGAATATACATCTTTACCTTTCCTCCCCTCTCCACCCCCCTTTACCACTATCTGGATGTTGACTTTTCAGTTTAACTTGAATAGCTTATTTCTCCTTCTCCAACAGGCAGCCAGAGACTGAGCCAGAAACTAATTCCATGGGGTTTAGTCTCGAAAATTTCGAGAGAGTTAGATTAGGAAACCCAGATTTAAATATTCCCTAATGAGTAGCTGTAATTAAATACTTGCTTTGATTTGACTGTCTGCTACCTGGAGGACATCACAAGCAAATCAGGTGGGAGAAAGACTCAGGCCTTCTGAAGGGTCGGCCTTTTAGAGAAGAAGGGGCCCATCTGGGATGTAAGAATGTGAAGCAGAGAAGGTGGAGGGGTAATTTATCCCCCACCAGGCCTATTACAGCGCCTGCACCACAATGGGCACTTAATGCATGATTTTTTTTTCGTGTGCCCGGGGAAGCTAGGCTGCAGGTGTGAGAGAGAGAGAAAAAAGGGGGCAATTACGTAGGGGGAGGGAGCAGAAAAGCTGGTTTTGATTTTAAGACACTGAGATGCTTGAGGAGGGGAGAGGTCAGTGCGTTTTTTTATCTCTGGGGAGATGAAGCACCGAGTGAGACTGAGACAGGAGGAACCTCAGGAAAATAAAAAGCAGTTAACTTCGGAGTCTATAAAAGACTTCGCAAGACTATGTGAGGGTTAAGAAGTGCTCAAGTTGTGTCTCCTTCAAATCCCATTAGCGGGGAAAGTATTTTCTTCGCAGCCACATTTTAAAAAAAGCGAATGGCAAGAGACAGGCTCTCCCTGCCTTCTGCCCTCCCTCCACGGAGGGGACCGCGCGGGCGTGTGAGACTAATGGCACGAGAGCGGGTAATGAGGCCTTTCTCCAAGGACTGATTTGTCTACAGAGAGGAGAAGTCATCAGGTATCCATTGTGAGAAGACCCGCCTTCCCTGAACAATGGCCCTGATGAAGCTGCTAGAAGGTTCTTATCAGGGAGAAAAGACTCCCCGCCGCAGGAGGGGAAAATGAAAGGCTACAGACCCCCAAATCATGCCCGGTGCCGTGGAGAGGAAGAGGGAAGGCACACTTTCTGAATGCCAAGGGACGGTGGCTGGTCCATCAAAGCGAGCCTCTAAAGAGAGACATTAAAAAAGATGAGCGAGGGCCAGCTTCCCTGCCGCCGGCTGGCTGGATGCAGGGGGTGTGAGGTTGCCTGGGCTTGGCTGTGGAATTCTAAGTTCTTGGGGCTGAGGCAACAGCTACAGGTCATGCAAACGTGCCCTCTGGCTTCTGCCTGGAGGTTTTCTGGACCCAGGTCACAGGGTGCCTCCTGTGGCTGGATCCCGGGAAGGGAGAAAAGATTCACATCCGGCAGAGTCTTAACAAGACCCTAGGCCCATTTTTTGCAGGTTGCAGACACTCAGATTCTGAAAACACTGGATTTTCTGGGTGCTGTAGAAGGGAGAAGTAGAATCAATGTTGCACTTTCTAAGTTTTGTCAGATGCTTTACTGATTTGGACTCCTTTCATCTTTATCACCTCCTGAGAGGTATTATTGTTTAGCACATGATTAATGAACTGTGATAATAAAAAAAACCCAACAACATCCAATCACATTGCTCCCCCATTCAAAATGCGTTATTGGCTCTTTATTCCTGAATTGAGTTAATCTCTGCCCTCTCTCCACCCTAGAATTAGAAAGCTTCCCCCCATATGGCCACCACCCACCTCTCCTGCTTTTCCTCCTACCACTTTTTAAAAAAGTTTTTAAAAAATATATATTTTATTGATTTTTTTTTCAGAGAGGAAGAGAGAGAGATAGACAGCTAGAAACACTGATGAGAGAGAATCATCGATCAGCTGCCTCTTGCACACCCCATACTGGGGATGTGCCTGCAACCCAGGTACATGCCCTTGACCGAAATCGAACCTGGGACCTTTCAGTCTGTAGGCAGACGCTCTATCCACTGAGCCAAACCGGTTTCGGCTCCTCCCACCACTTACATGCATGTTTTGCTTTGGTGCTGGGCAAAGATGACTTCTGATGTTCTTCAGTCAAGACAGACCTCACGCCCCCTCCCTGCCTTGGCTGATGCTATCCCCTCCACCTGCAGTGTGCTCTTAACATCTCTGGCTCTGCCCCCTTGGTTAGGGGCAGAAATAGAATATTGGGGACTATTAGTCGTAAGAAATAGTAACCATGTTCTGCTAATCATAACTGTTTTGTTCTGATTAAAGAAAGCACATTCTAAGCGGACTGGGAGGGAGATGTATGCCCCCAGGACCTGGGAGTCAGCCTTGGACCTGGAAGTCAACCTTGGAATGCAATCCAGTCTCATTCAAGAACTTCCTATTAGCCTAACCGGTTTGGCTCAGCGAATAGAGCATGGGCCTGTGGACTCTGGAGTCCCAGGTTCGATTGTGGTCAAGGGCATGTACCTTGGTTGCGGGCACATCCCCAGTAGGGGGTGTGCAGGAAGCAACTGATTGATGTTTCTCTCTCATCGTTGTTTCTAACTCTCTATCCCTCTCCCATCCTCTCTGTAAAAGTCAATAAGATATTTTTAAAAAAAACCTTCCTATTATATGGCAAGATTAACATTATTGTTGCTCATTCTTATTCCTTTTGCCTACTTCCCCCTGTAATCTTCCTCCTGCTCAATATAAGCAACAGGCTTGGGGGAGAGGGGGAGAGCTGATGTTGCAGAGCAGATTTTCCTGGATGACCTGCTGCTCTCCCGTACTGGAAGCAGGATTGGATTCGATCCTGTCTATGCGGAATTGGCTCAAGCAGTGACAGGCAGCCTGCTCCCATTGGTTGTCCGGTTTCACATTCACTTTTTAAATCCTATCTATCTTTCAAAGTTGTGTGAATTCTCTTCCTTCATGAAGTCTTGATCCAAATGGAGATTAAGTTCTCCCTCCCTGGAACATTCAGAATACTTTTCTTCTTTCATGGGGCTTCTCCTATTGCAACTTATATTGTGGTCATTTATGGTCTCATCCAACCCTCTGTAATAAACCATGGATTCTGCTTATCTCTTTTATCTCCCAATGACTAGTGTATAGTAGATGATCATCGAATAGTGATTGAGCCCAGCTAGTGTTACTCAGTAGTTGAACGTACACCCATTAATCAGGAGGTCAAGGTTAGATTCCCTGGTCAGGGCACATGCCAGGGTTTCAGGCTTAATCCCCAGTAGGGGGCGTGCAGGAGTCAGCCAATCAATGATTCTGTCTCATCATTGATGGTTTCTTTTCCTTTCTTCCTCTCTGAAATCAAGAAAAAATTATTTTAAAAGCAGTGATTGAATGGGATTTTAATTAGCATCCAAATGTCTAATTGTGAAGCAGTGTCATCTTTGTTTTGTTATTTCTAAGTTCTTTTGGAAAACAAGTGTCACAGGAAACATTTGGATTTGTTGAGGTAGCATTCACGTGCTAGGTGGAGGTCCCATGGGAAGAACTGTCCCTTCTCAGAGACAAAGGGATTTGGATTTGGGCTCCTTTCGCTGCTGTCCCTTGTCCTCTACACAGGGAAGAGTCAAGCAATACGAGGTGCCATTTATTCCATACCTACCCTGTGCCTAGCCCTTGGTTAGCCATTTTGGATCATTAACTGATTTAATCTTTGTAACAATCCCTTCCAGGAGGCATTATTTCCCTTGAAATAACTGGTTTTAACAAAGTTAAATAAGTTGCTTAAGGTTATATAGCTGGCAAAGATTCCAACTCAGATGCTGGCTCCAAACTTGCGTATGTGCCCACTATACTATGCCACCTCCTGGACATGATCCAGAGGATTTTCTAGGAGAGAAATAGGCAGGGAGAACATGCAAGATGCAACACTGTTAAAAATGAAATTTTTAAGAAGCCCCTTAAGGATAGAGGAGACAGATAACAGGATGTAGCAGTTGGTCTTCGGCCTATTAATCCTCACATAACCCCTGAGGCAGTTTTGATTATCATCAGATCCGAGAGCCGCAGCTCTGTGGTGTAGACAGAACTTGGGTGTTATCCTCAGAAAGCTGTGGTTCAAAACCCATCTCTGTCACGGACCAGTCACATGAAATTTAAGCAAGTTATGAAAACTTTGTGTGCTTAATGTTCTCGCGTGTAGAGCGGGGAGCATAATAACCTCTGGAGTGTTTGTTGTAAGGATTCAGGAAAAGGAGTAAATGCGATTACATGTCCACGGAGGAAGTGAAATTGCCGCCACGATGCTTGAGACACAATCAGTTTGAAAACCCATTAAAAATGCTTTTTTAACCCAAATCAGTTTGGCTCAGTGGATGGAGCCTCAGCCTTAGGACTAAAGGGTCCCAGGTTCAATTCCTGTGAATGAACTTTGGTTGTGGTCACAACCCTAGTACGGGGTGTGCAGGAGGCAGCTGATTGTTTTTCTCTCATCAATGTTTCCAACTCTCTATCCCTCCCCCTTCCTCTCTGTTAAAAAAAATCAATAAAGTGTATTTTAAATGCTTTTTAAATAAATTTCTTATTTTTTAATTGATTTTATTTACTTATTTTTATTAATCCTCACCTGAAGGATTTTTTTCCATTGATTTTTAGAGAGTGGAAGGGAGGGGGAGAGACCAAGCCTGCAACCAAGGTACATGCCCTTGACCAGAATAGAACCTGAGGCCCTTCAGTGCATGGGCTGATGCTCTATCCACTGAGCCAAACTGTCTGGGGCTAAACATGTCTGTTTGTTTGTTTGTTTTTTAGATGTGTCCTCTTATAATCTTTAACAGCGAACAAATTCTTGTGATGGAATGTTTTATTTTAATCCACTTGTGTCTCTGTGCAGAAAGCTTTCCCAACCCAACCTTAGGTTTGGGTGGCTGCTCTTTTGGGATGTTCCGGGGAGCCCTGGGCATGCATCCCTCTTCACCCTGCCTCGCTCTGCAGAAATTATCTGCAGAAGCGCCTTGTCCAGGTAGCACTTGGGCAGAGAGCTGAGCAGGAGAGGTACTGGTATCCCACCTTCGGGAATACCAGCAATGCTTAATGGCATGTGAGGAGCGGCTACAGTGTTTGGACAGGTGCAAGCCTCCGACTAATGAGAAGGCACAGTCCTCCCATGGCCACGTGCAAGTCCCAGCTTGGAGGGCAGGGCCCTCCCAGCACAGTTATAGCCAGAGGCTATAGTGGTAAGCTTGAACCCATGGTCCGAACACGTGGCCCCACGTGCCTGAGTGTTGTGGGCTTGATAGAGTTCAGGTGAATGCAATTGAGTAGGCTTGAAACCGAGGAGAAGGTTGTAAACATCTTGACCACACCCTTACTTTGCCTTGTGGAATCTGGCTATCAAATAAAGACATGGCTTACAGGCTGTGGCATTGTCTCCATCAGAGAGGGCACCATCTCACTCAGACCCAACTTTCTTCTCTTGTCTGTCTTTTCTAACTCCTCACCATCCCCTTTCAGGCTCACCCTTGGCCCTGCTGGTGCGGCACAATGACTTGCCCGAGACCATGTGATGAGTCAGCAGCAGAACCAGGAATCAGATCCTAGGGTTCCTCCCACCATGTCAGCAAAGAACAGCTTCGGAGGAAAGCTTGTCCTGGCCCCGGGGAGAGGTGACCATCCAGAAGCAGGTTGGTTTTCTTCTCATTTCTAATTTTCTTCAAAATTTCTAATTTTCTTTCATTTCTGGACTCTGGGCCCCACGTTAATGGCTTGGCAGAAACTTCACAATTAAAATTGCGAGAGCCATCACTGCTAGTGGACCTCTTGGCGATTAGAGTAGCTGTCAAAGGTCTAAGAGCCAATATGTAGCCGGACCCTTTCTGGAGGACTCAGAAGTGGCACTGTAATGAGAAACACAAACAGAAAATGTGTTTATTTTTAAACCAAGATCTTAAAAACAAGAGTTTTGTTCTTTTGCTATGGAGACCCCGGTGCTGAACTTTACGGCCATCCAAAGGGTTCTGGTGAGATGAGGGAGCACAGCCCAGGGCTGCTGACTTCAGGGTGTTACCGCTACTCCCCAGCTTCTCCCATGGGGGTCACTCCTGAGGAGTCCAGCAGAGGGTGCTGAAGAATTGCACCCCCGGATTTATGCTCGGGGGTGCATTGGGAAAGCTGAATCACCAGCTCCAGATACCCCCCAGTTTTTTCTTCATCTCTGGGCCTGTTCAAGGGTAATCTACTGGGTGCCAAGACCGAGCTACACACTATAAAAGTCAACCTTTTAAAGTATACAGTTCCCTGGGTTTTATTAACAAAGTTGTGCAACTATCACCATATCTAATTCCAAAACACTTTCATGGCTCCACAAAAACCCTACCTCCACCCCTTAGCCGTCACTCCCCATTCTTCCCTGTCTAAGCCCCTGGTAACCACTAATCCACTTTCCGTGTGTCTATGGGTTTCCTAGGCTGAACATTTCGTAAAAATGCAATCATATGATATGGGGCATTTTCTGTCTCGCTTCATTCACTTGGCATAATGTTTTCAAAGTTGATAAGTTAGAGGAAACAGTCTAGCCTAGTCTGCAAGACCAATCACTTCTGACACCCATTGCAAGTTTGGGAGTTCCTCAAGGCCGCCAGTTAAATAATTAGGTGTAAGAACTCAGAAAACTTGGTGGCATAGGCATGGCATCAGAGTAGAATCTCAGACCCCTCCCCAAACCTTATAAATAAAAATCTGCATTTTAGCAAGATTCCCTAGTGATTCCTGTGTACAGTGAAGTTTTAAAAGCAGTTAAAATGTTACCAGATTCTTGCCGAAACCGGTGTGGCTCAGTGGTAGAGCGTCGGTCTGCGGACTGAAAGGTCCCAGGTTCGATTCCGGTCAAGGGCATGTACCTTGGTTGCGGGCACATCCCAGGTAGGGGGTGTGCAAGAGACAACTGGTAGATGTTTCTCTCTCATTGACGTTTCTAGCTCTCTATCTCTCTCCCTTCCTCTCTGTAAAATATCAATAAAATATATATTTTTTAAATGTTACCAGATTCTTTTTTAATATATATTTATTGATATTTTATAGAGAGGAAGGGAGAGAAAGAGAGAGAGAGAGAGAGAGAGAGAGAGAGAGAGAGAGAGAGAGGTCAATGAGAGAGAAACATTGACCAGCTGCCTCTTGGGATGTGCCCGCAACCAATGTACATGCCCTTGACCGGAATCGAACCCGGGACCTTCCAGTCCGCAGACCGACTCTCTACCACTGAGCCAAACCGGTTTCGGCTGTTACCAGATTCTTGCTCCAGAATCGCTTTATTTTCAAACAAACATTGGTATCTGTAGGTACAGTTCAACTTGAAATGATGGGAACAATGAGAAGGTTTATCGACTATTGCTAAAATGAAACCAGCAAATAGTTATCGAATCCCTATTGGATAGCTGGTCGGTGTTTCTATGCGCTGTGAAGTGATGAGTCAATATAGTTGCTTTCTCTCAAAAATAACTCAGTGGTGGCCCAAAATTATGTCACAGTTATTTTTTTTTAATTCTAATTCCTTTGTCACATCAGTGGGGACAATAAGATAAACTGCTGTTATGTGAATTTGGGGGAAAAAAAGTATTAGAAAACAGAAATAGTGAAAACGGTCAAGGTTGCTTGTGGGGTTCTATGGGACAATTATAGGAACTGGGGATGCTGCAGCAAGGGGTGCTCTGCAGAGGAAAGTGAGAAAGAATTCAAGGTACACATCACCTTCTTCACAGTCTTATACCCACCGAGGTTCAACTACCAAAGCAATGCCATTTGACTTTCCTCGTTCAGGCTTGATGTTTCCTTAGTGAGAACCAAAGATTCTTGTTATGGGACAGTGGCAACAATGGAATAAGACATGCTTTCTCATCTACTTCCTTTGGAGAGAGGAAGATTGATGGAAAACTATGCAAACATCTTCCTGGCACAGATGGGCGAAGCATTTTGCTTGGGGCACATCAGTGCTAGCACATTGGAGACAGTTCCAAGAACCACATCAGAAGTGCTTCAGGGAATCAAGACTTGGCTGAGAAAGAAATAGCAACAGGAGCAAAATACGGGCAGTTAGCTCATCACCTCTGAGGGGGGACCAAGCAGTACAGTGATACTCTTGCCCGAAAAATGCTATGGGGAATTTTCCTGGGCTGTAAGGCATAACATGAAGCAACTGTAAGGTGAGGGAGGATCCAGAAGAACACCTTGCACAATGCATTTACATGGGACTCTCTTTCTTTCTTTTTTCCTCCCCTGATGTTATATATTCCTCATCTTTGGTGTGCATGCATTTCCAGTGTAAGAAATCTAAAAAGACAACTTGAAAATTGCCTGAAGAAAGACCACATGGTGTTCACCAGGTGCTCTGCCTGAGCAGGTGATGTGAATAGCAACACCTGGGCCTCCTCCTGATAGTGGGAACGGTTTGGAGAAAGTATTTTTCATAAAACATTGGGGTCTGTTTGGAAAGGGCATGTCTTTCCCTCTTATTTCTCTTTTGCTTGCTATAAGGCAGAAATCAATATTTTCTATTTACCCTTCTAGGTTCTCATCTGAAGCTCTGTAACAAAATACACACTAACAAGAGAGGGAAAAACATACATATTTATTTAATACTAGAGGCCTGGCACACAAAATTCATACACTTGGGGGGGGGTTGGGGGGGGGGAGCGAGTGTTGTTCCTTCAGCCCGGCCTGCACCCTCTCCCAATCTGGGAGCCCTCAAGGGATGTCCAATTGATGCTTAGGCCTGCTCCCCATCAGTTGGACATCCCATCACCACCACTGCACTCTCCAGGGGTGAGCCCAGCTTCTGGCTGAGGGGAGCTCCCCCTGTGAGAGCATACTGACGATCAGGGACAGCTCCTGCATTGAGCACCTGCCCCCTGGTGGTCAGTGCATGTCACAGCAATTGGTCATTCCACTGTTTTGTCAATTTGCATATTAGCCTTTTATTATATAGGATACGTTTTATGGGAGACTTCATATAGAGGCAAAAACCCAAAGTAATGGTCAAAGCTGAGTGTTTTCAAACTAGGTGTGATGAGAGTGGCCAGTAGTGGGGAAATGTGAGAGAACAGAGGGGTATGAGCTAGGAGTAGTAAACTTGGGGGATTTTAGCAAGGCCCATCCATCCAGATCCCTATCAAAGTCTCTCTGTCTTGAAAATAGGATGCAACTTTCCTCCAGGTGTGGGAAGGGCACCTTTCCCATGAGGGTCTTGTGACCTGTTTCAGGGGAAGGTCAGAAAGTCCTTTCTAAACACACCATTTCTCAAATTCCTTCAGCTAAAAATATTTTGGACTGGCGTGTTCTGAACCCCATCCTAGCTGAGAGAAGAAACAAATAGTGAGAGTTTTTTGTTTTCATTTTTCAGTCCATGACATAGTTTGGTGGGTGAAAGAAGATTTTAATGACTCTTTTTATCTTGATGATAATACTTTTAAGTTAAGGGTTTTTCTTTTTTCTTTTTTCCAAATAGATTCAAGTTGACACTGGATAATGTCCTACTAAAACAACCTCTGTGATCCCACCCATAGAATATGGCCATGGTCAGTGGGCAAGGATCATGATTAGATCTGTAAATATCCAGGAATTAACATTTGTAAATACCCAGAAATTAACTTTTGTTTAAAACAATTTTTTTTAAAGTTTCATGTAACTGTTTCTGAATAGTGTGGCTCCCCTATTAATTTGGCTTTTACTCTAGGGGAGGAACATTTTATTCTACCCTTCTTGGTTCTTTTGGCTGGTCTAATAATTAAATTGACATAAGGCAGATTAAGAAGAGAAAAGCAAATTTAATTTTGTACATACAGAAGCCTCACGTGGACAGGTTGAAAGACAGGCGATCCAGGCTTATATGCCATCCTGAGCTAAGGAGAAGGGGGTAGGGATCTGGGGCTTTAAGGGAAGGAAGCAATTAACAGGAAGATGGAAACAGCAAATGTTTCCCATGCCATGTATGGGGCAGGCCCTACCGAGCTCTCTCAGCCCAGCACACCTAGCCTATACACTTTGTAGTTATTTCTGGTGCTAATTCTCTTTCTGGACCAGCATTTCTACCTAAATTCTTTTAGGCAGTTAAGGGGGAGCTAAAGACAACAACAACAACCAACCAAACCAAACAAACAAACAAACAAACAAACAAATAAGACTTTTGCGTTTGGGGGCCTTGATTGTCCCCAGCTCAATACAGCCCACATGCCCCAGTGGCACATTTGGGGCAGCCTATTCTCCTGCCCATCGTTACAAAGCAATACTAAGCCAACTAGGCAGCGACCTTGACCTCACTGGTTGGGGGACAACTGGCTTAGGCTGTTAGCTTTGGGTGAAAGAGAGGACGGGAATCGAGATGGGAGGTGAAGGGCGAAGACTAGAGAGCCAGGAGCTGCACCGTGCCATCAACTTTCCTGGCTGTGGCCCTGGCGCTGAAGGACTGCTCAGCTTTCAGGAGGGAAGCGGAGGTCTTAGCACAGTTCTTCATGGGGAGCACCCTGGCGTTTCGCCTTGAAGAAACAGCCCCATCCTGTTACTTATAGAAACGGTTATAAACATTTATGCATTGTGAGCATTTCCGGCACGTGGCAGGCAGGGTTTTCAAAGGCAGATTGTTCACTTGTTCAGCTCACCGCAGGCCACTAGTAAACACTGTCTCCTTGGAAAGTGTGCTGATTTCTCTTTCATCCGCCCCCTCCGCCCCCACCTCCCCATCTCCACACACACCTCCCTTTGGCCTCCCTTTGGCCTAAGGAACTAGGGTTTCAGCTAAGCCAGGATGGTAGGGACGTCCTGAGGTGAGAGGGCTGCCTGGTGTGATAGGTTTTCCCGCAGGCAGACCCGCTGAATGAAAGGGGCCTCTGTCTTGCACGCAGCGACACATTCCTGGCCCCGTGAAAGCAAGCTGGCTAATCGTGAGGTAGCCCAACTCCTCTGGAGGAGAAAATGGGAGGCTGAATGACATGCATCCAGCCACAGATGCACTAATTTAATTTCATGCCCCAACATCAGCTGCTCCTCTCCACTTTTAAAAGCAACATTTGCATCCATCTGTCATCATCTCTCCCCTTTCATTTCAAAATCTCTCTACCCTGTTTCTTCCCCCCTCACTCCTCCCCCTTTCCACAACTTGATGAAATAATGGGGCGCGTTTAAAAGCTAAACTCGGGCAATTCAGATTCTGAACTGATGTGATTTTGTGCCATTCTAAGTCAGCCCCGGAGAGTGTCTGGGGAGGAGAAATCAAAGGGCCCAACAGAAAAGCAAGGGAGAGAGGGGGAGATTTCCAATGCAAATCAACCTCCCCGACCCATTTGAAGCAACCTGCTGTGAACTGGGCTAGAACGTATGGCCCATTAGCACCTTGTTAGGCTGTCGGAGCCAGAGCAGTTTAACAGGGCGATAATGGGGAGAAAAATGGCTAAGACCTTTGCAAGCCCAGCCCCAGCTTCTTACTACTCTGTGATACCTATGTCTGGGACCCCAGGAGCGGGGCTGGTGATTGTTGCTCAAGAGGACATGAAAGTGGGAAAGAATAACTTCATTAAACACATCATTAAAAATTTAAAATGCACCTTTCTAGCAAAAAGGAATACAGAGGTTAATGTTAGTTTTCCAGAGTGGGACAACTGACTCTGTGTGTGTGTGTGTGTGTGTGTGTGTGTGTGTGTGTGAGAATTGCTTTGTGCTTGTTCTCTCCTCATTAAATATTGAGATTTAGTAAAAACAAAAAGCAAAAAAATCTATCTATCTATCTATAATGCTAAGGACTGCATGGTAAAATTTCAGAGACTAAGTCTTAATCCTCAGAAGGCAAATCCTCCAATATAAAATACATGGTTGACACACATATCGGTAAAAATTAATTTGCAAATGCTGTTAAGAGAGCCGTGCTTGCTTTAGGGTGGGAAGAGAGAAAGGCTCACTAGGACCTCCTGGTCTCTCTTCTCTCCCTAAGGCTTTGGAAGACGGCAGGGTTAGTGGCTTCAGTATCTCTGACAGCATGACATGGACCTTGTGGAAAGAGGCCACAGCTCTTGCTGATGACAAAGTCTACATCCAGATATGAAAGGTATCAGATATTCTGTTATGTTGACAATGGGAATATTTTCTCCATTTCCTTCATAAAAATTCATAATTTATTTGGTTTGGTATGAAATCAACTAGAAGAGCCTTACTAGCTTGAATGAACCATTAGAGATGGCAGTGGGAACATGAGATCTTGTTAGCGTAAACAGCTAGTTAGGTATTAAAAAAAGAGAAGGGAGCCAACTGGCTAAGAGCCACAAAGTTGTGAAACTATAGTCTCAGAGATACTCCAGGGAATAGCAGAATCACTCCGCCACACGGATTAGTGTCTGGCTTTCCAATCACCCCAGGCAACTACGGCCCAGTTCCCTCAGATTAGCAGGGAGAGAGAAATGGTTAAGGGGGAAGTTCCTTTATCCAGTGCATGCACAGTAGAAGCCAGAATGGTGACCAAAAAGAGGAGGAGACAAATCTGAGAAAATCTGGGGAAGAGATCAGGTAGAATAAGGACACATGCCCAGGAAAATCCTGGAAAGAGATGGGATAGTTTGCCTGGGGAAATACAGAGAAACTTAACGAAGGCTCCAGTCTCTCTTTGGCAGCCTGTGTCAAAGTGGAAAATGAGGCCCTTTCACCGAGTCACAAGGAAAACATTCCAGGGACCTGCGTCTGGGAGGGTAAGGTTTGGTGGTAAGGTTTATTGTAGAAGCAAAATCAAAGAACTATCCCAGGTTCAGCTCCATCCTGCTGTGAAAGAAGTCCAGTCTTGTCTTCATTGGGCCCAGAACAAAGGCCAAGATCCAGAAATTCTTTGCCAGTGGTTCAGTCCAGTTCAGTCCCTGTCCCCATCTGGCTAGTTTAGTCTGTTCCCACTGAGCTCCAGCTAGTGCTGTGCCCAGGCCCCTGCTCGTAGCCCATGCCATCTGCCTTGGGCCACAAGTGACTTCTAGGTTTGCTAGGCCTGTTTGACTGCTATGGAGAGGGAACGCATGCACAAACAGGTTGAATGCATGTTACTGAGAGAGGAGGAGGAGGAGGAGGAGGTGGAGGAGAAGGAAGAGAGAGAGAGAGAGAGAGAGAGAGAGAGAGAGAGAGAGAGAGAGAGCCCTTTTATTAGCTTATTATATTTTCTTGGACTTGGGAGGACTCTTTCAAACTGATCAATTTCCCAATCCCTTGGGCTGGTATTGCCCCCCCCCCCCCCTCACCTATTGATTCGCTAGATCTTCTGGGATTCATGTGCCTTATCCAATCCCACCGCTTTCCCAGGATAGACTGACAGGCATCTGTGGTTGCCACCTTAATTCCTACTGTGCATGCCTCATAGTAGAAGTGCCTCCCCCTGTGCCATCTTGGCTTCTACTGAACATTCGCCCCTCTTTCCCCCAGTTCCCTGGGGAGACTGGAAAGCTGGTCCTTCCTCCCTACATGGAGGGAGGGGTGTTAATCCCCTTGACAGATCTCCTAGGAAGTGTGTGAAGCCTTGGCTTCCTAGTAGATCAGGCTTCTGAAGGTCTGATTCCCTTTGCCCCCTTCCTTTATTGGTATTTAGCTACTTACACTAACACGTGGGCTGAAGCACAGTGCCCATCAGGGGCTAGATGGGAACAGAGGCTAAACTCGATTACTGGAGCCCTGGGTCCTGGGCTAATGGCACTGCAGCTTTGGGCCCTGTTGACCCTCCTGGGCCTGGTGGGTCCAAGTGCCAGGGATGCTGAACCACCTGGTCGTGGATGAACTTTGGTACTGTGTATCTGGTGGCAGGGAATTCGTGAACTGGACCTACCAGCTGAGTGCTGGAGAAGTGCCTTGTTGAGTGCAGCAGACTTTTCAAGGGCGCCCTAAGAAAACTTGCCATTGTCACTCAGTATCTTCCTACACATGCATCCCTGAGATTCCTTTCCTACGACACCATGAAGAACCTATTTCCAGACCCGTCTTCCTTCAGTAACAATCTTACAGTATTTTTTGCCAAAAAGTTTAAGTGGGATGGTGACGCCTTTTAAGGTCAGGTTTAATGAGCTTGGATTAACTTAAGGTCAATGATCTTACAAATTCAGGCCTTGTGCAGAGAGATACAAACAATAGCCACATGAGTTGGTGTGAAAAACACTGGGAAAAGATAGTTCCTGGAGAATCCATGGGTTCCCAAATGAAGGCTGCCCTTTAGAAGCTAAATTTATTTGAAAGGATTTCAAAAATTATTCTGTTGTTTTTATCGGGATGGTTTTTGTGTGGTTTTGCTTTGGGCTGTCCTTAACTGCCAATAAGAGGTAAGTAACCCAAGAACATACGTGTTAGTTTTCATTTCAGAAAGGAGGTGGAGATTAGGATTTCCAGTACCAGATGATTCCTCTGTCTCTCTGTCAGGCTAAGGGATGAGCAATAGCCACATTATAGTTAATTTTATAAAAGTGCAAAGTAACTGCAGAATTTTGCAAATTTTAAAATAGTGCGATGTAAGGTGCTAAATGCTAATTCCTAAGGGAGCTTTCTCCCATTTTTTTTTTCTCCTTAGAGGCAGGATCCCTGAGGCTAGCCCAACATTGAGCTTTCCTTAAGGCATATGGAAATGTCCCCGGGACAGCTGTCCTCCGCTGGCTGAGGCATCTGCAAGGTTAATGAACGCCCACAAAGACTTGCGGGAGGGAGCGCGCGCTCCTCACTGACGTTACCACGCCAGCCTTCTTCCCTTTGTGGTCACGATGGCCAGGACAGTGCCTGGCCATAGAGGGGAGAATGGAGGGTTTCTGCTGCTTCTGCCTCCAACGCTCATTAAAATTCATTTCCATTCAAATCGCCACCGTCTGATTTTCATCATCACATAGGCACACGCTGTACATATTTAACAGGCAGGAGACCTGTGCCGAGTTCGTGTCTTTTTGAAGTGAAGGCCTGTTCTCTTAATGACTGTCCGTGCTTATCTCTGTATGTAAATTCCTCCGCCTCCTCTTGCTTACCCCCTCCACTGCACCGCTACCCCAGGTCTGGGATCTTTGATGGGCAGACTGGCCGCCTATGGCAGTGATAATCCACTTGGAGCAGAATGGGATCTCCTTCCCTGGTCTAGCTCATTATGAAGGTGAAGCCCCCGGGAGGGCAGGCTGGGAAGGAAATCGTTTACTGTTGTTTTTTTTTTTCCCTCTACAAGAGGCAGAGGCAAGGATGGGGTTATTTTCTTACTCCTCTTGGCCCCGGGTTGTCTCCCTTTGGACTGGCCTCCGTTCCCAGGCGTGGTAATTGTCTGCCGCCCTCCTGGGGATCTGTTAGCTGGAAGGCATTTTAGCTCAGGCAGATCTGAACTGAACAGCTGCTGGGAACAGCTGGGCCTGTGTGACTGCTGCCAGTGAGAAACCAAAGGGTACAGTGTGAGTGTATCCGGCTTCCTTAAAGAATTCACGTGATCTCATAATTCAGGGCAACACAAGATGTTATGGCAGGCCGACCCCATCAAGCTTATGTTAATATTCCTTTAAACACAAGGGCCAAACAAAATCTCTTTTGGAAATCTCAGAGAATATGATTAAGAAGGGTGTCAGTAAAGCAATCATATCAGGGGTGAAGGTTCTATTAAACTCAAGACAAGATTTAGCAGCACTTTCTAGTGTGACTCAATTTGTAAATAATCTTATAATTATTATCCAATCAGGGCATGTTAACAAATCACTTTTTAAAAAAATCTTTATTTTCTCTCACTTACCTTAAAAACAAAATGAAAATAACCAAAACCTTAGGTCTAAAATAATCAAACTGAGCTTGCTGGGCTGAAAAATCATCCCTATATCTGCAGAGTCCTCGTGGGAAGTGTGGGGGGAAAATTGGTTTTCCAGAGCATAGGCTGAAACAAAATATAGGATTCATGAGACTTGGGGTAAAGCAAAGAAAATCTTTCTTGCTCAGGGTCTAGTTCAACCGTAGGCAAACTACGACCCTCGGGCCAGATCCAGACCGTTTGGCTGTTCTATCCGGCCCGCAGAGCCAAAAGAGCGGAAGATTCTCTTGCTCTCCCCTCCACTCCTTCACCAGCAGCCCAAGATGAGAGTGCCAGCATGGTCAGGTTGTTTTTGTTCCGGCCCTCCGGTCCAGTTTAAGAACCCATTGTGGCCCTTGAGTCAAAAAGTTTGCCCACCCCTGGAGTTAGTACTTGCGATCTCTTTCTTCTTTGGAAGCATATTGTGTCTCCTAATTTCAGAAAATTGTTTATTCATAGGAAGTTCATTTTGATGAAGCGGTTTTTCTGTTTTAACTAGGAAACTGGACAAGTTTTTGAAAGTTGGTCTAGTCTGCTTATCTGACTGTCTGGAGAGAATTGCTGTCACCAATACTTGCCGGTACCTGCCGGCCACGAACAGTACCTGATCGAGGGGGTGAGGATAAGAAAAAGCCAGACAAAAACAGATGGGGTCGGAAGGACTGAGACCAAGGTCTCCAGTCCAGAGTTTATTTCTCAAAGCCTTTTTATACCGAAGTATTTTCTTCAGGCAAGCACAATAAGTTTCGAAATCCACCCGGTTCCTAATCTTTTCACCCCACCAACTTTCTTACACAAACACGCTATCTTCCTCTGTTTTCTAGGTTCTTCTAAGTCAACATTCTCCTGACTAATCTTTGACCTTCTGAATAAGCAAGGCCGTCTGCAGTTAAGTACATACTAGCATTCTAAAAGTAGCAGTTATTTCTCACTTAGATTAATATGAAGGGCACTTGGAGAGCTGTGTCCTACACTTATGCCTGCATTCAGGTATGTAGGACCCCTGCGTTCAGGGCAGCTCCCCACAAATACTTGGCAGCAACTGCTAGGAGCTCATGTCTATTTGTAACCTTCAGGAGCTCCCAAGAGTTGCCTGGCTCAGCCCAACTTAGGCACCAAATGACCCGACAATACCTGATTCTTTATTGCCTTGGCCACATTGTTTTTCACTTAGGGAGTGCTGTTCATCGCTGGCTGGACAGTAAGAATAAAGTTGTGTAGATGTAGATTTATCGGAGTTGCTGTTTCAGCCTCATCAATATCAAGGCTGGCAAACATTCCCCACTCTTATCTGTAACAGAAACCAACCAAGACAATGTGAAGGATTCCAGAAGAGGCAGTATGGATGAAGTCACTTATTAGATTTATAAGAGCTGAAGGAAGTGCTAAAGCTATCCATCTTGTGTGCTTTATTGAGAACAGGACCAATGACTCGGACTATCTGGACAGTATCTCCAAGGCAGAATGGAAATCTTAAAGTGAGCAGAGAATAAGTGCATGCATTTTAAGGGAGGAGGGGCTCAAAAGGCCAGGGTAAAAAGCGCATGTGAAGCTCCAAACACATTGAATACAAATCTGTCTGCAACAGTTCTGCAGCAGCACCTCTTGGTAAATAACGATCTCATTTCAGAAGGTGTTAAAGATTTTTGTCCTTTTAGTCCTTGCCTCGCGTGGGAAACCATAGCTCCAAACATTAGGTGGACCGAAGGCAAAATTATTATCTGACTCATGTGAAATGGTTCTGTGTGTGTATAAATAAGTAAATCTAAGTATGATGTAAGAGCAAATAATACTATTTAATCAAGAACTGCATTAGTTACTTCTCTTTTGACATGATAAAGTTATCAGAGTAAGTCAAATTGGCTAAAAAATTTTTTTTGTTGTGTTAAAAAATATTCTGAGTACATATGAGCTTGAAACTTGAGTAAATCTGAAGACATTTACTTTAGAATTTTGACAATTTAAAACTAACATGTTCACCTAAGGCCATGGATTACATTTTTTTAAATTAGACATTGATTTAAAAAAATTTTTTTGGGGGGTGAGGGCTTACATTCCATCAGATAAAGCCAGTTTCAGCCCCTATAAATGTCTTGTTTGCTATTCATAAGCTATGTGACCTAGGCCTACGGCAGGTTTTATTTATCCTTTTTTTAGTCTCAATTTTGTCTATTGTAAAATGGGAATAATAGCAGTCCTCAGTGCAAAAATGAAGCTTGATAATGAAATTAAAGCATTTAGCTCAGGGCTCAATACAATTAGAGCAATTTTTGTTATTATTAAAAAATGAGTAGGAGAGCTTTGAATCCTTCTAGAAGGGAGTGATGAAGCAAGAAGAGGGCTTTGGATCAGGAATTCTCTAAGGTGTGTCTAGTTATTGCAGAAGATAGAGGTTAAAATATTAATTTCATTAAAAAATATTCGCTGAGCATCTACCAGGTTCAAGTACTCTGCGGTCTTATAAACTGTAGTTGAGGAAGCCTACATAACTTACTTTGCTCCAAGCCCTAATGATACAAATCTATGAGAGCACTCGCATGGAGTGATGGGAGTTGAGAGGAGAACTGCCACCTTCAACAGAGATGGAGGGTCAGAGAAAGCTGAGTGAATGAACGAGTGAAGGTGAATCTTTAAAAAGTGAATATAAATTTGAAAGGCAGATATACTCATTTATTTTACAAATACGTATTGAGTATCTGCCAGATACTCTTTCCTGTGCTAGAGATTCAGCAAGACGAATTAGTTGCCATATGTGGTGGAACCAGGAAGAAACATTTGAATGGATGTTCTTTGGATTTTTAGAAAAATAGCTAAACTTGATAATGACTAGTAACAATGGTCTCAATGCCTCACCTCTATCCAACAAGCATAAAAATGTGATCTATTTCTCAAAATTAAAGGGATAGAAGCAAACTTCTGTAGGTAGGCAAAAAGAGATAAACCTCTTAAAGCAAAAGTATACTCTTCACTTTGTTTTCTTGACTCATCCCCTTATGCAGTGTTTTTCTATTTGACATAAGGATACCTTTCTCTATATATCTCTATTTACTTCTCTCTCCATCTCTCGGTATACGTTCCTTCATAAGGAAGAGTCTATATTTGATTTTCTAACTTGCCCACTTGGCACATTTCAGCTCCTGCCCCATTTTGTTTCTCGGTTTACAGCAAATGGCTCTGCATAGTACTCAAAGTAGTTTACTGATGGCAACAAAACAAATCCAATTACAAAACAGTAACAGATGATGCTGGTCTGAGCTCAATCAATCTCCCTTAGGGAACAAGGCAGAAACCTAACGTTGATGGATCCTGGCACGCTGCTTCTAAAATGCAAAATTATTGAATTAATACAACTTAATTATTAGCAAATCTGGTGACATCATGGTTTAAAAAATATATTTTGTCTATTGGCCAGGCACATTTGCTCTCGGTCTGCCTGAAGGCTTCAGCCTCCTGGGCAATATCAATCTTCATTGAATTTTAAAATCCCAGCAACTCCTTCAAACCATATGGTCCCCCAAAATTAAGACTAATGCATGTCATTGTCATTCGAAATTCTCAACATTCAGTGTTGCCATATGTAGGGAGGAGTTGGCCTCCATTGTGTGTCCCTGTCCGTGGTCCTAAAAAAGCCTACCATGGACTTGAGATGTGGGAGAGCTATTAATGAAGACAGTAGCAAATAGAAGGAAAGCATGCCTGAAAGCAAGGTTCCAGCGGTGCTGTTTCTCAAGGATACATGCACTTCATTTATAACTATTTTCACAGTGCTGATTTACTGTCTCTTTTTAATTATCGTCTCTCCTTCTCTGATTGATTAACCTTGGGTCATGGGAAGAAAATGTCAGGGTTTGCAGGGGGGAAGGAACATGCACTTATTAAAGGCAGATGGTTTAACTGAGCAAGGATTTGTCACTTGCTATCATAGAATTCTATTTTCAAAGGTTTTACAACTCAACCATAAAAAATTATACTGTCGGATAAAACTGAGGGGAAAAAATTACTCTTTGCAAGCTTACTAATTAGGAAAAACTCCTGTAACCTGCAAGTTGTACATATAGAAAATCAAGCAATGCTGAATTATAAGCACCTAACTACCTATTGTGTGAAATCATATAATTTGAAAATCAATAACTAGGTAGTGTGTCTAAGACTTCAAACCCCAGAATTGTACAACTCTAGCAATTAGGGTTGGTATTCTGGGAGAAGCATTGATAGTGGTGCCAAGAAATGGCTGAGATGTTGAAGTTCATGAGCCAGCTGTTACACATCTGTTGTACTTTTTAAACCAATATCATTATGAAGAAGAGGGTTAGTGAGTTGGCAAGAAAAGCTAACGCCTGATGCTTTTGAAATCATTAAATAAGATGGCATTACCTCAGCTTAGATCAGGGCCCCCTGAGCCCTTTTAGAATAGGTGTAGGGATTACTCTAAATAATGGAATTTAAAAGTAGAAAACGGAGCAGGTTTCAATTCAGTTCAAGATTTCTAGTCTTGTACTACAAATTGGTCCATACCTCTACAACCACCAATATGTTTGTTCTAAAAAATAATAAATTACTGGTATTTGATTACGTAGTCAATTCTGCACAGCTGTGACTATCTTGACAAAAGGAAAGAACATAGAAATGATAATTGTATGAGAATGCTTCATTAATTCTTGTGAATGAGTAATTTATTAAGTGATTTACAATGAGTAATTCATTCAATGATTTACATTAAGCATTTGAACAATAAATACCACAGAGCAGGCCCCCCTCCTACAAGTATGTTTTGTTGGTGCTGATGGTGTTTTCTATGTTGTTGTTATTGCCACAGGTTCAATAACATCCTCTTGACAATAAACCTACATATCTGTTCAATATAATCACCAGAGGTGGGTGGACTCCTTCTTCTCTCTCTTCCATCTCTTCATCTCCATCCCATTACCTGTATCTCTATGTTAAAATACTAGAGCTTACATAAAGGTTAATCATAAAAGGCAAAAGTTCTTTCTAAGAGATCTATTAGTCTCAGAATGGTCCTTGGTTTAAATAATAAAAATAGATTAAAAGGATAGAGTTTCAGTTTGCAATCCAAAAAAAAAAAAAAAGTCTGTTTCCTCATATAAAAAAATGGTAGTCATAAGACCTGTTTCTCAGAGTGTAATGAGTATCAAATGAAATATTTTCAAAGTGGTGAACACAGTGTTTGACAGTTGGTGTCTAAGTGTTTTTAAACGATTGTTTAAAATAAAAGTTTTGCTTCTTGTTACTATTCTTGTTCTTAGTTTTCACACTGGGACCCATGTGGACACACGGAGACCCCAAATTACTCTGAGTAGAAGCCAGAGGGCAAAGCACTGATCCAGAAACCATCCTGTCTGAGGCCATAACATTTACTGCATCTCTAAGACCCAGAGAGCTCTCATGCCAGCCCCACTTTGTCTCTAGATAAACCTTCCTCCTAAACCAAGGGAGCATGTAAGGCCTATTCAGTCAACCATGCGGCATAAGAAGCTACTTCACTCAGCTTAGGGCAGAAGATCAGACCTGGTAGAGATTTATAGACTTCAGGAGTCAGTGAATCCAAAAAGACTGTCCACGGTCCTGCTCAGGATTCAGGATAGCCTCTAGGTCTTATCTCTTCATTCCTCCTTGACTTTTACCTCTACTCCAAAGTATAGGCCACCTTTATTTCTAGCTCCGTGAGAATGAAGGTGATACCATTATAATGATCTGGTTATCACTTAACAGGAAAGAAGCAGAGGGAAATCTAGATAATATAGGCATGCCATTTATACAGCTTTGCCAAAAGCTGCCTTTTACCTCTCCAAGTCTGTTCCCCACTGATTGATGGAGGAAGGGACTGGACAACGGCACTTTAGACACAAGCCCAGTAAGGTCTCAGTGATATGGAAAGGTGCCTACCTGATTGTCAGTCACACCTGGGGACAAATTAGTGGCCAGAATAGATGTGGCCACGTCAAGCCTGTGCAACCTAAATATCTAAGCTTGACAAAAGAGTATGCTCTCTTCTCTCTTGCCCTTTGGCCCTCTGGCCCTCTTGGGACTTGCTCCCACTTGGACCACAGCCCATGTGGGACCCACACAGTGGACTCATGGGCTTTTAATTAGCCTGAATGCTGAACTGAACCCAGATGCAACATGGTACGGCAACCGGACACTGGCCTTGCTTTTGGCTCTGCTGGAACCCCAGCTGCAACTTTTTCAGGACTGACTTAAGGGACTTGGGACTTTGGAACTTGAGGAATATAACTCCATGCAAATAAAGCTTTCTCATCCTCCTATGGGGGCTTCTGAACATGCCTATTTCAGCAGGACCCCAAAAACCTCACTCCCACTTGTGTCTGGGAAATCTGACCCATTAATTCCTGCTGCCAGGAAGGTAGCTGGCATTTCTAGTTTCTGGCTGGATTCTCCAAGAATTCTGTAAGCCAGGCAGGCTTCAACATTCTGAGTGTCCTGCTCTCTTGTGTGTTTTTTTTTGTTTGTTTGTTTGTTTTTTGTGTGTGTGTGTTTATTGCTGACTTTATTATTATTATTATTATTATTATTATTATTTGCCAAGTCATAAATTCTGTGACCATCTCTTGATTTCCAAAGTCTTTCCTAAGTGGGTATTTCCCTATAACTCTCAAATCTGTAAAGTGGCCTGATTTATAATTCCCCCCCAACTTCCAATCCTCTACTGCCAACTTTCTTTTTTTGCTTGTTTATTTTTTTATTTCTAGCATTTATTTTACTTGTGCATACAGAATTAATTGAGCCCATTTATAACATATTTAATCCCATATTTATATCATAACTTCTGCCAAAGTTAGACAGATATAACAAATTGGGGGTTATTTGATCACAACTTAAGGGAACTGATTGAAGTACTTATTGCTCTGGTGATTAGATAAAAGTATTTTTGTTTGTGTTATGTATTCAACCATTTTTTCCTAGTAACACTCTTTTTTAAAATGCTGGCTTCAGTACGCTGGCTTTTTATTCTGTAGTTGCACATTGGAAAATAATGAATCAATTAATCTCTTCATCACTTAAAGTGTAAATTGCAAACTTTGTTTTGGGAATTGTTGATCTGTTTTGGCTAGGGCAACTTGACTGGCCCATAGATTTAGGATGTCATAGAGGGAAGATCAAAGAGGGAAGAAGAGTGATTTTCCTAGGCAAAGTCCCAAGAGGCCCAAGCCTCCGAGGGGTGGCAGAATGGTGAGCAGTCTTCTGAGTCTAGTTCTTTGTGATAACTCAGCAGGAGGACCAGGCGCACACAGCAAAGCCATCATCTGTTATTTTTTCAGAACATTCTCCAGGACTTGCTTGTGGAGAGTGGAGGATGCAAACCCTGCTTGTTTTAGTAGCTTTGAATAGTCAACTCTTAAATCTTCTTTTACCCCTGTGTGTAGAGTATGGAGATAATTGCTCTGCAGCCATCTGCTAGAAGGAATCGCTCTGCTATCTGCTTCATTGAAACACTTGTGTTTGTTATATTATGTTGAAATGTTCATGAAACCTGGTTTATACTAAGCGGCGTTTCTGGAAACTTTGATTCTATAAATGGGCAGAACACTCTTAACTACAAAGGCTCTTCTCTCTCTGGATTTCTAAACTGCTTTGCTGATTGGAGCTGGGACCCTGGATAGCTGGCATCCTGAGGTAGCAGCTGAATATTGATGCTGAGGAGGATACAGCAGTGACAATCCAAATTTTCAAGACTCATAGCAGTTTCTGAAATCTCCTTCAAAAACAGAAGTTTTTTAAGTTCTGGAATCTGAAAAGAAATGTCTTGTTATTATGACATAATTCTAATGGCCCATTGAAGCTCCTTTTAGACAGTGAAATTAGTATCTCATCTATCAGCGTTATGTCTGTATTGTAATACCAGTCAGGGAAAAGTATAATTTGATAAATGCCCACTCCAAAAAATATTTTATTTTGCTGTGTTAATGTAAGATTAATGACCATTATAGCTTGAGATAGGATTTTTTTTTGATTTGTTGCTTTATGTCTTTCAGTATCACACATATCTGCAATATGTATGGCAAAAGGGAAGAAAATGACGATTTACGTAGAAGACGGGGTAAGTCCTTCAATTAATAAGGCATTGTTAAGATTGGTAGGTAGATTTCACAATTACCCATGTATGACTGATAGAAATTTTAGAGGTAAATGGGGGAAAAGGCAAGAAGATAACGCTAAAACATTAGCAATCCTTCCTGCCATAATATTCCTTAATCTGTGTATAAATCTACTGCTGATTCATTTACCCACTTATTCTTTGTTCTGAAGTACAGTGTAAAAAGCCAGAAAACAAAGATTCAGGCAGAATGGAAGACTGAAGATGCCAGTGATTTTCCTCATCTGGCGTCTATTGACATATAATGGATATTAACAAAAATGGATTCACTAGGTTGGGCATCTCCCCTGGTTACCTTCACGATCCATGATGATTTGTACACACCTGCCAGAAGCCAATTCCAGCATGTCATAATTGCAAGAGTTTTATCAAAAGGTTGATGGAACTTGGGGACTCAACAAGGGTTGAGTCATATATGTTATTGCCTGTTGGGATATGGCTAAAGGCATTTCCCCAAACCTGAAAAGGATGCATTAAATTGATTGCTTGCTGCCAGACAGCTCAGGGCATCAATCTACATGTTATTGCCTCCTACTGGCCAAACACCCGAACAGCCATAGGCTATTCCCCATTCTGACAATGGACTCTGTAGACAAAGCCCTACCCTTTGAAGTGTATATTTCCACCTTGCCTTAGGACAATTTGTGTTAATAAAAAACAAGGGGTCCTGAGACAAGGAGAACTTGGTTTCTTCATCCAGGCTCTTCATCCAAGATGAAGAAATGCCTTTTAAAATCATCTGTCATCTCTGGACTCTTACTTGAGTTACATACAGCCTTTCTCCAGATTGCTGAACTCTTTTTAATGCAGGAACAAGAACCCAGGCACACAACAAATATTTCTTTAGGTGGAACAATTTTACAAACGAATGGAGCTTCTATATATAAGGTTAAAGATTAGTAAATCTGGCTGTGAACACCAAGTTATGTATGTGACCAGTGAGTTTTCTATCACTCACTGTGATATACTAGACAAAGTGTGGCAAGTTACTTTAAAAATTCCTCCTTTGTCTTTCCACCTGTTTTGGACAGTCAAGACCAAGAGAAGCGCTATTTATTTGAAACATTTCTCCCCCCTCTCTCTCTCCCTCATCTTTCATCAATTTAATTCCCTTTTTATTATCATTATTTATGTTTTGTATAACTAGAAAAATAATTTGTCATGGATTACATCTTATTTGAAAGAGGCTCTAGTAGGATCAGAACAAGGTGTGCACAATATATCATCATTTAGCAGCTTCTCTTATAACTATACTGAAGTAATGGTGGAAAAAATACGTATAAACAACTCTGAGGACAGAGTTTGAATGATGCAGTAATTTTGATTTATACTTGGTATTTGATGGAACTGTATTAGCAGTTAGAGTCAATAGCTAAATGATTCCCAGCACAAAATGAGCCCCAAGTACAAAAGGAGCTTTATAATGCACGATTGAGAGCTCCGAGCCTCCCAGCTTAAATTTCCAAACTGCGGTGTAAATTACAGGCCTGGTTGTCACTTTTAACTAACAATTCTACCCAATATGGTCTGGGTAGGTAATTTGTCCACTATTCCTACATGAAACAGTAAACAACAGCCTAATTCCATTGGCTTTTCTAAAGCAAACAACCTCATTTCTCATATTGGCTGCAGAGGAGGGCTGAATGCTCCCGCCTCTTATGACAACAAGCCCCCTCCACAGTCAACATGTGGAAACTAAGATTGCACCGCAATGCTTTCCGTGTCTATCAATAACATTGGCTGCTGATCATCTTAAGGGGTCTCAACCTTCCCCGGTCCTCTCAGGAGCAGAATCCTCGTATTCCTAATTTCCCTTCCTTACCAATATTCCCTCTCAACCCAACAGCCATTTTCTCTTCATTTGTTTTCTCGCTGGCTTTCCCTACCAGAGAGAGAAAATAAATGAAAGCATTGGAAATCAAACTCCAGCACACTAACTGCTGATATTAATAGAATGACAAAAACATTTCAAATATCAATAGAGCTTTAAATCCAACCAAGCAAAATAAGCAATTAGGCAGACAGATGCTCCTCCAGCAACTACTGAGATAGACTGAATTCTACTACTTCATTAATTTGACTTGCCTACTCTACTCTGGGCAATTGGATCAGACCCCCAGAGAGGATTTCTTAGCCAGAAACAGATCCCCAAAGATTACAGATGCTATGAGGGAAAGGCCATCCAAACATTAGATTTTTAAAAATCTTTTCAGGCCAGGTGGGAAGCTAATAGATTTGCATAAAAGCTTCCTGGGACATCTGTGTTGTTGCAGTGACGTGGAGAGTTTTATTCCAGAGGTAGGAGGTGGATTGGTGAATTCTTTTTTTTTTTTCTTTCTCTAACCTAAACTTGGCAGTCATGTGCAGAGCACAATCAGTTCTTACATCTACCTACTGGTCCTTATTGCTCTATTTTGAGTCTAAGTCCATGATACTATCATTTATTGGAAAATCATTGGAATCATTCAGTCATTTATTCCTTCACCAAATATTTGCTGCATTGTTACTTTTGATAAGCATTGTGGGCACCAGAACACTGTTTGTTCACTGTCCTTGTACAACTCAAGGCCTAGTGGAACAGATAGGCATGCACATGAATTATTAAAACCACAATAATCACAGTAATATGTGGAAATAATTGACAAAACCATGAAGAGCACTGAAGAGGGAGTAACCAACTGGGAGAATTATGAAAGGATAAATGGGACAGCATAGGGACTTTGGCCCAAGAATGGAACCATATCAGGTGGCCAGGAAGCCATGTTAAGATCAAATGTGAAACCAATGTTCCCCGTGCACAGTTGATCAAGGACCTTCCTGTGGTGATGGTACTGAGCAACACCACCATTGTGTACCCACAGCCCAGGGGCGGAGACAGTTGCCAAGCAACTGGTCAGAAAGAGGAAGTAATCCCACCTGACCCTTGGCAAGCATCTTTTCAAAAAGCTCACCTATTTGTGTGAGCTGCTTTGCCCCCAGCTTATAAAAGCAGTTGAGCAGAGCCAGTTTGGAGGACCTTTCCTTCCTCTGTGCTGCCTCCCTTGAGTTTGCATATCTATGATAATATGCAAATCGATCAGATGGCTGAACAGCAGAACCGCCATCCGAACAACCTTCCTGGTGACCTTCTGGATGAAGCTGGGGCTGTGAGGGCCTATTCTTGTACCAATTTCGTGCATTGAGCCTCTAGTAAGCTTAATAAAATCTGCCTCGAAATTTCTCTGGGGTGTCTTCTCTGTTTCTATCTTGGGCAAACCCAAGAATCCTAACTTTGCAAACATAGCAAGAGATACCGTCTTTGAGTGTGTTTCTAAAAGATCTCTAAGAATTTGCAACTTTTAATAGAAAGTCATCGTGGGGATGAGGGTCTGGGAGTTTGGTCACCAGGCAATTAGGAAGGTTTTACAGAGTCATGACTGTATTTTCAACTCTCTACTAGGTGAATTCATTTTGTGAACACAACCCCCCTATTCAAGAGCTGATCTTCCGGGGGGACATCCCCTCCTAGATTAAAAAGAAAGGCGCGGAACTGAGGGGTGTGGAAGAGGAAGCTCTGAGGTTCATTACCTAAAGGTCACTGGGAGAACAAGATGAATGTGATGTTTTCCCCTTTGCAAGTGCATCTTCTCCTGAGCTGCCAAAATGCCACCATTTAAGAAGACACTAGCAGAGTTTTACTCTTTAATTTCTCTGCTCATTAAGCCTTCACTTCTGAGGTGTGAAAATGACTCCAGGCTGGTAATAAACTGCTAGAGAAGTCATTATTTTATTTTTTTTTTTTTTTTTTTTTTTTTTTTTTTTTTTAAATTAATTGTTAGATTTTATAAAGATTTATTTTTTTTTTTAAATAAATCTTTATTGCTCAGATTACAATTGTTTCTCCTTTTTCTCCCCCATAGCTCCCTTCCACCTGATTCCCACCCCACCCTCTGCCCTTACCCCCTCCCCCCACTATTGTCCTCATCCATAGGTTATACAATTTTAATCCAGTCTCTGCACCCCACACCCCTTTCACCGTGATAATTATCTATCCACTCCCTTTCTTTGCCCCTAATTCTATTATATTCACGAGTTTATTCTATTCCTGAGATTTTTAATTCACTTGACCTTCCTCTTCTTAAGTAATACCTTTCAGCATTTCATATAATACTGGTTTGGTGGTGATGAACTCCTTTAGCTTTTTCTTATCTGTGAAGCTCTTTATCTGCCCTTCAATTCTGAATGATAACTTTGCTGGATACAGTAATCTTGGTTGTAGGTTCTCCCTATTCATCACTTTGAATATTTCTTGCCACTCCCTTCTGGCCTGCATGGTTTCTGTTGAGAAATCAGCTGATAGTCGTATGGGTGCTCCCTTATAGGTAACCAACTGCTTTTCTCTTGCTGCTTGTAAGATCCTCTTTTTGTCTTTTACCCTTGGCATATTGATGATGATGTGTCGAGAAGAATTTTTCTTTGGATTCCTCTTGTTTGGGGTTCTGTAGGCTTCCTGTACTTGTAAGTCTATTTCTTTCACCAGGTGAGGGAAGTTTTCTGATATTATTTCTTCAAATATGTTTTCAGTATTTTGCACTCCCTCTTCTTCTGGCACCCCCATAATTCTGATGTTGGTGCGCTTGCAGTTGTCCCAGAGGCTCCTTACACTATCTTCAACTTTCTGGATCCTCTTTTCTTCTTCCTTCTCCAGCGGAGTGTCTTTCGGCTCTTTGACCTGATTCTTGTGTTCTTCCATTCTGCTGTTGGATCTCTGCATAATATTTTCCAATTTAGTCAGTTTATCTATACTTTTTAGTTGGGTCTCATGAAGTTTATCGAGCTTTTCTAGGATATTGTTGCATAACCTTAGAACCGTAGTTCTGAACTCTATATCCTCCATCTCTTTTGTTTGAGATCTATTTCCTTGTCTCGGCATTTTCGCTGTTTTTCAGAGTTGGTAGGATGGCTTTGTGTGTTTGGTGTCCTATATAGCACAGTGGGTCAGCCTCCTCAGTTACCTGAGGTAGACACTCTTGGTGATCCCCTTTGTGGACTGCGTGCACAGCCTTGTTGTAGCTAAGTCTCTATTGTTGTGAATTGTCCTTCAGGCCAATTGGATGTGGGTATCAGCTGTGTCTACTCTGGGATAACTTCTGTATTGGAGACAGTCTTATAGGATCAGACTTGAAAAACTGCAGAAGCCTCTGCTCAGCTTGGATGGGGCGGAGTCTCAGGGCTGAAGGCTTCCGCCCTGCCCTTGTGCACTCGCCTGAGTTTCCGCCTGACCGGCCCAATTTCCCCAAGCAAGAGTGTGGGTGCCCCAGGGGCTCACCCGGACTTGGGCTGGTCTCTGTAGTCTGGAGCTTCCGACTCCTTCCGCTACAGAGAGGCCGCCACCTTGTACAGAGAGGCGGCGGCAGCCTCGGCGGTCAGACCTGGAGCTTCTGACTCCTTCCGCTACAGAGAGGCCGCCACCTTGTACAGAGAGGCAGCGGCAGCCTCCGTGGTCAGACCTGGAGCTTCTGGCTCCTTCCGCTCCGGAGAGGCGGCGGTCAGACCTCAGCGCGTACTTGCTCGCGCGCGCGCGCGTCTGTAGACCCTGCCGGCTGCGGCTGCCGGTCCCCGGTCTCCCAGTCTCCGAGTCCCTGAGTCTCTGGGTGCCTTTCTCTGCAGTCCAGACGCCACCCGTATGAGCCTGGGACCACGGGATTTCAGCCGGGGTTGGGTTCAGTACAGTCCGAAAGGGTTCCGTGCAATCGGGGATTCCTCCCCTCCCGCCAGGCAGGTATTCGGCGGCCGCGTGCGCGAGCGTCTCCCTACCTCAGTGCTTTTCGGCTCCCAGTCCGATCCGTGAGCCTCTCTCTTTCTTTCTAGTTGTAGCTATTCCACTCCGCCAGCTTTCCTGACATTTTGGTGAAGTCCTTTTTGATTTTAGTTGTTTTTTTAATTAAATTGTTGATGAGGCGGCAGCTTAGGAGACTGCCTAGGCCGCCATCTTGGATGTTCCGAGAAGTCATTATTTTAAAAAAAAACGGATCTTGCTCCCAAAGGGGATGGGGTGGCAGAGAGCACAATTGCTCCCAGATCAGCTCCTGGGTAGGACAATGATTGTTCAAATTTTCCAGTTATCATAAGAATAAAAAAAGGGCTGTCTAGCTACAGCAAGAAAAGAGGAAGCACGGAGTACCCAGGCCTATTCAATAATCACTCTAGTCTCATTCTGGGAGTGGGGAGAGGATCCATTTCAATGGGGGGAAATGATAGAATTGTGAGCTTGTGTATTGTAATGCAAAGAAGGCCAAAGGGGTATAGAAAAGACCAAAGAGACAGAAGTCACTTTCAGGGAGTTTTGTGCTGTGAAAGAAGGATGTGGAATATGTTAGAATAACAATAATGCTCTTAGTAATAACCAGCTCCCTCTGCAGCTGTGCATGTCACTTAACTTCACTCTTGAGCAAACCTAGTTGTGTGGATACAGGACCCATTCAGTTTTGCTTTTGTACCTGGTTCTCGTTCTGCCCCCAAACTAGTGAGGGGCAGAGATTTTGCTGTCTTGAGTAATTCTTTCCCAAGGCAGTAAGTCCCAGACCTTTGGGGCATTAACTTTCTGTGTCCATTCCCTTCCCGCCCTCTCCCCCTTCCTTACTTCTTCTCCTTTTCCTTACAGTTGTTTGTTCAGTGCTTATGGCTGTATTTCTCCTTTTAACACAATCTCTGCATTTCTCCTTTTAGCACCAGTCTCTGCATTTCCCTTTAAGTAAAAGGGAATTAGAACAATTTGATTTTGAGACATTTTTGAGCATACAGTAGAACCCGGTGGGATAATCAGAGAGCTCCTGTGTGGTTGCCTAAGTGAAGATTGTGGGAGGTGTAGAGTGAAAACTGATTTTTGGACGTGGATAAAATGTCATTCTAAGGATTCTGCTTTTCATCCACTAATTTTCAAGTCTTTGAGCAATCAGCCCCCTCTGCTTGGACCAACTAGGGGGCGTGATTACGGAGCCATTGAAGCTCCTGGTTGGGATGCAGGACAGCAGAGTTGTTCCTGGCTGTACTCTGGCTAGCGCCTTGCTCAGGCCTGCTTTTGTAGTCCGTGTGGCTGCTGGCCATGCAGCTCTTGGGACCCCATGGCTGCTATGGAGAGAGAATAGGAGACTGATCCAGAAGAGCAAGTGTTACAGGGATGGATGGATGGATGGATGGATGGATGGATGGAGAGAGAGAGAGAGAGAGAGAGAGAGAGAGAGAGAGAGAGAGAGAGGAAGAGGAGAGAAAGAGAGGGAGAGGAGAGAGAGAAAGAGAAAACACTTTGTTAAGCTTGGGTTTGGGTTTGGGGTTTTATTATCCTGAGCTTGGGAAGGACCAGGAGAGCTTTCAAATTAATAAATCAACTTCCAATCTTTCCAGGCTTCTGTGGGTTTCTCCCCCTAATTAATTCATTCCCTAGATCTTCTGGGATTCTGTGTCCCTTACCCATACTGATCCTTTTCCCAGGCTACACTGACAGGCACCTGTAGTTGCCCTCTTGGTACCCACTGCACATGCCTCATAGTAGGAGCACCTTCCCCTGAGCCATTTGACTTCTACTGGGCATGCCCCTGGCAGAGGAATTTTTCCGGCTGCTTTTATTACTCCCCTAGCAGTGGTCCTTCCTGCTGTCTTCAGGGCATTAGGTCCTGGGGGTGGAGGATGGCCTGGTGAGAAGCTGTAACTTCCTAGTGAAACAAGTAGGTTTATTGTCTGATTCAGCTCCCTGGTTTATTATGATTAATAATATCTGATTCCCTTTGCTCCCTTCCTTTATTAATATCCCACTACCTATGCTAACAACTGCAGAATCACACAGGGACTTCCCCTTCAGCTTTAAAGATCCATTCTCAGGGTTTGTTTAGCCACCAGGAACATGGCTTTGTTCAAATACTTAGAGCAGATGTTACTCAAGGCATAAAGTGATGAACTATCCTTTTGTTAGCCACTTTCAGAGTCTGTGGTCCAAATAGAATCACAAATAGTATCTTCTAGCTCACCTCTTCTCAAATCTCTTATACTAGAGGCCCAGTGCATGAATTTGTGCATGGGTGGGGGTCCCTCGGCCTGGCTGGTAACCGGGGCCAATCGGGCAGGCCAGACAGAGGGAGGGACTGTGGGGGTGTGGCTATGGGAGTGCACTGACCACCAGGGGGCAGTTCCTGCATTGAGCATCTTGCTGATGGTGGTCAGTGCACATCATAGCTACCAGCCAGTCATCTGGTCATAACGGTTACTTAGGCTTTTATATATATAGGTGGTCAACTTCTACGTAATCAGTTATCCTTAAGCTCTCTAAACAGAGCTGGGAAGTTAGGAGGAGACTGAATTTTGTGGACCTACATAGATCTCAAAGAAAAGAAGGTAGAATACATGATAATTTATAACTGGAATGATGTGGTTTCTGATTTCTACCTTTTGATTTTCTTAGTTCCCATCTGTCTACTTACATTACCCATATATTCTTACATGGTGATTACTTTTTCCATTAGAGCCTTTAAAATAAAAATCATATTTATTTTAAATTCCTGTTCTGATAATTCAAGCTTTTCTTCCATAGCTTAGTCTGATTCTGATGCTTACTTTTTATCTTCAAACTCTGTTTTTGCCTTGTACTATGCCTTGCAATTTTTCTTTGAAAGCCACATACAATCTGAAGTAATTAGGCCTTCAATGTGAGGCATTATGCTTACCTGGTTGGGGTTAGGCTGTGCTGTACTGTTTGATGCAACTGAAAATGTTAAGGCTAATATATACTTTGGTATCTTTGTTTTTGTTTCCCTTTTGTTTTTGGTTTCCCTGGGTACCTCTTATATAAGTTCTGAAAGATGCAGATTTTTTTAAGCTGTATTTTTTTTTTTTAATCCTCACCCAAGGATATTTTTCCATTGATTTTCAGAGAGAGTAGAAGAGAGCGGGAAAGACAGAGAAATATCAATGTAAGAGGAACAAATTGATTGGTTGCCTTTTGCACATGCCCCGACCAGGGCCCGTGCTGAGGAGGAGCCTGCAACCAAGGTGCATTCCCTTGACCAGAATCTAACCCAAGTCCACAGGCTGATGATCTATCCACTGAGCAAACCAGCTAGAGCTAGTTGTAGTTTCTTGTTATTATAAAGAAAAATTTACTGATGTGGTGGTAAGGTATAGGGGGAGGAAAAGTATTCTATAGTTCTATAATTAAGTGCTAGTGTTTTACTGGGCCCCTGCTCCTGGACTGTGACCTTCACAAGTGCTAGTTGGTATTTTTTTTGTCTTTTTCCCACTTTGGGGAGTCAGGAAGGCTCAAGGGCATTTCCTTCCCTCCAGTCAGGAAGGCTCTGATAGAAACCAGGCAGGCCTTGTTAAGAGTAGCAGAATACTCTGGTACATTTTAAAATGGTTTGTTTTCCCCTTCTGCTGGGAGCAAAAGTGGATTTTTTTCTTTACTATTCACGGCGCTTGGTACAGCTCCTGGAGGGGAAGCTTACAGAAATCTGAGTCACCTTCCATAGGCTGGGCCTCCCTGGAGGTTTTACCTCTCAGTCCTGTCCACATGGAGCCTCCAGCAACTCGTTAGCCACAGCGCAGGTTTTCCTAACCCCAGGACTGGCTCCTGTACAGGCCTTTTCTCTTTAATTTGAGATTAAAATTTTTTTTTTTTTTTTTTTTTACATCTGCCAGGTATCTCTCAAATCCTTGGGGCATCAGTTTGCCCTATGACTTTAATTCTCTGGTGGCTCTAAGAAAAGTTGTTGATTTACAGTTTGTTCAGTGTGTGTGTGTGTGTGTGTATGATGATTTCTAAGCTCCTTATTTGCGCACTTTAAAACCATTTTTCTCAAATGCTGTCATTTTTTAAATCTTTAACCTAGGATATGTTCATTGATCCTAGAGGACTGGAGAGTGAGAGAGAAACATTGATGTGAGAGAGAAACATCTGTCAGTTGCCTCCCATAAGTGTCCTCACCAGAATCAAAGCTGCAGCCTAGGTATGTGTCCTGACTGGGAATCGAGTCCACAACTTATTATTATTATTATTATTATTATTATTATTATTATTATTGTATGGATGATGTACCAACCAATAAGCCACCCAGCCAAGCCAAATATTGCCATTTTAAAAGGCAGATATTTTAACTTTAATTTTCTCTAAATACTAAATAGAGTGGTTTAAAATACGTTTAATGTTTCAATATGTGAAGTATTTTTTCTTTTTCTTCTTCAACATCTGAAGTCTTTAGGGACCTGTTTCTACTCCTGTTTTAGACAGTTGGTTCTCACTCCTGTTTTCTTGTTTCCTTATATAATTGAAAACTCTTCTGTGCTATCCGTGCCCCTTGAGAATTATTTCTTTAGATCTCAGAGGCTCTGGATGAAGATACCTTCCCCCCCCAGTTGATTTGAGCTTGCTTCTTCAGGTACCTAGTGCAGCTCTGTTATTGGAGACCACGTCTTCAATTCAGACATACATGTTATGCTGGACTCTTACACGTATCATCTCACATTCACTCAGCCATTGGTAGGGCAGCCAGCTTCTTGCTTGCTTTCTGCCTCAGGATTGGGTGATGTCAGGGTGGGGGAACTGACATCCACATCACACCTAGAAGTGGGTGGGAGTAATGCTCCATGGGACGACCTTTGACCATGGGGAAATGGGAACCTCTGACAAATGCTTTCCACTTCTTCCCCTGAGGTGAACATTTCCCCAGCAGCTCCTCCGAGGGTTTCCCTGATATTAACGCTGAATTGTCCAAGGAGTCCACCAGCTTGATAACACACCTTTGAACTGGTTTTTTGCCATTCCCAATTTTATGCTCCCTGACTACTGGGATCAGTTCCTACAATACATGGCCTGCTATTTCTCTCTCAGGTTCTAAAACATGCAGCGACTATAACTATATTAGCTGGCAAAGCTGGCAGAAACCTTTGCTAGGATAAAAAAGTTTAACAAAACAAAGCTCAGTCTCTTTTACAATACCCACCTAGGAGTCCTAGGCCAGGGCTGGAAAAAACAGCCTGGGGCAGTCTGAACACAATGCCAGGCTCTTGGGGGGGGGGGGGTTTGCTGGCTCTATCATACCCTCCTAACTACAGGCCACAAGTTAGGCGATGTGCTTGTGTAAAACAGGAGCAGAAATGCATGGGGGTGGCATTATGCTAGTAGTATAAACTGCTCATATGGATATAGATATCATGAAGAAACAAAGTAGAAAGCCTGTGACATATAACATAGTCAGATGAATTGATTGCTCTATTTTAGCTCTGTTCTTTGGAAGGAATGAAGAGGAATCGGAAGAGTAGAGGCAGAATCCTCACAGATTTCTTTTTGTTTTTGTAAAGAGGTGTAGCAGGAGCTTAGGGACTGAAAGATCTTGAAAGGCCAGACACTATAAGGTTGGCATGAAAACAAACACAGCAGAGAACAGGAGTATTAGGCTGTGAGTAACATGTAGTTTTAAAATGCTGACTCAGCTTCTCTCTTGTCTGTGAGACCTCACTAGTGACTTAACATATTGGAACTATGATTTTCTTGTCTGAGATTTGAGAAGAGTAGTAATTTTCATCTAGTGATAAATCATAAGAGTCCAATGATGCAATGTCTGTAAACAAAAATTAATATGAAAACAAATATTTAGTGAGAGCAGATTATGTACCAGGACCACCCTGGGCACTGGGGATGACTGGGGCATGGTCCTTGCCTTTAAGGGACTTCAAGGTATGATGACAGAGGTGGTCACACGTGTGAATATGGAGCAGACCATGTCATTGACGGAGGACAGAAAAATCTGAGAGGTCTAGAAGAGAAGCAATCCATTTCTCTGGGTGTGGGAAAGGTGAAGTTGACATCTAAACTAGAAGGCTGTTAGGTTTCTTCAGAGAGAAAAAAAAATGTGGGGGGAAGGGGAAGCCAAGGCCATCTCAAGAAGATAAAAGAACAGACGTAAGGAGTTAGAAACAGAATAAAGAGAATGATAAGTTTGATTTGGGACTTGTTAAATTTGAAGTTCCAGTGGAGCCTCCATAGTGTTATTATTCAGTAAGCGGTTGGAATTAAAGTCTCAGTTGAGGGAATGGACCTACACATAAGGATTGGAAGCAATTCGTATGTGCATAATTGTTGCTATGAGGGTAGAAAAACTGCTCAGAGAAGGAAGGTGTATTGAGTGAAGCAATAATTGGATCAAGGACAGAAACCTATGGAATACCAATATTTAAAGGAGTGGGGGAAAGGGAGATGAAATGAAATGCTAAATTGGAAGTTTTCACTGAGACAACAAGGGAAAATAGATGTAAAAATTACACAATGAGGCAGATAGGTAAAAGTAAGCGTCTGAGAACATTTAGCTAGCTCTCATGTTAATGAGACAAATGTAAAAGCATCTGTTGAGATTTTAGGAGAATTAACGATGGTTTCTTTAGGAAAAATCTGTTCTGGGATTTCTATGATTTCTCACTCAAGTCTGTTCAGAGGAGCTGTCAAAGAAATCACCTGGAGAGGCTGACAGGTAACCCTTGTATGCTATAGTTGGAGGGACAAGTGACTGCATGTAGCACATGCCTACGGGACCCTAATGTGAGGAAGAGGCCATCTGGGTTGGCCTGTGGTAGCAGTAGAGTGAGAGAGAATTGTCACTCAAAGAAGACAATAGATGTAAAAATTACAAAACGAGGCAGATAGGTAAAAGTAAGCGTCTGAGAACATTTAGCTAGTTCTCATGTTAATGAGACAAATGTAAAAGCATCTGTTGAGATTTTAGGAGAATTAACGTGTGTCCAAGGTGCTTGATTCCAGAGAAGAGATGTGAAATTCATGATGAGATGCTAGTTTGGTGTAATTTTAGAAGTTATCTTGACCAGGAGACCTTATGTCCCAAGGAGTTCCAGTTGGGGTGTTAGTAGGGAAGCCTTAAAAAACCCACTTACTTGCTTATGAGGGAAAGAGCCAGCTTTATATTTTTGCCAAGCCCAAAGACAATAGAACTGACTTAAAGCAGTACCAATGAAGGCAGAACCTTCTCATCCCTCTTCTTTCCCTTTTCCATTTTGACCCCACCCCTCAGTTCAACCATAGCAGGTTTAAAAACAGCAGTTCGAAGAAGGTAAGAAAGAGAGAAAGGTGAACCTTACCTCCTTTCTTGAGGGTAGTTTATCTGCTTTCAATAATTCCCTTTGGGGTTATGAGAAAGGGAAATGGGTTGTTATACCTTTGAATTAAGATTGAAATGCAAATCAACATATTGAAATAGAAATTTCTAACTTTTAAATGGAGACTCTATGACTTGTCATTATTTGGTTTTATGTATTTCCCAAGTATAACTGCCACCCCCCCTCTTTAAAAAAAACAATCCAGGTACATCTCAATTAAAAAAAAATGAATAGACCTGGCTGGTGTGGCTCAGTTGGTTGGACATCATCCCATGTGCCAAAAAGTTGCCAGTTCAATTCCTGGTCAGGGTACATACCAGGTTGTGATTTTAGTCCCCCATTGGAGTACATGTAGGAAGCAACCAATTGAGATTTCTCTCTCACATTGGTGTTTCTCTGTCTTTCTCTCCCTCTTCTTTTCTCTCTCTAAAAATCAATAAAAACATATCCTCAGGTGAGAATTTTTTAAAAGTATAAATGGACAGTGACATACTAATATAAATTTGCATTTTGAATACAGTATTCCACGAGTTGTGTTTTTTTCCAAGGCTTGATATGAACAGAACTGATGAAGAAAGAATTAAAAGCCAGAAAAGAAGTGAATAAGATTAGACTTCGGAAACCAAGATATGAAAAATAGAAGTGGTGCGGGAGACAATTATTTTCATCCTAACATCTAGCACAAGCTGGATGAACCACAAAAATCGTTGTTTTTTCTTTTTTAACACATCAGAGCTCTGAGGATTCAAAGAATCCTAAATAAACTAAATCCAAAAAGAGAAGAGCCCTTTCTAAGAGAGAATAGTCTCACAGCTGTATTAATTGCTAGAGACATCATGGAAAGGGAAGTGAGACCACCACAAAAGACTTTAATGAGAAGCCAATCTTACTCTTTTCAAAAATATATAGATTGATTTCAGAGAGAAGTCAGAGGAAGAGAGAGAGAAACATCAATGATGAGAGAGAATCATTGATCAGCTGCCTCCTGCATGCCCCCCACTGGGAATTGAGCTTGCAACCCTGGCATGTGCCCTTGATCGGAATCTAACCTGAGACCCTTCAGTCTGAGGTCAATGCTCTACCCACTGAACAAAACTGGCTAGGGCAACCTTCCTCTTAATGAACATTTCATGGCTGCATATAGACGGACGTGACAGTTCAGAATTTTGAAGAGTCCCATGCACAGAGTGATTTTACATACACACACCAACTCTTTTCCATGGACTTTCTCCAACCACCTTCCACAGCTGGGCTCTGTGCTGAAAGTGGGGGTAGTTTGGGTAGAGGACCTGAGAGTTTTCCCTCTGATACCAGGGGATTTTTCTCAGAAGGCAGGGGTCCTGTGGGTCATAGGAAGAAGAGGTATCAGAAATGTCTTTATATTTCTCTGGGCCTTTACTGAGTGCAGTTTTAGTGACTCAATATGGGCTAGAAACAGGCCTACAAAATATTTCTTTCAAGATATTGAGAGCCAACATCAGAATTGGAAAGCAAAGAATACTTTACAGGGACCCAAGTATCTGACAGACTGTAAATGAGAGAGATACCACCAATTTGGAGTGATAGTGCCTAAAAAGTTCTCAAGATTATCACAAGTACACAGATATCATGACCTGCTGAAGGAAAATACCCGATCCCACCTTCAACATATTTGGAACAATTGGAAAGGCAAATATAACTAATGTTGCAAAAAAGCCCAGATCCAGCTCAAGTGCAGAGTAGATTTACTTTGGCCACAAACTTCAGCATCCTGGTATAAGAAGAGATGTAATTTTTATGGTGTTAATTATTATTTACTCCAGTCTTTACTGTTTGTTTATATGTGATGTCCTTTATATAATTACAATCATAAAACATGAGGAGAGGCAAGAAAATTTCAGCTATAAAAAAGAATCAATAGGAGACATACAGATGGCCCAGATGTTGAGGTCATTTGCTAATAAGGATTTAAATCAACCTTTATAAATATATTAAATATGTTAGCTAAAAAAGTATACAAAGGAACTATCTGGAAATATTAGAAATGAAAATATGTATTAGAAATAAAGAATTTATTCAGTGGCTTGAATAGCAATCTGCGTATTATCCATGAAATGAAATATAGGTCAATACAATTAACAAACTAAAAATAAAACCAATAACAGAAAAAAACAACAACAAGCAAAGTATTTGAGACCTATGGGGTAATATAAAAAGGCCAACCACATATGTAGCTGGAGCCTTAGAAGGAGAAGAGGGGGAGAGAACAGAAGAAATATTTGAATAGATAATGGCCTAGAAGTTTTCAAAATTGATGAAAGGTGTCAATTCATAGATCCTAAAAGCTCAGCAAACCTCAAGTAGAATAAATTAAAGAAAATAACACTTAAATACATTATAATCAAACTGATAAATGTTAACTATAAAAATTAAGTCTTAAAATAGCTAGATTAAAAAGATAAATGTACTATGGAACAACAATAAGAAGGACAACTAACTTTATATCATAAATAATAGAGAAGACAATAGTACAATATCTCTCAGTGCTGAAAGAAAGGAAAACACTGTCAACCTTAAATTCTATATCTAGCCCTTAAGATTGTAGCTCAATTGGTTGGAGCATTGCTAATAAACTGAAAGGTCATGAGTTCAATTCTTGATCAGGTTGATGTTTCTCTCTCTCTCTCTCTCTCTCTCTCTCTCTCTCTCTTTCTCTCTTTCTTTCTCTCTCTCTAAATATCAGTGAACATATCTATGGGTGAAGATTAAAAAAAAATTCTCTATCCAGTAAAATTATTCTTGCTTTTATTCAGATAGATAAGAGCAGAGATGATTGTTCTACATCAGATCTGAACTACAAAAATTATAAAGAATATTTTTCTGATACTTGATGGAAGCCTAGTTTTTTTCAGGAAGGGATGCAGAGTACCACAAAAGATAAAACTATGGATAGATATAAAAGATCCTTACATTTTCTTTAAAATCCCCTAATAGAGTATTGACTGTCAACATAAAAATTTTAGCAATATAGTCTGAGTATGAAGAATTAACCAATTGTTTATATGTCCTGTGGGATATGGGTCAGATTGAACTGGAGTGGTATATCCTAGCAGGGTTAAGACCAATGAGGAAATTTGCATGATCAAGATTAATGTGACTGTGGTCAAGGAGAGAACCTGATATGAATTAAACCCAGGGAGTTGAGCAAATAAGCAAATAATTTGAGGGTAGTAGCAGCCAGTGTCTTACTGTTCAGATGAGCCTTACACATATGGAAAGAGGAAAGGACATACTAAACTCTGAGGCATTGGATTAGAATTGGAGGTATTGATGTGAACTTGTTACAGAATTTACTAGGTGACTAGAAAGTACACACAAGTTCCTGGAGATTTGGGGGGAAGAAAAAAAACACACCAAAAACCTTTATTTGTAGCACCTCAGGAAGTTAACTTTTCAAAGCCTGAGTGAGTGAATATGGATGAAGCTTTCCCTTTACATCCTTTAGTTCCTTTGTCCCCCAAATATGGGTCAGGCTTCTGGACCTTTCCCAGGCCCTGCACCATCTACCCCCCCCCCCCACTCCGCACCCCCATGATTTGGGATGGGGGAAGTGAGATTATATTCAGAGGCTTGGTCTATCTGGCGCCAGAGCTGCCACCCCCCTCTGGGGTTTGTGTATGTTTCCTGGTTTATAACCTCTGCACAAGCATTACACATCAGAGGGATGGGGCTTACTTATACTAGCAAGAATGTCTGGCAGAATACTGGTTCCTGGCACAGATTCAGATTGTTAGCGCCACTCTCCTTCCATGTCTTATATTCCCCTCCAAACTCATGGTTTTATCTATCTATCTATCTATCTATCTGTCTATCATCTATCTATCTATCTATCATCTATCTATCTACCTACCTACCTACCTACCTACCTACCTATCTATTTACCAACATCTATACACACAAATATCTATATATAAATACATAAATGTATTTCTCAGTTTTTCTATTGAGAGGACCTAGAATCACTGACATGTCAGGAACAATGAACAAACCCAACTTTTGCAATTATTCATGAAAATAAACCAGAACTTCTTTTTAAAAATATATATATATATATATATATTATTGATATTTTTACAGAGAGGAAGGGAGAAGGATAGAGAGCTAGAAACGTCAATGAGAGAGAAACATCAACCAGCTGCCTCTTGCATACCCCCCACTAGGGATGTGCCCACAACCAAGGTACATGCCCTTGACCGGAATCGAACCCAGGACCTTTCAGTCCGCAGACCAACGCTCTACCACTGAGCCAAACCGGTTTTGGCAAACCAGAACTTCTTAAAGAAATAATAAATTCTTGGGCTGGGCCAGGGAAAGTACAACATGAGACTTATACCATCTTCCTGGGTCAGAAAGTAAGGGCACTCAAAGAATGTCGGAAGGTATGAGAGACACATATAAGAGTCTGCTTGGCTGAACTCCTACTAGCTAAGTCTGGTAATGAGAGCATTAAAAATAAATAGTGATAGTAACAGGTTATGACCCACTGAATAAAAGAAGAACTCATGTTTTCATGTTAATATAAATGTGAATGAGCGGAAGCGAAGGGAAAGCTCTGTCTTATGGTAGAATGCCAACTAATAACGGCAGAAGTAGTATAAGCATCAGAAAAATCACCTTTTCAGTACCATCATAACACTAAATAATTCAGGCAAGGATCATCAATAGAAATTAAAACTATCAGGTAAAATTTGAATAGGAACAAGATATTTACATACTATCAGAGCATCTTCCCACAAATCACTTATTAATTAATAAGTACAAAATACTTAGTAATTAACTGTAGAGTGGAGTCACCTGGCAGACTCCATTTTAATCAAGAGATGAAAGTTAACATCACCAGTAATAGCACAAATTTACATGATCTGCTTCCTGATATATTTCATTGAGAAGATCACAGCATTCGTGGCATTTCTGCAAAAGAAAAAAAAAAGAGCAATCTGAATACATTTATGAGGAAATGTCAAACAGAAACAAACACACCATTATTTTACAAAGTAGCTGACTGTACATAACAATGAATTTTATTTTTAAAGAAGCAGTCAAATGAGTTGCCAGCTTCCATCTCAGCTCAGTATACAAATGGGAAGCTTTCAATAGGGCAAGGCAAAGGGGGAGGGGTTAGGTAGATCAGGTGAGGCTTAGGAAAGACCCTTCTTCTCTCTATACATTTTAAACATCCATTTAGTGTCTTGCTTTATAGTTAAAGAGCTCCTCCTTAAAGACAAAACCCCTTATAAAAATTAAACCTAATATTCTCATCTTTTAAAAATGTACTTACTGATGAGAGAGAGAGAGAGAGAGAGAGAGAGAGAGAGAGAGAGAGAGATATTTGTTATTTCACTTATTTATCCATTCAGGGGTTGACTCCTGAATGTGCCCTGACCTGGAATCAATCCTGAAATCTTGGTGTATGGAGATGATGCTCTAACCAACTGAGCTACCTGACCAGGGCCCTAACGTTCTCATTTTAGTATTACTTTTTTTTTCAAATCAGATAATTAAATTGCTTTCTTTGGATGACATCTCTGAGTCACAAATCAAGAGAATCTTTTCCCCCTCTAATTTTTTTGGGGGTGGGTGGTTACATGGAGCACATGTCATGTAGTGTAAAGACAGTACCTACTCAGAGAGTGGGGACTCCGAGGGGCAGCTGAAAGACAAGGCTTCCTGCCTTAGTCAGAAGGAAGGGAGATTGGAAGAATGGGAGGAGAGAAAGTCCAACCAAAATTTTTGTCTTCTCTCAATTTTTATTTATTTATTTTTGGGTGTGGACTCAGCTATCTACATTTAAGCCTTGTAAAGTCACCTAAATGACCATTGTCCTATGGGAAGAAAGTAATTTGCGATCCCTTGAACAGAAGTAATGGCTCATCAAGAAGGTTTCCAAGGGAATAGTGGTGAGGTTGCAGCTGTCACCCATCTGATCACAGTTCTGAAGAAAACTTCTTCCAAGAGAGGTGGCTGCCCTAATAGGTAGATTGTGGTCATCTGTGTCCCAGAAAGACTTTGCTAAAAGCCCCAGATTCTGGTTGTACTATTGCCTTAGACACCTGTCTCCCTATGCTCTCTGATTACTCTGAGGCCAGACCTTAAAGGAATACTTCCTCCCAATGAGATCTGAGACATGGGAACCTTGGATAAGTGCAAAAGGAAAACAAAGCAAAAAAGGTTGTTCTACAGTCCGTTGATAATGTTTCTATTCATAGCCAGGAAGAAAGTAGAAGTTGTTTTCATCAAACAAAGCTCAGAAATGTGTTTAGAAGGCTTTGCGATATCCATATAACTTTAAAAAATATTTATTTTTTAATTTCAAAGAGGAAGGGAGAGGGAGAGAGTGGGAAAGAAACATCAGTAATAAGGAAAGAATCATTGGTTGGCTGCCTCCTACACACCCCACACTGGGGATCAAGCCCATAACCCGAGCATATGCCCTAACCTGGAATTGAACCAGGACCTCCTGGTTCATAGGTCAATGCTCCACTACCGAGCCACACCTGCCAGGCCCCAATAGCTTTTAATTCTATTGTCTTCCCAGATTCAGGGATGGAGGACCTGCATTAGAATGGCTGTGGACAGCTGTCTACAGATCCATGCTTGTACAGTGAGACCCTGACAGGCAGAATGCAGAACCATAGCTGTAGGTTGCACTTTCGGCAATACAATGTACTAAATGAGGATATCCTAAAGGTCCCAGCACTGAAGAGAGTCACATTGGGATGATGAGGGTTGGAGAATAAATGTAAGCATCATTTGGAGATGCCGTATGGAGACCAACCTGTCTCAGGTTCTCCTTGTTGTAAGCCCCATGTCTCAAACAGCCCTCAGTCCCAGGTAAATCCAAATGCCTGGTCACCCACCCACTGAGTCAGCCTCAGTCATTTGTAAAGCTTTTTTCAAACCCAGACATTTTTTTATTTTGATGCTTGTATCTGTAAGCCTGGTGTTGCCTCGGTGAGCTTTGAGCTTGGTATGGTAGAAAACCATAACGGTGGCACCAGCTTGGTCCAGAGGGCAGAGTGTTGGACTTGGAATTGGTGGTTGTGCCAGTAAACAACTGTGTGGTCTTGGGCAACCTCTCTCTTCTTTGAATCCTTTTTCCCTGCTCAGAGTGAAGGAACTCACATGGATATTTTATAAGATTCCTCCCAACTCTACTGTACCATGGCCTTTTCCTATGAATCTAAAGTATCTTATGTGAGTCTAAGAAGATGCTCTTGGGGTACCAATTCTCTGCTTCTCTGTGTGTAGGTGGAGGGGGATGGGGTGCAGGGAGGAAGATGGAATAAACAAGTGAGTAGAGTGAGCCATATTGTATAAAAAGGACAGCAAAATAATTAGAGGAGAAATTCTGAGCATTTACTCCAAGGAGGTCAGAGGACCTATTCTATTTGCTTACCACTACAGAATTTATTTTAGATGCACAACAAGGAAGATCCCTCCATTCCCCACCTTAGGCCAGAGAGGAAAAGAAGTCTACCCAAAGTTACACAGTAAATTCGTGGCAGACCTAAGAGAAGTAGAATTGGTCTCTCCTAGACTGTGCTGTTTTCCCAGCAGGCTGTGCTGCTGTTAGGGGCAGAAATAGAATATTGGGGTTCAGCATAATGATGAGAAATATTAATTATGCTCAGTTAACTGTGATTGTTTGGTTCTGGTAAAAGAAAGCACATTCTAACCTGGCTGGGAATTGCACGCATGACCTAGGAGTTCACCTGGGAGTTCACCATCCTCACATCCCGGAGCTGGCTATCATCGTGGAAAGATGAACAACTTTGTGGCAGCAACCAGAGACGCCAGTGTTTTGCATACCTTCAGGCCTTCGCAACTCCCCAAACTGCCCATTTGGCATGCCCATTCTTAATCCCTTTTGCCTACTTCCCCATGTAATCTTCGTCCTTCTACCCAATATAAGCACCTGGTTTATGGTGGGGTGCAGAGCAGATTTTCATGGATGACCTGCTGCCTTCCCATGCTGCTGGGGTAAATGCTCACATGTGACTTAACCTTGTCTCTGCTTAATTGGCTCAAGTAGTGACAGGCAGCCCGGACCCAATGATTGTCCCGTTTTACTGCTTACGGTGCACCCCGAAGAGAGTAACTGCTCTTTCCCACTTCCATTTCGAACCAAAGAGGAGAGCGTTATGTCTGATAAAAGAAAATACAGCAGGCAGGGATTCATTTCCAAGATCCTCCTCTTCTCACGACTCACTGTCCAACCCTTGGCATTGTTGACAATTCCAGATGCGGGTCAAATACAGCAAGGGGAAATCAAGGCTAGACCTTAGAAATTAATTGTTCAAGTACTAGGTCGTTTCAGAGTAATGCACCGTGAAATTACGCTATTCTCCAGGAGGATTTTCATAAAGTTTAATATGCCATGACACATTCTTTTTCCATTGGTGTTAGTTTTCTTTTATTAAGAACATAAAAAGAGTCTTTGGAATCCAGGGATGTGTGTGAAGATTGCTGCAGACAGAGCAGGAGGTCTCAGGCGGGACTTTGAGAGCATACGGGCTGCGGGATCACTGCTAGAGACCCCATTACCAAGGCATGTCCCATCAAAGCATAGCTGGCTCGTGTCCATGGAGCCCAGCGCAGGAGAAGCCATTAGTCTTGGTGCCTTTTTACTGTTATTCACACTGGGATAATGAGATTATTGGAATATTTTCTTTTTTCCTAATGAGAATGAGACAGAATACCTTGGTCTCTAAATGATTTAGTCACAGAGGAAACACATTACTCTTCCCTTGATTGCTGTCAAATGCTGGAAAATTGGAATATTATACTGATATTTATCGTGATGGGCAATATTTTTCCTGCCTTCTCAGTGTCAGATGAGATGGGAAAAGTATTTGTCTGAAAAGCAGACTCTCTTACAAGGTTTGTGAGAAAGGAAGACGGATGAAGATGCAGGATAAGGAGCGGAGGGCGGAGGTTGAAGGAGGATAATTGGACGATGGCCTTTTGCTATTTCTTCTTTCTTGTTCCATCTGTAAAACTATCCCTTGTTTTAATTTTTCTATAGACTTCTCTTTCAGTTCGCTCACCGGAGCTTGGGGCTAATTAGACACTGTTTAGATTCAGAATAGAAGGTTAATTTCAAGGGGGGAATGGGTGTTTGTGTTGGTCTGGAGGTTAGTAGTGGCAGCTAGCTAATTTGTGTTTCTTGGAAAGAAATAACATCCTTGAAAGGTCGGATTCCTTGGAGAGGGAGAGGTTTTTGCACTTTTACTCTCAGGAACCTTTCACCTGAGACTTGTCAGCCCAAAGTTTATGCAGCCAGTGGAGACTAATTGGGTGACCTAATGCATTGATATTCAACTCGGGTCCTTGGTGGCTTTTGTAGCCACGCTGCACAAAGAAATCAAAGAAATCCCGAGGTCTCACTCCTGCTGCTGTCCCACCCCAAACATCCTCCAAAAGATCTGAAACTTCTGGAACACAAAAAACAGTTTTAACAAGGCAAACACTCCCTGTCATCAATATGTAGTGGCTTTCAGAGGGAGAGATCACCATATTTCTACATCATAGTGTCCACAGTGCAACAGGTGGGAGAACCTTCCAGCATTAATTAACATTGGTCCTGCAATTTACAGAGACAACCATTTCAGATTCATTTAGGGACCCTGTCATACATTAGAAATGCAGGTTGTGCTCTTCCTTCCATTAGTTGGGGTGAGGGCCTACTCATCTGCATTTTAACAGGCTCCCAAGAGACTCCCTTGCAGCTATGACTCTTAAAGGGAAAGGGGAGGCTAAACACTTAGAGTAGAGGAGGGCCCAGAAATAAATGTAGAAGACGATGTAGGGACAAGGCCTGATTGCAGATGTTTTGTGTGGGCAAACTTTATACCTAGAAATCTCTGGAAGCAATTTCACATTTCATTATCATCTCATCTGTCTCACAATTTTCTCAGAGATGAAGATTATCTTCTTACCATGAATCCCTGGAAAGAAAAGAATTCCTTAGCGCCAGGAAAGAATGCATTCATTTACCTGTAGTTAGATGATGCTCATATTACAACTCCTCTTTGAAATTCCTCACCCCTGGCCAAGAATCTCTTATTTAGAACGAACAGAGGGCTCTATGGCAAACTTCTTAATGTCCAACCAGTAGCAATGGTATTTGTGTCTATAATTTAACTCCAGTGGAACTAATGTATGCAATTTAAAATCAGAAACCATATCTCTCTGTATCTCATCCCTGAGGATTTCTAGAGAGCCTTGCTTATAGTTGGTGTCATATCCATTTGTACTGAATTAATTAAGTAGACAAAAAGTGATAGAGAGAGAGAGAGAGAGAGAGAGAGAGAGAGAGAGAGAGAGAGTGTGTGTGTGTGTGTGTGTGTGTGTGTCCTGGAGGTGGTGCAGTGAATCAGTGAATGGTCCTTGGCTGCACTCTGTCCCCTAGTCCCCCTTTCTGTCTTTTCCCATTTCTTTCTTTGCCTACTCTGATGTCTTCTTCCCACCCTCATCATCCCAGATTCCTGGATAATGGCTTGTCTTTCTTTGATCTCTTCCTCCTTCTCCTCCTCCTTCTCCTCCTCCTCCTCCTCCTCCTTCTCCTTTATTCCCTTTTCTCACTCAGAGTCACCAGTAGGAACATTACTCAGCCCATTCTGGGTCATTGTTCCTACTGCTGCTGTGGACCATGGTGCGGTTTGGGGTTCTAGCATCATTTTGCATCTGCATACACCTGCTTTACGGGGAAGTGTATGCTAGTCACACTTAGTTTCAGATAGCTTGCATCTCACCCCCAATAAAACCACTTATTTGTAACATATCAATGTATTGACAAGGTCAGAGAGCAGGGCTGTCTTGAGGTTAATGTAATTTCCAAAGGAGTGAGCACTAATTGTGCCGGTACTTAGCGGCTGTGACATAATTAATTACTCCCCTTGGGGTCATACATTCGCCTCTATCGCCACAAGCTCGTGCTCTTGGGATCAGACCAGGGCAGAGTGTGGTCACCGAGAGTGGAACTTCCAAAGCAATCAGGCGGACTTCCTGGAGAAAGCAGCAGCCTTGCCTTGGAATGCTGAGGGGTATATGGCGTGACCTTCTCTGGAAGCTTTGTTGGGCTTCTTCGTGCAAATACCTTGTGGGCTTAGTGCATGGACCGAGTCACAAAAGTAAATGGGTAGAGCAGGCTGGTAGGAGCTCAATCCTGGATAATCAGCACCCGGATGTGTAGCATGCATTCAGAGATGTGCGATAAGCATCGTCCACTGAGAGACGTGTGCCACGCATTGCCCATTGAAAGATGTTTGCCGAGCGTCGCCTGCTCAGAGATACGTGGCGAGCATTGTCCATTGGGCGTCCTCTCTATTTGGAAAGGACCCGGCTCCTCAGTTGCACAGCTAGTGATCAGCACCTGAAGGGTAATGCAGGATACTTCTAATGCAAACTCATCCGACCTCTGTACATCCAGCCACAGAGATCAGACCCAAGGCTCAGTTCCTGATTGGTTAGCAGTCACTTCCTGGCAGCTGAGCTGAGAGCATCCTGGCCCCTTCAGGATGCATCCTCATCTGGGAAGATGAAGCACCCGGGACTTGTCTCTCCTCAGCCTTCAACACGAAGATGGGGGAGGTCTGTGATTTTTCTAGCAGCACAAGTTCGAGGGTCAGCACAAAACCGGAAATCCGGTGGGCTCTGCAGCCACCACAGCCAGACAGCCGGACCCAGCCTGCAGCGTTTTGTGCCCTGCAGCGGGCTGGGGTGGGAGTGCAGCGTGTTTAGTCCGGATGCTGTGTTACATGGCTGGCGGCTCTCTCTGGGAGAGTGAAGAGTTGATGTGAGGAAATGGCTGAGCATGGGAGAAATAGGTTTCCATGAAAGTGATTTGCCCAATTTTTTTTTTAATATATATATTTTCAGAGCAGATTTATTGCTAATAAAAGTGCTGGCCGGACAAAACTCTCCCATGCTGTGCATTTGCTTCTTTTCTTTCGAATGTTTTAAAATCTCTCTAGGTGTTTTGTGTCTCTGATTCCAACTGGTGGAGAAACCCAGGCTGTCTGGATCCCCACCCACTGCAGCGAAGGCTTTGCTGTTCGCTGGCCACCCTGCTCAGCCAGCCCCAGCCCTGCGGGCCCCATGCGGTGGGCGGGCAGCACCAGATGGAGGGAGGAAGGCAGACCCAGCAAGGATCCGCGCGAAGAGGCGCAAGTGAGCGAACAGCCCGGGGAGGAGAAAGATGGTGCTGGACCATTTGGATGAGAGCCCAGCTCTGAGTAACTTCTCCCATTTGGGCAAAATAAAATCACAAATGAGAGAGGTAGGGAGCCAAGACCAGCTGGAGACAAAGGGGTGTTCGCTTCGGGGTGGGGGCTGTGAGACAAGGAAGGCTCCACGAGATGCTCAGGAGTCTGGCCTGCCATGGACAGCTGCCACCAGCTCCAGGCCGGAACGTTGTGACAGCTCAGTGACACCACTATTCCCCCCCCCCCCCAATTGCCAGGGCCCAGGACCTGGGAAGACTAAGAGGACAAGAGAGGCCTCAGGAACCCCCCCTGCCTCCCCATCTTTTAGCCTTCCCTGTCCATCCACGGTAGCTTAGGATGTCCATCCAGGATCCCCTCCTTTAGGCACCTGACAGCAGTAGGAGGAGAGGAAAGAGGGAGGGGGAGGGAAGGGAAGGAGGGGGAAGACATTTAGATCCAATGAGTTTCAGGAGCAGAGGCAGCTCCCCACCTCCCCCACCTCCGGGACGCCCTCTCTCTGCGCTGGCAGCTGACATAGTCTTTCTGGAGGGGTTGGCTTCTCCAGATTTCAAGAATGTCGAATAGAAAGAGAAATCAATGTCCCTGTCCTGACATGCACGCCACTCGCACGTCCTGTTCCTGATTAGCAAATCGCCCTGTCTGCATTCTGACTGACTTCTCATCCTGAAAGATCACTGCACACTCCAAGGCAGAGAGCTTTTTCCTGCTGCCTGTTACCCCACAACTCAGCAGATTAAAGACTCCTTCCTCCTGCACCCCGCTCCGAAGCCAGAGTAACACCAAGAAGCCGTCTAGTCATTCTTCACATTGACTGGTAATCTGACTTCTTAATCTGGCCTGAGGCTTCCTAAGCCTTTTCCCACCTGGATAAAGTCCTAGTGAGTAGAGAAGGCAGAGGGTTAATTTATCTTAAGCATATTATGTCATATGTATACTTTATATATAAAAAAACATAAATACATATATGTACTGCATATATATGCATATGTCTATATTTAAATGAGATATTCTATAATATTTAATGCTAGAGGTTCAATGCACGAATTCATGCACCAGTGGGGTCCCTCTGCTTGGCCTGCAGGACTGGAAGGAAACCAGCTCTCCAACATCCCCCGAGGGCTCCCAGACTCTGAGAGGGTGTAGGCCAGGCTCAGGGACCCCACCAGTGCATGACCAGGGCCTGGGAGGGTCAAGGAAGATTGGCCAGCCGGGAAGGGACTGCAGAAGGGCTCCAGGGTGTGTCCGGCACATCCTGCTCAGTCTCTCAATAGGCCAGACCCCAGCAGCAAGCTAACCTACCAGTTGGAGCGTCTTCCCCCTTGTGGTCAGTGCATGTCATAGCGAGCGGTTGAGTGCCTTAGCATATCATTAGCATATTAGTTTAAATGGCCAACTGGTCAATCATACACTTAGCATATTAGACTTATTATATAGGCTATTTGTATAATGCTTTATATTTTTAAAGTATTTTCACATCTATTATTACATTTGATGTGACTTACATGACAACTTTGTAAGATATCTATACTAGTAACAGAATCCCCATTTTACTGAGGAAAATTGAAATTCAGAGAGTTTGTGATTTATGTAAGATCACACAGCTACTGGGTGGCATAACAAATTCAAACCTAATTTTATTTTTTAAAGTAAAATTTTATGTTTTCCATTATATGTTGCCGCCTTTCACACATGCGGCAGAATCATGGAGTAGGACAAGGTGTTCACAAAAATGTTTCCTTCATCTTTACCCTGTAATGCATTGGAGACAACTTGAAATAGTCATCTGAGATAGAAATGACTTACTATTCTTCAACATATAAGTGGTGGAATCAGGATTTGAACCAAGATCTGAATGACTCTGCAGCCATGTTCTTTCCATTACTCCAGAGAATGGACAAGATAACCCTTTAGGAGGTCAGTGGGCAGAGCAGTCCAATGGGAAGGCATAAGCATTGCCATCCGACAGACCTGGGTTGGAACTCTATATCTATCATTTCTTAGCTCCAGAACTTGGTCAAGATCCTTAGTCACTCTGAGCTTCAATTTCCTCATTTGTGTTCATGGGATTAACAACACTTACCTGACTGTGTGCCATAAGTTTAAATGAGATAAGGTCTATATCTAGCATGGTGTCTTACACATAGTAGGTACTTAATACCTGATATCTATAAACATTTCTTCTATGTTGTGTCCGTATTGCTGAATTGGGTATGATTCCCAGTCCTCATGTAGACCAAATAAGCCATATGGATCAAGACGTGTTGATAGATCTAAGTAAGACCTTGGCATTACGATCCAGAAAAGGCCTTTGAGGCTAAAACTAAGACGTTAAGGGAAGAAGAGGAAATCACGAGGGCACCGAATTTCTGAGGATTGTCATTCTTGCTTCTCCCTCCTCTACTCCATTTTCTGCCCAAGTGTGGAGGGTAATAGCAGAACAAGCACACACAAAACCTCCGGTATTGCTCGGCATTCCAACCATCCCCTGGAGGTGGGTGAATTATGCCTTCCCTGAGCCACCCCCTCATGCAAGCTTGGGGGGGTGGTTCTATGGCTTTACTTTTCTGAAGGAGACAACAGAAAAGAGTAGCTTAGGGTGGGGGAATTTCAAGATGAAACCTTTTCCCTGCCTTATCCAGCATGATCCCACCCAGCCCTGCTTTTCTGCTCATTGACAGAGTTGTCACAACCTGTTGTCAGGAACAGAGACAAGTGCAAGGCAAGCTTGGTTTACAGAGCAAGCGAAGCACCTGCTGTCTTCTTTGCAGATGCTATACCCCTTGGAAACATCAGATTAACAGAGAATTCCGTCTCTTCTGTTACTTTGTATTTTTAAAAAATATTTATTTTATTGATATTTCACAGAGAGGAAGGGAGAGAGTTAGAGAGCTAGAAACGTCGATGAGAGAGAAACATTGACCAGCCGCCTCTTGCACACCCATCACCGGGGATGTGCCCGCAACCAATGTACATGCCCTTGATCAGAATCGAACCCGGGACCTTTCAGTCCGCAGGCCGACGCTCTACCACTGAGCGAAACCGGTTTCGGCATGTCACTTTGAATTTTAAATTAACTTTTGCCTTTTCTTTTTTATGCCTTAAAATACAATATCAAATTTCTTCCCTAAGTCCTTCTCTCCCTGACACATACAGACCATCCCCACCCCCCACCCCCAGTCTGATGCATGTGCCATCTTAATAATTCTAACATCAGGCATGGAGAAATGACAAAGAAAACAGTATGACAAAATGCTTCTGAGCCTTTTTGGGCTTAGTGATATTTCTCAGGAATGATCAATTGCATTACTTAACTGGAGAGCTCTGATTATAAAGAGAAATATAATTAGTGGCAAATGCGGTGAGATGTATAAAGACAGATAGGCGGGCCAGGGAGTGGGAGCTCATCAATTTTTCCAGGTTCCATCAGGAGGACGGTTGTTTTACTGCAGGACTCCATTCCGACGATTGAAAAGCAAACACAAGCACAGTCGGAGCCTCGCCAGTGCTCAAAGGAAGAGCATCAGCTGAGAGTTGGGTGGTCTGCGTGTTGTTTATCACTGATTGCCAGGCAATTCACTCACCCTGCCTGCATCTCAGTTTCCTCCTCTGGAAAGGGAGCTTAGTAATGCCTGTCCTTCCTGCCTCCCGTGGAGCTGTTGTGGGGCTGAAATAAACTCACTGGCGTGGGCTCGCTTTGAAAATTAAAGGCCCTCTATGCATGCAAAGGAGAGTTATGAATATTTTCACTATTTGAGCTGGATCTTGCAGGACAAGTAGGATTTGGCTTTCTGGAAATAGATAGGAAGGATATCAATTAAAAGATAGAGAACAAGCAAGGCATTGAACCCATATATTAGTTTGGATGTAGCATAGAATATTGAGCAGAAGAGGAAACTTAACATTCAAATTGTGGACTGGAGAAAGAACATGAAGGCTTAGGAGTCTGAGTTGGGGTTTTTTCTTCTTTTAAAAAATATTTTATTGATTTTTTACAGAGAGAAAGGGTGAGAGATAGAGAGTTAGAAATATCGATGAGAGTCATCGATCAGCTGCCTCTTGCACGCCCCCTACTGGGGCTGTGCCCACAACCAAGGTACATGCCCTTGACTGGAATCGAACCCCGGACTCTTCAGTCCGCAGGCTGGCGCTCTATCCACTGAGCCACACCAGTTTCAGCTGAGTTGGGTTTTTTTGTTTTGTTTTGTTTTTCTCCCAAAACAAGGGCAACCACTGACTAGTTCTGGTGGAAACTAGTCATGATCCAGGCTGTTTTGCAGAAAGATAAAGCTGGGAGAGTAGGGAAGGAGGCATTTTTCCGGAAGAATTGTTTAGGAAGTTATAGGTAGGAATAAGCGATGGCCTACAGCAGGATTAGGAATGAGAAAAGAAGCCAATTACGGAGGCAGAGCCTACAGACTGGAACTGCTCAGAAAGGAGCTGGGAATGAGGAAGAAGTGGGGGAATGCAAAGATGGCTTCAAGGACTGAAGTCTGGTCTCCTGGGAGGATGGCTATGGCCTTGACAGTCATTTAGAATGCAGGTGGAGGGGCACTTTGGGGTTTGGCTGAAGAGCATAGAAATGTGATGGATACTGCCAGTGTTGATTTTAAGGTGCTGATGTAAACTTCAGCTAAAATTGCTGCTTTAAATGGCGAACACTGTCAGGACAGAGTTCAGGAGAGGCATCAAGGCATTTGGAAACCATTAGGAATGAGGAAAAGCCATTAGAATTGAGGAACTCTATGGAGAAAGTGAGAAAAGTGGATGACAGTAAGAATTTCAGGAATTTTATTGGAAAGTGAAGTGGATGCTCATACTTAACTGAATTTCCCACGTCCCTTCAAAAGCTTCGGACCTTTCTCCCAAGGAGAATAAGAGAAGGCAGTATCGCCTCGTTCTGTGAGGAAGCAACCTACCACCACAGGGGTTGTGAGATTGTTTGCTAAACTGGACCCAGTCACTCTCATGATACTCAGGAAGGGAAGGGATGGCTTCTATCAAAGTCCACTAAAGCCACGGCCAGCTACTTGAGGAGTCTGGGGGATTTCTCTGCAGCTAACTCGGAATCAATACCATAGTTTTGATTTCCTGTGTCCAGAGCCAGAAAATTAGCTCTGAGAATACAAGATGGTCTGTGTGGCTGCTTTGATGGTAGAAAACCAAACTCTTCTTGACTGGAGTGTTTTTCAAACTAGCAACTTCTAGACAGGGAGGAGCCATCAACTTGTGGCTTGCTTCCCTAAAACAAAGTTTCAGGCTCAGCCCTGTCACAGGAGGAAGGAAGCGGATTGGACCAAACAGGTTGGAAACTGCAGCCACACAAACTTTCCATTTCAGTGCCAAAAGGGGCATCTTTGCTTCGGCATCTCTCAGCGCCCGGGTATTGTTTTTACTGCTCTGTTTATGTATGGGCATGGGTGTGAGTGTTTATTTTTGAAACCTCAGACACAAATTTTACAGGAAGAGTATTGGCATTTCAGAAATCATTGATGTTTGGGGTTATTGTGTAATAGAGATGTGGGTCATTTCCAAACGACCTGACATAAACATTATCAGGCTTGTAAACCTGTATTCAAGTGAGATGTGCTAAAGCAATATTTATGGCAAAATTATGACCTCAAGGCAACTAAATGTAATTCATTTTTAAACCTCAATTTTTCCCTCTGAATCCTTCAATCTAATTAGACTCACATCAGTATATTATTGCGGAGAGTAATCATTTCTTTCTTCTAATAACATTCATGGATAATTTTATTTCTCATTTCCAGCCTCCCACTCCTGTGGTGTAATTAGTGTCTTTGGCACCTCGTGATGCTCAGAATGAGTTGCAGCTGCTAATTGCTAATTGAAAAATTAGAAACTCAGTTAGAAAAAGGATCTAATTAAAATGAAATTAGATAAAATTCCTTCAAACCAGCTCCTCTCCCCCACCCCCCAATTTGTTTTCCTTTTTTTCCCTTTGGTCTTCTTTTTTCCACCATAGGGGTATTAGCATTTGCAAAATATGTGTAATTGTTGAAAGGCAAATACCTTTCCATAGCAGGCTATACAATGGTCTTTTGGAGCGAGTTAAAGAGAGGTTTGTAAGCATTGAGTTCAATTTTAGAACTTGGACCTTTTTCTTATACTTGTTTGACACATGAGTTTTATCTTACTAACTAGAGGCCCAGTGCACAAAATTCGTGCAAGGGTAAGGTCCCTAGGCCTCACCTGTGATTAGGGCCGATCAGAGCCTTCTAGCTGCTGGTTGGGGCCTTCCTGCATTCCGCACCACCCCCTGATGGTCAGCGCATGTCATAGTGAGTGATCAAAATCCCAGTCACCCAGTTGAACTCCAGATAGGACACTTTGCATATTAGCCTTTTATATAGAGATATGAGATGCCCAAGCTCTCTTGTTCAGGAGGGCAAATGTGTGGTCAGCCTCATATGCTTCTCTTATCTGTTTGGAAAGGTTATTGTCAGTTTCATGACTGTGTTCTATTGGGATCCACTCACTTCTTACTGCAAATTCACTCCCACCCTCTTCTCTATTGCATTGTCCCACTTGACAAATGATTACTTAGTAAATGCTCAGCCCTATAGGAGACACAGACTAAACCAAGTTCTTTCTCCCTCCAAAAGTGCTTACAATCTGTCAAGAAATCTAGACAGAGAGGCATAACCACAAAATAAGAGAACATGTAATCAAATGCAAAATAGTGTTTCAGATTATATGTGACATTTAGTTTTCAAATATTTTTAAGTACCTTTTAATTACATGCCATCCACTGTATCTGGACATACAAAATACACACAACATAGTTCCTGCCCTCAAGGAGTTCATCTATGTGAATAAGTGATTCATAATACATATGTTAAAAGCAACAATAGCAAATTCACAAATTGTTGAATTAATGTAGATATACAGGTGATGAATTTTGGTGGGTCAGACAGAGAGGGCATCAGAGAACTGTTTACATAGAGGAGACAAAACCACCATAGGATTTTGAAGGATGAGTAGGTGTCCACCAGGGGGACAAACATTTTAGACAAAGAAACCCGTTCCAAAAAGAGACAGGAATATACTAGTAGAACAATATGGTGATTTCTGGAATGATGAATAACTTGGCATTTCTGAAGCCTAAATTGAGAGGTGTATCACATGAGATGAGGCTGGGGGAATGAGTAAAAGTTGAATTAAAAAGAATATTGTGTGTTTATAAAGTTTAAAGAAGAACATTGAATATTTGATAGAAAGCTTCTTAGACATTATACAATTATAATGATAGAATCAATAAAAAATTCAGGAGGGAATTTTGTGGACTGAAACATTCTAGGTTAAAAAGCAAGATAGGAAAGACTTTGAATAGTCCAGTTCGATGACAACAGAGTAAGTTTGGAATATATAAAGAAATACAAAGTGATTTTAGCTTATGATTGAAAATTAGGAAAGAAAGTTTATTTAAAATAATAAAAATAGGCACTGTCTTAAAAAAAAATTTTAAACCCTGGCCTGTGTTTCTCAGTGGTTAGAACATTGGCCTGCACACCAAAGGATCTAAGGTTTGATTCATGGTCAAGGGCACATACCTGGGTTCCATCCCTGACCCTGGTAGGGGTAAATGTAGGAGGCAACCAATCAATGTTTCTCACTCTCTTTCTCTCTCTTTCCCTGGAACCTACCACTCTCTCTAAAAAAATCAAAGGAAAAAATATCCTCAGGTGAGGATTAACAGCAACAACAAAAATTTAAATAATTTTAATTATAGTTGGCATGTGATATTATATTGTTTTCAGGTGTACAATATAGTGATTAGGCATTCATAAAACTTACTAAGTGATCACTGGATAAGTCTAGTACCCACCTGATACCATATATAGTTATTATAATACTAGAGGCCTGCTGCACAAATCTGTGCATGGGTAGGGTCTGGCCATCCCACCCATCCAGGGGAGGGGGAGCTCATCAGGGGTGGGGCCTTACTGGCCCTGCCCCCAGTCGAACTCCTGGTTGAGGGGACAATTTGCATATTAGCCTTTTATTATATACTAGAGACCTGGTGCATGAAATTCATGCATGGGGAGGGCCCCTAGCCTGGCTAGCGATCAGGGCCAATCGGTGCCTTTGGGATTTCCCCTAGTGGTCAACACATGTAATAGCGAGCTATTTAATTCCCTGTCTCCAGGTCAAACTCCTGAGAGGACACTTTGTGTAATATGTATATATATATATATATATATATATATATATATATATATACACACACACACACACACACACACACATACATACACACACATACATACACACACATATATCTATATATATGATTATGGACTATATATATGATTATGGACTATATATATGATTATGGACTATATTTCATTTGTGTACTTTACATCCTGTGACTGTTTTTATAACTGGCATTTTTTACTTGTTAATCCCATCACCTTTTCATGCACCCCCCTCCCGATTTGTTCTCTGTATCTAGGAGGTTTTTATTGTTAGTTTATTTATTTATTTATTCATTTATACATTTACATGTATAAATAAAATCATTTGATCTTTGTTTTTCTCTGGCTTATTTCACTTAGTGTACTCTCTAGGTCCATTAATGTTGCCACAAATGATGAGATTTTATTTTTTATGGCCCTATAATATTTTGTTGTATATATGTACACATATTTTCTTATCCATATGTCTAATGATGGACATTTAGGTTGTTTCCATAGCTTGTCTATTGCAAGTAATTCTTCAATGAACATACTGGTGTATATATCTTATTTATTTATTTTTAATTTTAATTTATTAAGGTATTATATGTGTACATAGCTTACCATTGCCCCCCCCATTCATGCCCTCCCTCCCCAGAGTTCTGTGTTCGTTGGTTGTACTTATATGCATGCATACCAGTCCTTCAGTTGATCTCTTATATCCCCCCAGATCTCCTTCCCCTCCCCGCTGTCATGACAGTCTGCTTGTTTTATGGTGACTATCTCAGGACCACACGAATAGAATCCGCCCCTCCTCTGGTTCACCCCTCCCCCCCCGGGTCCCACCGCTTCCCCTGGGCACACGGCTCTCCTGGGACTCAAGGTCCCCCTGGGGCACATGGCTCACCCGGGGCACATGTATATATCTTTTTTAATTCCTATGTTGAATTTCTTTCAATAAATGCCCAGAAATGGAATTTTGGGTAGTTTTATTTTTAATTTTTTGGAGGAAACTCTCTACTGCTTTTCTTAGTGGTTTCACTAGTCTTCATTTCCCCCAGCAGTGCATGAGGGTTCTCTTTTCTTCACATCCTCGCCAGCACTTGTTTGCTGACTTACTGATGATAGCCATTCTAGCAGGTGTGAGGTGATGTCTTGTTGTGATTTAATTTCCATTTCCCTGATGATTAATAATGCTTAGCAATGCTCAACATCTTTCATATATCCATTGGCCATCTGTGTGTCCTCTTTGGAGAAGTATCAATTTGAGTTTCGGCCCTCTCCTTCCCCAGCCCCCCAAATAGGCACTTTCATTGCCTGCCTCTTTTTTTTTTGTAGATATAAAATGACTCGTTTTTTAAAGATGTGGATACTAAGACTCAGAACGCTTAAATAATTTATCCAAGGTCACAAGCTAATTTGTGATTTACGGAGATTTCAACCTCGGGGAATCCTGAGGCTCTTCCAGAATTCCACACTCCACCAGCCTGCCCCTACGGCTCCCAGCTCAGTCATGTGTTCATTGTGCCGCCATCTGCCTTCTACACATTCTGGAGGAGGCAACAGGCAATGGATGGGTCCTGGCATTCTTTAACTTGCCAGTCTCTCTTGATTCAGTCAAAGAGGCAGTCACTAGCAATTGCTTGTCAAGCTGGCACTGAAGGAAAGCCACTCCATGTTTTAAGAATTCTCAGTCAGTAAAGAGCAAGGAGATAAATGAGAAAGAGTGGAGGACTAATGGGCCAAGGCCATACATCCGAAACCACTAACACCAGGAACTCAATCGCCAGTAGTTGAATGTGTTTGGAAAACTTCTGTATGAATAAAATATTTTCTGTGTTTAGGTATGACTGTTCAAACAACTCTGAAAAACTTATTCTGATCCAAAACAGATAATGGAATGGCAATTGAAGCCCTGATTTCAAGGAGTCTTTCTTTGTAACTGACTTACACTCTGTAAGCTGCAATTCAGCTTACTTCCCTTAGATCACAACAGAACCTGATGCTTTTAGCCAATCTACATCTTCTACAATGATTATGCCCATGTATACCACCTCTTTCCATTTTCCTCTTACACAAAGCATCACTGCACATCGACACAAAAATATTTCAGTGTAATACTCCAGGGAGAGACGAATTTTCCCCACTTTGACCTAAACTTTCTCTCCCCTCAAACAGGCACCTGGGGAACTCCCTACCCTCTCAAGCTCTATGCTTTAGAGGCAAAAATGAGAAATTGCTCATCGAGAAAGACAGTATGTGAAGCACATTCATATTCAAAGCGCTATTCTCTTGGACTGGTACATTCTCCTGGGGTTCAGCTCACTTTCACCTCAACGTACACCACAAACTGTAGCCAAGATGGCCAAGTTATTGCTATTCTGCATCACAGCAAAGGGATTTTCAAAGAAAGGTGCCTTTGATGGATTCAAGGTGAAAGTCACTGTCAGAGCTGGCTGTTTGCAGAGAAGGAATTCACTAGGGGATATTAGAAGGACTGGGGGCCTTAAGTCCTTGATATGGCTAAGCTTCCCATCTCAGGGAAGCAGGTCGGCTTGCTAATTATCTGTCATGTCACCCTGGCTCTCCATAGAGACAGATCATTTCCTCCTCTGGCTTTTTCAAATCCATTTATAGTTGTTAAAAGAAAACCCTTTTTGCCCGTCTTTCAGGGATTCCAGGAACAAGAGGAGAGGTAGTAACTACTGACACAATTTTCTTCAAGGACTTTTGAGTATGTTAATATCTTTTCAGGAAGGCAGATGCTCTCACTCAGTCACCATAATATCTTTACGTGAATATATACTCTTTTACCGTTTCCAGCTAGCTGGGTGGGGAGGGATAACAATAGTGCTAAGAGAAAATGGACTCAAGGGGAATGATCCACTGTATTATGAGACTTGGATAAGTGTTGCACATAGGATTTGGACAGTCTGGCCCAAGGGGCACCAAAATAAAATATTCTAGTAATTTAGATTCTATTATGTGCAATTTGAATAATTTCACATGGTGTAGAAGTTATAAGAGAGAAGTCATAGTCAACAAAAATGCAGAGGGAACGGAAACCAGTTTGGCTCAGTGGATAGAGCGTCGGCCTGCGGACTGAAAGGTCCCAGGTTCGATTCCAGTCAAGGGCATGTACCTTGGTTGCAGGCACATCCCCAGTGGGGGCTATGTAGGAGGCAGCTGATCGATGTTTCTCTCTCATCAATGTTTCTAACTCTCTATCGCTCCCTCTTCCTCTCTGTAAAAAAAATCAATAAAATATATTTTAAAAAATGCAGGGGGAGATTACTTAGGGAGGCATGGCTTCTAGGATTCCCCAAAAGACTGGTGAAACCACCACAGTCTAGAGCAGCCCTGGGCAAACTATGGCCCGTGATCAGATCCCGCCCATTTGGCTGTTCTATCAGGCCAGTGGAGCCAAAAGAGTGGAGGGTTCTCTTGCTCTCTCCTCCGCTCCTTCACCAGCAGCCCAAGATGAGAGTGCCAGCATGGTCAGGTTGCTTTTGTTCTGGCCCTCAGGTCCAGTTTAAGAACCCATTGTGGCCTTTGAGTCAAAAAGTTTGCCCACCCCTGGGTTAGAGACTACCCTTCAACTCTACAGGTTCAGAGACTCAGTTTTGTCAGTTTTCTAGAGTTCCTCAGAGAGACTGATACCATCAATAATAATATCACCATGTTCAATGCACTTGGGCCTATTATTGTGAGTCCTTAGCAATATTAAGGAGTGGTGGACGGAGTTCAGTGCCTAGGAGAGAGTGAGCCATTTCTATTTATGCTGGAGCTTCGGAGTCAGCCCAGTGCATGCTCTCTAAATACATTTTCATAGATGGCAAATGACTGCTCAATGACAGAGTGATTGGCTGGCTGGCTTGGTAAATGAGGTGGAGAGTAGATGAGTGGAGATACAAACAGAGAGAAGAGAGAAAGAACAAGTGGAAGGAAGACGATAGTCCTAGCTGACATTTATTAGACAACACTTGGTGCCCAGCATGTGCTAAGAACTTTTACGTGCTGTAATCACTAAACCATAACACCAACTCTAGGAAGATGGAAAGGTTGTGTTTTCCATCTTATACATGAGGAAATAGAGGTTTAGGGGAAAGTAACCTATGCAAGCACACCTAAAAAGTAAGAGGGAGAGTCAGAATTGATTCACAAGAGACCAAGGCATAACATAACTTTTCTTAGGGCACCATGAGAAGTAGAACTAAGCTGACACTACACTGGCATTCTCTGGAAAGCATAGTCTCTCCCTCTAGACAAGCTCCATGGGCAGACAACTGTAATTAGAAAAGTTCTTGTAGAGGTTACCCTCAGAATGAGGAAGCATCTATGTGGTTTGAATGGTCAATAGTGTCAGGTGTCTCTGTAAGTGTCCATCACAGGGTACACCTGCCAAGCAGATCTTCAGAACACCTTCTCCCTTGGACAGCACTCAGATGGATGACTCTGCCTCTCTATGTTCCATGCTTTCATTGCTCATCTTTTAAATTGACACTATCCGGGAAATCAGAGACCCTTTAAGAACACTTTGGATATTTCTACTTTGACATACTTGGTGTGGAATGTATAGTTATCAACATACTCTTATTTTCCGTATTGTTTAATTCCCAGAATGCAACTCTGCCATCTGAAGTTATTAGGAAGTAGGTGGTGGCACATACGGGATGGAAGTGACTTGCTCAGCTGGATGGGCCAAGTCTCCTGACCCCAGGCTGGTGCTTTCCCACTGTATCACACCCTCTAACTCAGTGAGTTAATATCATTTCACAGAATCTTATATCCATCAAATTAAAGTTGCTTTTAATGAGAAAAGTCATGGCTTTTTACATGCTCCATGAGTTCAGTGGAACATGGGACTTCTCGGCTCTAAAGGCTTCATGCCTGTTTCCTCTGATCTTCCTGAGCCAGCGACCCACCTCCAGCCTGTAGACTTCTGGTATTGGTCTGCTCAGTCTGAGTGGGTCTTGTCTTCTGACTTAAGTACTTTGGAAATCCAATTATAGATTATATAAATGATTACTCCTGTGAAATTAGCAGACATCATGTGGACACATCTCTTAAATCCACATACCCTTCTAACAGGTCTATTTTGACAAGAGAATGTCAAGATTACTAGGTGCTCTGGACACCTGTCAATCCCACAGTTAATCCTAAACTCTTTCTAATGTAGCAAGGCTGTTCCACACATCCTTTTCACCTTGCAGGACTTTGAAGGCCAATTAATGTCACCAGAAGTTCTCGGAAGACTTAGAGTATCTTCTGAGATTTCCCCCCAGTAAGGAAACTAGATGAAACTATGACTACCATAATGAAAAATTGATATGTCACTTTCTATAAAAACAGAGAGTTATGTACAAGGACTTTTTCCTTTAGGGAGGACCAGAGGCCATTTGTTCCATAACAGGTATTAACAGGAGAAGCCATTATCCTCCTGTTCTCTCTCCATCTCCCCCTGCATCCAAATTATACCCAAATTATACACATATACATGGAATAGATACTATACACACATGCACATGCACACTATACATAGTACTACACACACATGTACACACACACACCTTCCAGTGAAAAACCTGAAAATGAATCAAGGCTGGCCTTGCACAGATAAATAGACTTGCTATAATTTTTCCCCATACTTTTTTTCTATCTGTGTAATCTGTCCTATAAGTTCTCCAAGCACTTCATTATCTGCTTATTTTCTGTTTGATTTGCCCCCATCCCTGGCTAGCAATTTCACTGGCACAGCTCAAAATTACCTCTAATAGTTTCTTTTAACTCATTTAAAACACTTCTCCTTCCTTAGTCCCTTCATGGTAGACTTAGCTTTCTCTTGAACTAATCTCTGTGGTAGCAAATTAAGGTCAATATATATTAAATTTGTCACCAATCACAGTTTATAATGAGAATTCTTCCATTTATTAGTTTCATTTTAAATTAAGTGGAATGATCTATGGCAGGGACTCAGAGCATTGAAGATCATGGCCTAAATTCTCCCCGCCAAGAACAGTGTGGGCGTCATTGTGCTGAGATGGTGCACCTTCAGACATTTCTCAATTACCATAGTGTCAGTAAGTGGCCTTACTGTGAATAAACACTTCTCAAACTGCCTGTGGGTTCTGGTCAGGTCTGCCTCTAACATTTGCAAAGTCCTAGGGCAAAAAAAATTACCAAATGGGGACTCACATGTCATATGTCTACGTGTTTAAATGTTCTAAATGAAACTAAAAAAACGGTATCATAAAATAAGTTCTAAATGTCTACATCGACAATTATATCTAAGTAGTAATCTGAAGACCAAGTTTACATTTAGAATTCTTAGACTCCTCAGAGTTCTGTTCTTGAACATGGTAGCATGGGGCATGAGAAGGCCTGGTTCCCAGCCTGTGCTTCTTCCTCTTTTTTTTTTTTTGCCACTCCTGGCTTTGACTTGCATCACAAAGCCCCTCATCCTAATCTACACATCTAAGCTCCGTCCAATCTTCCTCACCTAACCTCTTCTACCCCTTAAGTTGAGGAGTAGTTAAATAGAAGACCTGAGAAAGAGGTTTACCTAGGCTCTGGAAGTGAACTCCAAGCTGACTGGGTAGGCAACTGGGGGTGGGGAAGTTGTCATGGGCTAGGTACTCTAAGTATTATCTACTAGTACACAGATGTGTTGAAGGCACACACTCTGGGTTGACATATCCCCTCCGACCCATGGACTTCTTACTGCTTGGTGTGTGGAGCAATTGAAAGAGTGGGACAAAGAGAGATCCTCTAAGTATAAAGTGTGGGGCCCCAGATAGAGGCCCCTCTGGTAGGGTCAGATGGTAGCATTGGTTTTAGAAACACAGTGGAATTTAAAGTAGTTAATATCAGAAAAATCAGAGCTGACACAAAATTATTACTTTGAGGATATTTCCATCTTGTTTTTATTAGGTAGTTTCCATTATGATAGGCAATGATCACTTTTTATTAAATTAATAAGTATTGTACACTCTCAAGAATTCTCAAAAATGATTTAGGCTTCCCTAGCTGGTTTGGCTCAGTGGATAGAGTGTCGGCCTGCAAACTAATGGGTCCCAGGTTTGATTCGGGCAGGGGGCACATGCCTGGGTTGTGGTCTTGACCCCTCCCACCTCCAATGGATGGTGTGGAGGAGGCAGCCAATTAATGATTCTCTCCCATCATGGATGTTCCCTTCCTCTCTGAAATCAATTAAAAATATATCTAAAAATAATATGGTTCCTTAAATGTTAAAAATGTATAATAATAAAAGTGTAATATGCTAATTAGACCAGACATCCTTCTGCATGCCCTTCCAGACGACCTTTTGGATGAAGCAGGTGTGGGGAGGGAAGCCCTGGTCCCAGGTGCCAAAGGGAAGCCCGTGCCAGCAGCCAGGGAAGGAAGGCCTACTCTTTCACAAATTTCTGCATCGGGCCTCTAGTAAAAAATTAAAAAATGATTCAGGCTGCTGCTGTTTTAGCTGGATGAAACAATCCACAAGGTCTGTAGCAACTACTCCTCTCCTGTACCCATTCAACTCAGCCCACGTGCACACACAAGCACATGCCAGGTGTCAGGAGCACATTTTAACCTAAATTGAACCTTGCAAGTATAACTCATTGGAGGCTTTTCTGAGCTAGAAGTGCCCTGAGAATTGCTTATGTCCACCCCTCTTACTTTGTAGAGGGTAAGAGCTAAGGTCAAGAGAAGGGAAGTGACACGCTGAATTCTGTTTGCTGACCCTCATTGCTTCAGAGCTCACTGTGGTTGTGAAATTAGGAATATTAGGGTCACTGATAAGGTCAGTTCTGGGGAAGAGACAGTAATCAGGTATCCCTTGACCAGTGGCCAATTTCCCTAACTAATCCACTAAAATATCAACTCTTATTTCTCCCCTGGTTTATAAAACTTCTCCTTACCCTTGGAGAAGGTTAGCTAACCAGGACTCTAGAAGGAGGAGATTGTCTACTGTGTTTCTAAGAACTGAACCATTCTTACTCCCAAGATGGTAAATATGTATTTTTAATGAATCATAGAGGTAAAATTTATGTACAATAAAATCCACAATTTAAGAGTACAATTTGATGAGGTTTGACATGTTTACAGTCATAACTACTATCATAATCATGACATAGTCCATTTTCATACCCCAAATTTTTCTCCTCCCTTTTACAGTCAATACCTGGCTATCCCCCCTGAATCCATTAAGTGATCAACTCTTAGCCACTGTTGTTTTGACTTTTCTAGAATTTTGTATAAGTGGAATCACAGAGTAGATACACTTTTGTGCCTAGTTCCTTTCACTTCTGAGATTCATCTATGTGTTGCATAGAAGAGTCCAATTCTTAAATTGTTGAGTAGTATTTAATGATATGGATATACCACATTTTGTTTATTCATTTACCCATTGATAGGTGGTTGTTTGTTTTCAGTTTTTTACTAAGAAAGGATAAAAAAATAAAAAAAGAGCATCGCCTGGCATTTGAAAGCTGGCCTGGGACTCACAGCTTAGTCATGTTATTCTCTAATGGGACATAAACAATCTTACAAAATAAAAATCTCAGGCAAGGTTACTATTCTGAGACTATTGTAAAAAAAGCAAAGGAGGTTCACTTCATAATTGTGTCTAAGTATAGACGAAAACAAAGGTTTTTTTGCTTTCCACAAAATACTAACATGTGGCTAAAATGAAGGACTACTGCTTCTTTACTCATTATAGCCCATCTGACCTCCCTATAGATTTAGTATTCAGATATCCAATCCTGGAATTGCCTTAACTTTCTGACAGCCACAATCTAGAATCAACCCCTTAGGCTGCTCTCCCATATCACCCAACAAGAGTCCAAGTCCTATAACAATTTCTCCAAGTTTACTCATCTTTTATTCTGCTCTAATCTGCTATTAATTCCACTGTCTTTTTCATTCTGCATGTTATATTTCTCATCTCCAGAAGTTCTCTTGAATTAAAAGAATTCCATTTATTTATTATGTCCATTACCTTTTTGAATATATGAAGCATATTTATGATAGTTATTTTAATACCTTTATATAATAATTTTATTACTTATCAATTCTGGGCCTATAATTAATTGAGCTCCCCTTCCCCCCATGCTATGATTCATATGTGCCTATTTATTTTTATGTATTTAGTTGAGTGCAGACATTGTGAATTTTATTTTTGGGGTGTTGAATTTTATTATATTACTTAAGGGATATTTCAAGGTGAAAACCTTACAGAGTGCTTAGATTTCATGACAGGTGAAGCCGGAATGTCCCCTGTTACACAATATAAACATGTGGCATAAATATGAACTACCAAACTCATGGCTCATCCATAAAGAACCTCTTAGAAAGGTGCTGAGATTATAGAAGACACTGGAATATTCTAGAAGGTGGAAATAGGCACCATATCTTGTATTGTCTGCACAATGTGTAAATGTCAACCAAATGCTTATTGAATGAGTGAATTAAATTATAAATCTATTCTACACTGAGTGGATCAAGAACACTTAGCTAAAACATTTTTAATGCCTCCATCCTATTTGTCTCTGTCTTTTCCCTCTTTGTAATATTGCCTTTCCCCCTTTCTCCCTTGTAACTCAAACTGGAGTTGGACAACTGAAGGCAGAGCAGAACCTCTATTGTTGAGCAAAGTACCATGTTTCATTTCCTTAGCATCCTGTCTCCTGGCAGCTGAGTGCCCCATTCTTCATTGGCTTCACATGGCTGTGCGGATGAAATGAGATCCTCTATCTAGATTTATTATACTCAGTGTCTGTGCCATAAGAGGTTCTTAATATTGGTTGGGTACTATTTTTCTATGCTCCTCATGATTGGTTCCTCACTTAGGCATATCCCAAACTCAAAAATTACTTTAAAAAATGCTTCCTGTCCTGTTTGGTTAGCTCAGTTGGTTGGAGTGTGTTCCCGATACACCAAGGTTGTGGATTAGAACTCCAGTCAGGGCGCGTACAAGAATCAACCCATGAATTAATAAATAAGTGGAACCACAAATCAAACCCTCGTTCTCTTTCTTCCTCTCAGTTTTTAAAATAAATCAATAAAAATAAAATAAAGAACAGTCCCTTTTATATCAAGAGGTACTCCTTGTTAAGTTCCATCAATGGCATTGGGGGCCAGTAAAATGAGAAAATAGTCATACTAAGGGGTGATTCATTTATCCCCTCTTTATAAGATTTTTTATAAAGTTTGTTAACTCCAAGGAATTAAACTCTAAATATAAACACATTTAGCAAATATGGGCCTAGGAAAGGCTATCTCTTTCATGAATGTTCAGAATTAGGAAAATGCAGTGGGAAATACTTATCTGGCTTATTTGGTGTCTCCATTTAAGCACTAAACCAATCTAATCAATAATATTAGGGTCAGGTTTCATTTCTACAACTCTTAGAAGAAAAAAAAGACTAGGTCTAAACATTATCTTTCTTAAAAACCACTGGAAATCAAATTTCATAAAAACATTTATAATGCCAAAACTGGTTTGGCTCAGAGGACAGAGCATCGGCCTGCAGATTGGAAAGTCCCGGGTTCGATTCTGGTCAAGGGCATGTACCTTGGTTGTGGGCATATCCCCAGTAGGGGGTGTGCAGGAGGCAGCTGGTCGATGATTCTCTCTCATCGATGTGATGTTTCTAACTCTCCTTCTCTCTTCCTCTCTGTGAAAAATCAATAAAATATATTTTTTAAAAAACAACAAAAAACATTTATAACAACTGAGTCCAGAGTATTGCAGTGAGAAATAGTTTTCTGTTTTGACCGAAGCCTTGGAGAGTTTTAGTTAACCTAACTGATGAAATAAGTTGCAAATTTGAACACTTCTTCCTAGAATATGTTTGATTTTTTTTCCTTCTTTTCCATACACCCTTCCTTGTTTAGGCTATCAACCTATCAGTGAGTATGTGCTCTTCTTTGCAGCTGTATGAGAAAGTGGTGGGGGTGGAGCTGAGCTGGCCAATGCAGTGAGGCCCCGGAATATTATGACTTCTCAGAAAAGAGTCGCCTTTTCTTCCTCACTTGAGGTGAACTGGCCACAGGCGGATGCCGGCTTGGTCCTCATCTTGCAGCTGCTTGCCTTTGGGATGTCTTGCTCACTAGCTATTTTAGCAGTGTTTCAGCAGGCTGTGCAGCCAAGCAGAAATACCACACTCGTTGTGAAAACCCAAGGTCAGCACAATCTCTTCCCAGGGAAATTGTAACCTTTTGTGATAAGATTGGGATGTCTGAGTCAGAAGAGGGGAAAAGAAATTAAAAAAAAATAGTTTCTAGGATCCCTTAAGCCCTTGTTTCTTTTCAGAGCACCAAATCACAAGTTCATCAGGCACAAAAGGGCAGAGTCCCATCTCTGGGGGTGGCTGGGAAAACTCAGGGTGTTTGTAAGCCACAGTGCCAGAGACATTTACATCTAAGAAACATATGCTTTTGGGTTCCCTGACATCTCACTCTTGCCTCGGTGGCTTTGCATGAGCTCATACTTCTGTTTCAAATGCCTTGCCTTCTCTCCACCTTTAAAGATTTAGCTCTTCAAAAAGCAGTGACTGAGCTGCAGATTTCACATGTACCTTTCCTCCCCACCATTTCTAGTTGAACATCTTCTTTGCTCTTACAGCCTCCAGTGTTGGCCTTCAAGCTAGAGAGAATGCAGGATTGTATCAAAGTTTTCCATTTACGTGCCCGTGTTTTGATTGCTCCATGAGAACAAGGGATATATTTTATGTACCACTGTCTGGAGGGCTCAGGGTTTAGTTTAAAAGCTTTAGTCCAAGACATCTGGATTCAAACCTATTCTGTCCTCTACTATGTTCATGGACTTTATTTTCTTTTATTCAAAAAAGAAGATAATGCCTTGAAGGTTAATATAATTTTGATATACCCACTCTATCTATGGATATTCCTTAACTTGTTATAGGAGATTTTTTTAAGACACTGTTTCATTGATTTATGAGAGGAAGTGGGAGGGACAGAGAGATAGAAATATCAATGCTGAGAGAATCATTGATTGGCTGCCTCCTGCATGCCCCTCACTGGAGATGGAGCCTGCAACCTGGGCATGTGCCCTGACCTGGAATCAAACTGTGACCTCCTGCTTCATAGGTTTATGACTTGCTAGCACACATTTTTTTTCATATGCACTGTTTCTCTTGTTTTTCACAACAGCGTGAGGTAGGTATTCTTATTGCCATTTTATAGAAATAGAGGCCCAGGGGTAAAGGACTTATCCAAAGGTACAGAGGAAGTTAGGAGAGGAGCCAGGACTTGAGCCCAAGCCTGTCTGACTGTCAAGTTCAACTTCTCCCTCTAACTTCAGCTGTTTTCCAGTGTTAAAATATACTTTGCCCCAAAGAATTACAAATGCTGAGCTCTCATACAATCCTCAATTTCATGAATTTGGGGAGGCATGGACTCACTTGTGAACTGACAGAAGGCATGCTCCTTCCTCCTAGGAAAAATGTAGGTATGAATCAAATGCTGTATCCAATTTCTAGGATTAAGAGAACCCCGAATCCCATCCATGAGCCTCAGGTTAAGAATATCTGATCTGCTCCAAATCATCAGTTTACTTAGGAAGAAGCCAACACCAGGAGAGAAGGAAAAGAAATATTAGTCTGTCACCTGGGGCTAGAACCAAGGTCTTTCAAATTTTAGTCAAGTTTCATTTTTCTATTTGATGGGGTCTCTCACACTCACCTGGACACTGAGAAAAAAGGAAAAAAAAAAACATACTCAGGAAAAGAATGAACGTCAAGGTGAGGGAATATGATTGCTTTAATTATATAAACCCCAATTTCTAGGCCCAAATTACTGCTGGCTGTGAAGGCACTGACATCCAGTGTGGAGGTAGAGTATGCTGGTGATTTAACCCTTTCAGGTGTTTATTAGCCCAGGAAGCCTGAATTCTCAAGGCACTTCCCCTACTTCAGAGCAGCTTATATGCAGAGAGGAACTGTGACATCAATATTCTCGCCTTGCCTCATGCCCTATAGATCAATGGCTAGTTCTTACCTGACAGCATCCACTGACATATTTCCCTGGGATCGAAGGAGGAAGAGAAGAAGTTGCAGGTAGGGCTTGCAGCTGGCTGGCATATTGTGTTCTTATTGAAAGGCATTGCTATCCCCACGTGGCCTGGATCCCCCCCAAATCCAGGCAGCCAACAGTCTTGGCATGCATGGGAGGGTGTCCTAGGAGCGTCATGCCAGTAGCTTCCACCATTTCACATTAGTTGGTTCCTTACGGAATTAGAATATCTTTAAGGGCTCTGACTCTCACACTGGCAATTCTGTATTTTTATGAGCGAATAAGCAGAGGAAATCCATGCCATTTGTAAATATCATAGATCCACATACAGACTTGCCCAGGATACTGCTTAGGGTAGGTGACATATACTGTTAGGTTCAGAATTCACTAAAGGGGAAATAATGCATAAAGGGAGACTAGGAGTTTGATTAACCGCACGAAAGCACCTTTCAGGTAAAATAAATTCTTATAAATTCTTATTGAGTATGCATCTAGGACTGTGTTAGGCCATGGAGATGTAAGATGAATGAGTCAAGGTGTTCAGTGGAATATTATTCAGTCACGATAAAGAAGGACATCCTGACATTTGTGATCCTTGAGGATGTTATGCTGAAATAGGTCACACAGATAAAGACAGGTATTGTATGATATCACCTATGTTGAATCTACAAAAAGGACAAACTTGTAAAATGTGAAGATAAAATTGTGGTTACCAGAAGATGGGGTAAGACAGTTGTTTAAAGGTTCAAACTTTCTAGGAGTAATAAATATTAGAGATTTAATGCACCATAAAGTGAACATAGACACAAAAATTATATTATAGATATCAACTTGCCAAGAGACTGGGAGTCAGTAATTCCAACTACTAAAAAAGAAAAGATACTTAAATAAAGTGATAGAGGTGCTAGTTATCACTATAATGGCAATCATATTACAATATATAAATGCATCAAATTAACATATTTTACATCTTAATGTAAAATGATCATTAATGTTATATGGTCAAATATATTTCAATTAAAAAAAAAGAAACATTCATCTATCCATCCATACATACATACATATATTTTTTCAAGGAAAAAAGTTTATTCTAGGGTTTCTACAGAAGCACAAAGTAAGTAAATGTAAATCAAATTAAATAATTAGCTAGGACACCCTACCTAAGGAATTGGCCATTAAGCTGCATTTTGAATGGAGTGAGGATACTGGATAAACTGGAGACCGAGGCAGGATGACTGGGGGAATTTATTTAATGCAGAGGGTGTATGATGTACCTGCATGGACACAATGACATGGTGGGTTTATTCCACTATTGTTGGAATAAAGGATATGTGTGATAGAGGAGTGGGGGAAGGGAGGGAAGAGGCTGGAGAGTTATTCTGGGACAAGATCACAAAGAGTTTTATGTCCTGAACTAAGGAGTTTGAACTTTATCTTGAAAACCAAGGGGAACTATTGAAAGATTTTAATAGGGGTGAGTGGAAGGGTCAGATTTCACTTTAGACAGATTTACTCTGTCTTCAGGGAGGGGAATGTGTTGGAAAGGGACCAGACTCCAGGCTGAGAGATGGGTTAGGAGGCTACTGCTATAATCTAGTCAGGGGTGGGCAAACTACGGCCCACATGCTGGGTCCGGCCCATTCGGCTGTTCTATCTGGCCTGCGGAGCCGAAAGAGCGGAGGGTTCTCTTGCTCTCCCCTCCGCTCCTTCACCAGCAGCCCAAGATGAGAGTGCCAGCATGGTCAGGTTGCTTTTGTTCCGGCCCCCCGGTCCAGTTTAAGAACCCATGTGGCCCTCGAGTCAAAAAGTTTGCCCACCTCTGATTTAGATGGTATCTAGAATAAAGCAGAGGCAGTTGTTAAAGAGAGGGGAACATATATAGTATATTTAAAATGATATTTAAGAGGTAGGCTGTAAAATACTTGAATCATTAGTAGGCAGAGATGAAAGAGAAGAAGGAATCATGGACTCAGCTTTGGGCAGTTATTTGTATGGTGGTGCCATTCACCAAAATGATGAATATGATCATGGCAGAACTTTAACTAAGGCGAAGTAATTAATGGTTTTTAGGGTACTTTGAATGTGTAGTTGGATGAATGTTTAAATGGAGATACCAAAAATTTAAAAGTTACAAGATAAGGGGAGCAACATATCTCAACTGTAAGAATCTCATCTGAGAACAAAGATGGAAGGACCCTTTGCTTGTTAATGAACTAGGAGATAGATATGGGGAACAAGGAGGGAAAGTGGAGGCAATGCTGCTACACAGACCTACAAAGCTGCAAAAGACCTGCATCCCAGACATCCCTCAGGTCCCAGGACACCCGGAGAAAAAAGGGGAAAGAATCTGCTATTTTGAGAAAGTCTTCAGGACTTTTTGTGAGGCAACAAATGATAGATCTCTTTCTCTCTGACAGTCGGCCAACCTGGTCCTGCCCCTCTGGACTGCCCACCAGACCATCATATTAAGGTGTGTGTGTGTGTACATATAAGAGTTGCTACAAATAATCTCTTATTTATAAAATTGATCCATTAAAAAATGCTGTGGGTTCTGACACATTTTTTTGGCAACAGATTCTGAGAGAAAACAGCAGGAAACAATTACAGAACAATAAAATGTGGCATGTAACCCGAAATGAAATTGTGAGTTATGGATGCTGTGAATCACAGAAATCCACTGGAAGGGTTTGGGCTTTGTGGGCTGGAAGATCAGAGTGGAAAAAACATGTCAAAGCTGGAAGAGCCCTGGAAATCATATAGTTCAAACTTTTTGCCCTTTTCCAAACCCAACTCCATTTTGCAGGTGAGGAGACTGAGGCTCAGAGTTAAAGTCACTTAGCTGGAGTCACAGGGTGAACGAGTGACAGAACTATAATAAAATAAGTAAAAAGGGGCAGAAGCAGCCAAGAGGTGGTTGAACAAAGTCAAGAATGATGTAATAAATAGCAGTAATCATTATTATATAAAATTTCTACTGAGCCCTAGCTGATTTGGCTCAGTGGATAGAAAATTGGCCTGTGGGTTAAAGGTCCTGGGTTCAATTCCAGTCAATGACACATGCCCAGGTTGTGGGCTTATTCCCCAGGAGGGGGTGTACAAGAAGCAGCTAATCAATCAGTGATTCTCTCTCATCATTGACATTTCTATCTCTCCCTCCCCTTCCTTTTTGAAATCAATAAAAATATATGTAAAAAAAATAAAAATTTCCACTGACAGAGTCCTTATTTGGCACCATAGCTATAGTAATAACTAGAGGTCTGGTGCACAAATTCATGCACAGGTGGGGTCCCTTGGCCTGGCCAGTGATCAGGGTGGATTGGAGCAGTCTCGCCCAGTCCTGATCAGGGCCAGCAGGCTGGGGAGGGACTGTGGGAGGACTCTAGGGTGTGTCCAGCCCTCTTACCCAGTCTGGATCAGCCTGACCCCAGGAGCAAGTTAATCTACTGGTTGGAGTGTCTGCCCCCTCATGGTCAATGCACGTCATAGAGACTGGTTGAGCAGTTGACCAAACAGTTGACTAATTACACTTTTATTATATAGCATTATATGTGAATTATTCTCTTTAAATATGTGTGGCAGTTCTGTGAAGTAGGTTGTAAATTATAATTGATTTCTGTTTACTTTTAAGTTGGTCATTCAGAATTGAATCCCATTCTTTGGAAGAGTCTGTTGTTTTTGGAGGTGGACAGTGACCTTCTCTGTAGAAGCTGGAAATAGCAGGTGAGCAACAGAAAGAAATATTCCCAAAGATGGTGGGCTCTGGAACCAGATAATGAGGTGTAATGCCAGTTCTGCATGTACAGGCATAACTCAGAGAGATCTGAGATGGTTCCAGATCAACACAAAAAGACAAGTATGGCCACAAAACAAGTTGCAATCATTTTACAAGTGAAAGGTTGTATCTTTAATTTGTAAAACATGAAACACCTGTGAAGTGCTATAAGGCTAAGCTCAGTAAAGTGAAGTGTGCTTGTGCTAGCCAAGTTACTCTCCTCTATTGTCCCTCATTTTCCTCGCCAGTGAAATGCAGATGAGGTACAGATTGTGAAGATTTAGCGAATTTGTATATGGAAACAGAGAAAAGTGCCTGGCACACAGCGGCCATTATCATAGTTCCTTTCCCATACTCCCTTGCAGGTAGGGCATAGGCCCGTGACCTACATTCCACCAATCAGAGAGGTTCACTTCACAGCTGACAAGGAAAAGCAGAAGTTACCCCAATAAGCCCTTTTTATTTCTGCTTTTGTGTGGGGTTTTTTTTTCAATTTTAAAATTAAGTTAAATTTTCCCATCACCTTTTATCCCTCCATCCATCCCCCTCCATGTCCATGTGTTATTTCTCTCTGTTTTTTCCCTTTTTGTTTTTCAAAAACCCTTTTTAAATAGTATTAAGCAGAAGCAACAGCAGCAACTGTATTTCTGGAGACATCGGAGGCAGCAGCGGATTTTACTGGTGCCCAATATCCTCTGACACATTTCTCTTCTACTCAGATTATCATTTGGTGTCAATTTCTTCCATCTGGGAATGCTGACTCATCGAAGAAGCTTTATTACTTTGGGGCTCTTAGCAGGAAGAAATTTGTTCATGGTCAAGTAGCTAGTATTTAGCGAAACCAGGGTGCTTATCCAGGTTTTTCTCATTCCAGATCTGTGCTCTTCAGCATGATACTGTTCTGCCTCAGAGGCTCACGGATTCCTAGTGATTATGAACGTGAGGAAGTCATGTAGTCTGTCCTTCAGTGCGGGAGTCCCCCCTACAATGTCCTAACTGCTGGCCATCTAGCCTCTGAGCCCTAGCCTGAGAGGGGAATGTCAATGTCAATTTTAAGACATCTTTGTTGTTGCCATTCTTTACACACACACACACACACACACACACACACACACACACACAAACACACACACACAAACACACACACACACACACAGTGACTGGTGAATCAAAAAACATAGCTTTTGGTACATGCTGTTTACCCCGTTTCCTGTAACTGCTGTGGCCAGAAGTCTAAAACCAAGGTGTTGGTACCTTCTGGGCCTTCTAGAAGTTCTGTAGGAGAATCCGTTCAGGCCCGTTCCAGCTGCTGGTGGCTGCTGGCATTCCTTGGTTTTTAGCTGCATCACTCTAATCTCTATCTCCATTGTCACCCGGTGCTCCCTTCCATCTGTTTCTTTTCTGTCTGTGTGTCCAGATCCCCCTCTCCCTTTTCTTTAAAGATACAAGCCACTGGATTAGGGCCCAACAAAATCCACTGTGACCTCATTTTAACTTGATTAGAATGTCAAAACCTCCTTTTATTTTTTTTTTCAAATAAGGTCACATTCACAGATGCAGAGGATGGGACTTAAACATATTTTTGGGGGGTGCATAATTCAACCCACAACTGTGATCTAAATATAATTAAAATATAAAAATATTCCCTTAAAACATGTCTGACTTCAGCCATAAGAGAGGAGACCCAATTGTCTAATGTGAGGAAGAGGCAGCTAGGAGCACGAAAGGGCAAGGGGCTTGTGGGCAGATGCTAAAATGGGCATGTCCTCCCAGGGTAGACTGCAGTGGGTCTTGGAGGAGGTTTAGCACCCACCAACACCAGACACACATAGATTAAAACCTGACATTGATCTGCCAGCCCCTTCCTTTCCCAGCGGTAACACTACTATACTGACCTATAGACAATAGGAAGTAGATGTGCTTAAGAACTGCCCATTTCAGCCAACTGCTTCCCTTCATTATGATTTGAGTTTTGTGATTCATTGATCAGACTATGTGGTTCAGGGATTGGGGTTGACATATCAAGTCAGCTTCAGACCAGACCTGGAAGAGATCAACACCCCCGGCGTCCTTTTCATATGTACTCCTGTGTCCCTCCCCCATACATGCATGCAAGACACGTATATGTATACACACGTGCACACAGATGCATAATTGTTCTATATAAGCTCTGTTGAATCCCCAAGCACCTGTGCTTATCAAACTCACTGCTACACCATAAACTGTTTTTAAAAAAATAAAAACCCAAGCCCTCTCTCTATTCTGACTAAGGAGAAGGAAAAAACAAAATCCTCTTTTTAAGGAAAAATAAGACTTAGAATTTTAAAAATGGATAGTAATCAGGAAAGTGAAATAAAACCAGGTGTCTCAAACAAGTTTAGAAGTATTTTGCAGAATATTGATGTCTCAACCTAATTTTTATACAGGCTGAACAATTGAATTCCTTTAGTCAATGAATAGATGAAATGTTTTTTTCAGAGTGTGTAAACACCAGTTTCTTTATTCCCATTCCTCCTCTATGGATACTAAATTGCCTGAAATCCCACTGAAGTGTGTGTGTGAAGGGGATTTGAGGATGGGAATAGAGGAGCATATGGAGAAACAGGACAGGCTACATCTATAGAGATGTAGCAGGAAGGCTCTGGAGTCAGACAGTGAATCTGTATCCTGTTCTGCCATTCACGTGCTCTGAAACATTGCAAGTTACTCCATCTCTCTGTGCCTTAATTTTCTCACCTGGTGAATGGGTCTAATATTTGAAGATGTAGTAAGCAGATACATGTAAAGTTCTTAGAGAAGTGACTAGCATATAGAAAGTCCTTGGCACGTGTTTGCTAATATGGGTTTGCTATCATTTTTGTTGTTGCTATGAGGAATTCTGAATAGGATAACGAATAAAAATATAATTATTTCTGAGCTCATTACAAATCTTGCTGACAGTGCCACAAAAAAAAATCTACATGTGCTTTTATAGGGACATTGAGGGTCTGTAGTTAATCAGTTGATAGAAGTCTTGGATAATTTGGACATAAATATTAATGTAACCTCATTTATGTCCATAGGCTGATGTGCATCGCTATAACCTATAATTACTGTTCTACGAGGCGCCACACAGCAGAAACTGCTAGTTCTCACTGACGTCCATGCTTTCCCCTTATTTCTGGTCAGACAGTGTGACGCCAGCCTCTCCTGCTGATAGGTAGGTACACCTGTGTGGAGGGGTGCAGCTGGTAGAATGTGACATGGAAATGATGTGTGCCCAGCTTGGCCCATGGACACTTCCCACCAGGGCATTGCCTCCATTTCTTCTAGAGGGGAGGGGTGCATACCTCTACAGACTAACACCCACGTCTTAAAAAGGGCAGAGCCTCCACTTGTCTGAGCCCTTAAAAAATTGCCACTGTTCACCCAACCAGCAAGAAATAAGCTTGGATTGTGTTTGTGCTACACATTTTTGAAGGGTTATTTGCTGCTGCAGTTAGCCCAATATACTTCAAATGTGGTAAGCCTATCAGAAGCATAAAATGCCCCTTTCAGGAGTCTTCAAAAGGGTTATTTTCTCATAGCATTAGAGATATAGCTGTTGCTGCCAATAAGCAGGGCCCATAGGATTTTATAAAAAAGACCACTCTTATATTTATTTTGCACTATTTATTTATACCTGTTCAGCGGAGGAGGTTCTCTCTTTCCCATAGACACAAATTAGAGTAAACCTCATAATTTTTCTGGTCACTTGTAGGAAAGACAAAGTCCTATGTTTACTTAAAATTGCAAACACAGATTCAGCTTGGTTTTTAAATTAAAAACATACTTTAAAAAAAAACTATCTGATTTAGATTGGAGTGATATACATGGATTTCAGAGAGGAAGGAAGAGGGGGAAAGAGATAGAAACATCAATGATGAGAGAGAATCATTGTTCGGCTGCCTCCTGCCTGCCCCGCACTGGGGATCAAGCCCACAACCTGGGCATGTGCCCTGACTGGGAATCGAACCATGGCCTTTTGGTTCATAGTTTGATGCTCAACCACTGAGCCACACCAGCCAGGCTACATTGGAGTGTTTTTTTTTTTTTAAAAATACATTTTATTGATATTTTACAGAGAGGAAGGGAGAGAGATAGAGAGCTAGAAACATCAATGAGAGAGAAACATCGACCAGCTGCCTCTTGCACACCCCCTACTGGGGATGTGCCCGCAACCAATGAACATGCCCCTGACCAGAATCGAACCCGGGACCCTTCAGTCCGCAGACTGATGCTCCACCACTGAGCCAAACCGGTTTTGGCCATTGGAGTGTTTTTAAGGAAAAATCACTAGGAGGTGAAGGTTGCCAGTTAAAAATTTGTGAGAAGAGTGTCACAGGAAAATGGAAGGTCGTCTGGAAGTCTGTGAGGCTATGAATAGCACAGCAAATTTGAACAATTAACAGAAGACCAGAGCCCGTATCCCAGAGGAGATTATCCAGGAATGCCTCGGAAGCCAGGTAGAATGTTCGGACTCCAGTCCTTAGGGCAACAGAATCCTACTAGAGGACTTGAAAAGTGGAGAGTGAGGGGATCGGATTTGTGCTTAGAAATGATGACATTAATTGTTGCAAAGAGGATGACTTAGGACTGGAAGTAAGCCTAGAAGAGACACATTTGTGGCAATCCAAAAGAAATGTGCTTTCAACCAGGGCTGGTAATTGAGAGAGAAAGTAGAGGGCATATTTGGGATATATTTTGGAAATACAAACAAAAGGACTTGGAACTGAATTGGATGAAGGAAAGAATAGGTATTTGGCATGGGCAAAATGAACAGACAATCCATTTCCTGATAAGGGAACTATGGTTAGGATGGGAGGAAGATAAAGACTTCTGTTCAAGACCCAGAATTTGAGGAGTCTGTGGGATAGCTTACAGAGATGCTCCATAGACAGTTGCATAAGCGGATCTGGAACTCAGAAGTATGAACTGCAGATAAAAATCTGGAAATTGGTGGCATATTCTTGTCATTCAGAAGTAGCATACAGGAGGAGGAGCTGGTGAGGTGAGAAGAAAACCAGGGGCATCCAACATTATCAAAACCAATGTATCAAGAAAGAATGGGTGGCCAACTGCTTTAGCTTTGGTTGAGGTAGCAGGGAAGGAAAGGAATTAAAATGCGTCCATTGGATTTTGCAATATGGAAGCCATTATTGATCTTAGTTAAAACATTTAGTGTGGTGGGGAGGAAGGGAGTGGTCCTGTCAGCAGCCAGAGGAAAAGAGTTTGACAAGAAGCTATTAAGTGGGTAGCAGTCATCTCAAGATTAAGTACTAGAATTACAGAGTTTGTGATAACGCGATTAGAAAGTGAGATTCAGAAAGTGGAGAATGGACATCTGTTGATAATCAAGCATACAAAAGGCAGCCAGGGCAAAATGCTGCACCCAAGTAATAAAGAACAATTTAGAGGAAAGGGATCCTCCGTGATGATTTCATCAAGCCTTAGCTCCTTCGATGAGTAAGCTGAGCCCTAGGATGACTTTGCGGAGGTCACGCAGCGAAAGAATGGCTGAGCCAGGATTAGAACCCTGTTCAGATCCAGAGTCCATTGCTCTTTCTGCTGTGCTGCCTCCCGAGGTCTGCTTATTGCAGGCCGAGGACTGTGGCTCAGTTGTCCGACAGCACCTGACACTCCCATCTAGACGAAACTCATTGGAGCAGACGTTCGTGGCCTATAGCTCACCACCGCCGGCCAGCCAGGGTCAGAAGCAATCAAGCCTCCGTCCCGCATCTTATCAGCACCTGGACGTGTGCTTCCGAGGCTGCCTGTCTCCTCTCGCCTCCCAGGCCCAGGCCTCAGAGCCTCCCTCGGTCCTCCTGTGGCAAGGAGGGCCTCACAAATGACATTTGATTATGCTCAACACAGCAGCCAGGGGCTGAACACCAACTTCAATAAAGACAGCAAATACTAGCGATCTCCATAAAACACAGAGGCCCCGGGGGGAATGGAATCGAAATCTTAATGCAGAGAGCCACAGCCACTAAGGCAAATGACAGCAAAATGTGAACAAATTGAAAAACCAATAATAATAAAATTCCTTGTGCTGCCTGCAAGGCTTCCGCTTCCCAACATCACCCCGGGGAGGAGAGGCAGCTCTCCACGGGGTCAGCGGAGGCTCCGGAAGCCTGCTCGCTGGGCTTCTCAGCTGGAACCCACACTTGCTGAAATAGCTTTGCCTTCGATTGAGTTCATACCCTCTCATTCCGCCCTTCTGCCCCAGGGGGGAACCCTAGGCAAATGCAGCCTTATTCCCAAGCCAGGAATATTCTTTGAGACGCGTGAATTTGGATTATGTTTTTTATAGTTCTCAATTATGACCGAGTTTGGAATGAAATTCTTGAATTTTGATGCCAGAATTCTTAGCGAGCCCATTTAGTCCTAACCCCCAGTTTCTATTCATGGAAACTAAGAGCCAGAGAAATGGGAGCCTTGGTCCCCAACCATACAGCTCGTGACAGCCCTTGCACTGGAATCTCTGAATCCTCACTCTCTGCTCCCAGGCAGATGCGGTGAAGGGGAAACTCACTATTAAAAAGGGGACTAAATATAGGTACATTGCCTTTCTCATTCCAGGGGAGTCATAGAAGAATTTACCTCAGGGGGGAAATTTTTCTTTTGTTTAGGAACACACTTGAATTCATTCTCTCTCTCTCTCTCTCTCTCTCTCTCTCTCTCTCTCTCTCTCTCGTCATAAAAGGCACAGTTTTGCAGAAGCTAAGTCAACCGTGTAAAACTACATAGTAAAGTTCAAGAGTATTCTCCTTGGGGCTGGAGAGGTGGTCCAGGTGTTTTCTGATTGGAGGTAGAGAGAGGGTAGCTTTCCTTTGGAGTACAGTTCTGATTGGTTCTTTTCCTTGTGGATAGAGGAAGAATGAGCTAGACTGAGTGAGGATTGGCTGTGGGTTCTGCAGATGGAGACAAGGAGTGGAACAGTGGGCCCCCTGGCAGTGGAGGTGGTTCTAGAACTTTACCAGGCAGAATGCCTGATATTTCCCCTGACCTCATCCCCATTAGCCTTCAATAAAAGGCTTCTTTCAAGAGCAGAGCATTAGTGGTGTTGGGTGGAAGGAAACCCGTATGAGGGCCTTTGCGCAGACCACCTCCTTGGAGACTCGGAGACCTGCAAGTGATAGCATCCTCACAGGAAGAGAGAATTGACCCCAGGGTGCTGGCAGCTGACCAGCAAGTGGAGGCCTCATAGAGAGAGGGCAGGGATGACCAAGAGCCAGGCGGCCGCAGTGGAGTGGGGAGCCATGGGAGTGAGGGAGGGGGGTCAGACTTGAAACAAAACCAAGCCTCCTAGGGAAAGCTGATGCTTGAAGGGGTGGTGGGCTTGGAATGAAACATGGGAGAAACTAGTTTCTGCTTTAGGAAACTAGAAGCTGCCCAGGTGGTAATTATCAGAGGTGACCCTGGCTTTGGGTACTTGGGTAGTCATTTAACTTCAATGAACTTCACTCTCCTCATGTAAAAATAAATTCAGCACTAGCCAGTTTGGTTCAGTGGATTCAGCATCTTCCTGCAGACTGAAGGGTCCCAGGTTTGATTCCATCTTGGATTGTGAGCTTGATCCTCAGTGTGGGGTGTGTGTGCAGGAAGCAACCGATCAATGATTCACTCTCATCATTGATGTTTCCATCTCCCCCCTCTCTCCCTTTCTCTCTGAAGTCAATGAAAATGTATTAAAAAAGAACGATCGAGGAGCTGAAATCGTCCCTCTTCTGCATTTTGAGGTGAAGACTCCAGAGATATCCATAGTGGGGGGGAAAAATGATGATAAAAAGTAAAGCTGTTCTAATCACTAGACACTTGCTTATGGCCAAAAGCAGAGGGAGAGTGAGAAGGAAAGGGAGGAAAAGATGAGGAGTCAGAGAAGGCCCAAACCTACTTTACTGGGATTTCTCTGGAGCTTGTGGGAAAACACAGTTGTATTTTGAGCTGTGTACATCTCATTTCACTGTTTAAAGAAAAATAGCAGGCCTGGGCCACAAGAGGCTCAGACAGAGAGAGGGCAGCCTTGGGGTATAGACACACTCAATACCGTGACCTTCTCAAATATAAACATTGCAGAGATGAATAGTTTATGACTTCTGCTGGTGCCGGAGATAGCTTCATAAATGAATGAATTACATTTGGCCACAGTAAATACCAACTGTAAGAAATCTGCAAGGACAGCAGAGAAAAAAACAAGGGAATAGAAGCTTCTAGTGGTCCTTATAACAAATGTCATTATTCCTCACTTGAAGCCTCGGTAGCATATATTCATTTTCATGTTGTACTTTGGGTATACAGAAAGAAAAAGATCCTTGCTTTTTTTTGCGGCTGATATCTACCCGATACCCCTTCTCTGCTTTTCCTTAACAGTTCAATTCTGACTTTGTTTAGGGTGGCAGCAAGCCCAGGCATTTCCCAGCCCCTCCTTGCACTAGGGGTGCTGAATGGAACAGCTCCTGCCAAAGAGATGTAAATGCAATCGCTGGATGGAACATCTGGGAAAGCTCAGGGATGCAACTGGGTCTCACCTCCCCCCTGTCCTTGCTCTTGGCTTTTCTAATCTCTTCCAGGAATTGGAGCTGGGAGGCTTGTGACCATGGGAGTGACAGTGATCACTGAGTTGGCTGAGCAGAAATACAGGGCACCTGGTCTCTGGTGGCATCTTTGAGCCATTGCACTATTCCTCAGCAGTCTACCTCTGCCCTTCTGTTTGCACTAGAAAACCAACCCGTCCTTGTGCATTTGTCTGTTGAAATCAATTCTAACTGATGGAGTATCAATTTTTGATTTCCAGGGGCACACGGAGAAAAATGAAAAGCACCCAAGCTAGCAAGTTCACGACTTCCTTTGAGGAATGCACAGATGGAATCAGTGGTGGCTAGGATTCTTCTTGTATCTGAGCACCCTCAGCTCAAGGTAATGGTACCTGGGAGAAAAGGCTGCCTCTTCCTAGATCTTGACTTCATGCCTCTATTGGAATCAGAGAGGTAAGGCAACTGTAGACCCCTCAGTAAACCTGCAGGGTGACATGGTCTATGAAACGGTAGAATCCAAGCTCAGAACATGGACTAAACCCCAAAGCTAAACCCTTTGCCATCATCCTTGGGAATATTGCAGAAATAGTTACACCTGTCTGGTGGCAGTTTCAGAAGCATTACTAGGTATTTTCATGCTAAGCATGCAGTAGGCAGTCTACAAAATTTTGTAAGGTGTCATGCAATTGAGAAGTCTCTTTAGAATATTCCATACATAATACCAAACACATATGTGCTGGGGCATTGAAGACTGTAGGGCAGGGATAGGGAAACTTTTTGACTCCAGGGCCACAATGGGTTCTTAAACTGGACCGGAGGGCCAGAACAAAAGCAACCTGACCATGCTGGCACTCTCATCTTGGGCTGCTGGGGAAGGAGAGGAGGGGAGAGCAAGAGAACCCTCCGCTCTTTTGGCTCCGTGGGCAGAATAGAACAGCCGAACAGGCCGGATCTGGCCCTCAGGCCGTAGTTTGCCCACGGATGCTCTAGGGTATCTGATAGGGTCGAATGCTGCACCTATGTTGACATTAACTGTTCTTCCTATAGGACAAAGTTGCTATTAGGTCGGTAATATCTGTGTGATGTCTTTACCTGGTAGGAGTAACTTGTGTCTAATTTTGTAACTGGAGTCAAAATTGGAAGGCTCAAAGGAAACATGCCAGATGCATAAAGAATATTTTGAAAAGTAAATCAAAGCCTCTTATCCATTTTATTTAATTTCTAATTTTCCTCTATCAAGCTACCTACCTACTTTGTACATATTTAGAGCTCATGTTTCCTTAAAAGGGGCATGATATTGGCAACTGTTTGTAACATTTGAGAACAGACAAGGCAGCCCCATAGAACGCACCAACTAGCATTTGAGTAGTTAATGGAGGTACTTATTAGTAAGAGAAGCAAAAGTAATTATGCAAAGATGTTGCAAGCTTTTTGAAATAGTCTGAAAAGTGGTGATCTTTCTGACTGCTAAGCTCAGCCTGAATGACATGGAGAAGGTAAATACACTAACAAATTGTTCCCCACATATGGCTGTGAGGTGACTTTTTTTTGAAAGAAGCATATTGTAGATAAAATGAGGTGACCTTTTAATGTTCTGCTCCCAGCCAAGTTATTATGGATTGTTTTTATAGCAAACAATACCAAGAGTAGTGTCCTTAGGCAACTTCCCTGATGTTGCCCCCAGAAATCTAATTTATAGATCTGATGAAAACTCATAGAAAGGGCAGCCATCATCTGAACATCCCCCATCCTCAAAAGCCTCTCTTTCTTAATCAATCTCTCTCTCTCTCTCTCTCTCTCTCTCTCTTTCTCTCTCTCTCACACACACACACACACACACACACACACACACACACAGATAATTAAAATTGATCTTCAATGTTTTGGCGGCCACAGGAGACTTCTGTCCCTCCAGCAGCATTTCCCATAGAAGACATTCCTTATCAGAGCAGGTCAGGATCAGCACTCTCTCAGATAAATAATTTATATGGGGAACTAATAAAATAATAAAGTTCTGCAGGGGCTGGTAACAAGCAAGCAGACCCGGGGCCTCCCGGGGACACTGGAGGAAAGCACACGTCTACTGCTTCTCTGCTTTAATCCCCGCTCTCCTCACTCTGTCCCCTCACCCATGGAATGGCATTTCCTCGTGTTTTAAACTTAAATTTTCCCCCTACTCCAATGACCAGTACATCTCTCTTCTTTTTGTTGTAGCCTTTCTTGTCCCTCCAAACCTAATCTCTCTTTCCTTCAGATGTCCATAGTACTTATGTTTATGAGACTAGATCCCTGGTATACTTGACCCTTGAACAGCTCAGGGTAAGGGGTACCCACACACTCCTCCCTCATAGTAAAAAATCCACATGAAACTTTGACTCCCCCAAACCTTAACTACTTATAGCCTACTAGTGACCATAAGCCTTACAGAGTATATAAACAATTAACACTCATTTTGTATATGTATTACATACTATATTATTACAACAAGTAAGCTAGAATAAAGAAAATGTTGTTAGGAAAATTATAATGGAGAGAAGATGCACTTACAGTATTTACTGGAAAAGTCTGTGTATAAATGGACCTGTGCAGTTGAGACCCATGTTTTTCAAGGGTCAGTTGTACCCATGTTTATGTGGCTATGTCCATAGTCCTCATGTTTAGGTGACATGCCTAATATCCCGTTGATAAAGCCATGTGTTACCCCTTGGTTTACAACAACTGTACTTAGTCTATAGGCTCTTTGACAGCTGGGGCAAGTTAAAAAGTCTCTGACCGTGCATATACCACGTTGCTTCATATCTACCAGTTGCCTACATGTCCTGTCTCCTCTCCAGGGCTGGCATCCTCCGAAGGAATCATTGCTTCCATTGTGGGAGCCTAACAGTTGAGAACAGAGTCTAGATCGATTGGATTTTGGTTGTAATTGCAAAGGCAAGGGTTCTTTTGTCTTCGAGGAAGTATAAAAATTATGTCCATAAAACTCAAAAATTTTATACGTAAACTAATGCTGCTAGAAATTAGTAAGTACAGGAAAAATACTGGTCATCCTTGAATTAAAAACAATTGTCCTTTCTAAAAAGAAAGGTGGTTTTTTGTTTGTTTTGTTTTCTTTCCAGTTTGTCTTTGAGCCAAAAGAATGGCATCAACGAGGAAGGGCCTTCAAGGCAGGAAGGGGATAATGGGGCCCAAGTGGACTCCCTTTCCGCTCAGGGGGGTGGCTGGCTCCTGTGCTCGAAGCCTGCAATGACTGGTTTTGAATCCTTGCCTCTTACCTCGGGGTCCCCCTTGCACACCAGGGATCTTTCCCAGAATCCTCCCCTGTAAGTAGCAGTTACAAGCCGCTCTCTTTTACAGCCCTGAGCTGGCCTCCCTCCTATGTCACCAATATGCTTTGCTTGTTCGGAAAGATCTCGAAGTCTTGGGTAGAAGCAGGTTTTCTGATGCCTCAGGTCCTTTCGTAGTCTCTCTCTGTAGCACTCGAGACTCACATCAGAAAGCCACTCTGCACTTCCCCGCCCACGGGGCTTGGTGTTCTTTTCGACACCAACTGTTCATAGAATTTCATATGTAAACTAATTGGTGCCTAGCAGCAGGAAAAAACAAAACAAACAAACAGAAAAACACCCTAAAGTACCTGTTGAAGTGGAAAAAATGTAGTTGCTTCCTACGTAGGATCTTGAATTGTTTGGAAAAGAGGAAAGAAATAGTATCTGACAACGACTGGAATAAAACATTAGGGCATTTTATAATTTCCACCCCTCCAGACAAAATGAAATGTAGGATTATTTTCATTCGAGGAAATTACATTTTTGAACAGCGGAAATTGGTTCATTTATTTGATCTATTAACTACAAAGCAACAGACCAAATTTCTCACCATTTTTTCTAATATAGAGCATAGAATGTGGTAAGATAATACCGTCTTTCACAATGTGAGTCCAAGGAAGAGAACTATTTTACTGTTGAAGAGTTCTACTGGGGGTGGGTGGGTCATTCTTCACGATTGACAAAGTGAGCCAAAAGCTGGGACCCCAGGATGAGTAGTGGAGCAGGCTGGGAAGGATTGTTTAAATCCAGTGAGCTGGTGTGTCCATAGTTGACATCTTCTGTCTGGACAGACCCCTAATCCTTACTAATTATGGTAGTAAAGATCCTCTGTGACAAGTAGGCCAGGGCAAGAATATGTTCCAGTGGCCCCAACTCTGATCCTGACGTAGGTCTAGAGTACCATTTTCTCACCAGTAAACTGGCTTAGATATACTTCAGTTTGGGTTTTGTTTCTGAGAGTTGAGTTCTAGATCACAAGTGCTCTTTGACGCTCTCCCACAATTGCCAGAAGAGTCTCTCATACTTGTCATATTTTAGAATTGTAATTATTAAGTCAGGAAATATTGTATCCTTCATATACCAGGCATTAAACCAGCATGGAGGATGCCTACTAGTACACAACCAGGAGTGAGACAAATATGGTCTCTTCCTTCACTGTAATTCTTAAAAAATAATAAAAGAAGCAGGCCTATTTTATATCAAGCAATATTAAACCAGTAAGGCTATGTGAGAGTGAACAACTGGGAAGTGGCTTCTCTGAGCAGGATGGTCATGGATAGATTATCTCGGAAGCTGGCATCTAAGCTGAAGCCTAATGGATAACAACAGTCAGTCAGGCACAGGGCAGACTTCCTGATAACTAGGCAGCACTGCTCAGCCTCCCCCATCCCTCACCATTGGTCAACACAGGTGTGTGTATACAGGAGGGAGAGCATTGTCTTCTCTTCTAGAAGGACGTCCAGGGTGAGAGCCCAGGAGAACCCTAGCTGGACTCTTATGATAAAAAGTGAATGGTGACTTTAAAGTGTTTGGGGTGTAGAGGGTCCTTGAGGAGAAAGAAAATCTTCAATACACTAAAACAACACCCACAAAAATGACCACATGGAATGCGGGAATGCATTCACAGACCAGTCACAGTAGCTTAGTTGAGGATTTCCAGATAGCCAGATGCATGTCTCACTCAGTCCTCACTCTGTGTATTGAACACAAGTATTTCCCCATTCTATATGTGTGTCCATAACTGTGAAACGTCAATGCCACAAGAAGGGTCAGTGGTAATATATGAGTTTAAGGTCGTGGACTGGGGCAAGTACCATCAATTCAAGGGGGGCATCACTGAGCTCCAGTAGACAGTGACCTAATGTTGTCATGTGTAATCATTTTTTAAGATAAGCAAAATATCTGGAGTATCATGTGAAATTTACTCATTTTCAAACGTTAATGACTAATTTAAAAAAATACTTCCTGATCTAAAAAATACCCCTTTGTAGACTGTGGGAGTCACCTGTTGCAGTCTAGCTCAGGACTGAAAGCAACATAAAAGTGAGAACAGGGTCCTTTTATCTCTTCAGCCTCACCTGGTGCCTGGTACTTCATTGTCTCTAACATGCATGGTGAACAGATACCTGTGAACCCCATTCTCCAACCACTGTCATGCTTGGTTCATCCAAACATGCTTAGTCTTCTCTTTTCTGAAATCTCATACCACATCAGCCTAATAGAAGAGGGTCAGGGTAATTAACTTGTGTTTCCTTTTATGGAGGAACACATTCCAGTGCCTGATTTCTCTCACACTTAATCACATACACTAACACTCCCAGGTCTTTCTGAGTCAGACTGAGCTTTCTAACACATCCCAGGCTTTTATCTCAAGCAGCCATCGTAAAGTAGTTATTTTTCCTCCAATCTGGCATCTCAAAGAGTTGTGTGGTTTAATGTGTACTTAATTAACCCTAATTAATTAGAATTTAAATCTGTTTTTCCAAATTTATAGTAATGTAAAGCCGTTCTCTTTCCCTCATAGGAAGATTTGGTAGAAAGTCCTGCATTACAATTAAAAACAGAATATTCTCCAAGCACGCCTCTCATGAAGACTACACAGTTATTCAAAGGGTAAAATCAGGAAAAATTGTCTCTATCAAGTGGCACAAAGCTATTTCGATAGAATTGCTCTGTCAAACCAGCTTTGAACTAAGTTATTCTTTTGTGAAATTTCTTTTTTTGCTTTGAGCAGATTTTTTTTCCTTCTCTTTACCCTTTCCCCTCTCCCTGAATCATATAAAAAAAAATCAATGTTTTCTGGAAAAACAGAGATGAGAGCCTTTGGAGAACTCCACCTCCTGTTTGCTGTAAAAGCATTAATAAATGTCAGGAGCCAAGTTGGGTACCAGGGGAAACTGGACGACCTCATGAATATATTTTTTAAAGAGCTTAAAATGTCCATCTTGTAAATTATTCGTCCCTTAAAGAGTCTAAGAGCTATTGATCCCTTTGACTGCTGCAAAAAGCCATTTAAATGCACCAAAAGCTCTAAGTGTCAATGTATAGAAAGAGCAGCGCCTGTCCAAAGTGGCGTCTAAATGTGCCTGTACTCAATGTGGGGAAATGCTCCTCAGTAAAGCGTTACTCTTGATAGGGGAGCTGGTATCATTGAATCTGTTATAGAAAAATAAAAGGAAATGTGTGCTGCTTTCACTTAAAATGGCATTATGGCACAGCCCTGTTAAAACACAGCTGCTGATAAAAATTGATTTTTATATTTATTGGCCATCAAGGCAGGACTCCTCTCTAATCATCCAAAGGGGTACTTATCTGACACCCTTAGCCCTTGTCCTCGATCTGCATGCATTGGTTGATAGGTATGATGTTTGAGAACAGCATCTGGCATAAGAAGTGACATAGATAAGAAGCTATGGATATGGATCTAGGTGACAAGAGACATTAGGTGATACATTATTATTTCTGCCAAAGATCTAGGTGATGCCAGATCAACCTTTTCACCTGCTTGCTGTGGTTTCCCCACTGGTGAAATGGTTTTCCATGTTTCATAGAGATAGTAGGAGGGTGACTAATGCATGCGCTCGGAGATTAGTAGTGTATTTTGTCAAAGTGAGGCAAATTGTAGGTTGGTTTAAACCTAAAATTACCAGGGAAAAGAAAGAATACTTCTAACCTTTAGGAAGTTCAAGGTGCTCTGCAGGTATTGGTTCTGGCTTTGTTGCCGCCACCTGAGACCCTTCAGAAGTCCTGCATCAGCTCTCAGGCCAAGAAACAGAGGGCCTTTCTGATACCATTCCCTTAGTCAGACTGAGACATCTTAACTGGGATATCCGGGGGCCTGTGTTGTCGAGTGCCCGGGAATGTGAGGAATCAGAGCTATCTCATTCCATGTGGGGGTAGTGCAGAGGGAAGAGTGCAGAAGACCTCTTTAGTTCCAGTTCTGCTGCCAACTAGCTCTGTAGACTTGGCGGAGCCGTTGACTTCATGGAGGTCCTGGTTTTTCTGTCTGTGACATGGAGATGATAATAAAATAAAATTGTGAGGATGAAATAAACTACGTGAAAGCATTCTGTAGGCTATAAACAGAAAAATTCTATTTACAAGAGAGGTTAGTCACCAATGAGTATTTTGTCTTTGGGAAGGGTTTCCAACTGCTTTCGTCTGGATCTCATTCATGTGTTTCATGATCCACCATTGATCTTGGCTCAGGCTCCTATTCTAAAGTTTCCTCACGAACCCCCACTTCTACTACATCTCCTCCAGCCCCAACCTGAGGATAGAAATCCTCTTGTGACTTGTCAGCAGGTGGAAGTCATTGGTGCTCACTAGCATCCACTTTACCCAATTAGAGGTGCCACCCAATTCCTGCAAACATTAGCAGAAACAGACCCAGAATCCATTACCTCCCATCCTAAATGCATGAATGTGCTCCATGTTTATTAAAAGGGCCCGAGTTAGTATCCAGGTGGCTTTCCTCTGTGCCCTGTGCCAGCCTCGCTGTCATCCATAGATTCTTTTTTCGGGGATTATTACTCTCTGTTCTTGTATTCGCTGCACGTTGACAGGTTTGAGCAGGAGCTGCAGATCCATGTGAAATCTCACAGGTGATATCATCAGGCTGGGCAAAGGCCATTCAGGTTCACCCATGTCCAGTGCCTTAAGAAGGCAATGCCTTCCTTGGTAAGAGGGTTTCTGGTTTTCTATGACACTCACGGACACACCAGCCCAAGCTGGCTCTATTCATTGTGATGAAGGTGGAGAAAATGGTCCACTCAGTGATGCTCAGACCCTGGCCTGGCCTAGCATTCTGGTGATGCCAACCTCATGTGCTACACCGTGAATTAACATGTTGTTATCTATGAACTCATCAAAACATTTGCACTCACACATTTCTCTTCTAGGCTGCATTACTCCCACAGGGTAACAAAAACATAACAAAAGAGCTATGTTTCTAAATGGTGGGTTTGACTGTGTCATCTCCTTACTTAAAAACTCCAATGGCGGTGCCACTCAAAATCCCTTGCTATTGCTTCCAAAGGCTCCTCCCACCTGGACAGGAGATCACCTTGCAGGTGCTCCATCAGTCCCTCACACTTCCTGGAACAGATCATGTATTTCGCATCCCTGTATGTTTTACGCATGCTCTTTCTTTTATGTCTGAAATGTTCTTTTCCACCTTGTCTGATGACATCATCTTACTCATTCTTCAAAGCTCAGATCAAATGTCACCTCAACTGTAAACTCCAGTGACCCTTTTCTCTTATTACCACATACTTGTATTAATGTAATCATGCCTCTTTTTTCTATAGCTTCCTCTCTCTCTCTCTTCTGTTAAATTTCCCATCAAGGACAGAGTCCCATCCCATTTGTCTGTGTTTTCCCAGGGTCTGGTTGAGTGCTTGGCACATAGTAGGTGCTCAGTGAGTCTTTAGAAAAAGAAATAAGAAAATCAAATATTGGCAAACACTGTGTCTTTTACTGGTTTCACTTTTTTTTTTTAAGACTCAAGAGTTACATCCTGTTTCACCATATAGACAATGGCAACTTCATGTGATAATTTGTTCACTCTGCAGCCTTTTAAAGGATTCAAAACACATCTCTCAACTTTCTTTTCTTTCCAGATGGTTCAAATCTTTCTGATTCATTTTCCTATATTGCATCCTGTTGATAATTTCTCTTGTTTTCTCTGGAGCTTTGCAGTGTTACTTCATCTTTTACAAAATGAGGACAGGTTAGGCAGCCTGAGCTGGATCCAGGATTACAGGAACGAAAGATTTATGGCTTGTGCAAGGGAGCAGCAATGTTTTTTGTCTTATTACAATATCTTCTTGCCCCTAAAGGCCAAAGGCTCTCTTCAGGGAATGGTTACAATGTCTCCTGAATCCCCTTATCAAATTCTAATGATCACTCAGAGGCCAGTGTCCTTTGAGTATAGATGGGTCATTTTTTCTAAAGTAATTGCCTTAGTCTTGTTCATATGGAAATGTTCCTCCACCTCTTGACCTCCCCTCGGTGTCTCCTGATGCTTTTTAGGAGTACATCACAGCAGTTTTATTTTTCCCATGTGAAACAATCCATTGTTATCTGCAAACTTAGAGATTTCGCTAGATATTCCCTCTTCTGCTTCATTAGCTAAACTTGTAAATAAGAGTAATCAAGAAACTAACATCTTGGTGATCCTACTATTCACATTTCATCACAGAACGCTTGTTTATTTTGATCCTTTTATTCCTGAATCTATGCTAATTCTTTAGTTATGAATAAAAAACAAGATCACTTTAATTCTGTGATGTTTTTAGGGGGAGGTATCACTTAGTGTATAATTTAGTCAAAAGATTTTTGAAATAGAGATAATTGCATCTTTTAATTCTATTTTACCAAGTTCAGAAACAAGGTAAGAATCAACTAGCTGGGCTAAGCTGCAGGAAGAGTTGACCTAGCTGCCAGTGCTGTTTCTGACCTAGCTGTCAGAAACATCCATCAGTAGAGACCAGAAAAAGGAAGAGTGTGAGAAAAAGGCAAGTGGCGAGGCCTAGAATTTGCAGAGAACAGAGAAGGGGAGTGAGGTTGTTCTGAGGGAAACGAATGCCTGTGGGGCCAAGGCTGGAAATGAACAAACAGCCAAAGGACAGAAAACAGACACAGGTATGGTGGGAAGGACGCTCTTTAATAGTAGACTCAGGCAGTGGTTGTGGGAAGTTCCTTAATAGTGGTTATTTTTAAGAGCGAAGACCTAATTTTTAAGGGTTCACATCCTCCTTAAGTTCATGAATCTTTAAGGTTGACTTCTGAAAGTAGAGATTTCCTAATTATGGTTTCTTCCCTGCTGATGCCGAGTTACTGTATTTTAAGTTTTCTTTATTCACTGGTCAATGATTCCATCTTTTATTATCCAGCCAATAGATACTTCCTAGATAACTATAAGCTTTAGGTCCCTGGAGAAAATAATGAGATGGAAAGGATAGAGTTCCCCTTACCCTTAAGGATATCCAATTCAGCAGAGAGAATAATATAAATAACCACAAAAGTTGAACACAAGATAGAATGGAATATATGCAATAAGAAAGGCAAAAACGAAATGTTCTATATGCTGGTGTCTTTACTTAGAAAGCACTTCCTGCCATTACCATTCATCCTAGATTTTTCTGGACAGTCTCCATTCCATGTAATTGTATTTCTTTTTTTGATGAAGTGAATTTAATATTTAGACATTGCTACTCGTTAGACCACATGTTCTGAGCCTGACCTTTGGTTTGGACAATGTGGTCACTATGGCCAGTCAGAGGCCAGTGCATATTTACCTGAAATGAGAGGTATACCAGCTGTTTATAGAGGGCATCCCTGCTCACTGACTAAGAAAAGTTCCTTCTGATTGGTTGGAGTCCATGTCATGAGAGTTGTTAGCTATTTTGAATATTAATCTAGGTATAGGGCATACATGGAAATGTAGATTGGGTTCAGGAAAGTAGGAACTTACACACTAGGTGAGGGAACAGGGGCTTTGAGGGCACTGTAGTACCATCAGTGTTTTTATATGTCTTTGTCTACGTGAAATGGTCTGCAAACTCAGAAAATTCTTTGATCAATTTAGCTATTTTTTTTTGCAATAATGTTTATTTATCTATTCAGTTGTTTAACAAATACGCATCCCTACCCATGTGGGGACTATTTACCGAAATCCATTTCTTATTTCTAGGCATAGTTATACATTTCTCCAGGTATTTTTGCAATTAGGCATGACCATGTGGCTAGACTCTAATATGACAGGAATGGAGAAGGCCCCTTAGTGACCTTGAAAACTACGTGTCTAATGAGGCAAAGTGGCCATCATCCTGGGTTGTGAATAACTCTGTTGGCCAGTGTGCCCTTCACTCTCATCTCACCAATCTGCCACTTGGTGAGCAAAAATTCAACTTCTAGTCTATTAAACAATTAAGCATTTAGATCTATTTATTTGTGTCACCTACCTATAAACAACTAATAGGAGTTAGGTTTTCATATGTTATTGATTTTAAGGAAAAAAAATACTCCAGTGATTTTGAACCATAAAAGTCCATTTTTTACTCATTCCACTTGACTATTGGAGGTTGTCAGAAGGATCTTCCCCCATATCATTCTTACTTGGTCACCCTTTCCTGGGTCACTCCTAATGGAGCAATCATGGTCTGGATCATTGCCAGTCATGCTGACGGAGGGAATAGTGTTCTGGGAGTCTTTTTCAGCCATTAAACAGGTAAGGAAGACACATCACTCCCATCCAGAACTCATTGGTCATGCGTGATCACATGGCCCCAGTCAAAGCTAGAAAGTCCAGTGCTACCATGTGCTTGGAAGATGGACAGCCAAAATAACTCAGAGTGTATTATTAAAGGTTACCATACTGGCCTAGCTGCTCCAAAATAGCCTACCGTGTGCTAGACATTGTGAGATGTTGTCAGTTGAAAATAATGATGCCATGATCCCAATTTTATAATTTCACAATGCATTTTATTCCAAAGTTGTGGTTGGATACCATCTGCATTTGATGACTTCCTATGATATTTTTTGAAACAGGTAGTACATGTATTGTTTTTTTTATTTAACATTTTTTTTAAATTTATTAAGGTATTATATGTGTACATAGCTTACCATTGCCCCCCCCTCCCATACATGCCTACCCTCCCCAGAGTTTTGTGTCCATTGGATGTACTTACATGCATGTATTATTGATTAACTCATTCATTCATTTATTCCATGAATAGTACTTGTTAAGTACCTGTGTACTACAATACCTGTCCTGGGAGCTATGGAGAATATAACAATGAAATTGACATCAGTCCTGCCCTCAAAGAATTTAGAGGGTAGTTAAATGGTTTGTTCTCATACTTCCATGCCATCTCCAGTAAATATCTCTCTGGACATTTTCTCAGTCAAACTCAGGCAGTGATTTTATTTCAGTACTTGGCTGGTCCCGTGTGGGAGCTTAGTGTTAAGTTGAAAGAATGGCAACTACGCTGCCCAAGGCTCAGGGAGAGATTCGTGGCCATCTTCCACCATGTGGATTTTGGGGCCCAGGGCTCATCTGGAGGTTCTGTGATCCACAGTCTGCACATTACTGGGCTGCCACCGATACACCCAAGACACTAAAGGCAGGGACACGGACTGAAAACAATGTACTCTGCTCTAACTCATGCTTCCTCGGGTGTCCAGGCCCTATAATTTATTGAGACTTTTTTCACCTTGCAAGTCTCTATGAAAGGTAATGGAGTAGTGGTTCTCATACTGCGTTCCGCTGAGCCCAAGCCCTAAGAGGAAGGTGCTCCAGGGAGGGGAGGCACGACCAGGCCTTCTGTCTCAACCAGAGCAGCTTCGCTTTTGACTGTTGAATGTATTGGAAACCTATGTATGATACTATTATTAGGAAGGTTTAAGTTCTTTAAAAGGATTAAATGATCAAAGGAGTTGCTATTTCAAAACATTGCCAGAAGCCCAGGAGAATGAACAAACCCTAACACATCACGGACCATGAAATCTGCAAGCAGCTCAGAGTCAGCCCGCTTCTTTGGAGAGAGCAGCTTTGGTGTGTGTTTCATGGTGTCATTTGAAAATCCACAAGATCTCATTGTTTTTTGTGGGGGTTTTTTTGTATTATTATTTTTTCCCATTTTTTATTAAGGTATTCTATGTGTACATATCTTACCATTGCCTCTCCCTGCCCCACTCCCATACATGCCCCTCACCCTCCCCCCCCCCCCCAGTGTTTTTCCTCCATTGGTTATGCTTATATGGATGCATACAAGTCCTTCGGTTGATCTCTTATCTCCCCCGCCTCTCCCTAACCTTCCCGCTGTAATTTGACAGTCTGTTAGGATGCTTTACTGTCTCTGTATCTATTTTTCTGTTCATCAGTTTATAATGTTCTTTATTATCCACAAATGAGTGAGATCATGTGGCATTTTTCTTTCATTGCCTGGCTTATTTAAGTGAAAGATCTCATTGACTAGATCCTATCTCCTCTGGGCCATGAGTTCCCCAAAGGAAACACTTAGCCCCAGGCCTTGCACACAGTAGATGATCAAAGAGTATCAGCTGGATGAACAAAGAATTTAATCAGGATTAGCCTCCCATGGAGTGGGGAGGAAAAACAAAGCTCCGAGTGGTCTAAGTGTTGGCCCAAGGTCACAGAGTAAAAAGGAAGGCAAAGTTATGAGAACAATTGTGGATTACATGGGATTATGCCATATATTGACTCCTAACTAACACTAAAAATGTCCAAACTCAACCTCTCACTTCCTGTCATTTGTTCATCTCCATCCCAATGACTTAACACAGAGACAGTTCAAGTTCCAACTCAAATGACCCATGGCCCTGTCTGCCTGCTATTTCTGTTAGCCTGCGATGTGAACAAAACCTGTCTCTCTTGTCCTCCATGGTAGAGAGTGTTTCTCCCTTTCCTTGCACCGCCACAAGGGCAGGGCAAGTTTAGCGGGGAGACTGCCCAGCAGTGGCATTTGGGGTGGTGCTGAGCAGGGACAGGGGACACAGTTTCGGAAGGACATGCTGTGCTGGGGTTTGGTTATTCCAGTTTCTCCTTCCTTTGTGTCTTTCCTGTTTTTGCCTCACCGATGATGTTATTTATGGAATGCCAGTATGTTTCTTTTTTTTTTAATTAAAGGGAGGGAAAAAATCCACTCTTGTATAACAAGAGTGATGACTCAACAGGACTGCTCAGTGCCAAATGACTTCCTGTAATTGCCTCTGTAACAGCGCTACTTACAGAAGCAGGGTGCTGGGCACCTGGTGAGACTGTACCTCAGGATGCCACCTGCCCAAGTGACTCACTTCCAACACAGCCCAGGTTGTCTGTCTCACATGCCCATAGTCATGAACTTGTCTGGGCTGCTGACCTCATGCTGACCAAGTCTTGCTGGTCTGAGCACAGAGAAGGAAATAACTTAGCTGGGATAATGGGATTTTTGATAAAAAATCTTTCACGTAATCTAGACATTAGGTTTTTCTGGCACTGTAACACATCAGAGGATCATTAGCTTTAATCATGTAAATTACCTTGAAACTTACCTGTGTTAACTCGTTCCTATTGTAAGAAAAGGAACTGGAATTAGTTTGGCAAATATTTATTGATCCTCTATATGTGTAAAGAATTGCTCAGCCTTTTTAGATCAAATGACTTTTTTTTAAAGTCCCACAACTTATTGGTGACAGAATGGAAAGCTAAAGGACCCCATTCCCTTGCAGTATTTCATTCCACAATTCCGATCTAAAGTTTGGTTTATTATCATAACTTCTAGATAACTGGTATGCGAGTGTGTGTGTGTGTTTCTTTTAATTGTGTGCATGTTGCCAGGAGAGTACATGGCAATCCTGGCTGATAACAGGGAACATTGAAAGCAGCATGTCAGAGTTAGAAGTACACTCCCTTTGGATTCACACAGACCTGGATATGAATCTTAATCCTTCAGCTCACTATGTGCCCATGGTTCAGTTTCATAATAATTTTGAAATGATTATACAAATACATAGTAAAATGTTTGATGTTTACCTTAAAAATATATGCAATATTTATATATTTAAAAATATATTTTTATTGATTTCAGAGAGGAAGGGAGAAGGAGAGGGAGATAGAAACATCAATGATGAGAGAGAATCATTGATTGGCTGCCTCCTGCATGCCCCCTAGTGGGTAATGAGCCTGCAACACAACAAATTGTTGTGTTGTTAGAGCACAACAATTCATGTGCTCTAACCCAGTATTGAACCCTGACCTCCTAGTTCATAGTTCTATGCTCAACCGCTGAGCCACACCAGCTGGGCCAGAATTAATATATTAACAAGCGCTTTTATTTTCTGATAATGTTTTGACATCTTGAGTTCTCCAGGACCCTAGAGGGATTGCCCCTCCCAGGGGTAGCTAATTCCTAACCCCTTTCAGATGCAAACCAACCAATCCAGAGCCCACACCTGCCACCTCCTTTACTGAGCTCTCGCTTCTGGGCCATCAATCCCCTGTTCTAATTGCTCTAGGACCATGGTCAGCAAACTTCGGCTCATGAGTCACATGCAGCTCTTTGGCCCCTTGAGAGTGGCTCTTCCACAAAATACCAAGGCCTGGGCAAGTCTATTTTGAAGAAGTGACATTAGAAGAAGTTTAAGTTTTAAAAAATTTGGCTCTCAAAAGAAAGTTCAATCTTTATACCGTTGATATTTGGCTCTGTGGACTAATGACTTTGCTGACCACTGCCCTAGCGGGTTTGGCTCAGTGGATAGAGCATCGGCCTGTGTGGAGAGAGGCTACAGTGCTTGGACACGTGCAAGCCTCGGACTAATGAGAAGGCACAGTCCTCCCATGGCCACATGCAGGTCCCAGCTTGGAGGGCAGAGCCCTCCTGCACAGTTATAGCCAGAGGCTATAGTTGTCAGCTTGAACCTATGGTACAAACACGTGACCCCACGTGCCTGAGTGTTGTGGGCTTGATAGAGTTCAGGTGCAAGTAATTGAGTAGGCTTGAAACCGAGGAGAAGGTTGTAAACATCTTGACCACGCCCTTACCTTGCCTCATGGATTCTGGCTATAAAATAAGGATAGGGCTTGCAGTCCATGGCGCTGTCACTAGCTCTCCATCAGAGAGGGCAGCGTCCCACCCAGCCCCAGCTTTTATTCTCTTGTCTGTCTTTTCTCAATCCTTCAACACCCCCTCTCAGGCTCACCAAACCTGGCTGAGCTGGCAAGGCACATAAGGCGCCCTGGGGCTCAGTAGGTCATGGCTGTGCCGGCTCACCATAGGCCTGTAGACTGAAGGGTCCCAGGTTCAATTCCAGTCAAGGGCATATGCCCAGGTTGTGGTCTCGATCCCCAGTAGGGGCTGCACAGGTGGCAGACAATCAAGGATTCTCTCGCATCATTGATGTCTCTCTTTCTCTTCCTCTCCTTTCCCCTCTGAAATCAATAAAAAAAAAAAAAAGTGTGCTTGTCAAAGCACCCCACACATAAAGGTTCTTGATAAATTCCCATAACATCATGCATTCATGACTTACTATATGTGAAGTTTCTGGGTGCACAGATATGAATATTACCTCTCAAGGAACCTAGTTAAGCGTACAGAAAATAGCAACCTATCAGAAGTGGGGGTAGGTCATGGACATTTTTCTACGGCAGATGGAGATGTGGGAAGATTGCAGAGGCGGTACATGATCCGATTTTGGTCACAGACATTGTGGAGCAAAGAAGGACTCAAATTCAAGGCTCTGCTGACCAGATCCCTGATCTATTTCAGAGGCACCGAGGCTTGTTTGAGTGACTGGGGCTTGGGAACTGGAGGAGGACACAGAGCACGCCTGGTTGCCCCTGAAACAGTCCCCACCCACCTCTTTCTGCTGCTCGAGGGATTTGTTCATGTGGTTCTTAAGACAAAATATTCATTTCTCCTTTTTTGGCCTCTATCCTACATTCCATATTCATTTATTTTCAATAAACAGTTTCAGATTCCTTATTTTTCCCCCCCTTAAAGCTTACAAATAAATTTTTATGTCTTGCCTTTCTCGCTACATTTACATAAAAGCCACACTGAAAAATTTATAGCAGTAATGGAGGTCTTGGGGAAAACAAAATGCTTTGAGAAGAAATGGTGCCTTAACCCTTTATGGAGGAGCGGCGCCAGGCTTGCAGGCTCATGAGGTGGGCAGGTGCACGGAGAAAAAAACACTGAAGACACTCACTTTAGCTGATAAATGCTAATAACGGAATCAATTTGGGCATCCTCATGACTTTATCAAATTGTTTAGGCCACAGAGGATACCACATAAATAAAAGTAAAGTTAATTGCTAAATTTTGAAGCAGTCGTGTACATCCTATAAATGGTTGCTACTTGGGAATACTAAACAGGTGAAGTGCAGCTTAGAGCAAGGTACAACTTCATGAAAAGGCTGAATAGCAATAGTTTATAAGGATTACAATGTGACCGCTTTAAAATACAATACATATCCAAGACCGATTTGGCTCAGTGGATAGAGCGCCGGTCTGCGGACTGAAAGGTCCCGGGTTCGATTCCAGTCAAGGGCATGTACATTGGTTGCGGGCACATCCCCAGTAGGGGGTGTGCAAGAGGCAGCTGGTTGATGTTTCTCTCTCATTGACATTTCTAGCTATCTCTCTCCCTTCCTCTCTGTAAAATATCAATAAAAAATATTTTGAAAAGAAAAAAAAAAGAAATACAGTACATGTAACATAAAAGACAAAATCATCCTTCCTCTCATCAGCGGAAAATGAATGAGCATCTATTATGTGTAGGTTCCTCAAGATACAGGGAATTCAGTGCATTCCTTGTCCCCAAGGAGTAGGCAGCCTAGTGTTCATTAATAGAAAATTGGTACTAATAAGCCTAAGAGTTAAGTTAGTAAAAGTAGGTTTCTATTTTATAGTGTAGCATAAACATGAAAATACTTGAACACATGATAATTAATTTCTGAGTGCCTGGAAGCAAAAGAACCTTTAATTTGTGATATGTTCAGTTAATAAAGGTTTCTAATTTTAAATTGAATCCCCCTTGTGAGTTAGACCCAGAACATTCAGAGAGAGAGGGGCATGATTCAAGACTTTGTAATCACTCTGATCACACCCACTCCGCCCGCCATGATGGGATGGCCAACAAGCCCACATTATGAAAACTGGGCTCAATTAGGCTTTGCTGACAGGCCTGACATTGGTACTGTCCAGACCTTGAGGCAAAATAGGCAATCTTTGCCAGCTGGTTGCTTTAAACATTCCTCTCTTTGAGCGGGTGGAACACAGAGACGTAAAGATTTTAGAAACCCTGAATGAGATAATGGCTTTTAAGCCCCAGGCCAAAATAATCACATCTAATGTATTAAAACATGGCAATATTTACAGCTTTCCAGCCCCGGTGTCCTGGTCTTCCATGTAACTCTCTTCCACCCAACCCACAAACCTTTGACTCTGTTCTTCTGTATAAACTGATGAATGATCTGAGCTGTGTGTGTTTATTGAATGCTGTCTTCCATTGTTTAGATGCATTCTGATTTTACCTGGAGGCCAAGGCTGGGGTGTAGCTTCTCAACTTCAGGTTGTATTAAGGGGAGGCCAGGTGTGTAGTTGGCAGCAACTATTTAAGGGGCATTAACGCACTCTTGGAAATGTGACCAGTTGGATGGGTAGATGGTATTTAGCAGAACACCTTTCTGGGACAGTATCATATGTGGTTGGAGGGAAGATGACTAAGACATTTGGAATGAGCTTGGGCAAGCACCACAGACAGTTGACACACAATCTCCAGGAAGAACGGACTCATTCAACTATGGGGCTTTTCTTTTGTTTGCTAGGTCCAGTGTAGAACCAGAGCTGAGTTGCCCTAGATAAGAGAAGAGAGGTTGAATGATGCTACCAATGGTTCTACTTCTCCACACTCCCCAGTACAGTATTCATATTCTTCTCTTTGTAAATGCTGACAGATATTTTAAAATATTAGTCCCCACGGTTCAATCTGTCCTTGACTAATAAATTGAATACTTGGGGCAAGTTAGTATTTAGTGTCCTCAAATTATATGAGTTTGGTCTTAATAATAATAGGAGTAATAATAGTAGTAGTAATGACAATTATTTACTGACTTCCTTTTTGGTCTCATAGGAGGAGATTTGGAACAAGGATTGTGGATTCAAAATGCATGACTTTAAGCCCAAAGCTCTGACATTCATTGGCTGTATTCATGGTCAACCCACTTAACCTCTAAGTACCTCAGTTTTTTCATTTGTAAAGTAGAGATGATAATGGTACAGTATATTATAAGGGTGATGTCAGGACTAATCGAGGTAGCACGTGTAGAGTGTTTCCAGTATTCCTGGCATGTAATATGACTAGATTATTTTATTTGCTATTTTGATTTTATATATTCCTCAGAATAACTCTGAAAGGGAATTATTCTTTCCACTACATGGTTAAGAAACCAAAGCTCATGGCAGTTAAACAGTTGGTTCAATTGCTAATCAGTTCCAGAGGCAGGATTTGAACCCAGCTCTGGTTGATACGGAAGCCTCTCTAACAGGATGTCTTCTGTCACTGTTGCATAATCCTCAAATGTAGCAGCTCTGTGCTTGGACTGCCTGCACTCAAAAGACAGCTCCACCTCTTTTAGCTGTGTGACTTGAGTGAGTTACTTCCCCTCTCTGTGCTTTAGTTATCTCAACTATAAAATGAGAAAAATAGTAGTTCCTATCTCAGAGGGTTAAATAGTAAATAGACAGTGCCTCTCACATATTAAGTGCTCAGTACAAGCTTGTTATTTTTACCATCATCACTGAAGCCATTTTTGAATTGGCAGCTTTCCTGCCTAGGGTACTAACTCCTGTGCCTTCTGTTTACCCTGAATCCCTTAAATAACCACATTCACATTAGTACACTCCTGTTGAGAGAATGTACAATCTGGAGTTGGGTGTCCTCTGCCACCTCAGCTTTCTCCCTCTCAGCATGTGTTCAGACTTCCACTATGCACATTGGGACCACTCCTCCTCCTTCTGTCCAGTTTGACAATCCACACTGAGCTTGATTTCTTGATGTGATGGACTAAATTAGAGACACCAGGGATGCTCATGCCCAGAGACATGACCAGGTGAGGACAAAGCAGCAAGAGGGCAGCCACCTGCAAGCCAAGGAGAGAAGCCTCAGAGGAAACCCACCTCACTATCACCTTGACCTTGAACTTCCAACCTCCAGGATTGTGAGAAAGCATATTCAATTAAGCTATGCAGTATGTGGTGTTTTATTCTGACAGCCCTAGAAAATGAATACATTTGTTGTTGCTTACTTTCTCCTGCATCCCTGTGACCTCATGTGCCCCAATTTAGCCATTCTCTCCCTCAATCTCAGCCTCATTGAGCCCACATTTAGATGTGCAACGTAAGTGTGCCCAGAGATTCCTCCCCCACCAGCTCACATCGGAGCCTTCCCTTACTTGTTCCCAGTACCCACCACATATGGGCCTTCTTCCTTCCTCCCAGCTCCCCTGGGGGGCGAGGACTTGGGTGTTGGGCATCATTTTTTGATTCTCCCTTCCATAGCTGTTGTAATACAGAAATTCTTTTCTGGTTCGTCTAGTTTCCTGCTTTATCTAAATGACCTTTAGCCTTGGTCTCTGTCTGAATACCTTTAGTGTCTGCCATGGATTTTGAACAATCCTGGTTGCTGTCAGTTTCTTTCCCTGAGGCATGCGTCTGCTTCTCGTTGGCCTCCACCCTACTTTTCAGGGACCTACACTCAGCCTCTTTCCTTACCTTATCTGCCTGCTCCCTTTGCATCTGAGCCATCTGACTCACCTGCCCATTCCCTCTGCCCTTGGCTTTCTCTGCCCCATCTGCCTCCCTCCCTCTGCACCTGAGCCATTCCCTGCCTCACCTCCATATACCCCTTGCACACATTGCTTTCGTATTACACTTTGTTAAAATATCACTATCCCTTTGCACATACAATCTTATTTCTCAGGAATGCAATATTATTTCTCAGTGCCATTTGTCTTGACCTTGTCTATCTGAATACTACAATTTGTCCTTGAAAATTATCATCAAGGTTTATGCTCCATAGGAAATCTTCTCATTTTGGGTAGGTGGTCCTATCCTCTGCCTCCACCATAGCTCTGATACTGTCATGCTTGCTTTCTGGCGAGCCTATCTCCTCTAGAAAGCAGTGAGCTTCTCAGAGCCGAGATAATGTCTTTTTTGTACTGTTGGCCTCTGGCATAGTGTAGTATTAAGTACTACAAGAAGGACTTTTGAATGGCCCTTAAGCCAAGAACTATCATCTCCCTGAAGTCTTGATGCTGAATTCTTTGAATCAGACCCTCTTTACCAGATAATGGGCGCCAATTGGACTTCAGAGCACTACTTGAAGTTGCCATCTCTGGGGTCCTCTTAAAGACCATCTCATCTCTGCCACTGTGGTCCATTGTTCTTATACCCATCTTGGCACAAAGCAAACAGGCTTCCAAATACATTCTCTCTGGTGGAGGCTCTCAGGATATGCTGAAGTGGACCTTCGATGCTTTTGACAAATCAATACCTTTAAAGAAATAAAACTTACCTATCTGCACTTGGCTAGCAATTAATGCCTTCACTGTGCCCTTCTAGACTCAAAATGGGTCTCACTTTTATTGTTATTACTAACAATAACATAGTACTTTATCGTTTTTAAAAGTGCTTTCCTATATGGTATGTCAGCTAAACCTCTCATTAATCCTGGTAAGTAAGTATTAATTAGCACATTAATTTATTTTCTTTCTCTTCTATTCCTCTCTGTCCTCCCTCTCTAGTCCTAGAAAAGTACCATGGTGAAAGACCATGGTATCAAAATTAAAGGGACTTAGGTTCTGATCTCACCTCTTTCAATTTCTTGCTATATATCTTTGGGAAAATCCGTTAACCTTCTTGGGCCTCAGGATCTGAGGGTTCTTAAGTAGCGGGATATTGTGGCCATATCAAATTGAAACTGCCATTTGGCTCCATTATTTAAACTTTAGAGATATTTCATCTTGCTATAAAATTAAAATGGAAAAGAAATAATGCTAATGAAAATGGGGAAAATACGAATAATTAAATTGTGCTATATAGGACATTGATCAAGGAATTAAATTGGCTTAATGGACTTCACTGGAAAAATACTTTCTCCACAAAAAATTTATTGATGCTAGCATAATTGTGATTAAAATATTTGTATTTTAAATGTAGTTGGAGACAAAATGAGGCTGAAATGGTGAGGCCAAGCAGCTCAGTCTCTGATGACCATGATAATAACTGTAATAACTCTTATTGAGCACGATTTCAAGTGCTTTGCATACAAGATCATTTAATCATCATAAAAGTGCAGGGGATAGGGCTATTGTATGGCCCAATTTTTACAGAAATGGAATCAAGCGTAGCCCATATTGAATAGTAAATACATACATCACCATGATCGCCACCACCACCATCATCTCAGTACCTCCATGCTGACATCTTATGGTTTATCCACACAATGAGAATAAAATCCCAACTCTTTGCCAAAGCCCACAAGTCCTGCCTCCATCTGTTCCCTAGACTTTTTTGCCATTATTTTTCTCACTGTCCCCCATGCCCAACCACACTTATTTCCTGCAGCTCCTACAAAACAAGCATGTTTCTGCCTTATGTCCTTTCTAGTCCTCCTTAGGAACTGCTCTTTCCCAAATAGGTACAGGGTTCTCTTCCTCTTCCATTCAAGTGCCACCCACCCAGAGACTTTCCTGCAACCCTGTTTCAGGTAACCGCCCCCCCCTTTTAAAGTTTTAGTTATTTTTGGTTTGTCTTCTCTACTAGAATATAATTGCCATATGGGCAGGAATTATCTCGATTTCATTCATTGTTTTATCTCTAGTGTCTAGGACATGATAGATGCTCTCTAAGTAATATTTGACTGAAGGAAGAGATAAATTAATGTGATGTCTTTGTATATAAACACGTTGGTTCCTATTTCTAAGTTGTCTAGGGGTCCCAAGCAAGAAGTTTCCGAGGGCCATGTACCAGAAAGGAAGTCTGCCTGACCATCCAATGCACTGCCCATGCTTTCTGCTCTCCATTAAGTGGTTCTCCACCCAAATCTTGCCCAGACAATAGTCAGTCTCCTTCCTCCTTCCCTTTAGCTCCAACCTGGGAATGACACAGCTTAGTGTGTGTTGATGAGACACAGTCACTCTTGTAAAAGTCCTTTTTTGGGGCCGGGCCATTGTGTTCTAGTTACTTAATGGATCACAGGAATGACTTTATGTTTGGATTAGGGGGATAATTTCTGGGGTCTGCAGAGCATGCCAACAGCCTGCACCTCTGGAAGAAAGACTGGGGTAGGAAAGAGCTGCCTTCCTGAGGTCCTGTCTGTGGCATCGGTCCATGTGCTGGCTGTCTGCTGCCTTACAGATTGTCGATCTCATTTCTATCGACAGACGTTGCATGTCTTATAGATTCAGTATGTTCAGTCTCCCAGGTGGAAATTGATCTCGACTGAATGACCAGGAAGTTGGATTTACATTGCTGGCAAGAACACCCACCTTTTCTCTTCAGATCTTCGGATTAAAAAAAAAAAAGGAAATAATGAGCAAGATATGTCCATGTTCTGAAAGGAATATGAAGGCAAGTGAGAAGGAAAAAACAAAGAAAAAAATTGAAACCAGACTAAGATTGTTTATTCTTCTGAGCAAGATAAGATAGCAGAATTTAAAAAAAATGGTAGCAGCCTTGAGTTAGAGGGGAAAAGGCATGGTGGAACTGGAAACCAGTGTAGAGAGCTTTACTGGGAATTTTTGAAACATTAATTTGTGCAAGTGAAATCCTAAAGGGGGCAGATGCTCAACACAGGAGCATGAGAATGCAGAAAAGGAATATAACGAAGTTCCCCTAAAATCAACATTAGAAACAGAGCCCAGGCTCAGAATGAAATTTTGGCTTTAATCTCAATCCCCATCTTTAAACAGGTCCCCTCTGACCTGGCCCAGAAGGCGTACTTTAAAAGTGACCTGGTGCCAGTTTGATTGTCTCCACATCTATTGGAACCACTCCCAGGGTCTCGTGCATCCAGTTGGTATTTTTGTTTTCCCAACCAGCCACTGGGTGGGGCAATGTGCAGCGTAACTGAAATCCAAGTGCAGAGCAGCTGAAATCAAAGGAAAAAAAGGAAGTCTAAGGTGATCCGGGAGGCAAGAGTGGCTTTGAGGGAGTGATGCCAGAGTTCACTAACAGGTGTCAGAAAAGGAGGAGGTTAGACAGGGATAAAAAAACAAGGTAAAGGGCCTTCCAGAATAACAGGTGGCAGGAAGCAAAGACTTGAGCAGGACAGGTGTCAGAGGTCCAGCCTAATTGACTAGGTACAATCCTACAGACCTAGATTTCTTTTGATCTTTTGCAGGTTTGAAAAATAAGCAACTGAATAAATTTAATCACCTTTTAAACAGAGTTTCTTTTCAGAGAGTTTAAGGGCATCATGAATATCTTCTATTTAGGATGCAGTTGGTTTTTAAAAGCTGATCCAGCAGGGGACTCCTATCTCAACATAGAAAAATATTATTTATGTTATATGTCGCTCAAGCTATGAGTATCCGTGGGATAGCTACCATACATCTCAGTGGCTTAAACATATAAAACACTTTTAAAGCAATTATTTATTATTTTTAACTCAGATCTGCCTGATTTTTTTGTTTGTTTGTTTCTTTGTCTTATTGTGTTTTACTAGTCCATACTGCCAAATAAATATCTAATATCTGCAGTCAGGGTGATGTTTGTTGAGATACGATGTCTAGGACACATCCTGACATCAGAGACAACAATCCCTATTTGTCCTCATTTTATATTTTATACATATTTACATGTTGGCCTTAAAAGAAGAAAAATAACAAATCATAGCATTCAATGCATGTTCTGTGTGGTTGTGAGTGTGCTCTGTCTACACTAAGGCTTATATTGGACATGTCAACACTGTTTCTGCCTCCTTGGTGTGAAAGAAGCTCTTGGGCTTTATTTAGATCAAGTATCTTCCTCTTATCCCATGCATCGGATCTGGGCCACAGGAAGAATCTGACCTAAGGGCAGCTCATATCCAGGATAGTCAAATGCCTCTAGCATTTCTTGGCCAAGAGACAGTTGCCGGGCCAATGAGATTTACTTTCTCTAGAATCCAAATTGAGAAATACTATGGGATCCAACAGAGTTGGGGTCACAGGGGTCAAGTGGAACCTAGACTGTGAGGAAACAGAAACAATACATATGGAGAAGCAAGGAAGCAAGATAAAGAATTGCATTAAAAATGAGTTAGTCAGTAGGAGAAAAACAGAGGAAATGCAGCTACTCTGCAAGCGTGAGAGGAATTAGAATTAAAGTGGATAGTTGTTAGATGGACAAACAGAGCTCAGGAAATAACAGGATCCTTTAAGAAATAATTGGGCCACCAAATTATTTCTAATCTGCAGTCCCAGCCCACCTCTAAACTACTTATTATCTAGCGTAATATACATTTTTATTGTTTAAACTGATTTGAGTTATTGGATTTTGATTATTTACACCTAAAATCATCATAACAGGCACAAATACTAGTATATTCAAAACTATAACAATGTCACTTCCCTCCACCCTTTTTGGTAAACTGTTCTAGTGGAAGATAAAGAGGTAGACTTCTATCTAGGACATTAGAGAAAGTATGTAACACCAGGCACACCAATATCTATATATACTGGTATAAAAGGCCAAGCAACCATCCAACCAGTAGGTGTGATGCACACTGACCACCAGGGGCAGATGCTCAACACAGGAATTGCTGAGCTGCAGTGACTTGGCAGCGGCGGTTCTTGTGTGACACACCTAAGAACCATAGAGATGGAGCCCAGTTGCTCATGGGGCGGTGATCCCATCTTGGGCTATGGGTTATGTTGTTTCAGAACTACTGTTGGCCTAAATCTGGTTTACTGCTGAACTGTGGTGACCATAGATGCCCTTTAAGCTGAGCCATGATGCTGTTGCATGTGCGGCCGGCCATGGAGGGATTGAGGGAGGTTGGCTCCAGGACATGTACAGCAGTCTCACCCAGTCCCCCACCCCTCAACCCCCTGCCAGCCACTTTCTAATTAATTTTCTTTCAATGTGCATGAATCCGTGCACCAGGCCACTAGTATAACTATAATTCATTATGTCCACTTATTAGAGGTTAACAGGTGTTATTATACTTATCAAGATATTATATGTTCAGTTGAGAGAATGTTTAACCAAGAGATGGATAGATTTATGGGGTAGCTTTCTTTGAGCTTCTTTGAAATATAGAAGGACTCTTCTACATAGTTCGAGGGGTTGGGGCTAGGACAAAACTGGCATTGAGTCAAGTTTCAGTGCATGAGAAAATTATAAGTACCCTTTCAGGGCTGTCCAAAATGGTTGGGGCTTCTGATAAACTAGCCAGTAAATCCCTCATCATCAGAGATGTTTTGGCAGAGATTGAATGGCCTCTCTGGGAATGTTAGAGAGGAGAGTTGTGTGGTAAGAAGGGGTTAAGAAGATGACAGCTGAGGTCTTTACAACTCTAAGATTGGATGATTTTGCTCCAGCTGTATTTACCACAGAACCCTTGCAAAGAAACCACACCGAGTTGGGCTCCCTAAAGATGCATTGCCAACAGACAGCTCACCTTCTTCATGACCTCAAGTGTAGCCTGTATTGTATATGTCAGAAACAATTATTTGTCTTGGGGAGAAAGTTGAAGTCACTGAATCCAATGAGATTTTTACATTTCCTGGCTCTTCCCTTAATGCTCAGCATTCCTCATCTGTCCCGGGAGTGGCTGAAGGTTGGCACAAACCACACCACAAACATTAGAGAGTGTACCCAAAGCCCGGGCAAACCAGAGTCCACATAGTTCACCCCATGAGGCATGCCTGGAAGTCAGCCCAAGAGCCACAATTAAAATATCACAGGATGAGCTGTAGACCCCAGGAGGTAGAGCTTCTTTGTCTAATGACCTTTCTCTGAGCATGATGGTAAATACAATAGGCTGGCCTCATAAATCATAGCTCCCAAAAACATCCACAGGGCAGACTTTGACACTGTTTGCATATTCAAATGTCACCCGGTTCACAAGAGGAAAGACAAAACACTTCTTTTCCCTCTCAAAAATGTCAGCATGGCTGGATTAGAAAAGATAATAAGGAAGTACTTCTAGACAATAATTACCCCTGGCACTTTTCTGCAGTGTACTTAATAATTTTTTTTTAATTTTTAAAAATTATGTTTATTACAGTCATTAATCAGCGGCTCAGTGACAACTTCCTTGGGGGGTGGGAGGGGAAGTGCCTCAAAGGCCATCTCATTTCTGTAGGGCACCTTGTTGATTTCACATCACATATGCAAAACATACCCTATTCTTATTAGCAACAAAAATGCTTGTGGAAGTGGAATTAGCCTCAATTTCTTAGATAGTCAGGAAACGCTCACATTTTACAAGTGAGAGAAAAAAGAATTCCTAATCCCAAATGCTAGATGGGGGGGGAAAATGTTTCAGACTTGCTCAGCTGTGGCTGTTAAACCAATCTCTTAACTCTTAATTACATGCAAAAGGTTCCCGGTTCTAATTATGGACCTTGGGGAAATAGCCCATCTCCCCAAACCAATAACGCTTCATGTTCACTTCAGCTCTTTTGTGTTTCATATCCTACTGCTGGATTTCGGCTTCCCTAGATGATCTGTAAATTTGGCTTTTTCCACTTCATTTTTCACAGCGCTGCTCAGAGCGGGGGCTAGGAGACCTCACTTTCCCCAGTGATTCTTTTATAACATTTCTTGCTACTTGAGTGCAAAATCCTCTAACCTAAGACATCTACATCAGAGGCAAATTCTTTCCTGAAATTTTTTTCCCTCACTGTGCTCCTACCTCTCCTTAGGTTGCTCACAGGTCTCCAGTCACCACATCAAAGGCTCAGGGAGTAAGTGATGTGAATGCGGCATCCTTGTGGGGACTCAGCTGTCACAGATACAGAGGTAGAAAGTGGTTCCAAAGGTCATTGGGTCCCATCATCGGGCCCCACTGAGTATTCTGATGGTCAAGCAGAGCAGGAGGCAGCTTGAGCTGGCTGGGCGCTTAGAGGCAGAGAATAATACATAAGGGGCATTAGAGAATGGCTACATCCTAACCTCTTATTTTTCAGATGAAGGTGCTGAGACATAGAAAGGAAAGGAAAGGAATTTTTATTTCACAGAAATAATCCATGACTAAGCCAGGATTGTACTTGGATGAGACGATAGACGTGGAGACTAAAGATGTTAAGACTAGTGCTTGGGAATTGTCTAAAGACTCAGCCCAGTTCCACAATCATGTCAAGTAGAGAAATGGTGAACTGGCATGAGCTAGATATTCACAAGTCTGGCCCTGGATCCTTCTCTCATCTCCTCTGTTAAAATTTTTTTTAGGTTTCTTAGATCTCAATTCCTTCACCAGGGAAATGAGGAGTATAATACTCACTATTCTATGATGTTATTAAAGGGGAAAAGGGAGCATTGGGGGATAAATGTGAAAGAGCTTTTGAAGAGTAAAAGTATGAAAAGAAATATTTTTCTTAAGTTTTTAAAATTTGCCAGATCAGACCACCTATAAAATTTTATAGAATATGCTTTGATAAATTTCATCTTAAAAATTTCAGGAAAAAGTACTTTGAAAATAGTCAAATAATGAAGACATCTTGTGTTATGTATATGTCTGAAAGCAAATCTCATTCCTTAGCCTTTTTTTCTTATTTCACTCTACACTTCTTTCTGAAAAGGAAGTCAGGTTGTAACAGAAGCAATTTTTACATTTTGCACAGAATGGGTACTCAGCTCAATACAATTCAATGCAATGAGCGAATAATGCTTTTCTGGCCTGCTCTTTTTTTTTTTTTTTTCCATCACCCATGCAAACCCTATCCATTCCTTCAGCTTAAGATTCCATTGATTTCAGCCCTCAGTGATTTCCCCCTTCTTTAAATTAATGTCTGTTGTGCCTAGTGTCTGTGCTCTTCATTCTGAGTCAGGCTCTCCTTTATAGACAATGTCCTGTTGGATCTATTGCTTTCACACGGCTTCACTTTTGCTTTCTGATGAGACCAAGTTCCATAAGGGCAGGGACTATGTGTTATGATTCTCTTATAGGATCTATAGCTCCTGGCACGCAGCTGATTTTTTAAGCAGAAAATCAGTCCTTCTGGAATTCAAGGATTGTTGCCGACACCAGTGTCCTCTGTACAATGTGCGTGTACACATAATATAATCAATTGGCTATGAGCTGGTGTAGAAGTTTGTTTTGCCAACTCTTAGATCGATGGGTAGCAGTTCACTGCTAAAAGCTTTCTGTTCTTCCAGGAGATAGAATGTCTCTGAGCACAGCGAAATCATATATTAAACAGTCAAAAAAAAAAAAAAAAAAAAAAACCTGAGCCCTGGCCAGTTTGCTCAGTGGCTAGAGGGACAGTCCATGGAGCAAAGCATTGCAGGTTCGACTCCAGGTCAAGGGCATGTACCTCAGTTGCCAATTGGATCCCTGGCCCTGGCCAGGGGCTTGTGTGGGAAGCAAACAAACAGTTGATGTGTCTCTCTCACATTGATATTCCTTTCTCTCTCTCCTTCCTCCTTCCTCCCTTTCACTCTTCCTAAAAATCAATGGGAAAAATATCCTTGGGTGAGGATTAAAAAAAATCTGGTATAAATCTATGGTTAGTTAGCAAGTGAGAAATAGTTGGATAGAAGTTAGAAAACTAATAAATCTTCTGCTTAGAGACCAGGATAATTCTAGTGTTGTTTTTTTTAAGTAGGTGGGAAAAGATCACCAAGAACTAAATATAGGCTGTATATTCCTTGGATGGTTATGAGTTTTTAGTATGAAAATTTTTAACTTGGATTGGGAATAGAGGCAGGAGTTAAGTCAATAAATATGTAACACGTGACTAAAATTCTATAGGTAACAAAAGGAAAGGCTGGTACATTTGACAACTAACATTTTGAAAACGCATCACAAAAAAATAGCGTGGATAAACATAACTTGGACAAACATTCACAACATCTAACAATGACAAAGAGCTAATATCTCCAATAAATAAAGAGTTTTTAAAATGGAAAGGAACCAAAAACTTGATACCGAAGTGTAAAAAAGACAATTCACAAAAAAAAGTCCTCAGATAATAAAAAAAAATGTTCAAACTTCCTCATTATAAGTGCTATACACATTAAAGCAACGCTAGATGCTGTTTCTCACCTGTCAGACTGGGAAAATTTTAATAATATATGACAACACATTCTGCTATTGCAGCTGTAGGAGCACAGGCACTCTCGTTTCTTCCTAAGTGAAATTTGTCAATACAGTAATGTGCTGCTTAACAACGGGGATCCAGTCTGAGGAATGCTTTGTTGTGTGATTTTGTCACTGTGCATACATCAGCGCTATAGCCTACTCTACACCTTGCTATTTGGTGGAGCTAGAAACCTATACAGTACATTACTCTACTGAATTGTAACTCAGTGGAAAGTATTTGTGTACCTAAACATAGAAAAGGCACAGTAAAAATATGGTATAAAGATAAAAAGCACTACAGCTGTACAGAACACTCCTGTGAATGGAGCTTGTAGACCAGAAGTTGCTCTGGGTGAGCCAGGGAGTGAATGTGAAGGCCTAGGACAGTGATCGGCAAACTCATTAGTCCACAGAGCCCAATATCAACAGTACAATGATTGAAATTTCTTTGGAGAGCCACATTTTTTAAACTTCAACTTCTTCTAACGCCACTTCCTCAAAATAGACTAGCCCAGGCCCTGGTATTTTGTGGAAGAGCCACACTCAAGGGGCCAAAGAGCAGCATGTAGCTCGCAAGCCGCATGTAGCTCGCGAGCCGCAGTTTGCCGACCACAGGTAGGATATTATTGTAATAGCACTTAGCTTAAAACACACACACATTGTACTGTTGTGCAAAAAACATTTTATGGCCTTGGCCTATAAAATTTTCTATTTTAAATTTTTTTTCTTTTACTTCTTAAACTTTTATGTTTAAAAGTAAGACACAAACACACATTAGACTAGACCTACCCAGGGTCAGGATTATCACTGTCACTGTCTTCCATCTCTGCCAGTTGTCCCAGTGGAAGGTCTTCAGGGGCAATAACATGCATATGTATATACACACATATATATATATACACATATATATATAAACATATATATAAACATATATATGAACATATATACACACACATATATAAACATATATATACCAACCCACACGCGCACACACACACACATATATATATATATATGCACAGATAGATAGAGAAATATAGATGTGTGCATGTGGATGAGTATATATATATATATATATATATATATATATATATATCCCACCTCTGTTTGCTGAGAGGGTCTAGAAGCATCCACACTCCAAATATAATGAACAAACTTAGTGTCCAAATATTGGTTTCTAAACACCATTCTCTAAGAAACAGTTGATATTAGGGGTCTGGAGCAGGAAAAAAAAAAAAAAAACTCCCCACAAGATTAGAGCACCTCTAGTGCCACAAAATAACTTAATGCTCATAAAAGTATGGGGACATTTTAAAAGGTCAGAGGAAACTAAATGTATCTCCTACTACTAAAGTTGGAAATATTTGAGCATAACAACAAGTAATGGCAGTATTGGGTTTTAACTAATATATTAAATAAATATCCATTAATCATATTGATACAGTTATTTGAAAAATAAATAAATGAGGGAAAAGGGCAGTTTTTCTTAGAAAAAAATGTACAAAATACATGTAGAAGGAAATAGGAAAGTAGAAAAAATAAAGCAAAACTAAAGTAATAATTGTTGCAATCAACATCCACTGATGAATGCTAAAATAAATGGGATAATGTTTGAGAAACAAGATCTTTTCATAATCGTAAGTATCTCCTACAGGTGTTAGTTAAAGTATTTAAAAAAATAACTTTAAAGAGGACAACTTAGGTAGAGGCCACCTTAACCAAGTGATCAAGATCAACATTACCAGCTATAAGGCCTATAGACCTTGAGAAGGAAATAGCATTTCTTAGTTGTATTTGCATAAGGTGTGTAGTTTAGTTAACAGTATTGTACCAGGGTTGACTTAATGAACTTGGTAATTTTACTTTAGTTATACAAAATAGAGTAGTTAACATAAAGTTATAATAGTTAACATGAGTAGAAGGTTACGTGAGGGATGTAAAGGGGCTAGCTGCATTTTTTGTACATCTACATTTAATCCAAATCAAAAGTTCAAATTTATGCAATCAATGTATGTTTAAACATTCAACCTACTCCAGTCTGGCTTCCTGTCTCATAACCACCAAATTAGCTCTTACTCAGCTCTTGCTTTTTTCTAGTCCCATTTACTTGGCTTTCATAGTGAGATACAGCACTCGGGGATTCTCCTTCACCTACCTGGTCTTTTCTTCTCTGTTTCTTTTGCAGATTCATTTTTCTTAACCCAGGGTATCCCAAGGTCAGAATTCCTTAGCCTTTTTTTCTTATTTCACTCTGCACTTCTTTCTTAAGCAATCTCCTAAATGCTCAAATATGTAAATCTAAAAGACTCTCAGTTTTACATTCCCATCCCTAGTTTCTTATTTGAGCTCTAAATCTACCTATACTTGAATGTGAATTTCTCATGGACCCTCAAACTTAGTGTGTCAAAAAATAAGCTCCACCTACTTTTCATGGCGGTTTAGAATATATCCACAAATTACTTGACACATTCTAATTTCGCCTTGAGTGTGGGTTGCACTTATTGACTCATTCCTCATGAGTACAACAGAAACAGAAAGGACTGTGTGTCTTCAGAAAGTAGGTCATAGGAAGCACTCCAGCTTCCTGCTCCCTCTCTTTCTTGAACCACTTATGCTGGGGAAGCCAGCTGCCATGCCCCTTGTGGAGAAGTCCATATCATGAGGAAATGACGACCAGCCAACAGCCACATGAGAAAGTGTGGAAGTAAATTCACCAGCCCCGGTCAAGCCTTCAGATGAATGCAGTTCTGACCACTATCTTGCTTGCAACATCCCAAGCCCAAACCACACAGCCACTCCGAATTTCTGCTTATCAGAAACTGAGACCATAAATGTCTATTTGAAGCTACTACGTTTGGGACAATCCATTTCCCAATGATAAATAGTTAATATAACCCCTCCTTGACCCCTCTCCCCTAAACAACCAGGTCATAATCTTGGGCTACTTCTTTTGGTAAATTACTCACCGTCCATCTATTGCACAGTCAGAAAAAAAGAGGCATGGCTCTTGACAACCAACTCTCTCTCAGTCATTTCCTTCTTTGAAACCCATTATTAAGTCCTACTGATTTAAGCTCATAAATACCTCTCCAGTGTGTCTACTTCTCCCTCATCTTCATTGGCCCCTCACTTGTCCAAACTACCACCCTTTCTTGGTCAGATAGCCTGTCCTCATCAGACACTGGCACCCCTCTGACACACTCTTCCCCAAGATCCTGATGATCTTTTCAAAAGCACTCTCTAACCACCAGTCTAAGCTGGGAGCATTGGCATGGATCCCCAGAGAGCCAGAACTCTCCCAGAGGCAAGAGCAACAAAGAAAACACACCGCTAGGACAGTGTCTTCCCCCCAAGCTGCTCATTGTCTCCGCTCTGAACGATTTCAAAGGCCACCATGTGCGTTGGGAGAATGGCCTTTGATCAACTTGTTATTGCTGATTTGGAATTTTTCTTTTTTAATTTTCACACTTCACATCATTTTTAAATGCAATACATGCTCATGTTTTGAAAATTGGGAAAATACATCAATTTTTCAAAGAGCATGAAAGAAAAATATCTTTAATCTACCATCCTGAAGCTTTTGGTTTATTTCTTTCAGACTTCCCCTCCATGCTTTTAAGCCTTATTAAGATCATTCTGTATATTAATGTAATTTCGATTCCGTTTTTTGTGCTTAAGGTTATAAGATTCTTTCCATATCATTAAAAACTCTATGTAAATATCATTTTAATAGCTGCTTAACATGCTATGATATTAGAAACATCATTTTGAATTTTTTTCTTCCTGCCTAATATTAAAGCAAATTATTTTCGTTTTAAGGGGTAAGTAGTTGGTGGGGGGGGGGGTGAAGGAGGAGGTAGGGGTCTGTCTCCAGGACTTGATGGCACTTGGAGGATGCTGTTTAAGTATTTAACAAAATTGCATTTCTCTTTCTAGCCGTGGCCTCAATCCAAAAAGCAGCAGCCAGTCTGCTTGGTGACTGCAGCACTTCCTAACAGTATTCACTCCTCGAGGCTTCTAAAGCTAATGCACTCTTGGTTTTCTAGTGGATAAGCCAATAATGAATGCCTCTAGGATGTCGCTCAGGTCAGGCACCCCGAGAGAAGGGAAGAGGGGACAGGCTTCACTACCGAATGCACACTCACATGTGGCCCTCAAACCCCCCCACACATTTTTAGCTGCATATATTTTTTCTTTACAATGCGCAGTGATTAGTAATCCATAATTTATGGCTCTAATTAATTCTTCCCTCTCTCTTGGAGAGAGACTCACCCAGGCGTGCCATTCTGACAAAGCTCAGATACACTGCTCCACTCAGCCCTGGATTTCCTTGCCGGGAACTCATTTTGCAAAACCCATTAAGCTGGCAAAGGATCCCGAGCTAGAGAGGAAGGCATTCCTCCCGTTGATCAGCATTATTTCATGGAGAAGTGGACTTACAGAAAACAGATCTGCCCGTGCCATGTACCTGAGGCCACTGCTCCTTAAGAGGACCCAGTTGGGACCTGAGAATAAACAAGAGTAGATATTCCGGGCTCCTAAGGCTTGAGACCAGTCCCCAGGAGGGGCAGGGGAAGGTATGAAAACCAAATGGCTCTTCATGGCACATCTGCATATTATACGCCTGCCCAGCTCATTATTTGGTGGTAGGTTACATGAGACCCCAGCCACCACTCTGATTTGGAGCCTGCTAACCATACCCACGTGCTTCAACACAGGTCTGTCCATGATCTGGCTGTAGCCTGGGGGAACATAAGACTGAACATGGCTCAGTGATCAGAACCTGGGCTGGGGAGACTGCTAACATATAGTTTGCCTTTAAAAAATAGATAGATAGATAGATAGATAGATAGATAGATTTATTTCAGAGAGGAAGGGAAAGCGAGTGTGAGAGAGAAACATCAATTGAGAGAGAATCATTGATCAGCTGCCTCCCACACACCCAACACTGAGGACTGAGCCCACAACCCAGGCATGTGCCTTTGATGCTTCAGTTCACAGGCCAACTCTCTATCCACTGAGCCACTCTGGCTAGGACTGTAATCTGCCTTTTTGTGTGAGTTGAAACACTACATTTAAATTTAGTTCACATTGATAGAGAACTTATTACAAGCCCAGGATAAATATTTACTTACTGCTCATGGCGAGGCACTGAGGGAGGTTCCACTACTGTTAAGGAGAGCAGGCATTCAGCAGTCATTGCCTTGCTCCCTACTATCTCCCCGTACCCTAGGACTTGCCGGCATGTTGTAGACAATCAGTACCGTTGAACAGGTGGACACCCACTTCCCACACGAGAAAACAAAGGGACAGAGCTACTAAGTGGCTAGGTAAAATTTAGTCCTTGGAATTCTGGTCCCAGAGCTCACGCTGTTAAGCGTCTCTCCATGGTGTATCCTTGACCTCCACAGAAGTTGGTTTTATTTCCTTCTTAGCAGAAGGGTAAGTGTATCAAATGTCCTCAACATGTTGAGCTCCATATGCAACTAGGAGACCAGGTGTTAATCCCCACTGGCGTAGAATCAGGGTCTGAGACAGGTGCGGCTGGTGACAGGTGTAGCTGGTGGCATTGCCACTGCTGTTTCAGAGTGATCGTGGCCTGAGAAGAGAGACTCTTTTTTCTCTCCACCCTGAGCCACCCCCAAATGTTCTAAGCTCCTTTCTGGTGACAGGCTGTGTCAACCTTCACACACCTTCCACCGCAGGCCAAAGAAAATGACCCACCTCCAAAACCGACAAGGACGGATGCCCTTCCTTGCCACCTCACCTTTGTTCCTTTGCCCTCTCGGGTTAGATTTAATTTTAATTCTCTCTGATCCACAGATTGATGAAAATCTCTCATCTCCTCCAAGCATGCCCGAGCCCCAGACGGTGTGGCCAGGGCGGGCCCCGCGAGAGCCTTGCCGAGGCCACAGCTGAGAGGGGCGTTATTTACATATTTATTAGAAATTCTGTCCTGCTGGCAGGAGACTCTGGCTTCTGACTTTAATTCCGATAAGTAAACAACCCTGTTGGCAAGGAAGAGGGGGGAAAACAAACCAGCGTAGTTTGCACAAGATAATACAGTAAAGCAGAAAAATATTCGTAATGCAAAACCATTTGCAGTGCAGAGCCAGAGAGAGAGAGAGAAAACTCCATCTCGGAAGCCTAGCTTAGGTTAATACTCCAGAAGAAATAATTACAAAGTAATTCAATTATGTTTGGTATCAGTTGCCTCACAGGCCAGTGGAATGACAATTAATCCCAGGGTGTCTCCCCCCGCCCCCCCTTCTTTTTAATACTCGGTGGTTTGCTGAGAATCGTCCTCCGGCAGTTAACCACGCTCCTGATTGTAGACCTTCCTCATTCATTGGGGCCTGATAGCGCCCCACACCAGGGAGCCGTTCTGCCGAGTTCCACCTTCTCTGACCCCACTCTCAAACTGTCCGGCCTTCTCACACTTTCTTTAGGTTCCTTCTGCTTCCCCTTAATTATATTGTACTGCAAGAACAGCAGCAGTGGGAGAGTTTAGCATCCCATGGCTTTATCCTCACATCCGAAAATGAGCCAGCATCCTCATTCCAGTGACAACACAATGAATTAAATCCCTTTCCGCATTGCTATCTCCAGGAGGGGAGAGGAAGGGGACTCACGTTTTAGAAACCTTAAAATGGACCGACTTTAATCCACAATAGCAAAGGAAGCAAGAGATATGGCCTATACCCGGGCTGATGGTCTGACCTGAACTTGCTCTGTGGATAAAATCACACAGAATCCTTTGCATTGCTATAGCTGCTTTCACAGGGAGGGATTGCGTGGCGCTTTACACACAGTAACAAGCTCCATACCTTTCCTTTGATGTTGCTCCCCCAGCGCCGGGAAGGGTTCCTGTATCAGAAAATGCCAAGGATGCATGGGAAGGGACTGGCTCACGAAACCTCCCCATCTGGCAGCTGGCAGCTTTCAACACTGATGATCAGGAAAATCATTGACTTCTAAGCTGCAAATGTACTTCTAAAAATAAAAATTAAAAATTGCAGCAGAACCAGGATTGTGATTTGTCCTGTAGGGGAGCAAAGAACTCTTCCTCTACCTTCCCAGGTTCTCTGACGGGGCTCTGCAAGTGAGATGGACAGAGGGCAGCTTGACAAGAGAAAAACACACAGAAGTTTATAACAGAAGCAGCGTGCACACATGCAGGGGAAATCAAGGGGCGAGGAACTCAAAGGGGTGGTTAGATCTCGTGGCCTATATCACGCCTCAAAAAGAACAATCAGTTTGTGGAGAAGCAAGACAAAGAAAGGCAAGGGGTGTAGGCTTTTCTGGGTGGCAAGCTGTGGAAAGGTAGGCACATGGGGAAACTGTGGGAAATAAGGGTGCTTCAGTGAGGTTTGCTGTGTAACAGTGTTTGGTGCCATCTCTGGGCTGACATAAGGGTCCACAACAACCCTTTCCTTTCTGGTAAAGAGTCTGTCCCGTGTCTGCTTTTTTCTCAATCGCTTTCATCTCAAAATAGTCTTTATGTCCGAGTTGCATATTTTGGAGTGGCCAGCTCTGAACTCCTTCAGGCCTTTAGCGATCCAGCTGACCGAAGGATACGTGAACCCAACCATTTGCAGTGTTTCCCAAAGAGTGGTATGTGTACCCCCATGGGTACGGAAGAGTTTGGTGGGGGTATGAGTTGCACCGGAGTTTGGTGGGGATATCCACTGGACTGTGCTTAGCTGTGCTTAATTCTACGTCCTCATGAGTCAAGTCAAGACAGTCTTGTGAGGCATGAGATGGTCCGGTGTGCTGATAAATGTTATTTATAATATAATTTTTACTTATATTTTATTATGAATAATTTTATTTTTAGTTTATTATTATTTTGTGTATGTACCAAAAAAATAAAAAAATAAAAATATTTTTATTGCTATTGAAATACATCCATTTTTGACGAGGGGTACTCAGAGTCACGAAAATTATAGAAGGGTATACATATGTCAAAAGTTTGGGAAATACTGCATTAGAGTAAAAAATATTTCTGTTAATAAACGTGCATGTATTCCTTCACAGTGATACTTATGTTCATAAACAAGCACACCCTTAACAAGGTGATCTTGCCAAAATCTCGTTATAAACCAGACAAGTGGGTTTATAGGATGAAAAAAATGTCACCAAAAGCTAACTAAGTCTCTGTCAAACAGTAATAGCTGCAGTGAATTCAGTGCCTGTTATGGGGCAGGTGTTACACCAAAACCTTTGTATTCATTAATTAAGTTAATATTCCCAGTAACACCACGTAGATATTAATCCCAATTGCCAGACAGGTAACTGAGGTTCAGAGAGTTTTAGGTAAGTTTCCCAAGTTAACACAGCCTGTAAGTGGTAGGGCTGGGATTCTAAGCGAGGTAATTTGGCCCCAGAATTCAGGCTGAGTGTTCTCGAACATGACAGTGAACATGCAATGTACATCTGGCAGCCTGTGAGTTCAGGGGAGAGGCATGGGTTCTAATGGGAGTGGGGGTCAGAGGGGGTTCAGATGGAAAAGGGGATGGGAAGTCTTTCTTAATCTTAGACAAAGTGGATCTAGTTACTTTTTAAAAATATATATTTTATTGATTTTTGACAGAGAGGAAGTGAGAGGGATATAGAGTTAGAAACATCAATCAGCTGCCTCTTGTACTCTCCCCACTTTCTCCCCCACTGGAAATGTGCTTGCAACCAAGGTTCGTGCCCTTGACTGGAATCACCGGAATTGAACCTGGGACTCCCCAGTCCACAGGCTGACGCTCTATCCACTGAGCCAAACAGGCTGCAGCTAGTTCTTGAAAGAAATTTTTTCTAAACTATCGAACTCCTTTACTTCCAACAGAAGACAGCTAGTGTCTTGCAGTCCTTGAGTTTGGGCACCAAACTGCACTGCTCTGGTCGGAATTCCTGGTCGTCCACTCTCTCGCTGTGGACCTTGACATCTATGCCCCTGCATCATCTGTAAAATGCAGGTGAGATATTGTCTTAAAAGACTGTGGTAAGCATGGAGATGATGCATGTAAATTTCTTAGCACAGTGTTTAGCACCCAGCATATTTTAGCTCATGTAAAATGCTGGGAATGGCATTTCTCCATCCTCTGTAATTTTATTTTGCAATATCCATCACAGTTGTAATTTCGTCCTTATCTGGGTAATCGTTTATTACTCTGTCTGCCATGAGACAGAAATCCTCATGAGAGAAGAAAGTGGCCTGGTTTTGCTCACCAGCACTCATTAGTGAATGTTTGTCTTCCATTTACAGAAGTTCGCCTTTTCGATATGCTCTCATATGAGGAAAGGCTCAGTTCTCCCTTTTAATTGTCAGCTGGCAGAAAGGGTATTTTAGGACCAGAGAGAGTGGTCTGAAGTTAAATCTGATTAAGCCCACTTCAAGTCACCAGGAAAGAATGAATCCCTCAAATCTGTACCCACCATGCCCCACCTCATCCCAAGGGTTTCACTTCTCTAATTCCGGGGAACTCAAAAGTCTGGTAGATGAACCTACCCTGGAGTCCTTGGTAAAATAACTATGAATCATATTAGCTACAATATACTGAATAGTAAGCAATGGTCTAAGTGGGTTAGGTGCACCATCTCAATCCTTACCACAAACTTTTGAGACCATATCTCTTAGTTGCATTTTACAGATGATGGAGGCACACAGACGCCCAAGTTCACAGCTAGAAAGAGGCAGACCAGGAGTCCAGTCTTGTGCAGGGCATCTTAGTGTTCAGATCGCACTCCTAAGTACTCCGGGGGGCTGGCTGTCTTCTGTTAGAAGTGAAGGAGCGTGCTGGTCCAGTGAGGATTTCTTCTAAGAACTAGGCCCGCTCTATGTCTGAGATTAAGAAAGATTTCCCATCTCCTTTCTCACCTGAACCCCATCTGGCAGCAATTTCTTTCTTTGTGGCACCATGGGAATGTCATATAAGTTTACCTTATATTTTCCCTGCTCTAAACCTGGAATCATCACTTCTTCCTGGAGCCCAATTTCTTGTAGTAGAGAATGATGATCCGAAACCAAGATCTGGGATCTTTCTTTTCTTATTTTTAAATTGTATGTTTACATTTACAATTTATTTAGAGACAATTTATTTAGAGTTAATTTTTGAAGTACAGGCTCAGATTCCTTTTGAGGGGCATAGAGACATCCAACTGTTCCAGTTCTATTTATTGAAGCAACTATGCTTTGTCCACTGAATTGCATTTGTACCTTTTTAAAAAAAAATCAGTTGACTATTTTTATTCTTGTGGATCTATTTCCAGTCTCTCTTTATCTGTTCTATTGATTTACTAGTACCACACTGTGTAACTACTGTAACTTTACAGTGCATCTTGAAATAGAAAAAGTGAGTCCTCTGACATTGTTCCCCAATATTGTTTTGGTGATTCTAGTTCGTTTTCCTTTCCATATAAATTTTAGATCACCTTGTCAATATCTACCAAAGAGCCTGCTGGGATTTTGTTGGGGATCTTGTTAAATCTATAGATTGAATAGAAATAATTGACATCTTAGCAGTAGGCAGTTGTAAACGTAGGTGTGACTTTAAATGTATTTTGGATTAAAAAAAAAAGAGCCAAATCAGCATTTCATAGTTTTAGCATACAAATCCTAAACATAAGTTCTTAGATTCATATCTAAGTTTTCTTTGGTGTATGTTAAACTGTATTTTTTTTAATACTTTGAATTCCACTTGTTAAGTTTGCATCCTGTGACCTTGCTTAACTTTGTCATTAGTTCTAGAACTATGTTTGTAGACTTTTTGGGGGGAATTTTCTACATAATAGTTATGTTATTTGTAAACATAAATGGTCTTATTTCTTTTGATTTTTATGTGCAAGACTTTTACATATTTTTCTTGCTTTACTGCACTGGTTAGGACTTCCAGGATGATGATTATGATGATGATGATGATGATAGAGAAGAAGAGAGAGAGATCCTTTCTTTGTTTTTTCTAATGGGGGAAGCAATTCAATCTTTCATCATTAGGTATAATATAGCTATAGCTTGCTGAATGGTCCATATACACTTTGTTAGGTTAAGGAAGTTCTCACAATCAGGTGGTGAAGGCCTAGGATGGGTGGAAAAAGGGAATATATCTTATACTTTTAACAATAAATATTTTTTTAAAAAGGAAGTTCTTTTTATTTCTAGTTTGCTGACAGTTTTTATCCATAAATATTAAATTTTATCAAATGATTTTTTTTGCATCTATTGATGATCATGGTTTTTCTTCTTTTCAAAAGTTTTATTGATTTCTGGTCTTATTTTTATTATTTATATATTTGTCTGCTTGCCTTGGGTTTAGTTTACCCTTCTTTGTATGGTTTCTTAAGGTAAAGGCTTAGAATATTGATATGAGATCTTTATTCTTTTTGTTTAACCATTTTATGCTTATGTCATGTTATAACCATTTTATATGACTCATCCATATAATCACTATTTTACTTATATCTCCCACATTTTGTGCTGCTGTATGAGTACATTTATTCACCTCCAAGTATTTTTTTTATCTTTCTTTGAGATTTCCTCTTTGACCCACTGCCTATTTAGAATTGTATTGTTTATTTTCCAAATATTTTGAGATTTTCTAAATAGCTTTCTGTTATTTACCTCTAGTTTAATTCTGTTATAGTCTGAGAACATATTTCGTATGACTTCTATTAATTTATATTTGTTGAGGTATATTTTGTAGCTGAATATGGTTTATCTTGATGAATGTTACATGTTCACTTAAAGAAGTGTATTTTGTTGTAGTTGGAAGGATTGTTCTATAAATGTCATTTAGGTCCAATAAGTTGCTAATGATGTGCAGGACTCCTATATTCTTATTGAGTTTGTCTCTAGATATATTTTCAATCAGTTATTGAAGGAGGAGAGATGAAGTCTTCAACTACAGTTTTGTAACTGTCTATATTTCTTTCAGTTGTATGATCTTGTTTCATCTGTTTTGAAGCTCTGATGTTATGGGTATGCATGTTTAAAATTGTTCTATCTTTTTGGAAAATTGATTCTATCCCCATTATGTAAATCTCTCTTTATCCCTGGTAAAATTACTTTTCCTGAAGTTATTTTGTTTGATATCAAAATAGCTCTTGGGTTTATGCTTGCATGGGCTATTTTCTCTTTTATTTTAAAATTATATTTACACATTTATATTTATATTTAAGGCTAGTTGCTCAAGGAAAGTATATAGTTGGGGCTTTTAAAAATTTAATCCAACAATTTAAAAAATTATTTATTCAGCCATTTATATTTGCAATAACTATTGATATGGTTGAATTAAAATCTACCATATTGCTAGGTATTTTCTATTTCTTCCTTCGGGTCTTTATTTTCCTTCTTCTTTATCTGCCTTCTCTTGACTTAACTGCACATTTTATTATTCTATTTTATTTCCTCAGTTGACATTATTTAAATCATTTAAAAATAATTTAATGGTTACCATAGGGTTGAAAATATACAACTTTAATTATATAAACTTTTTTTTTGTAAAAAGTAGCCCACACCTAAAACAGAAAGATTAGAAACCACAGAGCTTTATTATAGGTTGATATAACTCACATTTATTAAATGTCTGTTACATTCACTATACCAGGTAGTATTTTAAGCACTTTACATGTGTTAACTTAGCATTGCTCTTGGCAACACTAAAAAGTATATCCAATTATTTTCCTAACTTTACAGATAAAGCAATTGAAGCCCCAAAGTTAAATAATTTTCCCATTCTCACAAGAATAGTTGGTCTCTTAAACTTAAGCTAAAAAGCATTATGTTATACTTCTATTGGCTACAGTATGACAATGCAGCTTAGAATTTTGAGTTCCACACCCTCAACTAACAAAACTTCTTTTGTGATCACTTTTTCTCAAATATACTAAAAGAAGTTGATACTGTAGAGGGGGCCAGGGTTTGGAGGAAAAATTGAGGCTTAGCTTACATTTATTTCTATGTGCTGAAATCTGTAAACCAAATATTTTTAAGTCATGGAATCATATAAAATGGTTGCATTCTTAATCACTTTACTTTAAAACTGAGAGCTTACTTGGATATCATCCAGTGTTCTCATTTTGCTGATAAGGGCAATGAGGACCCATGAAATTACATTTTTTGCCTAAAGTCATAGAGCTAATAATTAATTACAGAGTCGAAATTGGAGCCCCTTTCTTGGTAGTTCTGTTGTTTCCCTCCTGTGTGCTTCTATACTATTTATGCTTGCTTTTTTTCCAGTTGAATTTATTGGGATGACAATGGTCGATAAAATCATACAGGTTTTAAGTTTATAACTCAATAATACATTATCAACATACTACATTGTGCATTCACTGACCAAAGTCAACTCTCTTTCTGCCCCCATTTATCCCCTCTTTGCCCTCTTTCACTTTCCCTTCCCTCTGGCAATCACCATACTGTTGTCTGTTTTATTTATTTATTTATTTATTTATTTATTTATTTATTTACTTACTTATTCTTAAGCCCTTCACCTTTATCATCTAGCCCCCAGCTCCTCCCCTCTGACAATTGTCAGTCTGTTTTCTGTATCTATATTCTTATTTCTATTTTTTGTTAGATTATTTTGTTCGTCAGATTCCATATATAAGTGAAATCACATAGTATTTGCCTTTCTCTGACTGACTTATGTCACTTAGCATAATATTCTTTAGATCCATCCATACTGTCACAAAAGGTAAGATTCTCTTCCTTTTTTATGGCCAAGTAGTAGTCCATTATGTAAATGTACCACAGCCTTTTTATTTGTTCATCTACTGATCGGTACTTGGGCTGTTTGACTGTTGTAAATAATGCTGAAATGAACATAGGGGTGCATATATTCTTTCAAATTAATGTGCCAGGTTTCTTTGGATAAATTCCCAGGAATCACTGGGCAAAGGACCTGCATAGAGACTTCTCCAAAGAGGATACACAGATGGTCAATAGACATATGAGAAGATGCTCAACATCACTAAACTTCAGAGAGATGCAAATTAAAACCACAATGAGCTATCAGCTCACACCTGTCAAAATGTCTATAATCAATAAATCAACAAAAAGTGCTGGAAAGGATATAGAGGAAAGGGAACCCTCATGTACTTTTAGTGGGAATGCAGACTGGTCCAACCACTGTGGAACACCGTATGGAGTTTCCAAAAAAAATTAAAAATGGAAAGCCTTATGCTTACTTCTTCTTACTGAACTTCTCATCACAGAACATTGTGTCTATTTTTTGTTTTATGTATTTGCATCCCTATGAGTCCTTAAACTGGTTGATGGCAGCTTTCATTCTTATTTGACATCAAGCATGGCACATTATAATCACATTTTTAAAAAGTTTGTTGAATGAAAATCCTATTTTGGTCCTAGTCAGGAGCTCTGTTCTTACTATCATTTTGCATCCCATGAAAGACAACGTGCCATCACCAGTCTCCCAGCCTCCTGGAATGTGATACACAATCTCAGGATGAGACTTTTAACTCTGCCACAGAAATAGAGCTATTTTTGTATTAGCAGAAGCATATCAGGACTTAGTCGCATTCTCTACTGGGTCATCTATAGCTCTTTCTCTTCTAGGATGTAAATTAGGATGACTTTTATACCCTGATTATATTCGAAGACTCCCAGAGGACCAGCATGGCAAGGGAGTACCTGCATCATGTTTCTCCAACCAAATCTTTAGTCATGCATCACTGAATTCCATGTTATTTTCAGAATGCTCCAGATTGGTTTATTTCTTCAACTTTATTGAGAAATAATTTTAAATACAATTGTGTATGTTTGCATTGTACAATATGTAGATTTAATGCACACACATGTATATATATGTGCGTGTGTGTGTGTGTGTGTGTGTGTGTATGCTATAGAATAATTACAGTTAATTCTTTGTGTGTGTGTGAGGAGAATGCTTAAGATCTACTCTCAGCAACTTTTAAGTACACAATTCTATATTATTAAACATATTCACCCTGCTGTATAATAGATCCTCATAACTTACTCTTCTTAAAACTAAAGTTCATATCTTCTGACTTACATCTCCCGTTCTCCCCCATCCCCAGCCCTTGGGAACCACCATTCTATTCTGTTAGTATAAAATCAACATTTAAAAAATATTTTTACATATAAATGATATTATACAGTATTTATCTTTCTTCTTTTATTTCACTTAGCTTAATGTGGTCCAGATTTATCCATTTTGTCTCACAAGGCAAGATTTTTTTCTTGATGGCTAAATTACATATATATGTATGTGTATACATATATATGATTTTATATAAGTATATATGTGAATTGTATATGTATATACATTTGTATATATGAATCATGTGTTTATATAATATATATATATCTTTTCTTTTTTATGTTTTGAGTGATATTTAGATTGTTTCATATCTTGGCTAATAATGCCACAATGAACATGGAAGTGCAGATAATCTATTTTGTATACTATTTTCATTTCCTTTGGTTATATACTCAAAAGTAGGATTGATGAATCATATGGTAATTTAATTTGTAATATTTTAAAGAACTAACATACTGTTTTCTGCATTCCATAGAACTGCATTCTGAATGTTGCATTTTCAATTTATTGATTTTTTGTGTGGTGTACAGAAGCTATTTGGTTTGATATAGTCCCATTTGTTTATTTTTGCTTTCATTGCCTGTGTTTTAATATCTTATCTTAAAAGTCAAAGAGCTTGTCCTATGTTTACTTATAAGAGATTTATGGTTTCAGGTCTAACATTTAAATCTTAAATACAATTTGAGTTAATTTTTTATGAGTGGTATAAGATGAGGTTCTAGTTATATTTTTGTGCATGTGAATATAGTTTTCCCAATAGCATTTATTGAAGACACTATTCTTTCAACATTGTATATTTTGGGCACTCTTATAAAAAATTAGTTGACCATACATATTTGGATTTGTTTCTGGGATCTCTACCAGTATTTTGTTCCACTGGTCTATGTTTCTGTTTTTACACCATACAATACTGTTTTGATTACTATAGCCTTGTAATATAATCTGAAGTCAGGAAATGTGGTACCTTCAGCTTTGCTCTTCTTTCTCAAGATTGCTTTGATTGTTTGAGTCTTTTATGGTTTTATGCAAAATTTAGGATAGATTTCTTTTTATTTTGTGACCAATGTCATTGCAATTTTGATAGGGATTCTATCCATCACATTTGATAGTATGGGCATTGTCACAATATTAATTCTTCCAGGATAGGAATGCAGGCTTTTCATTTAAATAAATGTCTTCTTCAATTTCTTTCACCAACATCTTACAGTTTTTAGTCTACAGATCTTTCATCTGCTTGGTTAATTTATTCCTAAGTATTTTATTGTTTTTGATGCTTTTATAAATGAGGTTGCTTTCTTAATTCCTCTGTCAGATAGTTTATTATTAGTGCATAGAAATTAAACTAATTTTTGTATATTGATTTTGTAGTCTGGACCTTATTGAATTTATCAGCCCTAACAGACTTGAGGTGGTATTTGGGGTTTCTCCATATAATATCATGTCATCTGCAAACAGACAATTTTCTTTATTTTCTAATTTTCATATTTATTTTTCTTGTCTAAATGCGGGTTAAGTTTTCCAGTACTATGTTGAATAAAAGTAGTAAAAGTGGGCATCCTTGTCTTATTTTAATTTTCTAGAGAAAAGGCTTTTAACTTTTCATAATTAATGTTGTCTGTGGACTTTTCATATATATATAGTCTTTATTACGTTGAAGTACATTCCTTCTATTCCTAATTTTTGAAAGTTTATTTTTTTATCATGAAAGGATGTTGAATTTTGTCAAATGCCTTTTTCTGCATCTATTGAAATAATCAGATTGAAATGATCATATCCTTTATATAAAGAGCTAGTATTCCCCCTTCCTTGAAATGATGCAGGGTCAACATGTCATCTCTACCCTGCCCCCAGGTTCTGTCCCCATCTATTCTCACCCCCACTACCCCCAAACCCAGTTACCAGGCCAATAGCTAGGATTAGGTCAGAACATAATTTAGGAGATTATAGTATACCTGAGCCTACTAGGGAGGGGAAACAGACTAACAAAGGAGCTTCAGAACCTACCAGCATTTACCAGCAGGATCTAGAAAGGTATTTGGGGCTGAACCCTGAAGCCGTTATGTTGAGAAAAAGGAACATGAATTTGGATGAAAGAGGCTTTGTCAATGTGAGAGTGTATTACAGGAACACAGGCATTAACTTCCTGGCCAGGACCTCAGGAGAAGTTATGAACAAGCAGGTGTGATGGCTCCTAGGAACAGAGAAAAAGGGATGCTCTACATTAAGTGAGGAATAGAAGCCAGAATGATCATGACAGGAGGTGGAAAAAAGCGATTAAAAGGCTCGGAGAATTGGACAAGTTAGAGTAGATATGCAATAAAAGACCAAAAACTCATTAGATGACTCTATCTCAAGACGGCCAAGAGGATATATTATTTACAAGACAACAAGGAATGTACTGGTGGGAAAAGCGCCAGCATCAGTAGGAAGCTCGATAGTGCTTCTCTTCTACAAGCCGGGCTGACGGTAGAAGAAGCCATTATAGAAGTAGGCTCCTTAATTAATAATGAAAGGGATCCTCGCACACATCGACTGCAAACAATGAGGTCAGGTGGCAATATTTTATACCCACAAGAGAGATGAGTTCAATTATTATATAACAGGCACAGTTAGAAGACCAGCCAGGACTCTGACTTTGAGAAAGCTCTGGAGATGGTTAAAAGAATGTGGCTTTCCTTAAGGGCAAATACATATGGGCTTCAACATGAATACTAGTGTATCTGCAAAATAAAAAGAAATTGAAGATGATGCTCAGAAGGCGAAGGACAATCATTCTGATAAAAATTATAACCCTCTGTCCAATATCCAGTTTTCAGACACAGACCCCACTGACTAATGAGGAGACTGATGTGAATGCCTCTGCAACATAATGGCAAATACACGTGGCAATGGCTTCTTCAGACCTGTCTCAAAGGGACCTGCTGCCATTTGCCAGGCAACTAGAGAAAGAGGAACATTCAAGCATTCTGAGGATTGTTGAATACAGAGTCCAAGATGATATTAATGCCAAAATGTCATCATGGTCCCTCTGTTAGAATGGGCAGGCCATAGCCAAGATAAGCTCACAGTATATGTGAACCCAACCAGTGGTCATTTCCCTAGACCCCAGTTTGCAATTATAATAGACACTAGAGGCCAGATGCATGAAATATGTGCAAGAGTAGGCCTTCCTTCCCTCAGCTGCCAGCACCGGCTTCCCGCAGGCACCTAGGACCCGGGCTGGCTTCCTCCCGGCTGCCTGCAGGCACCTGAGACCCAGGCTGGCTCCCCCCGCCCCTCACCTTCTGGCTGGCCACAGGCACCTGGGACCCTGGCTGGCTTCTTTCTGACCCCACTTTGGAAGAACTTCCAGAAGTACATCTGGTCTAATTAGCATATTACCCTTTTATTGTTATAGATATTTGGAAGTTGGTACAACACTTATGTTGGGTCCTTGGCATGAAGAATAAGAGTTTTCTAGTGGAAGAGATCAACTGGAAGCCACTTGAACCACCTCATCCCCTCACCCCTGTTTCAAGGTAGTTAATAGTTCAATATGAATGGGTGAAATTAGTACCCCCTTCAAATCCATTAAAAGATAGGGGAATGATGATTCTCATGTCTCCATTTACTTCAGCAATCAGGACGCCGAAATACAGATATATCCTCAAGTATTAGAGTGGAAGACTACAAACACAGCCAGACATTAAACCTAATGGTAGATGTGGTGTTTTTGCTAGAGTAGGTTAACATGCCATCAGATATAGGGTCTACAGTCATTGATCTAGCAAACTAATTATTTTCCATCCTTATGGGGGGAAAAGGGAGAGAGACTGGAAGAGTTAGTTTCATTTACTTATAAAGAATAATAAGATACAATACAGGTTTGCTCTAGAACTGTTTTTTTTTGTGTGTGTGTGTGTGTGTGTGTTTTTAACACTGGCTCTCAGTCAAAATATAGTCTGAAGATATGTAGACTATATGAGGATACACATAGAATCTAACTTTTGTTCATTATATTGGTTATATCAGGCTAATGGAGTCACATGAACAAAACTAGATGCTAGTGGAAGGATTTAAGAAGATGTGCTCCAGACTGTTGGAGATGAGCCCTGTGAAGGTTCAGGACCTGCCACAACAGTCAATGTGTAGGTGTCTTGTGTTTACGGCATGATGAGAATCACCTTTCCTATCCCGAGAAAGAACAAATTATTGAAACTCATACTTCCAGCTTAAAGAAGGTTGCAAAATGCCTGATACGTCTCTTTGGACTTTAGACTACATTCCATACATGGGAAACTTATCTGGGAATACTAGTCTGGGCCACACACCAGATGGTATGAAAGCTGTCAACTTTGAATGGGCTCTACTTTTGGCCGGTGTCTGGGCACTTAGATCAGCTCATGCCAAGAAACCAGCAGGTAATAAAATGAATCATCATCTTGGCAGGAGTAGATAAGGATGCTGTTACATAATGAGAAGATGAATATCCTTAGTGACCAGATGATACATTTGGATACCTTTTAGTGCTCCTATAACAAAACTTGACAGCAAATAAGCAAGTGTAATAACTCTGGTTTGAGAATGTCATAGTTACCAGGGAAGAAATTAGACCCCCACAGGAATAAAGATCTAATTCACTTCACCAGGTACATCTCCAAGACCACAAGAAGTGCTAGCTGAGGATAAGAGGAATTAATTAATGGATAGTAGAGAAAGAAGATAATGAGGATAACTTATGGCTCTGAGACAAGCTCCAAAGGTGGGGACTGTAGTTTATTACACTCATGATTTTCCAAATTTCCCCCAGGAATAGAAACTCATAGGAATGCTAGAAGAGCTCTCCCAGAATCTACATGGGGGAAAAAAGGATCTTACTAGCATAAGAGATAGATTGTGATAAATACTATGATGTTCTGCCCCATCTCTCTTTAGTAATGAAGGACTTCCTCCCCCAACTTCTAGGAGGACTGTTAGAAGACAGCCCTCACCTGTCAGTCTGTACTAGCGAATTAAATCCACTAAAAAAGTTGCTTCACCCAAAGACACACTTCTTTCCAGGGAAGCCTGTCAGGAATAAAGTCCTGACTCCCATGACTTAACTGAGACAACTCTGAAGGACTGTCCCACCTCCAGACTCCTCATGGGGTCCTTAGATCTTCATTGATTCTACCTCACAGCTCAACATCTCCTTCTGCCCAATCCCATTTCCTTCCCTGCCCTTCTACAGGTTTTGGTTCCAAGATTCCTTCAGAATAAACATCATACATGTTAATTATCTGGGTGTCTGCTTCCCAAAGAACCCAAGCTGTACCAACATAGTATACTGATAATGTAACTGAAACTACAGCTATCATGAATTTTTATATACAAGTGCCTCAAAAAATGTATACACATTTGGAAGGCAGTGTTTATTAAAATACACTTTTAAAATGTAATAGAACCTACAGCTATCTACACTTGTTAAAGTGTGTATACATTTTTGGGGGGACATCCTGTATTTATATAAATTTATAAAATAAATGCAGATAGAATTACAAAAAGAAATCTAGAACCATATAATACTTGTGTAAAGATTTTAACACTTATTTTAGAAACTGATAGATCAAGAGGTCCATATTGTAATAATGCCAAAGACTTGAACAATATTTGCTCATGTTAATATGTGATGTAATGTAATGTAACATACATAACATTACAACATAACATAACATAGCTATATTCTTATGTCCAAAAAGTAGGGAACACATAAAATTTTAAAGCACACATATATTATTTTAAAAAGTTGATCATATATGAGTTTATAAGAGGTCACAAAACTTCTAAATAATTAATATCATACAAAACATTTTATTTTACTACAGTACAATAAAATGAATGCAAATTGACTCCCCAAACATTTATTGGAAAAATGATCATCTATAGTAAAAGTAATTGAATCAGTGATAAAAAAAAGTTCTCCCTATAAAGGTTATTAAGCCCATACATTTTATGGCAATATTCTCCCAAAAGTTGTAACTCATAATCCCTATCTTATATAATCTATTTCAGTGAATAGGTGAAAAGGACAAACTACCTATTGTTATATCAAAATTAGGTACAGAGTATAAGAAATTATATTTATTGTCCAATCTCACTATGGTATATGAATAAAACTTGATAATATACTAGCAAATCCAGAACTGAATTTAAGAGTACATCATGATAAAACAATTTATTCCAAGAATACAAAGAAAAATTAACATTATAAATAAATAAAATAGGTAAAAAATAAAATCCATATAATTCAACACATTAAGAGAAAATAGAAAAAAGTAAACATCTCAATAGAAGTAGAAAATATTTTGTAAAAGTCAATACCTAGTTGTAAATTAAGAGGAAAAACCTAATACATTAATAACAGAAAGAAATTTGCTTAACATAATCAAGAGCAGCATTCACATTAAACTCAACGCAAGAAACTAGTTACTAAGACCTTTTTTGAATAGCCAGGCCAGGAAGCTCTAGCTGATTAAAAAATGCAAGATAATGAATTTAAAGGTATAATTATTGGAAAGAAAGAGACACAACTGTTATTTGTAGATGATATTGTTTGCAAAAAAAATACAAAAGAACCCACAGTCCAACCACTTAGAATTAAAGTATTGGAGAAGGTTACTGGAAATCAGATCAACATATAAATATGATTATAATATTTGATTTTATTTACCAGTAATTAGAAAATAGAAATGCCTTTTAAAAAAAAGATTTCATTCACGATTGCATTCAAATATACATGGTACCTAAGGAAAAGGAAATCTAACAATAATATTTAATGCTTTTATGGAAGAAAATTATAAAACTATACAAAGTCAAAAGTTATTTTGCTTATGCATATACAAGCTCACCATCATGAACATGTACTGTAAATTGTTCTTCAAATTAACTCTAAATTTAGTGTATTTTATATGAAAATCTCAAAGATTTTTTCAAGACATTTGATTAAATTATTTAAAAATTTCTGTGTAAGTAAATATTCAGGAATATGCAGGACAATTATGAGAACTAGGACAATTTTCTCTTCTGCATATTATGAATTATTTTAATTATTAATTGTATGTAAATGATTAAAACAATGTATTTTGCAGGGTTAAAACCAGATTTATTGGACAGACTTGAGAACTTAGAAATAGACCTTGGCTTATATGAATATTTGATTTACTATAAAGGTGTCCTCACCCTGGCCAGTGTGGCTCAGTTGGTTAAGCGTCATCTATGGACCAAAAGGTTGCTGGTTTGATACCTGGTCATGGCATATGCCTGAGTTGTGGGCTCAATCCCCCATGTGGGGCATGCAGGAAGCAGTCCATCAATATTTCTTTCATATTGATGTTTCTCTCTCCTTCTCTCTTTCTCTCTCTCTAAAATCAATACAAACATTTTTTAAAGGTGCCCTCAAAAATCAGAACTTATTAGAATAATTGGCTATCTGTATGGAAAGAAAGAGAATTAGAGCCGAAACCGGTTTGGCTCAGTGGATAGAGCGGACTGAAGGATCCCAGGTTCGATTCCGGTCAAGGGCATGTATCTTGGTTGCCCGCACATCCCCAGTGGGAGATGTGCAGGAGGCAACTGATTGATCATCAATGTTTCTAACTCTCTTCCTTTCTGTAAAAAAATCAATGAAATATATTTTATTTAAAAAAGAAAGAGAATTAGAGCATTACCTCTACTATATAAAAACAAATTCCAGACAAATTAAAGGCCTAAATTTGTTAAAAAATTATTTTAAAATAGATATAAGAGGACAACTTTATGATCCTGTGGGAAAAGTATTTAGACACTTGGGAAAAAGCAAAAATTATAAAGAAAATTGATAAATTTACATTAAAAATTTAAAAACATGCAAAATAAAAGCTAACAAATCCAAAAAAGAAAGAATTTTGCAGCATGCATAATAGATAAAGAGTCTATCCAGAATATATAAGGTGCACTTTCCCACTTGTAAGATCACTATATGCCAGGATCTGTAGCATACATTAACTTTCTTTATCACCATAATAATCCTATGAGACACTATTATTATCTCAGTTTTACAGATGAAGAAACAGAGCCACAGAGAGGTCAAGTAACACCCCCAAGTACACAACAACTATTAGCGACAATTTTGCAATTAAAACTCATGCCAGCCAGCTCCAAAGTGCTTCCTGCTGGCCTCCATGTAGAATTTCCTCTGTACCCCCCCAACCCCCACCAAAAAAAAATTATGCAGCTGAATAACAAAAGATATAAACAGCTTATTTATGGGAAAGGAGCTGAGTTGACAATAACAAAGCAATACTATGCAGTTGAAAAAATGAAGGATCTCTTACCCTTTGAGAGAGTGTGGAGGGAGCTGGAGAGTATCATGCTTAGTGAAATAAGCCAGATATCACACTATTTCACTTATTTGTGGAATCTAATGAACAAAAGAAATTGACCAACAAAATAAGTTCAGAGGCCTGGAACAGCCTGACAGATCTCAGGGGGGAGGATGGGAGACAGGAAGAGATAAACCAAAGAACTTATATACATATACATATACATATACATATACATATACATATACATATACATATACATATACATATATGGATAGCCCTGGGCACAGACAATAGTGTGGTAAAGGCCTGGGAGGGGGACTTGGGCTCCGTAGAGAGGGGAAAAGAGAGGGTGACAGGGGACATTGGTAACACTGTTAACAACACAAATATATATAAAATAAAAAATATATATTTTAATGAAAATATGCTCAACTTTACTAATTAGAGAAATGCAATAAAAAACCTGAATGATGTTTCTCACACAGATCAGATTGGTCAAATATTTGAAAGTCTGAGAATACTAAATGGTGACAAGATCTGACAGAACAGAAATTCGTGTACCCTGCTGGAGGGAGTTTCGATTGGCACACAAACTTTGGGCCATAAGTTGGCAACGGTGAGTAAAATTGGCACTGTAGACAGCCGATGACCCAGCAATTCCACGCCAAGGTACAGTCACGTATAAACAAAATGTGGCAAGTTCAATGCGTTTTTTTAAGTAAACAAGTGGAAGGAGTTTAAATTAAGGAGAAAATAAATTGCTGTTTATAAATATGATGTAATTTAGCAATTAAAATTAAGGGATTAAATGTGGATATATCAACTTAGATGAGTCCCTAGGATTGCAGTGTTGAGTGAAAGTACTAGGTAGTGCAGGTAGATCTGTAAAATATAATACATTTGTGTAAGTTTTTAGGACATAAAATGACTAGGCATTGTTTATGGTACGTACATATACTGTAGTCAACGTGTAATGCATGAAGGGCAGATTTTGAACTCACTTCACAACAGTGGCTGCTTCTGGAGGTAAAGGGACCCCAGAGGCAAACCGAGGAGACTTAGTCACACCTTTAATGTTTTATTATATAAAAAATATATGAAGTGCATCGAACATTTATTAATTCTCTTTATGGAACTTGGACTTTAGATTGATTACTCTCTTGTACTTTTTAATGTACTCTTAATATTAAAATAAGAGTAAAGAGAGCAAGAAATTTCATTATGATACAGCCCTTGTCTCAGAAAAGCTCATCTCCATCCATCCTGGCCCAGGGTTCTGTACGTAAGCAGTGCCCCTTTAAGTAACCAAGACTAACAGGAAGAATGCTTGCCTTCTACCAAGCCTGTGTTCTGCTTGGTTCTGCTTCTGCCTGCACTTGGGAGATAAACTAAAGCAAGACTCAGTGATCATCTAAGCCTCTCCTAGAACAAATGTGGAAACTGAAGCCCACAGTGGGAGAGAACTGGCCCGAGATCAGTGTACATAGCGACAGAATTTAGACCAGAGCCTATCAGGACTGAGAAGACAGACTGAAGGCACTCATTGAAGGCCAGCGGGACAAATTAGGTCCACAGACAGGTTTTGTTTGATGCATATTTCGTTTAATTTGTCTTAAAAAGAAATGTGAATATTATTGTAAACTGGGTGTATAGTTAGCCATAGCCCCTCTGACTGCCCATTTTCCTATGTAGGCACTTACTCACTGAGGCTGCCTTCCCAGACCCTTAATATACTACTTGAATTTGTAATCCTCTGCATGGAGTTTTTGACTTGGTCACCCACGTGCAGTCAGCCCTGATGTAGTAATTCCCTCTCCAGCTCCCCCTCAGCCCCTCCTCCCCCAACACACACACACACACACACACACACACACACACACACACACACTCTGCAGGAAGCTTACCAACTCAGCACAGCCTGGCTCTAGTTAGACATCTCTGACTGTTAGAAAGTTCTGTCTTTTCAGGAGTCAAAATATGCTTACTTGGGACATTCCACTCATTCATTATTCCTTGCCCAGTCCTCTAAAATAGAGTCGTGAAAGTGATCTAACTGCTGTTTTTCAATATTTGAAAGTAGCTATCACTGTTAAGCTAAATCATTTCTTCTTTAAGATTAACACGGTCGGGGGTGGAGGGTGGGAAGATTAAAAAAAGATAGATGCTGTCAATTCTTCCAATGCTTCTAGAATGGCTTGTTTTTCCTACTCATTGCTTTCTCGGTTGGCCCCTGGAGCTGCCCCCAGAATGTGGTCCAACTGCCAACTCCTGGGGGGTGAGGAAGAAAGTGGTCCTGGTGACCAGTCAGCATGCCTCCGGCACCTCTAAAACCTCTGGCTATTTACAGCTACAAGAGTGGCATGGCTGCCCCCTATGGATTCCGTAGCCACTGCCCACTTTCCACATCTTCCCTGAGCCTTTCTTTCTTTTGCCTTCACCCGTTGCCACAGTCACGCATTGTTTTCACTCCAACAACAAGAAAATAATTAGTTTCCTAAACAAATGGTGCTATTTTATATCACTATGTCATTCCCCATCCTGTTCCCTAAACATAGCATACAGTATTTCATTAATGACGTCTCATAGAGACTCCTATTTATTCTTCAAAACCCAGGCTTTCATGCCCCTGTCTTTATGAAGCTTTTCTGCACCCACCTGTAACCCTTCCCTTTACCTTTTTCAACCCCAATCTAGGTTCCTCATTTCCTCCTGCATGCTGCCTCCTCACTTTATACACAGTTCTATTCTTGCAAATCTCTCACTGATTATAATTATTTGTTTGTATTTTCATCTCCCTCTTTCATATTATAACATCTTGTAGGTATGGTGCCCCATTCTTTTGTAACTGCAACGCTAAAGGCAGGGACAGGAAAATAATAGATGCTCAATAAACACTTGAATGCAATCTGAGACCGCTGGATCTATTGTACAAATATAGTTTGTCTCAGGGACAGCTTGAGTTTTATCCATTTGCCAATTAAAATTGAGTTGCTTAAGAAAAGGAACCATGTTTTATTTTATTTGGGCCCTCCCAGCACCAAGCCCAACTCCCATCAGTCAATCAAGTGATTGTTAAGATGAATAAAGATGATTCAGAGGTATGTGTGCTGTGAGCATTCACTAAAATACAGACTTTCTTTTTGGCTCTTTACTGTAGAGAAGGAAAAATGTATATATACATAAAGATTAAAGTTGTATTCATATATATATATATATATATGCATATATTTATATGCACATAGATACCTGTATATCACAACTGTGAATATATATATAAAACAATGTTTCCTTTGCACATTCAGGCATACATACATCTTCTGAATTGCAAAGTGCACTCCAGATTATTTGAAGTCCTATACAATATGTCTTTCCTCCCAGGCAAAGTTTCTTGTTAATTTCCTTTGCCTCCATGATTTATTTAACAAAACCTCCATACAGCAAATTAGAGAACATTTGTTCTACCTGGAGGGATAGTTCTCCAACATCACAGAATTGACAAGCCCAGTCACACAGATTTATGTAGAAACAGTGGCCCAACTCAGAATCCCAGGTACAGCAGTGTCTTTCTGGCCTATTCCCACTAGACGCACTCTCGTTTCTAATTAGCCCAGGGGGGAATAAGAAAAACAAAGAAAAACAAAAAGCTGTAGTCATAACATGCTGCAGTTGTTGATTATTTTTTCCATCTTCTTTATCCTATCCCCTGTCACGTCACAGGGATGTACTCAGAAACTAGTATAATTTAATGCATTTTTCATTTCCTCTTTCTTCTTTTCTTCTTTTTTTTTTTTTTTTGGTCTCTCTATTTCTCTTGAAAAGAAAAATATATATTTTGTTGCTTAATCAGAGAATAACAAACACTTAGCCATCTGTTTCAAAACTTTTTACTTAGCGAAAGACCTTGAGCCATTGCAGTCTGAACCACTGGGAAGCTATCCAAGAGAGATGAGAAATGTACCATCCCTGATCTTCTCTCTGCTCCTTTGCACTCCCAGCCCAAATTAAAGAAACCATAAAGTAAGCTGCGAAGTAAGGAATCTATAAATTATTAAACAGCAACAGTTACCATTTTCCTAGCTTGCGAACCCATATCATCCTAAAGCAAGGCCCATTTCTAGTCAGCAGTAGGTAGATTTGCTTGATACATTTTGGTGATATTGTAGCTTTTATTCCCATTTTCTTTTCTGGGGCTGAGCACCTTCGGAGATATTCTTTCTTGGGAACTTCACCCTTGGCACAGATCACAACTAAATCATGATTGGACATACTTAAAAAAACTATGTGCATTCATTCATACAATCAAAATATATGAAATTTACTTTGAAAGCACAAATAAGAATGGCAGATCCTCTCTTTAGTAGTATTCCTGTTAACTTTTGCCTCATAACGAGCCCTTCCAGAGTGCTGTGCTTTTTTCTATGTTGCTCACATATTCTTTGCACCAGGAATTGAAAGGGCATGGTGGGGGTGGATCGACTATACCGCAATGTCTTTGGTCTCAGCTGACAAAGCTCAGGGCTGGAGCGGGGGTTGGGGTACCATATGGCTGAAGGCCGACATCATCTAAAGGGGCATTTGGCAGTCACATGTAGATTCTGTTGGTTGGCTTGGGACCTCAGCTGGGCTGTTGACCAGCTTTCTTTTTATGTGATTGGCTTTCTCACTACATGGTAGTTACTTGATGGTTGGGCTTCTAATGACTCCAAAGGAGAATGTCCTAGCTATCAGTGGAAGTAGTGGCACCCTTTCTAACCTTTCCAACCTTTCCTTAGAAGTCACTGTATCATGTGGGTTACAAGCAAGTCACAAACCCAGATTGATTATAGGGAAGGGTATATGGAGTCCATTTCTTTGTGCGTGTTTTTAATCTTTTCTTGAGGATATTTTCCTATTATCTTTAGAGAAAGAGTGAAGAGAGAAAGAAACATCGATATGAGAGAGACACATTGACTGGTTGCCTCCCACATGCATCCTGCCATTGGTCAGGGATGGACCCTGCAACTGAGATGCATGCTCTTGACCAGGAATCAAACCTGAGGCCCTTAGGTCCATGGGCTGACTCTCTAACCAGTGAGCCAAATGAGCCAGGGCATAGATCCCATTTATTGATGGAAGATGTGTTGAAGCGACATGGTACAAGAACATGTATGAAGGGAGATATTTTTGTGGCCATCTTAGAAACCTCACCAGCCACAGGTAGCTTATAGTAGTTCTTTGGGGGAAGTTAGCCATGGAAACAAGTCCATGCAGACAGGTTCTGACCTTAGAACAGAAGCCCGTGTGGAGTGGAGTGGAACACCTGATTAATCGCACCTGGAGAGAATGAGGAAGGAGGTCAGGACAAGTTTCAAAAGGAAGGTGAGTTTGAAGGTGAATGGCTTAGACATCAAGTGGTCCACATTTTGGTGGAAGTTATGTGTATTCAAAACATGTCTTAAGTTAACAACAAACGGAAGATAAAAAACCCCTGTGCTCTCCAATGCTTTTCAAAACCAATTTGCTAGTGAGAGAATGCGCTTGAGAGGGGTCCTGGAACCCGCAAAGGGCTGACTTCCCTGGGCTTCCACAAGCGGAGGGGAAGATGGGACGTTACAATGTACCAGGCCATGCAGTCATGGCAACCCTTGACCTGGATGGACGCTCTGGAAGCTGGGAAGGGATGGCAGGGGAGTACTGCCAGCCAGAACCTAAACTACTCTAAGGAACACCTTTATGCCCACTTAGCAGACATTACCCCACAAGTCGCCCAGTCTCAGTTGCCAGAAGTGTGGTGTGTGGTCTGCTCTGCCAGGTCCTGGGACTTGATAAAACTAGGGATTTGTGGAGGCTTTGGGTTTGGTCCCAAGGAATTCAACCACTGAGGGGCTTCACTTGAGTGTAAGGTCAATTCTTACAGCTTTGGAGTAGCCCAAAGGCAATAAGAAAGAGGCCGATGTTCCTCTTACGACTCCAAGTTGCAGAATAGGAAGAAGAAATATTTTATTTGGTCCTTTTGAATGGAAAGTGGCCTAGAAAGCTAAATCTGAAGACCCGTAGCTCTCTGGCCAAACTCTACCCTGTTGGCACGGCTCTGATCCTGATCCTTTTTAAAATATATTTTTATTGGTTTCAGAGAGGAAGGTAGGGGGAGAGAGAGATAGAAACATCAATGGTGAGAATCATTGATAGTTGCCTCTTGCACACCCCACCCTGGGTACCCATTCCGCAACCTGGGTATGTGGGAATCGAACCGTGACCTCCTGGTTCGTAGGTAGATGCTCAACCACTGAGCCACACCAGCTGGACTGTGATCCTGATTATCAAAGGAGGGGTTTAAGGAAACAGGAAACAGGGGCAGAGGTCCTTGATGTACCCGACCACTAGATCTATTGAACAGATATAGTTTGTCTTAGAGTTTTATCCATTTTCCAATTAAAATGGAGTTGCTTGAGGATAGGAACTTTATTTTATTTTGGCTCTCCCAACTCCAAGCACAGCTCCCATCAGTCAATCAGATGATGGTTTACACGAATAAAGATGACTCAGAGGTATGTGTGCTGGGAGCATTCACGGAAAAGGTAGGGGGGGGGGCAGAGCATGTGTACCCGAATGTTCCCCACAGCAAATGGGAAAACGCTTCTGTGTTTTATTTACTAGGACTTCGTTATTAAAGGAGCATCACTGTGCCGCTCACGCTGAGCCAGAGCTGCTAATTCCGTGGAAATGGAATTCCCACCGAGTGCGCGCTTAACTTCCCCAGCACACTAAATTCGTTTCTCTCTGTCTGTCTCATCCCTCCTTCTGTAGCGACGAGACAGACAGGGCTGCGGGCAGTCTGGCCGTGGGAAACTGCTGTGGCAATTTCTGACAGACGTCTGAAGAAATGAATCGAGTTCCTTTGCAGGGTGGAGACACAAGGCAGACCACGCTTTTATTGCCACTGCTGGGTCTGCGATTTTTCTGTGCAGCGCTTAACTAGGAGGGTTCTTCCCTGTCCCCCCAACACGTAAAGAAAAACAGACGGGTGCAGACGCTCCCCAGCTTATCGATGCAGGAGCACCCCATGTTTTCAATTTCTCCACTTGTGAGTAGCAGTGAAAGTTAGCAGAGGCTGCTACAAGGGGAGGAAGGGATAGAGTAGCATCCATGGGGGGCGGGGGGACTGGGAGGCAGTGGGGAAGGATCTGGGAGTCACCGCACAGTGTTTGATGCCGAGGAACTCTGGTCGATTCAGCTACTCCTTTCTGCTGAGGCTACTCTTGTCGATTCAGCTACTCCTTTCTGCTGAGGCTACTCTTGTCGATTCAGCTACTCCTTTCTGCTAAGGCTACTCTACCTGGCTCGGAGCCCGAGCCCATGCTATTTGCCTCTGTTTCCATCACTCTTCAACCCCCTCAGTTACACCCATCTCCCTCCACACCCCTTCTTCACCTTTCTAACGCCAGCCTGTCTTTCAAGCTTCCCTTTTGATGTTACTTCTTCTTTTTCAGTGTTTGGTTTGGCCCCTTCGTCCCTCCCCCCCTTCATTCCTGAACTTATTTCCAGCAAAGCCCCCTCATGCTGTATCATAATTTTCTTTATGAAAAAAAAATTATTTGATTCTGCGTCTAGACTGAAAGGTGCTTGAGGGCAGAAAACCAATTTTTCTCTGCTGTTCTACTCCTGGGCACCTCGTACAGTGCCTATCTCACTGTAGGAGACCAAACAAAAGTACATCTTAGTAGAGAGATATAAGCAGAAGTCATAGGAAAATAGGTGGTCAGAATAGGTGTCCAAATGGATGGGACATGAAAAAGGAAATGAGTTTTCATACCAGCCAGATTTAAAATTGCTAAGATCTTGCCCCGGCCACATGGCCGCATGAAGCATTTTCTGGTGTATTAAAATGGTTGAAGGTTCAATTCCTGATCAGGGCACATACCTAGGTTTCAGGTTCTGTCCCTGGTTGGGATACTTATGGGAGGCAACCAATTGATGTTTCTCTTTCTCAAACCAATAAACTTATCCTGAGGGTTTTAAAAAATGATTAAAATGGTGAAATTATTACACACATTCAAATGGCAGCAATAGTACATTAGTAGGATTTTTTAAAAAGAATTACCTCAATTTGAATAAAAACCTCTAAAAATATGTACCAAATTGACTCTGTAATTCTGCTTCTGGGAATATAACCTAAGTAAACAATCTTAAAGAATGAAAATGTTGTATATATGAGGATAATCTATTATAGTATTATTTACAATAGCGAGAAATTGAAAACAATTTGCACGGTATAGAAATATTTAAATAATGACAATATCATGCAATATAGTGCAATATTAGGCAGCTATTAAAATGATAAGTGTGAGGCTTATTTTTCAACATAGAAAATATTTATTATATAACTTTTGGTTAAACAATGAAATTATACCTATAGCATAGTTTAAAATACATAAAATGTTGCTTTTGAATAGACAAGCACTGAATAGAAAGAAATGAGAATAGCTGTGTTTCCTTGTGTGGGTTTTGTGTGTTTTGAAGCTTTGTGCAAAGCTTCCCTAGGGTTGTAATGTTCCAGGCATGACTCTAAGATCCCATGAGATGATATGTTTAACACACTCAGCCTAACAGCTGTCACACATCGTCTTTTTCAGTTCAACAACCATTTGTTGAGCATTTACCATGGGCCAGGCTAACCCGGAAATGAAAACAGCATTGATATTGGGCCAACAGATCCAACAGATCCAACTGACCGCCTCATACAGACGGCTTTAAATTCATGACAAAGTAGGAATCTCTATTCATGGCTGAACCACAGCCAAAAAGCACGTGACTATAATCCTCATAATAGATAATAAAGATACTTTTGTTGATCTTATAAGAGTGTAATTGAAGGTCAAAGAATTCTAGTTGTGATCTTGTCCCCCCCCCCATTCCCTGTGTGATTTGAGGCAAATAGATGACGTTTTCCAATCCTCTGGATTGTCATGTCTTTAAGCTGTTTTAATAATTCTACCAGATTTCTACCCATAAATAATTCCAGCAAGAAGAAAGAAGGAAACCAAAGACAGAGGGGTCCTGGTGAGTCTGGAACAAGGAGTATGCTACTGAATCTAATCCAGCATGTCTGGGGATGCGGGTGGCCTGCACACATATGTGCGACTCCATCCCAGACTCCACCCATGCACAATAAACATATTTACATTACAAATAAAATTTGGTGTTTGACCAGCACTTCAAACTAAACACTGTCATTTTCCAGGCCCATGAAAACAAAATCAGTTTCATCTCCAACGTCCTGTCTGTAGAATCTGTGGACCCACTGTCAACTCATTTAGCTTGAGAGCCACCCTCTTACAGCATCACATCATTTTTGACATATGTACATGACCTTCTTTCTACTTCCACAGTGTCCACCCTACACGAGATCTCATGGGCCTTCTCGGGATTTCTGTAACAGACCCTACAGTCTCAACCCACAGGAGCAGAATCTTTGTTAGTGCTAATTCTATCCTGATTGTCCTCTGTTATAAAAACCCAGTCACTCCTTATTTCCTTCTGCAGCAAGTCTAATTTGCTCTCCGTGGCCTTTACTAATTTCTGCACCTCCTCCACCTCAGTCTTTTCCCAAGCTCACCCCCTCTTGCTCTTCTGCCCGTCGAAGCACCCCTTCTCTTCCTTTCAGAGTATTTTTTTCTCCTTTCTCACAAGACCTCTTCACCTAGTTCATCATCATGGCCCAGAACCACCTCTCAGCCTAGAGCAGACTTTGCTGCTACATCCGGGCACTCAGTCTTTTATGGACATCACCCTATCTCAGAGAACTCAAAGAATCAAACATTTTCTGGAGATGTGCTCTCCGATCCATAACTTCCCATCTTTTCTGGATTCTTTTTTTAAATATATATATATATTTTTTTTAATTGATTTTTTTTTTTTTACAGAGAGAGGGATAGATAGTCAGAAACATCGATGAGAGAGAATCATCGATCAGCTGCCTCTTGCACACACCCCACTGGGGATGTGCCCGCAACCAAGGTACATGTCCTTGACTGGAATCGAACCCGGGACCCTTCAGTCCACAGGCAGACGCTCCATCCACTGAGCCAAACCGGTTTCGGCAATCTGCATTCTTTATATTTTCTGAAAGTGATTCGAACAAACCTCCTTCTTTGGTGGTGCTGACAGGGCCATAAAACTAATTCTCATGCCCTGGCTGGTGTAGCTCAGTTGGTGGAGCATTTTCCCATGCATTGGAAGGTTGGCAGTCAGGGCACATGCCTGGGTTGTGGGCTCAAACCTTGTTAGGGGGCACACTGGAGGCAGCCTATCCATGTTTCCTTCTCTAAAAAATTGATTTAAAATATTTAAAAAAATTAATTTTCATGTCAACTTGGTAAAATTAAATCTTCTTAATTTTGTCTGCTGTGCTCCTCTCAAGCCTCCACCTTGATGAATGGGCGGGGGGCTGGGGTAGTTATTTAGTCAGTCTGCATTGAAAGTGGCCTAGGAAGCTAAATCTCAAGACCTGCAGCTCCCTGACCAAACTCTCTACCTCGTTGGCACAGCTGTGGTCCTGCCCTTTACAGGAGGAGTTTAAGGGAAATGGGAACGGGGCAGAAGTCTCTCACATTCCCTGCACATGCTATCCTTATGATCTGATGTGTCTGTTTATGCCAAGCCCAAATTCAAAGAGCCAAAATGTGAGAGAGACACACATTCACCCTACTTCCTCCCCATGTCCCTTCCCCCCACATTCAGAGGCTTGATGGGTTGACATTGTTAGCTTCTTTGGTTTTACTTTGTTAGCTTCCTTGGCTATTCTATCTGTGAGCAAATTTTTTTCTGTATTTCCCATCCCATATCCCCAAAGAAAAGCCAGAACTTCATTGGTTCTCTGTCTCCCTTACATTTACGGCAGTCCCATGACCAAGGCTCATGGTCAGACACACCACCCATATGAGACCCGGATTTGGAAGAGTGTGGAGAAGGTACTCTTGTCACATGTGTCCCGGTGAGTGCAGTGGAGCACAGCAGGTGGACGCTGAGCTTACAGAGGGTTTGGATGCACATGCCCAGTGCCACTGCTCTGTGGCAGTGTGGCCACTCTTATGCACATTCTGGTGGGAAATTTTACAAATTGTTTCTGATGCTGCTGCTCCTGAGCCTGATTCTCTGGCTTTTTTGGAAATTCCACGAACTGTCTAATATCCTCTACTAATTCTGTTTTAAAAATATATTTTATTGATATTTTACAGAGAGGAAGGGGGAGAGAGAGAGAGAGAGAGAGAGAGAGAGAGAGAGAGAGCTAGAAATGTCAATGAGAGAGAAACATCAACCAGCTGCCTCTTGCACACCCCCTACTGGGGATGTGCCCGCAACCAATGTACATGCCCTTGAACGGAATCAAACCCGGGACCTTTCAGTCCGCAGACTGACGCTCTACCACTGAGCCAAACCGGTTTCTTGGCTAATTCTGTTTTAAATAGCCAAAGTGCATTGACTCACTATACTAATATAGCACCCATTCATCCTCACACACACACACTGAGCTTCTTGCTTAGGTCACTCTTCTGTATAATTTTTGGGCCTATTTTAGTATATGCTAACTGGTGGCTTACAAATGCCTGGTTTTCAGATTTTGTCTTGCTCCTGGAGTAAGGTTCCTATCCTTTTCTGCCATCATCTGAGAATAGTTTGGAGGTAGAAGGTTGCAAGGGGAAAGCACTTTGAGAATACTATTAAAATGTATCACCTTAATATTTATAAAAATATGAACGCATTAATTATGCTTTTTGAGGGGGCCATACTAATCTTTTCCTCCTTAAAGATTCCATTTTTTCTGGGAATTTCCTGAAGAATTCATTGGCCTAGTAAATCATGTCCTGGAGCCTACAGGGCCATTTGCATGTGTGAGGAATGCTGGGCTGGGAGAAAGCCCTCCTTCCTCTGGGGTATTTCTTCATATCTACCCTTGCACCTTGTTCTTCTGCGTGCCTGTGCCTGTGCTTTTGCTTCCATTTGGTTCCCCGGCTAGAAAATTCAACCATGGCCCTGGTGATGCTTCCCAGGCCACCTGCACTGCACAGCGATGTAGGAAGTATTGTGCTACATCCCTTGAAGCTTTTCTCTTAGTGCCTCTAATTTCCATCGCCTTCCCTCCACTCTACACTCGTTTAATATTTAGAGTTGGTGTCACACAGTTTAGCACTTAATCATTATGTTATGTATCATATCCTGGCAGAAATAAACCTTAAAAGAAAATATTTTAAAGGCAGCTTCTCTAGTTCTTTTTCCAATCTAGAATTCAGAATTACAATTATAAAACATAAAAAGAATCAATTCAGCCAATTGTCACACGTTGTAATAAAAATAACGTTAGAGGGTCATTTCTTCATCTCTGAACCCCAGACTTGCATAAATGTCTACTCAGATGACTAATCTACATCTTAAACACAGTGTGTCCAAAACTGAATTGCTTTCCCCCAAAACCTATTCCTCACCAAGTCTTTCTTATCTCGGTAATTAGCAACTTTGTCCTTCAATGGGCAGGGAGGGGGGAGTGGGAGGCGGGGGCATAGCATTGGCGAGAAGCCTGGGGCTCTTCCTTTCCTTCTCTCTTTCTCTCCTAACCCTATCCAATTTACTTGTAAATTCTTTAGGCTCCACCTTCAATTATTTCTAGAATGCAGTCACCTTTGATGCCACCATCATCTCTCTAGGACTATCATGATAGCCTCCTCACTGTCCTCCACAATTCTGTCCTGGTTCTCTGCACCTAACCACAGCACATTGTGAAGCCCATGGCACTCCGCTCTTCAAAGGCATTCTGTGATTTCCCATGTCACTCAGAAGAAAAGCCAAAGTTCTTTCATGACTAAAAAGACCTTTTCCAATCCAACTCATGGTTACCTTTTTGACTTCATCTCCCACTATTCCTCTTCATGACGCTCCAGCTATGATAACATCTCTACTCTTCCTCAAATAAAGAAAGCCTGCCATCAACTCAGTGTTTGTCTTTGCTGGTCCTTTTGGTTGGAACTCTTTCCCTTCAGATTTTCAAATAAACACTTTCTCACTTCCTTTGAGTTATTCTCTGATGTTACCATCTCAACACACACACTGTTTAACCTGATGACCATCTAGCTTCCACTGGAATTCCCTCTCCTAATTTTTTTACTCAGCATTTATTATCATCTAACATTTTTTATCCATGTGGGGTGATTTATTGTCTGTCTGTCCCTTCCACCAGAGCAGAGGTGGGAAAAGTGCTTGGAGAACAACAGGTACTCAGAATGTTTGAGTAAATGAATAAAAGAAACAATGAGCAAATAAATGAAAGAAAGAATAGGACCAAGTATCAGTTGAGAACTGCAGAATCTGTACTGTACTGTAACTTGAAATCATATTGAGTTTTCTCATAGTTAACTTAGTCATACATTTAAAAACTATAAAACCTACAGTGTATAATTTTATCAATAACTCCTAGTCTCTTCTCACTAAGCAAATTAACTTGAGAATCTTTCACTATTGTTGGCCTAAAGTAGAGTCTCAAATTTGGACAGGTTGGATAGCTTGCTCTGCCTTGGATGTATGTGCTTATTTTTTAAAAAAAATCCTTTCCTCTCTGTATTCCAATGGGAATGGTCCTGGCACACCTGGGATTGTGATGGCTGATGCCTTCCTTTGGGGGCTCTTATTACAAAGTCTTGCTTCTGTTGGCTTACATAGCTTTTTATATACATCTTCATGGAGATGTTATATTTCTCCAGCAAGCTCTGCATAGTGCTTGCTGCTTGCTCTGTGTAATCCCTCTCTGTCATCGGCAAAGATTTTTTTTTCCTGCCCACTGTGGTTTCCTGTCACAGTTTTTGTATTCTCCATACCTCCTCTGTTACTCCAGAAGGAAGGTGACAGTTTTTAACTTTTTTAATTTGCTCCCTTTAGTGAGAATAATTATTTTTTTTGTTAAAATCCAACCTGAAATAAAAGAGCCTGCTATGTAGCACCATCAAACATATCCCTGTCTTCTGAAGTTGCAGGCTATAGTAGGTTAAAAGATATGCAGTCCTGTGGGTTAAAAAATATTGACATATAGTTTGATGCTAATCTTCTTACCTAATTAAATTATAGGTTTCTTAAGGAACTTGGAGGAAATACTATATATGTTTTCCCCATAGAACATAGCATCCCCAATTCTTATCAAATACTCGTTTGATTTGTTTATTTATTTGGTCAGATCCTTATTTATTCAGCAAATATCTGTGGGCTCATCATGTGCCAGGAACACTTATATAAACCAGGAAACCAACATTTAAAAAACAAAGTTGAATCCATCCCTGCTCTCTTGCAGTTTGCATTCCAGTGACAGAAGGTGGACAGTAAGCAAGTAAACAAGAGAAATGGTGCTAAGTGCTAAGAAGAAAACTGGAGTTGCAGGAATAAGGAGTGCTTGGAAAGGGGCTATCACTATTCCAAATAAATTGAGCATTCGAGAAGCTTGTTGGTGACACAGGAGGAGAGGAGAGACTTGAAAAGTTGTGGGTACCTTGAGAATGGACACAGTGGGGAGGGTGTTTCAGACAGATGGAATGACCAATGCCTGCATCCTCCAGGGGGAATTTGCTTCTTCTTTTTCTTATTCTAATTCATTGGCCCTGGATATGTTTTCTGGAAATATGTTTCAGGAGTCCAGAGGAAAAAAATCAAAGAAGGTATTATAGCCAGAGAGCAGTACACAAGGTGGAGAGCATTAGATAAGATCAATGAGATAGTGAAGGAAATGGACGGGAGGCCATTGAAGTAATGTTGTATATAACTTGGGAAAGTGGAAAGAGATGGACATTTTCAACAGAGGAGTGGTTTGACTAATTTACATGTAAGAGACTGATTCTCAGTGTTGTGTTGAGAATAAACTGGAGGACAGGGGCAGGGAAATTAGTTAATAAGCTATTATAATAATTCCACAAGAGGTGGTATAGCTTGGACCAGGGTGGAACTGCGGAGGTGGTGAAACACTGTTAAATTTTGAATATATATTGAAAATGGAGCTTAACATATTTGTCAGTGGATCAGAGGTGGGAAATAAAACAGTGAATAGAGTCAAAGATGACTCCAAGTTTTTGGCCTGAGCTAAGAATGATTGGCAATTATTGGATGACTGTGCAATTACAGGAATCATTCAATAATGAGAGAAAATATAATGATGTTAGGAGGGAAATCAGAGAATTGCTGCAGCCACATTGTTAAGTAGTGAGGGGGAAGGGGGTCTAGTGGATGAGGGAAAGCTTAGCCAGCACACAGACAATTCACCCATCAAAACAAAAATTAGGACAATTATTCAGTGACAGATGTAGGTGGATAGTTCAGATTACTTCTAATATCTTGGTTACATGGGAAGTAAGGTCATCAGCTGACAGTGATAAGTAGGGAGGAGATAATGGAAGTTTGAGCAGACAGAAGTACAAATGAAGTGTAACTAGAAAATTGGAAAATAAAAGGATTGTCTGGCAAAGCCAATGGCTTACACGAGGCCATGAATTTACTAAAAAACAAACAAACAAACAAACAAAACCCCCTCTTTTCCTCTAGACCCTTTTAAATTCTTAGAATTAAATTTTGGTGGGTGACTGTGTTGAGGAAAAAAAAAAAGAAAGTCAAGTGCATCAGGCCTGCAGTTCAGAAAATGATTATAATTATTCATCACAATACTTATTCCTATGTAAAGGAAATAATAAAGTGAGGGACATTGAACAGGTTGCTGAGACATTGGAAGAGAATAAGTTATGGAACTGAGAGGCCAGTGTGTTGAAAAGATCATCTCCCAGTGTTGAAATCATGAAGGAGCTTGACAGGAGTTATATTCAGTAAACCAGAAGCTAAAATCATTATAAAATGAGGATTAATCCATCTGGAGATCTATCGATGAAAAGCATGTGTCAGATTGATATAGGGGTCAGGTTTGATGGCATGATCATCAAAGTTTTAAGGCGTGAGAGGGATGTTGGTGAAAGGGCCAAAGGTTTGGAAGTGACAGAATGAATGAATGACAGATAGCCCTGCCTATAAATAGTATAATTGGTGGTACGAGGGCCAAGAATTTTCAAGAATTTTCCGAGCTAAGACACTTGAGAGGGCTGTAGGGAAGCTGGTATCCTAGGCAAGATTAGTAAAAAAGAAAAAAAAAAGAAAAGTTGAAGAAGAGACTGAGCACGCAGGGCTTTCGTAATGATTCCAGGAGCCTTTCAGAATATATTTGGAGCCCCAAAACCTTTATTTAAATGTTGATGGGCACTGTACTGTAGATATGTTTAAGTGGCAGTTAATAGGGAACTCCAAGTAGCCAAGGGTACTGTTTTAGTCTTTTGTCAGTTCTGGGGCTTGGCACACGAAGAACAATGTAAACACCACCCCCTCTGTGTACACAACAATGGGAATGGTCTTTGACTTTTCATTCTAGAAGCATGATCAGACTTTCCCCCAGAGCAGCAAAGCTCTGGGAACCACGTGTCTTTTCCCCCTGGACCGGGGCCTCAAGCCAAGATGAAAAACAATCAGCTTTCAATTTTCTGTGATTGTTTGCTTTCTGCCCAGAATACACAGAAAAGGCATTTAAGCAAACTTTTGGGTTAAGTTTTCAAAGGACATCTTTCCATTTGTGCTTGAAAAGGATTTGGAAGCCAATTGCTCCTGGGCCTCAGGAGTCTCCCCCCACCCCTTTTTTAAAAAATTTAAATGTGGGTGTCTTCACAGCAAAACAACCTCAAAAAAATCCAAGTCCCTATACCCACCACCATTTGCTAAATGAAGCAAAATACCATAATGGTCTTAATGATGTGGATTTATTTCTTAACTGTTGTTTCGAGATCACAACAAATTATTAAAATCATTAAGTCTTGTGGCTAAATTAGAGTACAGATCTTTCAGAGTGCATGGCCAACGTGGTTTGTTTCCTAATACCCTCTCCTCCACAAGCCCTCTGCCCCACTCCATGCCCTCCTCACTATTCTTCTCAGATTTTTTTTCCCCATGACAAATCCAGCAGAATATATTCAAAGCCACACTTTCAAACAGCTTTGTTACCTCCCTCCATGCCTATCCCTCCCCTGTACCCTGGAGCCGCTTCCTTAGAAATGAAGGCAGCAGACAGTGAAGTCAAGGGGGTAAATCAGTGCTGGCTCTGGGAGCCCGCACAACCAAGTTTCGGAGCGGTGGGGTGCCATCCCCTGGAGTTGAGCTTCTCCCAGAACTTCTGTGTGAGGAGTTCTCCCCACTTCCCTTCCACTGGATCTAACAAGGTGGAGGATGTGTGGGAAGATGCCACCCTCAGAAGGAAGCTGGAGTAGAGTTGGGATTCCCTCTCTTCTTAGGTCTGACATTTATTCTCTCTCCAGCCCATTCAGTCCAATAAAAGTGGAGGTAAGAAGCCTGTCTTGTGTTTCTGGCTCAGACAGCGTGGGGGCAGGAGCAACATGGATTTGTGGGCATTGAGGACATGGACAGGGCCGCTCAGACCTCTATGTTGGAAAGTTCAGACCCATTATTCTAGAACAGTGATTCTCAACCTTCCTAATGCCGCGGCCCTTTAATAATACAGTTCCTTATGTTGTGGTGACCCCTCAACCATAACATTATGTTCATTGCTGCTTCATAACTAATTTTGCTACTGTTATGAATCGTAATGTAAATATATGTATTTTCTGATGGCCTTAGGCGACCCTGCTAGCCGTTCTAAGCTTGTGAGTCAGGATAACAGGCTCACCGTCTAGCGGTGGGCGCCCAGGCGTCCCCCACAATCCCACAATGCCCTGGCCGCACACTTCCGGTGTGCCCAGCTCCTCCCCAAGTGGTGTTTCCTTCGGTCGCATTGCCATGTCCAGGGCCCCTGGTTGGAGAGGATCTTTCTGTTCCTTGGCGTTGATGGCTATTTACCATTTGGAATCAGCGAAGTTCCGGGAGCACTGCCACTGCCGGGAACCTGTCGGTCCCAAGCGACTCATCATGAGACAACGGTCCATCCATCCACGGCTGGTGCTGTCCCGGTCCCGGTCCTGGTCCTGGTCCGCCATGAGAAGGTATGTGCTGAGCCGCTTTCCAGTCGGATCTTGCTCTTCCTTCCCCAGCACCCTCCAAACCGACTCCGGGCCGACCACCCCCACCCTGCAAACCCTAAGATAAGGTGACCAGATTTTAACATTGGTAAAGCGGAACACCATTGACCTGGGGGTGGGGGTGGGGGTGGGTTTTTGATAAAAAATTTGGTCTATATGGAGCAACAAAAATTTTCATAGAACACAAAAATAGTATTGTAATATAGATTTTAAAATTTCAACGTAAGTACAATTTACAAACATAATAAATAAAAAAAAATTATGTATAGTCGTGTCACTTTCAAGGCCAGCAATAGACTTTTTGCCACACTACAATATAAATAATACGAGTTCTGGCTGCTAAATTCAAGAAAATTTATGTATTTATGAAATAAATAAATTACTTACCTGAATTATCTGAATAGCTGATTTGTAATGACATCACTTGTTTAACTAGCTTACTAGCACGCAGTACGATGTGTATCGTCTGAGAGACAGTTACAAAATGTTTTCGTCATTGCCAATCCCCCAAAATGCCATTGTTCATTAAGTCCAAACAATGGTGGTCGAATTCTAACAACTGATCGACAATGCGAACTTTGATAAGCAGTTCTCAATAATCAGTTCTCAACAATTATTTGTTATTATTCAGGTTTAACATTATAAAATTAACAAAAATAATATAAAACTCATATCCTGGCTAAATAGCCACATGGCCGCCGAAAACCGTATATTCCCTTCCCGTTCTCCTGCCGTTCCCTAGCTTGTCGTGCATTCTTTCCAAAAATTGAGACTTTTTAAAAACGCCACAGGACGCGGGACAAATTGTTAAAAATCGGGACTGTCCCACCAAAAGCGGGACGTCTGGTCACCTTACCTTAAGACCTATTCGACTTTCCCCCATCAAACTCGCACCCTAACTGCTGTCTCGGGGGTGGGGGCAGCCTGGGCGAGGGGCCGCGTGTTCTGGTTGTTATGGCGTTCCGGTCGCTGGCTGTTTCTGTATATTGATAGTTAGAAAGCAGAAGCCCAAGTCGTGTTGGAAGTCTAAGGGTGTGATTTGCTCTCAGTTGTGTACACTTAAAGGGATTGGTGTTTCTTTTGCTGAGGGGGCTCTGCCCTGGCCAACTCCAAACACCTGGTTCCTTTCAGAATCACTGGGCTCCAACGGCCCGTGCTTGGTAAGGACTCGAGTTAGAAAGGCTGGTAAGAGAGAAAAAATGGCCCACTGCAGGGGCGAGAAACTTGCACCTCGCTTCCACGGTTGAAAACTTTACCTGTTTTTTTTTCCTCTCCAGGGGCTTTTCAGAACAACTAAATTGCTGTTCATTATGTTCTGTAAGTGCGAGTGTAAAAGTTCATCTGTGTCTAAACAGAAGAACCTGCTCTAATCTCTCTCTTTGGCGGGAGAAAATGAGGCTCTTATCAGGCTAATTCCAGGGCCAAAGGAAGGCCTGCGGAATGAAATCAATGACCTTTTGGAGGTGGGCAAGGCCGAGGATGAAGGCTGGGAGCTGAGTGGAAGGAATGCGTGGCTGCGCTAAGTTGCTGCATGTGAAGGGAAGGTTCCTATATCAGAGCGCTCTGCACTTGGCCCCAGAGACTGTGGGCTCAGCACACACATATGAATTCATTTCTCTGGGCAACCCGGGGGCTCTCGCTTCATCTGTATGGGCAAGTAGCACGTACCTGCTATCTCACACCAGACCTCTGACGGTCGTGTTTGGGCTTTGCTCAGGCCAGCAGCCTGCGAGAAAGGGGACTGAGGGACAGAACAGCCATATCCACGGGTGAGAGCCCAGAGCTGCTCCTCTGTGGTGCTCCACACCTGCTCCCCACACACACACCCCTCACAGTCCCTTGCCACTTGCTGAGTGAGGCTGAGCGGTCTGTCGCCTTCGCCTGTGTGCTGTGACCGAAGAAGCTGTGAGTGGCAGCTGATGGGTTGTGTTTGCAGCCCCGATGTTTCTCCCAGGGCTCTCACATAACCCCGGGTGCTGCTGTCAGGGGTCAGAGCGGCATTGGCAGTAGCTGTCCTCTTCCTTACTCCAGTGCCTGCCTGTGCCTGCCTGGTGCCAGCCTCAGCCCACCCCCTGACCCAGAACTGCCATAGAGGAAAGCCTGAGCGGGAGGGTAAAGTATGCACACGTAATGCACCCACAGGACAGTCCTTGCTTCCTCCTCTCAGCGATTCTGTGCAGCAATGCGACGATCTGCCTTTTACAGCTCAGGAAGCTGAGGAGAGAGAGGTTCAGCGACTTGCATAAGGTCATAGAGCTTGTAAAAGGCAGGCTTGGCATTTCAACCCAGGCTCAGCCAGCTCTGACTGCAGAAAGCCCCACATGTGGCAGGTCCGCTGCTGAGATAAAGAGCATAGCAGCTAGGGCACTGGCTGACCTGCAAATACTAGCTGTGCAAATGCTCATGCCAAGTCCCTCCATCACATACATGCACACACCCACTCAGAAGCATACGTATCCATAGACACGCATTCATAGACATATGCACATGCTCACATGTATATTCATGGACATACACTCACATACATATTCATAGATACACTCACATACTCACACACAGTTACACACTCCCGTTCGCATGCACACTTACACACATTTGCACACACTCACATACAAAAACACAGAATCATAAACACACATTTATTCATATTCACACATATTCAGACACATATTTACACATACACAAATAGTCATAGACACATTCATACATGCTTATACACTCACATATGAGCACATACACACTCACACGGGTGCTCACACACCCTGTTCTGCCCGTATTTGTTTTGCCCCTCCTGAGGTAATTTTCCAACACCCAGACTCACATTTCTGTTTAATTGATTCTCTGTGATTCTTCTCTTCTTAGGATGTGAAGGACACCAGGAATGTTGCAATGATATAGACACAACCAAATAATTACTTAGCTGACAGCTATGACTTTGGTTACTATATATTTTTTTCTTTTTTTGTTTAGTGTTTGGGGCAACCAAAGCAGGACAGGTGATCAGACCTGGTCCAGATGTATGATGTGACATGTTCTTATAAATGGGTTCTCTTTGCCTCCATTCTAAGTCTGAGGTCATTTGTTTATGCTTAACACAGTGCTTGGCATATAGTAAGAGCTCCTTCAATGCCCCTATCAGAAGAATCTTTTCAAAATATGTTTGTTATATCGCTCTTCTGATAAAAAGCAAAACAAAACACCTTTTAATAGCTCTCTCTCTGTCTCCTGCCCCAAGACCATGCACACAGTCCATATTCCACTCCTGTGCAAACCCGGGCAAGATGTGACATCTTCATTTCCACATCCTCTCCCTCCTCCTCCAAGGACTCCTCTGGCTGGAATCCCTCACAACTCCTCCTTCTGGACTAGAAGGTCAAGTCCCAATTTCCTGTTGCATCCTTCCTTAACCATTTCAGCCCTGGGGGCTTTGCCCTGAGCTTCTCAAGGCACTTACTGTTTGAACAACTCTAGACATGTTATCCTGTTGTATCTTATTCTGCTGCTTATTACTTCCCTCGGTAACGTCTTGAAAATTGTAAACGCATCAAGTATCAAGATTGTATATTTAAAGCAGTAAAGGCTTTCTGTATTACTCAGAGTGCTAGCCTGGTGTTAGGAATAGAATAAGGGTATAAAAATATTTGAATTATATTAAATTAAAATTCTATTCTAGTCAGAATTTACATGATACATTATTTATCAGCCTTAAATATATGAAATCTTGTAGAGAAAAAACATTTCTTATAAACACTCAATGTTTATTTTTAATATGTCACTTAAGCATATACACACAAAACTAAGTATAAACTAATAAGAGCTTATGGTTCTAAAATCGCTATAGAACCCAAACAAATTTATAAAATTAAATACAAATGATGGTATAAACACTATAAAGTTTAAATGAACAGTATAAGCATTTTGTGATGGGTAATGTTTGCCAAAAGCAAGTCACATCAAAGACATGGAGCTGCTATCACTTGAGTTCTTTTGAGTTTCTGAGCTTGCCCTGACTCATTACTTATGCAACAATACAGCACAACCTTCATTAATGCAGTGGGGCACCAGGCCGTTGGGGCCTTGTTTAGCCAAATGGCATTTTGTTATTAAGGCTGTTGTTCTCTTACTACTTGAGACACAGTCATGATATGCTAAGATCATCTGGCAGTGTTTGGGCTTATGTGGTCATCCACAAGATCCAGATATGCTCATGTTATTTTTTTAAAATTATATTAGAATTCTAAACTAAAATATTCTATAATAAAGTTTTTGGACCATATATCAGTAGATTCCTGTTGGAGTTATACTGTCAACACATTAATGGTAGAAGAATTATTTAAAATAGGAAAAAACTGCCCAGTTGTCCATCAGTAGATGAGTAAATCTTACCCTTTGGGACAGCATGGATGGACCTAGAGAGCATTATCCTAGTCAGGGAAATAAGTCAGAGAAAGACAAGTACCATAGATGGTACTCATATGTGGAATCTAATGAACAAAATAAACTAAAAAAAAAAAAAGAAAAGAAACAGACTCATAGATAGAGGACAGACTGATAGCTATCAAAGTGGAGGAGGGTTTCCTGAAAAATATGAAGGGAGTAAGAAAAAAAATTCCTCAAACAAAAATAACCCTTGTAGACATGCAGAAAAAAAAATGATGATTACTGAAAGGTTCTCCCCCTCCCAAACTGGTGGGCGGAGTTTGACACATGACCCCTTAGGGCTCCCCCCCTCCCAAACTGGTGGGTGGAGCTAACAACATGACTGACACCTGCCAAGGGGACATCTCCAAGACAGTGAGCCACCAATTAACAAGGGCCAAGGTGCCCTTGGGGCCCATCCCTTCCTGTTCTACCTGGGCCCAACCCCCTCCCTTTAAAAGGAACTCCAGATAGGACACGTGCGTTCGTTCTTCGGAGGGGCACCTCCATTGGAGGTGCATCTCCATTGGCCCAGTTGGGTTCCGATTTCCTGTCCCCTCTCCCCTAATTCTGATCTTTACCTCGGTGATGGCTTCCGCCCATTACCGGGGAATAAACTCTCTTTAAAACTCCCTGTTGTTCTGTTTCCTGTTTCCTTTCAAACCTAACAATTACCAAAAAAAAAAAAAAAGGGGTGGTGGTGGTGGTGGTGGTGGTGGTGAGATATGAGAGGGAAAAGGGGGGATAAATGGTGAGGAAAGGAGACTTGATTTGGGTTAGTAATCACATAATATAAAGATGATGTATTATAGAACTAAATACCTGAAACCCATATAATATTATCAACAATGTCACCCCAATAAATTCAATTTAAAGAAAGCAGAAAAAATTGGAAATATATATTTTTTCCTTTGCATGGAAGACTATTGGTCATACATGCATCATCCTATTTTGAGGGTTACTAATATATTATTTTTAAATCATTACTAAAATTTATTTTTTTCTCAAACAAAACAACACATTTGTTATAAAAAATTAAAAGTCATTTATAAATTTCTTCAAGAAAAGAAAATAAGGCCACCAGAATCCTACCTTCCAAAGAAAACCATTGATGGCACATTTAATAGTAATATCACTTTCTCTATTACTACTAATATCAGTAACATCAGCAATGGGTACATATTGATTATCACATGTCAGCAAATATTCAAAGAATGAATGAATATATATATATATATATATATATATATATATATATATACTCAGCAGATAAACCACCTAGTGTAGATACTCTTAGTGTTCCTATTTTACAGATAATGACTGAGACCTAAAGAATCTTAGTAACTTTCAAAAACATAAATAGTAAATTGTAGAGTAGGATTATAACTAAGGCAACATATAACAATATATAAATAAAACAAGTGACATCAATTAGGTGATCACTTATTTTCCTAAAAAAAACCTTTAAACATTTTTTTGTTTTACTACCAATAATGTTTGTGGATATCATGTGAATATCTGATATCTTTAACCACTTAAATCTAAGATATGCCCATATTTTCTTAAGGTTTCTTTCAAGAGAAAGAAAGAAGGCTGTTAAGAGGGCATTCTTGAGTTAGGGCTAGTGGTCCTTCATACTAGACCTTAGAAACAATTCAGATAGAGAATACAATAATTAATTACTTAATGAGATTTTTTTTTGCCTCTGTGGTATAACTCATAAAAGTGTCTCTTAGAATGTTTCTCTGTCCTTCATCATCATTCTACCTGCACACCCAGCCCATGATTAAATGCCATCTCCTCCATGAAGCCATCTCTAATCAATGTAACTAATAATAATCCTTCCATTCTCTGAACTACATAGCGTTTGATACATCATTTTGTTACGGTGGCTATTAATTTTATACCCAGATTTGCAATAATCCATGTATGTCTCCAACAGGAACATTTTCTGATGAATTTATTATTTCCTCTATCCTTAAGGAATGAGTTCATATCTTATTCATCGTTTAATCGCTCACAGCTCCTAGCACAGTGTCTGAAAAATAGCGTGAACACAATAAATGTTGAACAAATGTGTGGAGGTATACAGATTGCAATAATTCTTGCTCCTGGAAAGTGGAAGGCATATTTGAGATATCTTATATCGCTGTCATTTGGAGAGTTTACAAAGAATAAAGCAATGCGCTTCTTTGCTATAAGTTTTTTATGCGTAGACTTGAGCATGAGCTATCATGTTATATCACAGTTCCTCCAAAACCCTTCACTGAGGTTGTTCCCTTCTTGGGAATAATCACACCAAGGAACTGGGCAGCTTCTTGTGAAAAATGGTTGTAGGCAAACTGAACTTTATTACCTTCCTGCTGGACTTTCTGCCTTACTTTTCCTCAGTTATCAAGCACTGAGGGGAGCTCCAGTTAAATAGGGAAAAAGTATAATTTCTTAACAGACTTAGGTTTGAATGTTGCCTTCATCATCCTCTTTCTTCACCTGAACATCTTCCTGCATAAAATGGAGAAAACATTATCCTCCACAAAATCATCATAAGGGTGAAATTAAAACAAACACACACATTTGTACAGTTCTTAGAACAGAAAAGACATGGAATAAATCTTTAAACACTCATTAACCAGATCTATTGAAAATACAATGCTTTACTCAAAGGAAAACACTCTTGGTGTGACATCTCATGATTTTTGTATCAAGAACTTCTGGAGACTTTTCAAGAACATTCAATGTTAAAGTACCTACGAGTATGGAATTATTTTCCATGCCCTTGATTCTCAAGGGATATAATATTAGGGAAATATGATTCAGAGAGTTGAGGTAAAGCAAACAAACTACCTTTTCCTAAATTTGCTTGGAAATTTTATAGAGAGAGGAAGGGAAAAGGAGAGAGAGAGAAAAAATCAATCCATTGCCTCCTGCATGACCCCTACTTAGGATCAAGCCCACAACCCTAGCATGTGCCCTGATGGGGAATTGAACCGGTGACCTCTTGGTGCATGGGACAGTGCTCATTCTACTGAGCCACACTAGCCAAGACTGCTTGGAATTATTTTGAGAATGTTTGTTGTGAGCTGCTAAACTTTTGCTTCTTGTCTTTGTCCCACTTTCAAAGTTTATCCGATCACATAATACAAGAATATGTGTTTTAGGGCATCTATTATGTAAATCCTTTTCTTTATTTGTCTTTTTGAAGTTGGTGAGTCTCCAGATGAGAAGGAAAGAAAAAATTCCTACTGGTAGGAAGAGTGCAGTGTGGACACAAGGGCTGTGCTATTTCAAACACATCACAGAGTAGAGTGTTTGGGAAAGCCGAGCTTGACAGGATACATCTGGCTTCTAGTGAATTCGGTCAGGTTTCCCTCCAGTCCTCCAACATGTTTTCAGACAGTTGTCAGTCACTCATTTGTTCCAGTGTCACAGTTGTTTCCTGTATGAAGGTGAAATAGATTATTCTCCTTCCAAAGAGCCTGTTGGCATTCTTACGGAAGAAAACAAAACTATGCTTCCAGAACTTCACCCGTTAATGCTAATGACCAATAAACTCATCCAGCTCCTTGTCAAGACCATTCAACTTTGAGCTATTGCAAAAGGGAAATGTTACCATATAACAGGAAGGCCTGTTAAAATCTGGGGGAAGTCTGAAGATCCTTGATTTGAATAATTAAGTAGGATGACAATGCAAAGGAAGGTGAAAAGCCACAGAAGGGAAGTGCTGTTTATTGATGCCTACTGTGTGCAAGGGACTGAAAATAAACTATTTGATGCAGTCTCCTCACTGGTCCTCTGCAGAAGATGCTAATACTTTAATTTCCAAATTTAAGAAAGTGCCGCAGCAAGATGAAAAAGTACATAAAGTAATAGAACTCGGTAAGGATTAAGGCAAGAACTCAGGCTGCATTTTTTCTTGGCATAAAATACTCTCTTCCAGGGTGGAATGGACCAGAAGGTCCACAGAGGATACATCAAACATATGTTTAAAGTTGGTGTGAGTTCCAGCTCTCTATCATCCCTGTAGCTGACTGGCCTCTTCCATGCCTGGGAATGTGGACTCCTTTCTTCTCTTTCCTGAAAGCTGAGTTGCATCCACCACTCTTTCTTTTCAAAGAAAACATATTTTCTCCTGGAGAGAAAAGATAGTGTGGTCACCACCTGGTCCAATTCCAGGGTCACCATATTGCAGGAATTAAAAAGACAGAGTACCCAGAGATTCCATTTGCTGTCATGTGTGGCTCCTATCAGTCCAGCCTCAGAGCACCCACAAGAGAAAAATCTTCCCTTAGGAAAGAACATAAGTAGTCAGATGAGGCTTTGCAACATGCATATCTCCTCTGCCTGAGGTCACACTCACACGGAGTAGCTTTTCCTGATCGTCCCAGACCAAGTCTGAGAGACTGCTGGCCAGTCAGATAGAAGAAACAAGATCCACATAATGTTCAGCCATTGGTGGCAGAGCTAAAATGTCTCTCCCACAGCCCTTAGAAACTCCAAACGCGGCCGCATCTGCCAAGCTGGCAGATGTGGCTCTTCCTGGTCCAAGCTGGGCCTCACTGATGGATGCCGAGCATCAACGTATTCTTACTGGTTACCTTAAGCCAGGCATTGGCACAAGGCAGTGTTGCCAGCAAATGGGCATTTTGGTGCCATTTGTGAAAATTAACTTCCCTAATTAACTCGCTGGTTCAAATGCACTCAGGATGAAGACATTAGGATGATTACCCAGAAAATTAGTACCTTGGTAGAATCCCCATGCCCCCTTTTTGTCTCCTAAATGTGCCAAGAACAAAATTGCTCAGATGACATTGTCAGATCTCCGAGAGCAAATAACTGATGAACGGAGGATGTTGCCACATGTTGGCTTCTGTAATCCTAATTTTAGCACATGGGTTCTGCTCAGCATGAGGTGGCCGGCGAATGCTTTTCTCCATCCAGAGGGGAGCACTGGTGAGGATCAGAATTACTTCTTGGTTCATATTCAAGCATCTTCTTGAGCACCAGGCTTCGCGGCAATTATGGTTAAATGAGTTTTGCATCGGTTAGGACTGACTGCTAGGAATCTACTCTGGGGAGACCAGTAGGAGGCCTTCATTTTATAAGCAAGAGGCTATAAAATTCCATTTGTTTACTCAGCCTACAAATGCAGTTTTATTATTTTTTATGAACCAGAATATCTCCATGTAGAGCCTCGATGTTATGAAACATTTCTAGGCCTGGGGAATTTAACTTCCTCTCTTTGAAATCCCCTAGGTGTAAAGGTTGGTCATTCTTAGCAGGATCAAAGATCTGCAAAATGTCTATCCTTTCAGCGACTTCACTTCACTCATATCATAGGAGTGGGTTTCTCTGGCCATAAAATGTATACTTTCCCCAGTGTTGTTCTATGTCCTTTATTAGGTCAGGCCTGAAGAGCAGCCAGAAGATGTGGGGTGGTTCAGTGTTATTGATACATGGGGGTAATGGTGTGTGCTTCCTGCAAAAAATAAAAATAAAAAAGAGGTAAATTTGTATTCTGAGAGTCTAAATGAATGGTTTTCAGCTCTGTTACACTTTAGATTCATCTAGTGAGTTTTTTAATATGCTAATGCCTAAGCCCCCTCAGACCAGTTAAATTACTGTCTCTGGGAGATGGTGTCAAGATATCTCTAAAGTTCCCTGGATGAAACTAATGTTAACCAGGATTGAAAGCCATTTATTTATTGCTGTCATAACTATATACTCACCACAATGATAAGGGTAAGTCTAGTAAAAGGAAAATCAGAGATTTGTTAAATGTTGTATCTACTCTTGGCTGTACATGGTTGGTGACTGGTTTTATCTTCAGATAGAGAGCCCATAATAATCAGATCTGTGGGCAAGATGTCCACTTTCCTGCTGTTTTTACAGACAACTATGGTTTTAGCCAAGTGCAAAGGTCTGTCCCAGTCCAGCAATTCATGGAACAAGTTGTGCAAGGTAGTTAGTTCCTCAGGAAGGAACTACACCAAAATAACAATTATTGCTGTACTGTGATGATATAATTTTAAATTATTATTTTTTACATGAATGTTGTTAAATATAAATATAATAGCACATATTATGAAGATGAAACAATGAAAGTTACTTTTAAAAAGAACCTCACCTCGCTTTTTATGTAGTGGCTGAATGAATGGAGTATTTGAGTCGGCATCACTGATAATGAGCCAGGTGATCTGGGGCATGCATCAGAGTTCTCGGATGTCAGTCAAGAGGAGCAGCACGCCCGAGTTCTGAGCAGTCAGGACCTGCCTTTTGAACACACTCCCGCTCTGAGGAGACTGTGGGCTGTTCCAGAGGCTATGTTTATTTAAAACTCAGAGGTTTCACATACACATTTTGCATTCTCCTTTCTTTTGAAAATATAAACAGAAAAATAAAATATTGAGTTAAAACAGACATGCAAATGTGATCCCTGACCAGTAAATTAAGCAGGTAGAAAAGACTTCTTGACTTCAGCTAAGGAATAACTGGTAGAAGAATCTGGCTGGGTCAAATAAAAATAGTTACTTCTCACCTGGCCGCTGTGGCTCACTGGTTGAGCATCGACCTAAGAGTCAGGACGTCATGATTTGATTCCCGGTCAGGGCACATGCCAACGGTTGTGGCTCGATCACCAGTGTGGGATGTATAAGAGGCAGCCTACCTATGATTCTTCTCCCTCATCATTGATGCTTCTCTCTATCTCCCTGTCCCTCCCTCTGTGCAATCAAGAAAAATATTTACATATGTTTTTTAAATAGTCACTTCTCTTCGAGGAACTGCTCTTATTAGGATGTAGCCAAGCCATGAAAACAGCCTGAGAGCATGAGAGAGAAGGGAAAGGGTGTGGCTTGGGATCTTTCCTCTCCAGTGAAAAGCAATCCTTATACCAGTTAACAGAGCCATTGGTGTTAAAACTACCAGCCAGGACACACCACACCCCTACTGGCTTGGGGAGAACAAATACTATTGGGGAGCTGGGTGGCATCTGAAAAGGGAGAGATAGGGAAGGATTTTCATAGATTTGAGGGGGCTAACGGTCTCCATCCAATGATCTTGGCAGAGATTGGTTAGAACTCATAAATTACAGAGTTGCTTGCTCAGTGGTCTAATCTTTAGAACCTGAACCTGTACAGGATACCACAAGGTCAGTTTCTCTATTTGTCATGTAGAGCTTATGGCTCAGAATGAGCTGGTGTTAAAAAACAACAAGAGTTAGAGCTTACACAGTTTTCTTCCACATTATGGTTCAGTGTAGTTGATCTGTTTTGTGAGCCATGGTATAGTTATGCAAATTATGACTCTGTTTCAGTTCTTTTGGGGAAACACATTTCAGGGAAGAGATAGGGAATTGGAAAGTGTAGAAAGAAGTGGAGAGGAAACAGGCATTAGAGCAACCAGGATGTACAGCAAGAGATAATGCTTGTTAAGTGTACTTACGCTTTTCTTTGTTCATGCTAATGTCCTTCCATTGATCTTTATTTAACAAATTGTTTTCCCATCAGGAAAAAAGCGATAACACCAGGTTTTGTTTTTTCCAGGGGTCAAGGTAGGGCTTTCTTCTCAGTCCTTTGTCTTTTTTAGAAGTCAGATGCTGAACAAACGTCTCCATTTCTGCTCAATCACATAAGCAGCCCTGTAGTACTTGGGATTTTTCTTTGCTTCCCATTGATATTAAAAATACATAATACAGCCATTCCAATTCGCCCTCAGGTGGGAACTTATGCACAGGTGACTGGGGTCCCTCAGTCAGAGAACTGGACTTATACGGGTTGCCCACAGTACTTAATTAAAATTGACCGAGCATAAACTAAACACAGAAACAAGAATTAGAATGCATGAATCCCAAGGTTTATTTACCAGAGTCCTGGTGGTTTCCAGAAGCCTAGGCAGGACACCTGGAGATCCGAGCCGACAGACACACACACTGGACAGGAACACACCGCTGCGGCAGCTTCTCGGTCAGGAACGAGGCCTCAGAGGTTTGGCTCACGGGCAGAGTGACAGCTCACTCAGGCAGTTTCATGCAGGATTTTGAACAGGGAGAAGGGAATGGAGAGAGCACGTTGGGTGGAGGGCCCCTTTGTGGTCTCTGACCAGTGCCTCTAGGTCCGTTCTTTTATGGCCAATTCTGGGCAGTTCCTCGTGCCATCTGAGTGCGACCAATGGGTCTTCAGTGTGTGTTATCGGGTGCTCTCCAGGCACCTTTTGCCTCAGTTTCCAACTTTACAGATAAACACTTGTTAGGGTGTCCACACAGTTACATCATTCCAGATAAGCACATGTCAGGGCGTTCACATAGTTAGGGGCTCAAAGCCACTCTTAAAGCTCAAGTTTTACAAAATGGATTCAAGTCACATTAAATGGAGTTACTTATACTAAGCATAAAACACACTTCAAATAATTTCTTTTACTTAAAATAAAATCAGAATAAGATCAAAAATACAATTTACACTTAAATTATAAATCACTCATAAAAGTAAATGCTTTCACTCCTATTTTAAATCACACAAATAATTATTCTCACACTGTTTTAAATCACTCATAAAAGTAAATGTTTTCACTCCTATTTTAAATCACACAAATAATTATTCTCACACTGTTTTAAATCCTTAAAATATACATCAAACATCACACTAATATAACTATAACAACAGCCATCTTGCAGAAGCCCAATGGGGACTTTTTATCCAAGTGGTCCTAAGACTTCCTGCTCTGGGTTATTCTTGCTTCCATGCTTTTCATGAATAAATCACTGTATCTTTGATCAGCAGCAGTATTTACTCCTATCAAATATTTTACCCATTGGGTCAGAAAGCATGACCTTTGAAGCTGACTTTGCAGCTGTCTTCTCCAGAGTTGGCATGAGATATGTCAGGGTCTCAGCTATTCCATATTCCTCCAGGCTGTTCATTTGATTTAAAAAAAGAGTGAGGATACAATGGACATTTCTATAGCTTTCTGTTAGATCTTCCTTTACCCTGAGAAACCCCCCAGGGCCATAAAGGGTTGTATGGAAGCTCCCTCTGATCTGTGTAAATAGAAGTGCACAAAGAACTTGCCTGAAGGCTCACCCTGGAGACAGAATTCGAGTCTAGAACACACACTGTCTGATGCCTATTTTCTCCGCAGGCCCCTCAATGTAGATGTCACATTCTGACTCTTGTTTTTTCCCCTTCAATACAATCACTGAGAGTTATAGAGTACTAAGAAATCACCAATGACCTGCAAGCAGTAACACTTTTGCACATTCCAGGGAGTCTGTCACAAGAGGAAACTGGAATAAAATGTAGGAATTGGAGGAAGAAAGTCAAATCATAGTTGTGTTCATTGGCCTTTAGGGTCTGTTTCTGCACTTCACCCAACTTTTCCTCCGTGATGCTCCTTGCAACACATGCATTCACTTTGGAAAGATGGCACATTGCAAGTGGAAATGACGTGCATTCTTGATTAGGTTTCTCTCTTTCTCTTTCTTCCTCCCCTCCACTCCCCCCCCCCCAACTCCAATACGTCTTCCTGGGGAAAAATAAACTCCCTTGTTTCAGATCCCTTTCATGTTAATAGGTGTTTTAGCATAAGATGATACAATAAGGGAAAATGAAAGTAAACACTCCTCTATCAATCTGTGTTCTTGATGTTGAGAGTACTTAGAGCAGGCCAAGGACCCCAGAGCCATGTAAGTGCCGCCACATAGCCGCCACCTGTGTCCCGGTTTAGGGACACAGGATTGGTTCGTGTAGATTGGGTGATTTGGAAAATAATTTTGGACTTCAAACTGTTGTTCAGTTGCTCTAACAGCTGCTCCCCAGAGCCGCATACCGCTTGACATGAAAGAGGGCGCAGTGTCTTGTGTAAGTGGAGCAGGTGGATGCTGACACGTGACGCTGGCATTGAAGAATCGGCTTTCTGGGATGAAGAGTTCCCTCCTGACTTTTTTGATGGTATTTACAAAACTAAGCCACAGCCTCTTCTGATGCTAACAGCCACTCGGGCTGCAGAGCGATTGAGGGGGGCCTCTGGAGAAAGGTCAAACCGCCGGGCAAGCACATTACCATTTGGCTCACCAAGCCAATCCCAGGTACCAGCTTCCCGGCCCAGGTGAAATACTGGGTGTTGTTGTTGTCCATTCAAACAAGAGGCAGTTAGTGTCTTTTCACCTAGTAGATTTACGAAAGACAAGTTTGAACACGATATGAATTTAGGGCACTTTCATTGCTTCTACATGTTGCTCTTTCTGGAGTGTATTTGTCCCCATCTTTGTTAAACTCCTGCTCAAATGTGACCTCCTCTGCCACAGCGTCCCTGCTCTCCCAGGTTGAGTCCTTCCTGATTATTGCCGCCTCAAAGGTGTGTCTCTCTATGACTAAATGGCCTGTGAGCTGCTTCAGAGATGGTAGGCTTCGTATACCCACTGGTCTAACACAGTACCTTGTCCACAGGCACTCAACAGAATTGACTGCATCTCTGTTACTCTTGGGAATATTTTAGGTTGCCATCTGAAAGAGTGACCCCGCCCAAAAGATTTCACATAAAACCCATTTGCCCTGCTACAAATGAGACCGCCTTTCCTTCAGGAACATTCACATTTGAAATTTTTACTTTGTACTGTACCCTTCAAAAACTATTTGGAGCCCAGCCTATATGGCTTAGTGGTTGAGGTCACCGGTTCAAATCCTGGCCAGGGAACATGGCTGGGTTGCAGGCTCAATTCCCTGTGTGGGGCATGCAGGAGGCATCCGATTGATGATGTTTCTCTCTCCTCAGTGTTTCTCTCTCTTTATCCTTCTCCCTTTCTCTCTAAAAACCAATAAAATCTATTAAAAAACTACTTGGAAAATGGATAATTTCAAGTTATTCTTTAAAGAAAATGCATGGGGCTGGGCTGAATGACCTCTCAGTGATCTCTCCAGCTCCCTCCCCACTGTCCGCAGCCTCAGCGCATGCAGGGACACTGTGATGTAGATAAGGGGACACTTGAGCGGGAGCCTGAGGTCCCCGTTCCTCTGCCCAGCACCACCACCAACCAGCTGAATTATTGGAACAATTACCCTTTCCCTGGGACTCTAGTTCATCTGTACAAGAGAGAGCTGGGACCAATGACATCCAAATACAACTTCTCACTCTGTCATGGTCTGTGAAATACCAAAGTTGGCAACCCAGTTAATGGCTGTTTTCTAATCTTAGTCTAGCAGATGGGTTCCCTGCACCCCTGTTGTTAAGAATTTTTTCATCATTAAAATAATTGAGTGGGATTTTTTTCCTTTTGGCCTCTCTCTACCACTATAATAAAGTAAATAAAACTCTTAATAAAACTCTGCACTGCCATTTGGTGACTAGTGTTCCGGAGACTTCTCTGATCTACAACATAGGAGTAGAGTGGAAAGGGCATTGGAATAGAAGACAGGCATTCTGAGGTCCAGTCAGGCTCTGCCACTAACTGGCACTATGGCCTTGGGCTGGTCACGTCTCTTCTTGGGGTCTCTGTTTCTCACCATTATCTTTATAATTCTTCAGCTCTTGCATTCTATGAATCCTAAGCAATGACATCTCCTTAGAGAGTGGAGGCTGAATGGAAATTTCATGTCACCCTACTCTAAAAGCCAAACAATTAATTATGGAATTCCAACGGTCGGCTCCCTCTCTCTGTCCCTACCCCCTGCCTGTCTGCCTTAATGGCATTTTCAGAGCCTTCTGTTAGAACAACATGTCAGTCCCAGACTAATTGGCAGCTTTCCATCAATGTCAAGGGAGCCGAATGGGGTCTCTGCTCAGAATTCCCCTACTTCTCCTCCTTAAAGTGGGGCTAGGGAGAGCCCGCAGCCTTTGACAACTCTCTTGATATCAGAAAGCCTATTCTGACTGCATTCACCTTGGTTCCTGTTTCTTCAGGATGTGTGCTCATTTGATGAATTTCACCAAACACTATGGCTTGTCTACATCATGGAATGTACCAGGCCACATTAAAACCACAGCTAAAGAGACTAAGGTTCAAAAAGGAGAATGAGGAAGGTACCCTTTCCTGCTTAGTGCCAGTATCATGTGGGGTTTAATAGTATGGACAATTCCCTTGGTTTGAATCTTTATTTGCCACCGAGTCAGGCACATGGCAGAGGGAAATCCAGTTTGTATGTCTTTGTTTACTTATTTGTAAAATGGGGGCTGGTGAATTCAAAGCAAGCCCAACAAGATTAATAAAAGAATGCAGGTTAATTCGAGGAAGGTTTACCACAGGATACCTTTTAATGTTAAAATTCTGATATTCAACTTTATTTTTGTCTTACCTGCATTTTCAGTGTGCCCCTCCCACTGTGAGACCAGTTATCTTTCAGTGGTTGGCAGCAGCTCATCTCTGCCCACCACCCTTGAGTCCCTGTTTCCCTGTGCTCCTTTACCTTGATGCCTATGAGACCTCTCTGTTTTGCGATGATTATTTAGTAAAGCACTTTTCTCTTGGCAGGACCCTGCTCCCAACCCTTCCCCCCAGACCAGAGATACTCTAACTCCTGACCTGAGCAACTGTGCAGCTTAGAGCTGCCCTGTGTAAGAAAGAAGTTGCTTAACCACAGAGAGGGGTTGAATTATTGCTTCTGATGTGCATTCAGTAAGCAATGAGGGATACAGTCCACACACATTTAGAGCATCATATTCTGCTCAAAGAAGGAGAAATGTCCCTCATTTATGGAACTTGCTGAATGGAGGTCTAGTTTGCACTTATTGTTCAGTAACCAATTCCATTCTCTTTTCTCTCTGTTTCTCTTCCTTTAATATAAACAGCTGGGACTGTGTAGTGCGCCGCATAAGAATTAAGAATTTCTCATGAGGGGGAGAAAGTAGAAGCAATTCATTTAATGTGTTTTATCGATTGCACGGCACATTTACTCCATAGGTTCAAGACACCACATGTCTGTTTTCTTGAAGGCAAGTCCAAATCACTTACAGCAACTTTATAGAAATTCAAAATTAAATGGAAATATGACTATGAAGCCATCAGCTAAAAAGCATTGGCTCCTCATGAGGGATTCTTTCTCTCTCTCTCTCTCTCTCTCTCTCTCTCTCTCATTTGTATTATATTTCATAGTGATGTCCTTAGAGAAAGCTTTCTTGGGACTTTCCAGCAGCTCTCGGAAGGCCACCTTTGGTAAAAAATCTAGAAAAATATACAGGGCTTAGAACAAAATTGAGCAATCTTATATAATAAAAGCCTAATATGCTAAGTGTCTGGTAGTCCAGTCATCCTTTCAATCAATCAAAGTATAATATGCCAATGATATACTAAGGTCACTCAACTGCTTGCTATGATGTGCACTGACCACAAGGGGGATAGACAGTTGACCAGTCAACTAGTTGCTATGATATGCACTGACCACCAGGGGGCAGATGCTCCAGTTGGTTGGTTAGTTTACTGCTAGGGTCCAGCCAATTGGGACTGAGGGAGCCCTCCTGTGTTCTCTCCCTGGCTGGCCAATCTCCTATGCACCTGTAGGGTCCCTCGGCCTGGCCTGTGCCCTCTTGCAATTCAGGACCCCTCAGGGCATGTCAGAGAGCCTGTTTTGGTCTGATCCTGCTCAACAAAGGAGCTGCTCCCTGGTGGTCAGTGCCTCTCCCGCCTCTGTGGGAGTACTAAGGATGTCCTACTGCTGGCTTAGGCCCACTCCCTGTCAGGAGGACATCCCCTAAGGGCTCCTAAAACTGTGAGAAGGTACAGGCCAGGCTGAGTCACCCTCCTCTGAATACACAAATTTCATGCACTGAGCCTCTAGTTATTTATAAAATCAAACTAGACTGTATATAAAAGTTGGCTATATTTGTAAAAATCAAAACATTTTCAAAAACACTCAACATCAGATAAACACTCTATGCCTGGTTTTCATTAATGTCTACAGGGTGGGTATTATGGTAGTGACTTATGTGAGGACCAGCCTAAACAATGATGGTTATATATGAATGGCTACATTGCCCAGGTATCTAGAGGAAAAATGCAAATTAGAATTAAGGTGAGGAGCCAAGGTAGTATCTAGAAATTTAGAACTGGGTGTCCATTTTGAGAATGCCAAGTATGATACTAGGAGTCAGGAAAATGGGAAATGGAATAAAATGATATTTTTAGAAGAGGATTGAAGCAAGTGGCTCAGGCCTAATGTCCTATATCACAATATATCACAATAGGATGGCAGAGGTCAACTTCCTAATGATCCACATATGTGGCCTGGGAGTAGCCCAGACTTGGGCTCTACTGGCTCTTACCCCTGACAGAAGTTCTCATTAATGGTGACTATGGATACTTTTAAGAACAATATTTGTCATGGATCAGGGATAGACAAGGAGGAATTAGAGCAAAAGGGGAAAGGGAGTGACAACATATGTCCTGCATGATTACAGGTCCTTAGAAACTAATTTTCTTTATTTGCCCACTCCCAGCTCTGCTGCAAGGACAATAGCTGGGCCCACGCTGCTGAGGAACTAAGACTTTCTCATAAGAGAAAAAAACACAAAAGCAATTCATTTAATGCATGCTATTGATTATACGGCTCACATACTTCCTGGAGTCAAGATTGCTCATGTCCATTTTCTTAATGGAAAGTTCAAATCATCCTTGTGTGTATAAGGGGAGGGGATGGAAGAAGGAGAGAGAGGAAAAGGAGGGAGGGAGGGTGAGAGGGAGGGAGGGAAGAAGAGAGAGAGAGAGAAAGAGAGAGTGAGAAGAAAGAAGGAAGTAAGGGAGGATGGAAGAAGGAAGGAAGAAACCTAGAAGAAAAATACTTAAGAACTGAATGAAATTCATATTTTAAAGCAAATGTGGGATCTGGAGAAGGACAGATGCCAATGCAATGCAGTCTTTAGGAATAGTTCTAGAGATATCAGGGTCTAGAGCAAGAAAGAATAATCATTTGCAAAGTTTGGGGTATCTTGTTGCCTGGTACCAAAGAAACAGCTCACAAGTGTTATTATTTTTCATAAATGAAAAGATTGTGAGAAAACCTCTGAGGAAGAGGTGTATCTAGCTTATAGGTTACTGGTAACACTGAGAAGAGAAAATGGACTTTTCAGGCTGAAGGTATGCCAGGCTGGGAAAGAAACTAAATGCTTTACATATGTATCTAGACAGTTAATGGGTCTTTGCTGCCTACTTAAGCCAATTAAGCAGAGACAGGGTTGAATCATATATGAGTATTCCAATAATGCCAGCAGTATGGGAGGGCAGCAGGTCATCCACAAAAATCTGTTTTTCCCCAACCATAAGCCAGCTGCTTATATTGGGTAGAAGGACAAAGATTACATGGAGAAGTAGGCAAAAGGGATAAGAATGGGTATGCAAAATGGGCAGTTTACAGGTAATTCAGGGTAGGGGTATGCAAAGGCCTGAAGGGGATGCAAAGGGCTGGGAGTTTTCAAAGGGGTGGTGCCTCTGGTTTCTGCAACAAGACTGTTAATCTTTCCATGATAATAGGCAGCTCTCAGATGTGGAGGATGGGTCACATTTCCAGGTGAGCTCCCAGGTCCCACATGCAATTCCCAGCCAGGTTAGACTTGTGCTTTCTTTAGTCAGAACAAAACAGTCACAGATAACAGAGCCTGATTAATATTTCTTATAATTACTAGAGGCCCAATGCACAAAATTTGTGCATGGAGGTATGTGTTCCTCAGCCCAGCCTGCACCCTCCCTAATCTGGAGGACTGCTGGCTCCCACTGCTCACATGCCTGCCTTCCTGATTGTCCCTAACCACTTATGCCTGCTAGCCTGATCACCCCCTAATGGTTGAAATCAACCACTCCCTTGCCAGCCTGATTGATGTCTAACTGCTCCCCTGCTAGCCAGATTGCCCCTAACTGCCCTCTCCTGCCGGCCTGGTTATCCCCAACTTCCCTTCTCTGTCAGCCTGGTCACCCCTAACTGCCCTCTCCTGCAGGCTTGATCGCCCCAAACTCCCCTCCCTTGCAGGCCTGGTTCCTCCTAACTGTCCTCATCTGCTGTACTGATCACCCACAACTTCCCTCCCTTGTAGGCCTAGTCCCTTCCAACTGCCCTCCCCTGCTGGCCATCTTGTGGTGGCCATCTTGTGTCCACATGGGAGCAGCCATCTTTGACCTCATGGGGACAGCCATCTTGTGTGTTGGAGTTGCACACAATTTTGCATATTATTATTTTATTAGATAGGCTAGCTGGTCCTCAGTATTCCACTTCTGCCCCTAACACATGAAGCTACTGAACTTAACACAGCTTGGGCTCCAGAAGATTCCTGCTGTGGAGGAGAAACTCCTGTTACCACCAGGCAGGACTGAGAGGCAGATTATCCCCTTCAGCAGAGTCAGGAGACACTGACAGGGATTAGAAGAGGATATGTGCTCCCATGGGTGTGGGCAGACTTGGTCTACAAGGAAGGCAAGGATTATTTGGTGCAAGGGAGTCCCTGAACTTGGGAGTGAGACTCCCTCAAACAGCACAAGCTGGTTCCACTGGACAGTAGAGAGAGCTTCATTTTCTAGTCTCCCTGCTTCAGCTGTTGGTAATTTACAGGGGCAACAACATAGATCCTGTCTGCCCAGAAATCCCTGGGTACCTCAAACCAATTACAGCTCTTCACTCCTGTTACTGATTTAAAAATGTATCTGGGATAATGTCAAACAGCACTGAGAAAAGACTTTGGGCCTCAAATAAAGCAGCAGTGACCTCCTTACCCTCAATTTTCCCAGAGTGTCAGGACACCCCTCCACAGGGTGAAGGAGTGTATAAATTTAATCTGGTGGCTCATAGCAGGGTTGAATGGAGGACCAATCAGTTGTCACTCTAAGCAGTGACAAGCTCCCAGCCTGTCAGGAATGGGCAATGAAGCACAAGCTGCCATTAGACACAGCCATGTAACCGGAGGACGAGGAAAGAGGTGGAGGGGCCCTCACAGCTCTGCCTTTGTTAGGATGGTGTTCTCAGCCCTTAAGAGGGAATACGATCCCTAAATAGTGAGAGAGGGACCCTCCTGAGCCAGTCAATGGGTTTCTACTTAACCATCCTTTTAGATGGCAGAAACCATTTAACAGCTATGATTCTATTTTCTCTGCCTCTCTTTCTCTGTCTCCCTCCTCAGATCTTATAACACATGTTTGCCTACAAGGAGCCTGTTGTGGACTCTTTTTATTCAAACTGTGGTCTACAAACCAGCAGTCTCAGCATCAACTGGGAACCTGTTAGAAATGCAGAACATCAGGTCCCACCTAAGACCTACTGAATTTCAGAAATTGCATTTTAACAAGATTTTCAGATGATACTGACCTCTGTTGCAGATAGGTCTCTAAATATCTAATTTTACTGAAAAAAATTCCATAGATATTGCTGCTACTATAAACATCAGTGCCTTTCTTTCCTATAATACTGAATACAAACTTTTTAAGCCATTCAGCCCAACTGGATCAGGTAAAAAGAGAACATCCATTTCCTCCACCATCCAGTTGTCATTTCCCATAGAAACCAAACACAGATCGAATAGAAAGGGAATGCAGAAAACATTTAATTTCTTTTAAGCTTGATACCCATTTTCTTCCAGATTCAGGGTCAGTGTTATTTTCAGGGCTCAACTGAATTGCTTGTCTGTCTGATTGTGTGTGTGTGTGTGTGTGTGTGTGTGTGTGTGTGTGCTCCCCACATAAACCTACCCATTATCCTCAGCAATTAGGCCATTCTAGATAAGGCAATGTGTTCCATCTCTTTGCAGAATCTCTTTCCTTTAATTTCTTGAAAAAAGTACGGTGCCCTTTGCCACAGGTACATGCTCTGAGAAAAGCCAAAGTGAATGATAAATTAGGGATAAATAAAGGTTGTCTTGTTAAAGTGCCTTAGCCACTGTGTGCTCATCACCACCCTTTTCTGTCTGTTCTCACCAAGTCTTCCTCAGGACATCCCTGCCCAACTCAAACTGCCTACTTCAAGGGGGGGTTAGGAAGTGTCACTGCTGTAGCCTCTTTCTTTATTCAGGAGAGGCTGGGGGAGCTCAGAGGCCCTGCAGCTGGTCTAGGAGGGAAAACTTGCAGAATGCAGAGGCTCAGGTGCCTGGAGAAACCATGGAAGTTGGAGGTCATTTGGAGCTAATCTTTGTATTCCTCTCCCTTTGTTCTGCCCCACTGATCCCTAATCCACGGTGAGGGGCTTGTTGTTCTAGTTGTTATAAATATATGGATAAGCAAGGCATTATCCAGACCACTTCACCTCAGTGAAGAGTAGTAAAATGAGTGTGGGCTTTGGGGCCAAAGTGGACCGGACTAGAATTCCGACTTTGACCATGACTCTGACTTGGAAGCTCTGTATAGTCAAGTTGCTTAAACTCTGCAAGCCTCACTGTTCCTGGAATCCAGGCTTCTCTTTAAAAATGAGATTGAAAAACGTTTTATACATAATGATCAGTGCACAGACTTCTCATATCTTCTCAGGCACATCATAGCTGCTTAATAAATACTGAACTGAACTGAATTCCGAATACAATTTTACAAATAAATGTAATATAGGAAAACCAGAGTTCCAGCTGTGCTACCGAATAGCTGAAAGTCATTGGATAAATCCTTTAAGGCTTTTTTTTTTTTTTACACAGAAAAAGAATAAATTGGAAAATTCCAAAGATGCCTTCTAAAAGCTCTAGTGTGATTCATCTCTAGAATTACGAAGTTATGTGAAATGCTACATCAACCTTCTATAACAAATGCCATATCCACAGCTTACTAAGATTTGAATTTATAAATATATAATAATACATGCTATATATACAACACATATATCAGTATCAATAACGCATATATTTATTTTCAGTCCTCTTTGCTAGATCGGGGTCACAATGATCTACTACAAGAACATCAGGAGTTAGATGTAAATATTTCTGCCTTTGGATGTGGCTCCTATTTTGGGCCACTGCTACCCATGCTGCAGACAGATCATAATTCTACTCGAGGCATTGGTGCTCCGTTAAGAGAAAGGTGGCAGATAATCAACAGGCTCTTTCAGTCTCATTGGTGAGATTCCAACTTTCCTAAAATATGAGACACACACCGGTGAAATATATAGTGATTGAAAAATACAAACAACCTTACACTTGGTCAGCAGGGCCCAACATTTCTCCCATTAGAAATGACCTAATCACAGGAATCTGTGCTGCCCGTATTCCTGAAGCCAAAACTCATCCTGGCACCTGTGTTAAGGTAAGCTTCTTTGCAGTACAGTGGCAATGATTCCTAAGGGCTTCTACTCTCAGGCCAGAATTGCGAGGGAGAGAAAGTTAAAGACGTATTTTAAAGCAGAGCCTGTCTCCGGGACTGGAGTGAGATCATCAGTTTACATCTCCAACTGTTATCCCCTCAACTCTTCCTCGTTTCTTGCCTTGACATATTGGGCCTTGGGGATGGGCCCTGTTGACGATAACGGGGATGCACAGGAAGGATAAACTGTTTCTCAATTCAAATGATATGGGCCTGGCTGGAGGCAGAGACTGTTTATTGGCCTCCACTGTTCAGCAACTAATAAAATTAATTCTTTTAAAGAAGAGTTGCAAGTGAAATACTGTAGACTCTCTGCAGTGTCCTGGCTCACTGGGACACTAAATGAGCCAGACTTAGGTGTATGGAATTGCCCCCAAAGGGATTGTTCTGGGAGCAGTCAGAGTAGATGATGCAAAGATTAAGCACTTCTCAGCAGAAATGCTGCAATATCACCTCGTGAGTTGCTTTATTGTCTTTGTACCAGAGCCAGGAAACATGTGGCCAGCAGTCTGCAACAAGCCCTCTTATGTTTAACATAGCAAATGGTAATTTTTGAACATGAATCCCATCTGAGATTGAGATCGAAAGACAGAATTCATTGCAAGTCAATTATTGATTTTTACATGCGGGAGGGAAGGCATGGCCATCGGGACTCTGCAAGTCTGGCAAATCATCCTCTAGTCCTCGCAGCTTCTTTGGTCACCAGAAAAATGACAGGAGCCTGACTAATAGTGACTTCAGTTTGTGGAGATCATTTCATCCATCATGCTGGTGATTCCGGTTTCTCTTTATAATATTATTGATGATCAGCTGGGGGTATTACTCATGATGGATTCTGTGAGCAAAGGTAACATAGAAATGATAAGTTAGGTAGATAGTAGAGTTTCAAAAATCATTAGACTTTTCTGCAGCTATATGGGATGAATAAGTCTAGAGATCTAAGGTACAGCGTGGTGATGATAGTTAAACTACTGAAAACTGGGAATTTTCTAAAATAGTAGGTTTTACTAGTAGGTATTTATGGGAAAGTAACTATATAAGGAGAAGATATTAGCTTGATTGTGATACTCACTTTATTACATATATATATATATATATATATATATATATATATATATATATCATGTTGTATACCTTAAATATATATACTTTATTTTAAAATTTAAAAACACACAAAAAAAACAAAATCAGACTTTCCACCTTTTTGGATGAAGTAGTATTGAATTAGAACTAGGCAGAGCTGGATGAAGATAAGGCTTCTTTGTTGATAATGTTTTTTTTCTTTAGTGGCAATGAGATCACACACAATGCAGGGAAAACATACAAAAAAGATACAAAACAATGTTATTTCACTTTAAGACAAATTGTTGGAGAAGCTGGGTGCCCAGTGAAGAAGAAAAATTGTTCTTGTTGGATACAAATATCTTCAAGTTCAAATTATTAAAAAAATTATTCTTTATACCGTTAGGTGTAGGACTTTACATTAGGCCACAGGTAGATTCCAAACTAATGAAAAAGCAGAGCTCTTGATTCAAGAGGCTCTGTGTCTTTTTCCTTCAACAGTCATTAATTCACTAGCTCTTTATTGAGAACTTACCGTGTGACATATTCTCTTTCTATGTGAATGTTCAGCAGCTAACAAAATTAAAAGACAAGTTGTATTTTTAAAATATATTTTTTATTGATTTCCAAGAGTAAGGGAGAGAGAGAGAGAGATAGAAAACATCAATGATGCTCTAGAGAATCATTGATCAACTGCCTCCTGCACACCCCACACTGGGGATCAAGCCTGGGACCTGGCATGTGCCCCAGCTGGGAGTTGATTGACTGGAACTCAAACCATGACCTCCTGGTTCATAGGTTGATGCTCAACTACTGAGCAGCTGGCTGGCCTGCGTCTCCTCTTTATTTGGGGATGTTTGCTGAATTTGGCCAGGCGCAAGCAAATGATGCTGTTCCAGGCCTAAAGCCACCGCCAGGGGACTGACATTTCAGCTGATGATTCACTGGTTATATAGAGATAGGGGTGAATAAAATGGAGATTTGAGGATCCTAAGATACTTGGCTAAGTTTCTCCTCGAAATATTGCCCAAAATTTAAAGCTGTGCAAGGCTTAATGCTAAAAAGCAACACTGAAACCTGCTGAAAAGCAGGGCAGAACAACAGAGCTGAAGAGGCAATGATTGAAGTTCTAGAAAAGGAGTTCTCATAGCTCACCTGAATCTTCTTCAGAGATCTCTGGCTCTGGATAATTTATACTCCTCCCATGTCCAGAATACACTCATTGCCCTCTCCCAGCCCCACCCCCACCCCCAATTCTCATCATACGATGGCACTGGGCTCAGACTTGAGGTCCAGAATCTCACCGTCTAAATCAGGCCCAGGCATCAGTGAGAGGACAGCTCCTCAGGTACGGTTTTCTCAAGCTGATGGCCTAAAATTAAAGAGAAATGTTATCTGCCCTCCACTCTCACCTCACATCCAGTGATGGGATAAGAATTAGACAGATACGCCCTATAAAAAAAAAGTGGGGAGAAGCAGGCAAAACTTTGTAGTTCCTGACTCACAGTTAGACAGTGTTGCTATTTCTCACCTTCGATCTTGCTCTATGGGAGTGGTTCCATGGCACTTGGCTTTGTTATTTTGGTAGTTGTAATGAGTCAAAGGCCATCTTTGATTCAGTGGGAGAGGGGACTATACAAAGGATTGTATATCATGTTCATTGGGGAATCTTGGAGAATAAGATATGACATAAACTACCTTGCATGATAAACTCAGAGATCTGTCTATTGCTACCTTGAAGTCAGCGAGAGAGAAAGCATCTTTATTTTTCTTTGTGGGTTTGATGTTACTCTGGTCTGTAAACTTCAAGTTGTTATTGAGGCTAATTGTACAAGCTTGAGAAATAAAAAGACCCGAGCTTGCATCGCAATTCTACTACTTTTAAAAGCATGACCTTGGCCCGTTAGGTACTAGACTTACTGGGGGGATCACTTCATAAATTATATAAATGTCTAACCACTATGCGGTACACCTGAAACTAATATAAAATGATATGGAATATCAACTGTAATTGATAATTAAAAAAACCACAAAAGCCTGACCTTGGATAAATCATTTAATTCCTTTAAGTGTTATTATCCTAATCAATTAAAAAGAGAATATAAACTATATAGAACACATAGCTATAGTGAGGGTTAAATTTGAGAATGTTTATTAAATACTAAGACAAAGGATGGGAATTTTGTACATGCACTACAAATGATAACCTAAAAAATAGTTTACAAGACATACACTGAGATAGGAAAATTTTAAATGGCCTGAAGTTTTATGTTCATAAATTCAACTTAACATGGGTAATTGATATAAAATAGGGGATAAATAACTTAGGTTTTGAGAAATTCACTGTTATTGAACCATCGTGTTTTTGAGCAAGGAGACAGGGTTCTATTTCTATGGTTGATTATTGGAATTCTAATGAGAAGGCAGGCCATTATCTTAGGACAAGGCAATCCAATTAGTAGAAGAAAAAAGACCTCTGCCAGTTGCAGACATTCAGGAACTTGAGCAACTTGTAAGAGTATCATGGACCTCTGGGTTCTGAGAGACTTCAATAAACAAGGTTAAAAGCCATGGAACACTTAATAAGAGTAAAACAGAGGTTTCACAGTATTAATGCACACAACTGTGATATCAAAGTATTCGTGTGTGTGTGTGTGTGTGTGTGTGTGTGGACAACTCTAACAAAATCTCTTGCTTTACTGAACAAAGTAGGCAGAAAGCAATTTAAGCTTTTTTGATCAGATAGAATTATAAATACTTGCAGTCGTTAATGTATAGTGACCTCTCAGAAGAATTTTTTTTAATTATAGAGGGCAGAGCTTCTTTTCTCCTTTAGTTACCCAACACTCACTTGCACAGTCAAAGCTCAGTGAGTCCTCCAGACCCTCCATTGTTCTTTTCAGATGTAATTTCATAATGTATTGGATCCCAGGAGCCTCCTACTCTTCATACCTAACTCTATACTTAATGACTTTACATTTATAGTGTGAAAAAAATTAAGTATTGGAAAAAATAAGATTGTAAAAGCTTGTTATATGATCGCTAAGCCAATCCTCTGAAGGTAGCCCAATGTTTCTTCCATGAAGTCAAGTGTATGGTCTTTTTAAAAACAAAACACACACAAATTATCATTTTAATGTATTTATTTTATTTTGTTTTATTTTTTCCATCACCATTTACCCCTTCTATGCCCTCTTCCACCTCCCCCTCTCCCCCCTGCAATTGATCTTTCCGACACTTTCCTCTGTGTTTTCCTTATGTCTCTGTTAATTAGCTATATTCTGAGTGATTTTGATTGCTTGAAGGTTGACCATTGGGTTAATAGGGTGTATTTATACTTCATGAATAAGACTTGATTACAAAGCAATTTATATGGCAAATAGAACAGTTAAACATAGTGTTAGGGGCTGTCTATTCCAAATATTGATATAGTCAGTTGATTCCCAGAGGCCCTTTGAAAGGAATACTGCATTTTAGCATAAGCCAGTGTTTCCTGAATTTTGAACATGAACCCATGTGTTGAACTACCCTTACTTCTGACCCCCTGCAAATGTCATCAGAGAAGCAGAAATATGAGCTGGCACCACAAGCAGGGAAACACACTTCCTGACAAAACTTTGGTAAGTATAGGCTGACCCCCTTTCACACCTCTTTCAGTACATGCTGTAGGAACCTGTTAATTCCTTGTTTTACAAGAATCCCCAGGGCTGTGTCCACATTTAGAATCTTCAAAAGAAGAAACAGAATGAAAGAACTTATAGGGGGTGCAGGGCAGCCCTGCTCCGTTAATATGGCCTGGAGGTGGTTGAGTTAGGAAGGAGGTGGATAGACAGAGGAGGCCCTTAGAAAGCTGTGAAACCAGGGTTGGCTTTCCAGGAAAGTGTATGAGATTTTCTTTGGTTCGCTTCCATTTTTCTTTACCTTCTACTCTTTTCATTGTCTCTGGCCAATCAATACACTTCTCCCCAGGGTTATCAGACTGTGATTATTACTTAATAACCTCAAGTGGCAGCACCATTTTTATAGGAGCACCTGTAAGGTGGAAAATATTTCAGTACTTAAAGGAATTATGTTAATAGTCAATACTTTATTAAAGCCCCCCTCCTCATCCCATCCTATATAATAAGAGAGGAATATGCTAATTATCCGTTATGTCCTGAGGCGTAACGATCAACAGCATAACGACCTGATCATGGATCTGCAGGAGGGTGGGGCAGCAAACTACAAGTGGGCAGTGGAGAGCTACAAGAGGGGGCAGGGCAGCAAGCAATGAGAGAGTAGGGGGTGGGGGAGCTACAGGAGGGTGGGGCAGCGGGCAGAGAGATACAGGAAGATGACAACCTACAGGTGCACTGATTTGTGCACAGGGCTACTAGTTATATATAAGTTCCTACTTGCTCACTTTTAGAACCACCTGCCTGTTGTATCTACAGGGTGAATAATGGAATTGATTCTCTAACCTCAAACAATTACCAGATATAAGGTGAATCACAGTTTAGGGCAAAAGTAGCAGGAAAGGGAAGTGGGCGTTTGGATTGAATTGGAGTTGAAGCCACTAGCTTTGCAGATGAATATCTTTTATATTCTGAATCTTTTCATTGATTACAGCCAACATTCACATGCAAAGAAAAAAAAAGCGCTCCTGCATTCAGGAAGGGAAGTACTAGGATTATTTTTCAACCCAGTTGGTCTAAATCCTCGCCTTCCCCTTCTTGGCTTCTGCAAGCAGATGCTGAACATGCTTTGAGCAAAGGGCTAGGGGTTTCCTGCCAAGCGGCTCCAGAGGCATCTTCAATCCACAATCACTGAAGACTTTCCCAAAAGGCTTTAGGAGTACAAATCTCTTTAATTAAAATGGGAAAAGCCACAGCGAGTGAGGTGAGGGGGCTGCCTGAGATGGGAAGGAGGAGGGGAATGAAGGAAAGAAAGGGAAGGGGGGGGGGAAGTAATAAATATTTTATAAGTGTTTTCAAACACTGGCTGAATAACCCCCAGTGGAAAATGCCACTTGATGGATTATATTTTGGGTTGGAAAGTGAGGCTAATTCTATGTAATGAGAGGTGAATGGGACTTCAGGCCCTTATCCAACCACAAGAGACCCCTTACAAAAGAGTCTGCTCTTTCAGTCATTAATTTTTTATGAAGTTTAATAGGCCTGAGCCTAGAGACCTTCTGTGGTGTTGATTAGCTCCATATTTCTCTCATTAATGTAGAATCTGATTAGCTCTTATAAAAATCATTTCATCTCAGGCTTCAGGATGGCTACTGCATTGTTCTGATATTAAGAATTGCAAGTTTGATTCACCTGAGGGAAAAAAACATCCGCAGGGACAAAAGCCCTGGCCTCTTACTGCTACAGAATGGGATGAAGGGGGAGACCAGCTGTCTCTAACATTTCGCTGGCTGCAAGTAGGAACCCTCAACATTTGGACCAAGATAACTTTATTGGAGGCCCGCAGAACATGCACACTGCAAAGAGAGCCGACTCAAAAGCATAGGCAACAGCCAGTGTACCAGTTGGGGTTTGCTCAGAAAAAGCAAAACTGCTGAGTGATATACCAGTAGAATAAGGGGCTGGTAGAGGGATTCATTTTTATGCTATTAGAGGAGCTTCCCTCACCTACTGTTGGGCCTGAAGATACTGTAGGTGAGCCAGACTGGGAGTCAGGAAGGAAAACGCGAATGAGGCCAGGAACACACCGGAACCCACAAGGACAAGCTGGGACCCAGAAGGACACACTGGAATCCATCTCTGTCTCTCACTACTTCCAGCCTTGATGCCATGGCTGATTGAGAGGACCCGTCTGTGCCCTTTGTCATAGTGATGGACATAGTGTATACTTGGCTCAAGAAAGAGGGACCAAAGAAGGGGATCTGGCTGCCTCTGGAGGAGCTGCAGGATCAGGAGTTGCCCAAGTCAAGAAGATGAGCTAACTAATCAGCAACAACATGCAAGAGCTGCCACAGTGTCCGACACCCTCATTGACCTTCAGAGAGTAAAAATGGCTACTCCCGTTCTCAGAACTTATCATTGTCTTCTCATTTTGCTCAGAGTAAAAGCAAAAGTTCTGACAGTGGCTTAAAGGGACCCACATGATTTTGACTTTATGTCCTACTACAGCTCTTCCCCTCTCTCCTTTCTCTTTGTATATACCTACTTGCCAGTTCTTTTTAAAAAATATATATTTTATTGATCTTTTACATAGAGGAAGAGAGAGAGAGAGAGCTAGAAACGTCAATGAGAGAGAAACATCGACCAGCTGCCTCTTGCACACCCCTTTCTGGGGATGTGCCTGCAACCAAGGTACATGCCCTTGACCGGAATCAAACCCGGGACAGACTGACCCTTTACCACTGAGCCAAACCGGTTTTGGCTACTTGCCAGTTCTTGAATAGGCCAGACATTCACCTACCTCAGAACTTTGGTTCCTGTTTGTTCCCTCTGCCAGAAATATTCTTCCTCCAGTTATCCACATGGTCTACTTCCTCATTTTCATTCAAGTCTTTGACCAAATGTCATCATCTCAATGAAGTCTTTCCCCACAACTCCCAGTCCTCCCAAGCACCCTAAACCTCAATTGCTTCCATTGGATTTATCATTTTCCAACATACTGTATTATTTTTATTTTATCCTTACTACTAAAGGCTAAGTAGTCATCATGCCCTCACGCCATCACAAGATGGCTGCACACATAGTGGAGGTGGGGTTCCCACAGCCCCGAATGTATGTCATGGGGGTGGGATCCATGTGGCCCCACATGCACATCACAGGCTCCCGCCTACCTCTTTGGGCCAATTTATTGAGGAGCCCCAGATGTGTGCATGGGGCCTACTTCTTTGGGCTGATTGATTGTGGGGCTCCCTCACTATAAGAGGTCACAGGCCAGGCTAAGGGACCCCCCTCCCCAAGTGCATGAATTTTGTCCACCGAACCTCTAGTTTGATTATGGTTAGCTTTGATGTCTGTCTCTTCACAATAAAAAATAAGTTCCACAAGGGAAGGGATTGTTATCTATTTTGTTCACTGATATATCCCTAGCATGTTGTTCACTTCCTGATATATAACAGGAAATCAAATTCCTATTACACATAGAAATTCATAACAGATACATATTTATTTGTTAATGAATGACTATAAGGAAGCATCCTTCTCACCTAAAATTTACATATTTTCTGCTCCTTATGACAGGAAACCTCTTTGAGCAATAGAAAAGGAAGAAAAGGAAGATAAAACTTATCTCAGATTTCCAAAAAAACTTAAGAAAACATTTTAATCACTTATATAGATGTTTCCACTGACCAAAGTTTTGGGTTTGCTAATTATTCCGTGACTTCTGGGCTCACTCTGTTTACATGATAATCACACATTTAATGAATATGGTACACATGTGCATTACATGAACATGTGTCTAAAAAGATAGATTGGGCATTATCATTTGATGGTCAGTCTTTTCAAGAAATTAGACTATCTTACTTTTAATGAACAATATTATCAACTAGCTTTAATTTCTAGTTACCTTTATTGTCATGACCTGTCTTTCCAATGTAAACATAAACTGCTTACATTTTAATGTTTTACTTAATAAACCTGTATCAAGCCCAAAATAGTTTTTGTACATAAGGCTTTCTTAATGAAATTTAAAATACATTCATTGAAAAGGATGCTGAATTCTGTGTGAGGACAAATGAAACCATGTGCACAGTACATGAAATGCATTTCTGTATGAAGGGATTAAGTATACTCCCTGGTTTTGCCACAGTGACTCACCTCAATAACAATTATGCCTATATTTCCAGTCCTTCAGATATATTTTTATCATCTCCCACTCCTTGTTTACCTCTTGGCTTCGTTTGTAATCTCTTGTTCTTTTTTTCAGTTTGGATGGAGAAATTTTCATTGTAGTCACCTATGCCCAACCCATTTCTCTCTCAGAATCGATTCAAGTCCCTGTCTCCAATTCGTGGTTAATGGGGGAAGCTGGGAGCCTGCGAATAGGAATTTAGGATGTTAGCCCTCTCTGACATTTCACTTCATCTCTAGAACATTTTTTTATTACTCAGTTAAACCATATATTTAATAGGCTGAAAAAATTGGGAAATGGTAATCACCTCCAGCTCTATGAAGCAAAACCGCTTTAAGGAGAAGAAAATACAAAGTTTTCCTGTTCATTTTTCATCCTCTAGCTCTAAGGAAAGAAGGGGCTGAGGTTCTGAGTGAGGCTTCTGATGCATGGCTATTTAATCTATTACTGATTCTGCATTTACTTTGCTCTGTCTGGAGAGGATGCAGAATTTGCCGTAATGAATAACCCAAGCAATTTCAGCTAATGGCCAGAACTGAAACCTTTGATAATCCCAGGTGAATAATGTTGTCTCAACAGACTGAAGGAGTCTTTTACCTGTCTGCCACAATGATAGATGTAATTAGTTAACAGCGATAGTCAGAGGTTTTAGTGGAGGCATTAGTGGAGATGGCTCAGGTCATTCTTAATTATGCAAATTCTGTCTTCTTCAGGCTGAATACAAAAAAATAAAAAGAGTAAACACAGCTGGATAAAAAAGATTTCAGGGAAACCACAAAGCTAGGAAACTCATCAGAGAACTGATTATGCATCCTTTCTTGAGGCTAGATAGGAGGAGAGGAAATAGCCACAGACGAAGGTTCTAACTGTGTGCAGCCCTCACTTTTAGCCACAACAGCTGAGACGCCTGCTAGAAATGCTTGTCCTAAGACATATGTCACCTTGAGCAGACATGACTGAAGAGAAGAATATCATTGTGGTTTTAAGCCCTTGTTAAGCAGCAGGCTTGCTCTCTGGGGAAGACAGACAAATAAGTGACTTCAAGCATTCAGAAGCAGGAGACGCAGAAGGATGAGTTGGGTTCCATAGGGCTGGATGAGAAAAGGGAGATGGGGGTGCAGAACGAAAGAGGAGTCTTCTCCGGCTCTAAATGTATAGCCATGTTTAAATAAGCTATCCTTTGCCCTTCTCTGACATTCCAATTTGAGACCCTACATGCCTCCACTCTGCCTCCTAGCAAACAGTCGCAGCCAGTGTCAGATCTGAGACAAGGTGCATAATTCAACCTGACATCAAAAACAAAGGACTCTTTGCATCAGACATGTTTATTTTTCTTGTATGGCTTTGACACGTCAATGGTTGTCACCCGTGGTTGAGTGAGATCTTGGCATGAAATCAATTTGATGTCCAGTGTCAAGTAGCCTTCTGTAATGTCTCTGGATAAAGCAAGAGAGGGGCCTTGCATTCTTGAAGAGAGGCGAGTGAGTGACCTGGGGTCAGTCGCTCAGGCTTGACAAGGACCCATGTGGTCCCCCAAAAGCAGTAAAGAGAAGTGAAGATTTAGGCAGGGGCTTTAACTGGTTGGCTGGCAGGACTTCAGAAGGCAACCCCAAGAATTATTGATGTCTTCTCACTCTGTACACGGGGTGTCCAATTCTAGGGTAGGACATTTCACCTATGTATTTTTTTTTTTCATTCTGTAGCTTGAAGAAGGCAAACCAATGAACTAGTTTACATTTTAGGGAACTCACAACCAAGAATTGTACAGCATGAAAATATAAATACATGTAAAGGGAAAAAATAATTGTAGATAGATTACTGTAGGTGTAGCAGGAAATGTAAGAGAGTGGAAAAAATTATACCAACCTGGGTTTGTTTGTTTTTTTTTTTAAATATTTTTTTATTGATTTTTTACAGAGAGGAAGAGAGATGGATAGAGAGTTAGAAACATTGATGAGAGAGAATCATCAATCAGCTGCCACTTGCACACCCCCATCGGGGATGTGCCCGCAATCAAGATACATGCTCTTGACCGGAATCGAACTTGGGACCTTTCAGTCCACAGGCCGACACTCTATCCACTGAGCCAAACCGGTTTCGGCCCAACCTGGGTTTTAATCCTTTCTCTTAAATCCTTTGAGATTAGGCTTCCTCCTCTGTAAAATGGAGATTGTAGTGTCTGTTTGAGGATTAAATGAGTTAGGGTTTACTATAACTCAATTTTAAGGCATATTTTTATGTTAAGAAAATTTTGTGAGAAAAGACAAATGCTTCATATCCCTTATTAGCTCTAAGAAACAGAACACAATAATTCACATATTTTACATTGTAACCAATGAACAAATGATTATATCAAAATCAATGTTTGAGTTTCACTTTTCTATTAAGTCTTAAATAGAGACTAGATGAGGAATTTGTCTTGGTGGTTAATAAAAACAAAAATCACTCAAGAACAGGGGAAATTTAGAAGAGTTACCCCATTTTCATAAGCATCTACTTTCCAAATAGATATCCTTAGGGACAATTATCCAAATTGTACTCAAAGGATTTAATTACAAATCCTTATATGGTGCTTGCTATGTATCAGCACTTTCTCACAGTGTTTCATAAATATTAACTCACTTAATCATCGTAACAAGCCAACACTGTAGGTAGGTTGTTATTTTTCTCATTTTGCAGATGAGAGAACTGAGGAGCTTATAGGTTAAGTAAATTGAAAAGATCATACAGCAAGTAAGTTGCAGAGCCAAGTTTAATATGCAGGAGTCTGACTCCAGTGCCCATTATTTTAACCAGTGGGCTGTGCTATTTTTTTTTCATATCAATACTTGTCTGTGATACAAGATTTTCTTCTTAGTCTATAAGAATCTAAATGTGTTATGTTTCTATGTTTCCTTTCTAGGTATTGATTTATATATGAGCCACTGAGGTTAACATGTTATATTAGAAGTTCAATTCACTAAGGATCCACAGAAAAGCATTATTTATATTTTTATACTGTATATATTAGGGGGTCAGGAATTTCTTAAAAGTGTAAGAGTAAGACAATACTAGTTACTGTCATCCAAAGAATTAATAAGATGAATACATGGTATGTGTTAGTTGTCTATGATACTGTGGCATCAGTATAATCTTAAAAATCATAATCTTTTCATTGATATATCTACTCAGGATTTTAAAAATGAGAGGATAAGATTCTAGATTATATTTTCTTTCTTCAGCAGGCCTTTCAAGAATTCTCCAAATAGATTTAGGTCACTCCAGGAACTGAAAGTTTACTGGAAATGACAGCCCATCAGCAATCCTGAGGTGGCCCATGAACTCCCTTTTTAAAATTTTAATAAAAGCTTTATTGATATATGATTCACATAGCCTTTTAGAGTATACAATGTCTAGGTTTGTAGTATGTTCCCAGGATTATGCAACCATAACGACTGTCTAATTTCAGGGCATTTTCATCACTTCAAAAGAAACCCATTACCTATATCTCCCTATTCCTCACTCTCCTCAGCCCTAACAACCACTAATCTGCTTTTTGGTCTCTAAGGATTAACTTACTCTGGATATTTCACATAAGTGAAATCATACAATATACAGTCTTTTGTGACTGACTCCTTTTAGCATGTTTCCAAGGTTCTTCCATGTTGTAGCAGATATCAGTATTTCATTTCTTTTTAAAATTGAATAATATTTTGTTGTTTACCCATTCATAAACTGATGGATATTTGGATGTTAGTTCCTCTTCTATTTGTTGGAAGCATTTGTGAAACAATTGCTAGAATTTACCAGTAAAGCCAGACTCATGTATTCTTTTTTTAATGTATTCTTTAGGCCACTAATGGTTTAAGAGTAGATCAGCAGCATCTGCCATCATCTATCCTAGGAGATGGTTAAAAATGCAAATTCTTAAGCTCTACCCCAGATGTATTGAATGAGAATCCCAGGGAGTAGGTCGAGCTGGGTTTTAATAAGCTCTACTGGTGACTGTAATGTATATTAATGTTTGAGAGGCCCTACTTTAGACAATTTCTAATGTTATTTCTACCAACGTTTATAGTTTTGATAGCTTCTGCCTCCCAGATTCTTTTAGGCTAAGTCCCTTTTTCATCTACTTAGCTTTCAAGTATTTGAAAACAACTACATTAACGCACCTGAATACTGTCTTTTTTTTAAAACAAACAAATACATTACTCATTTCTTTGGAAAAAGCATAGGAAGGGGTAGTATGGCATTGAACAGAAATGAAACCTTTGTTTTGTTCCATGATGCATCATCTCATGCTCAAAAAAATAGTGCTTGACACAAGGCATGTGCACAATAGATATTTATTGAATAAGATAATAAATATTATTGGCAAGTTAGATTACTATGTTTACCATATTAGTTAACACTTCTGGTAGAGAATAGCAGAAACTCACTAAATTAGCTTAAACAAAAACATGACATTTATCATATGAATACACAGATGTCTAAGTAACCAAGGGATTTAATTCAGAGAAAGAAGCACTGAGGAGAAACTACAAAATGTCTCTCTGCCTCTCATTTCTTCCTTTTCCCTGCATTTCTGCATTTTTCTTCTCTATTTTTCCATAGAGTTGACCAGTTTACATATCTTCAGAGGATCACAGTGTTCACAATAATATCAAGAGTACCTGATATTACAACTCATAGAAGAATTAATATGAATGAACTAGACTAGCTTAGTCTCAATTCCAAATTCCCAAAGGTAAAGACTTTTGTTCACACAGTTTAGGTTAGCATCTTTCCCAAGTTATTTTTGATTTGATCAAGGATTTTGTGTTTCAGTGTTTGAATATGGCTGACTCCACCCTTTGTAACCATGTGAATAAGGGACTATGGCATTGACTTTGAAGGTGTTGAATAAAAATTTTGGAAGGTATTAAATAGAATAATAGCTGTCTCATAACTTTGTTCATCAATCAATAACTTGCTTAATCAAAGATGTTTGGGAAACCTCAGCTGCTCAAAGGTCTGTCGCATGTTTTAGGTAATACAAAGAGATGATTTAACTTGAACTCTAAGGTGATACAAAGTTTAGAAAAAAGGTCAAGACGTAGGCCCCAAAAGCACAAACTACAATTCAAGTAGTGCATGCCAAGTATCAGTGAGAAGAATGAACAATCAGTTTATACAATCAACACTAAAAGCAGTAATCCCAAGGCATTCATTATTACATACCCCTAGGGAGGTCATGGGTGAAGACCTTACCTGTTCTACAGTGAGGTGGGTGCCCATTCCCCTTAGTAGAAACCTTGGCATACCTTCATTTCAGATGTTGGTATCAGGAACACTATGAAGCTTCCAGGGAAAGTGTGTTTGTATTTTATGAATATTGTGATACTCAATTCAACTGAGCAACTACATTTTTGCAACACTTTTGGCAACTCTGTAGGACCTCCTGGTTTGTATTATACACACTAACTGTTCCAGATTTGATTTCACTTTTCTATTCTTGTTTGTTACTTCTATGAATTTCCAGTTATTTACATTCTTACATGGTCATATTGGTGTATAGATTTCCATATATTATATGAAGTATTTTCCTAGTTTTTTTTCAAGGTCTTTTGTAAAATAAAATATAACCAACAACAACAACAAAAAACTAACCTCTGTCTTGCAGCATTCATAAGAGGGTGATTTCACTGTAGGAAAGAAGGATCAGAGGAGACCTTCTCACCATATTTTACCTTGGTCCCCTCTGGATCTTTAACACTTATGTCTGACCATTGTTGGGAATGACAAATTAAAGTTACCGGGAAATGCTTTGCTAACATAATTTTATGTTTTCCATTGTAAAACATCCCTTAAGCTATTCAATGTAAATGTTACTTAATAACCTGGGTAGTTGCCCAAATAGCTAGGTTCTTCTGATGGCATAGACATGACAGTATTATTTTGTTTCAGAAGGTTGCCTAAGGAGCAATAGAATTTGAAAACGTGAGGAGCGCTATTTTTGTTTGTTTGTTTTGGCATTTTCTATAGAGTGTTCGCTCAGCTGTCCGCAGCATCTGTGTCTGGTTAGTTCAGTTAATTAGAGCACCGTGCCAATGACACCAGGGTCATGGGCTTAATCCCCTAGTGGACTCCTTGACTTTGTTTCTGTGCCTTAGCCGAAGACTCTGCTTCTAGTCACCTGCCTCAAGCATGTGGTCTGTGTTGTCCACAGGACTCTGGGCCAAAGTGTCTGCCCTTTGGAGTGCACACAATGCCAAGTTATCATCTCTTAAAATCTCTCTCTTTCTCTCTCTTTCTCTCTCTGTCTGTCTGTCTGTCTCTATCTCTGTCTCTGTCTCTTTCTCACTATCTCCCCAGTCCCACTGAGAAGAAGTATCTCAAGGCACAGACTGTCTTTCGGAAAGGTCAGTTAAGCAACTTGCCTTCTTTGCATGCAGAGAGGACAGTGCTTTCACTGCAGTGAGATACCAGAATGTGGCTGGCTTTTTAGTTGGATGCATGAACTCTGGGATCATCAATCAATTCTCATTTGATTCCACAAAGCCCCTCTACTGCAAAGCATCCAGGCCTCTCCAACCGATATGACTCATGGGACACTTCTGATTAATACTAATCAGGTAAATGGCTTAGCTATAGTTAATGGTGCCTGCTCTGCGGCCGCCACAACAAGAATTAATAACAAATCCCACACTTGTATTTGCAAATCAGAGGAAAGATGCTAAGGGTCTGACACGCTCTAATCTTTCTGATTTAATGGAATCGTGTTAGAGCCCAGAGAGTGCGAAGATTGGGAGACTGAAAAAAATTCTCTGTCACATCCCTGGCTTTAAAGATCTGAGCTCCCTCTAATACTCTGTCAACAGTTCACTGTCATCGGGGCTTTATAGGACAGGACAGCGCCGGTGACACACCACCCAGGAAAGAGATACAAGAGCAAGCGGTTCATTAGTGCAGATAACACACGTGAGGCTTAATCTCTGTGGAGGGAGACAAAAATGTAACAGGCATCTTATCATAACGAGCTGGCGAGTGTGTCTTAAAGGCACAGGAACGATTTCATTTAGTCTTTGGGTGACCTTTACCGATTCAATGTCAGATTCTCTAAGTGCTGAAATATTCAGCACTGGGCAATCCCCAGGATAAGGTCTCGGGGCTTTTTGTAGCCAACTGCAAAGTGTACCAAAGCATCACGAAGAAGTGGGATCCCAGATATCTGAAATACTTACTGGTAGTCCTGGTGGCAGAGGAAATCCCTGCTGAAGTGATGGTAAAAGTGCCCCTAAACCTACTGCTGATTTTTAAATATATATATATTTTTATTGATTTCAAAGAGGAAGGGAGAGGGAGAGAGAAATAGAAACATCAAGGTCAAGGATGAAAGAAAATCATTGATCAGCTGCCTCCTGAATGTCCCCAACTGGAGGTCAAGCCCGCAACCCAGGCCTGTGCCCTGATCAAAATTGAACCTTTTCCTCCTGGCTCATAGGTCTGTGCTCAACTACTGAGCCACACTGGCCGAGCTTGTTGCTAATTAGCCTTCTGCATCCTTCCTAAGAGGATTCTTTACACAGAGCCAATTCTTCAGAATCTTTTTTTTTTCTTTTATGGTCTGTTGAGACACATCAACAACCATTTAACACCGAGCCTATCATTTTAACTGAAGAAAAAATAGCTCAGAATCAAATAAGATTGTAAAGACAACTGAGATTTGAGTACCCACTTTATTGTCACAGCAATGTTAATTACGGTGTGCTAAATACTAAAATAAGTTAAGCTTCTATGTCCATTAAAGGACTAGAAACCCACATTTAGAAAAATAAACATGCTGTTGCCACTTATCACAGTAAGTAAGAGTGGTCAGGATGGTCAGGTAAGTCAAAAGCATGATGACATTGTTTGGGGGTGGGGGGGGGAGAAACACAGCTCTCAGCTGGAAGAAAAAGAAACGAAGTTCATTCTACCAGGCAAGGAGATGAGCATGAACTAAGCAGATGTGAGACAGCCAGCCACAGAATTTGCGATTATCATAAGAAACTCCTGTGGCGTACTGACACTTACTTATACAGAAGCAGCCAATACAACTAGAGTCAGGAGAACCACCAGCATAGAGGGATGTTTTCGGAGCAGACACCAAGCACCCTGGAGGCAGGAGCTATGGCAAGAGCACTCATGATGGACCCCACTTGGTGGTGGAGTAGAGGTTCCCAAAGAGGCCTCTGCCATGGTCAGTGGCCAGGAATGTGAAGACAGAGACAAAGGTGTCTGTAAAATCTCAACACGGGATTTTAAAAAGGCAGTATATTAAAAAAGGCATTTGTAAAAGCTGCCTTGCATACTCGGCATGGTTATTTTTCTAAATGTGGTTTTCTAGTCCTTTAATAGACATAGAAGTTTAACGTATTTTAGTATTTAGCACACGATAATTAACATTGCTGTGACAATAAAGTGGGTACTCAAATCTCAGTTGTCTTTACAATCTTATTTAATTCTGAGCTATTTTTTCTTCAGTTAAAATGATAGGCTCAGTGTTAAATGGTTGTTGATGTGTCTCAGCAGACCATAAAAGAAAAAAAAGATTCTGAAGAATTGGTTCTGTGTAAGGAATCCTCTTAGGAAGGATGCAGAAGGCTAATTAGCAAAAGCCCGGCCAGTGTGGCTCAGTAGTTGAGCACAGACCTATGAACCAGGAGGAAAAGGTTCAATTCCGATCAGGGCACAGGCCTGGGTTGCAGGCTTGACCTCCAGTTGGGGACATGCAGGAGGCAGCTGATCAATGATTTTCTTTCATCCTTGACCTTGATGTTTCTATTTCTCTCTCCCTCTCCCTTCCTCTTTGAAATCAATAAAAAATATATTTTTTTAAAAATCAGCAGTAGGCTTAGGGGCCTACTTTTACCATCACTTCAGCAGAGATTTTCTCTGCCTACTTCTCATATGACAACTGGCAGACACAATCTGAACAGCCATCCTTAAGACAGAGACCAATTCCCTGAGTCTGAGTGAGACCTCGTTAGTGCCCTTAATAGAGAGTTAGAAATGGAGGTATGTTTGGTGTATTCTCCATGTGACTGCATTTGGATACATCAAATATGTCCCCATACTTCCCACATTCCCTGCAATCCAGTTATGTAACAGCAACAACTTTGGTAACTCTGTGAGTGCCAGGAGAGAACATATATAGGTTAAAATAATCTTTGTTACTTGTAGAGAGAGGCTACAGTGTTTGGACAGGTTCAATCCTGGGACTAATGAAAGGGCACGATCCTCTCGTGGCAAAGCCTCATGCAAGTCCCAGCACAATTATAGCCAAAGGCTGTAGTTGTAAGCTTGACCTTATGGTCTGAACCTGTGGTCCCACGTGGCTGAGTGATGTGGGCTTGATAGAGTTCAGGTGAATGTAATTAAGTAGATTGGAAACCTGAGAGAACATTGTAAACATCTTGACCACGCCCTTACTTTGCCTCATGGAATATGGCTATATAATAAAGACTTTGTTTGTAGGCTGTGGTACTGTCTCTCCATCAGAGAGCAGCGTTCCACCTAGACCCAGCTTTATTCTCTTGTCTGTCTTTTCTAAATCCTTCACAGCCCCCTCTCAGGTTCACCATGGCCATGCTGGCTTGGCACAGTTACCTATTCTAGCTCTCAGAAATCCATGGTTCTAATGATAACAGATGAGACCCATGATGTCCAATACTGCAACCACTAGCTCTGTGTGGCTGTTTATATTTAAATTAATTCAAATTAATTAAGAATTTAGTTCTTCCACCACACCAGCCACCTTTCAAGTGCTCAATAAGCATCTATCATTACCATACTGGACAGAAGTAGAATAGCACATTTCCATTAACTTAGACCTTGCAATTGGACAGGCTTGAATTAGATGGAGTGTCATTCATCTTTCTTACTCCAGCACCAGCACCCAGTGAGAGTTTGTTGACTGCTTCATGTAGCCTGCTCAGCTAGAATAGACTCTGAGCTCAATTGTTTTTTCTGCCTGCCTCTCCCAACAATCCCAGGCTCTCTGTAATTCATGCTGCTCTCCCAGTTCCCAAAAAACTAAAAGTACACCTCCACGTGCAGAGTTTAGAAAGTCAATGAACCAAGCCTTCCTTCCTCCCTTTCTCCCTTTCTCCCTCTCTTCTTTTATCTTTTTTTTCTATGTCCTTTTCCCCTCCCTCCCTTTTTATCTCAACTGCATTTTATTTCTATTACTGCAGGGAACCTTGCAAAACTTGGGTGGACTGGAGATTTAAGCTGCATAGAGAGGAAATGTCTTCAATGGAGAGTTTTCCTGAATTCATCACTCCATGTTTGTGCCTTATGAGGAAGAAGCTCTGAGCACTGGCAAGCTGGGAGGGAGTTCACACCCTGAGGTCTGCCCTCGGGGTGTGAACTCTGAGGGCAGACCTCAGAGTCCGGTGGAGTGCTCTAGCAGGTGGTGCAGGGTTAAAAAGAGAGGAGATGGTTCTTTACCTGTGTGACATAAAATTGGTTAATTTGTAAAGTGCCTTTTTGCTAGCTACCCTGGAGGCTAATCCAGTACAAGGTCTCAGGGGCCTGACTAGTATTAGATAAAAATTCATTTTAACACAGGGTACCACCTTCTTCCGTGTTAGGTCATTTATAATTTGGGGGCACGTTCTTTGATGGAATTAGTTTTCCAGGTTTCTGGTTGTGAGATATCCCCACAATGTGAAAATCAAGATTTCTTCATGTCAAAGACATTTCTGACATTACACTTATATTTGTAGGTGGCTTAGTAACTTTCAAAATCTTTTACATACATTTTACATAATTCTCACTAATATCCTATGAGTTGATATCATGATTCCCCTTTTCAGGTCAACAAAACTACATGAAGGAAACAATGAAAAAATCACAAAGCAAATCAACCCAGGCTTCAATTTTTCAATCCTTTATAATTTTTTCTAGGAACAGTAAAAATTAAAAACAAACAAACAAACAAAACCTCAAAATTCTTACACTCTGTGCCCATCAACAATGTCCTTTTTATGTGTGTCATTCTTTTATATTTCTTATTCTTGGTTTAGAAATCACTACCCTGTTTCCCTGAAAATAAAACAATGTCTTATATTAATTTTTGCTCCCAAAGATGCGCTAGGTCTTTTTTTCAGGGGATGTATTATGTTTCCACGAAGTAGGTCTTATTTTTGGAGGATGTCTTATTTTCTTTCGGGGATGTCTTATTTTCGGGGAAACATGGTAGCTTTCAAATTGAGAAAGTGTTTGGTCAAGAATTGAGAGTCTTGTGATGATAAGTAAAATTCAGAATCACCAATGTCAGGCACTACAGAAGGTATAGGACATGGAAACCAGTGTCTTGCCCCAAAACATGAAGAATTTGGACACAATCCTTTACAACTCTATTAGATAAATGAAACCAACCAAATTAACTCACTAATTCATCCACAGAGAGGCAAGCTAAAAGATTAACTGATTCTCTTTCCCTCTTCCCCCCCCACCCCCCACACACACCACCAAACTCACAGGCAATTGTAGTATCAGGTTTAAATTGCTAAGGTTTAGAAAAGTATAAAAGTGCTGCATTATCTGATAAGTAATTTAAAAATGCTTTATAAGAAATATTGCAGTAAAAGCCACGTTCTTGTTCACAACTGGGTAAACTGAGGCCTGTTTGGGGAATGGAAGGTGGCCTTCTTATCCCTGTCCATTAACTCACCAAGCCAATAGATGAGAAGGCCTATGAAGTTTAGGTGCAAACGGCAATCAGGTACAACCCAGAATTACTAAAAACTATTAATATCACTTGATATTTTGCACAAAAGGCTTATTCATCTGGCAGGTATTTAATTCATTCTCATTACATGCCTTATTCCTTCTGCATGGTTGCCTGACTGACTAAACACAAAAATATAAGCAGGCTGAATAATCTGAACCAAAAATAAAGATGTACCTTCTTCCTCAATGTGGATTGCCCATATAATTGCTCCAATATGCCTCTTCATGGCACCTTGCTGATAAAGCTTTAATTATTTTTCAAGGCCACAGATAGAAGAAAATGCAAACCAAAGCTATATTCTCCCTGGATGCTTCCCAAGAGGGAAACCCCCAGAAACTGGAGAGAAATGAAGAATCATCTTGCATCAAAATAAAAAAAATTGCCTCCAGAGGAGCAGGGCTGGTGAGAATCCCTTTGACCACATTTTCCAGAGCAGCGTTGTATCCATTAATTACCTAATCCTCTGTGCCTTATTAGCCCTCTTAGAACCCTTTAGATACCTAATTCCCTTATCCTAAAGGCCTCAGAATTGGGGCTAGTAGTCCTTTGGTCCCAATTAGGTCCACGTGTGGCATATTGTGCTGCAAATCTCTGCAGCGCATTTGCGCTAATTATGAACATTAATTATAGGAGAGCCCTGGGAGCTGAATGCCCATTTCAAAGTCATGTGTGGAGCTAAGCACAGTTCACAAACTCCAAAGCACAGCAAGGCAGGCTCAGGTTTTACAGAGTCAAGAAGGAGAAAGAAACAGACATAGAAACAATCAGACAGGCAAGGAGGACTAATAAAGAGTCTTGAACACAAGGGAAAAATGAAAAGGGCCGATGCCCACTGAGTTTGCATAAATGGGCACAAGGTCAGAGATAAGCATCGAAACATCCACCCAAAGGCCCCTACAATTCTTTTTCTCTAAGGTCAGGTTTGGTCTCGGGAGACCAGCGTGCACTGAGTCTATGGCTGAGGGTCAGGTGATGTTAGCCACGGGGAAAAGAGTTCAAAGCTGGGACCAAGAAAGGGCTATCCTAGGAAATGATTAAACTATAAAGATATTTTAAAGTAATATAAATTTATTCCAAGGCTGCATGCAGTGTGCTAGGTTCTGTACTGGGTAGGAGTAGCTAACTTTTGTTGTGCATTTGTAACATGTTAGAGACTATTTCAAGCACTTTACATGCATTTATACTTTGTCACAACTAGTACATAACATTATTCTTATTTTATAGATAATTTTTATATAGCTTACTCAAGAACACACTTTGCACATGCCTGACTCAAGGTTCACATCCAAGCAGTCTGCATTCAAAGTCCACAAGTTGCTGTTTGCTAATGAACATCATGCTATTCTTTTGCAAGAGATAGGACAAGGTAGATGAAGCAAGATCCCATCCATAAGTGAATTCCTAGCCTGGGGTATTTATTAGTCATGTAGTCTAGAATATAAATAATTCCAGCCTGGGCATAATACAGAGGCTTAGATGACACTGGATCCTATTTCTGCATGTCTAAGCTCCTTCTTTCTTCAGCACAATCAAGTTTTCTTTTTCTACTGACTTTAAATACAAAAATATAGATAAGCTTAAAGTTAAAGAACAGAAAAAGGCATACCTTGAAGGTATAAAAAAGGACTTAAATAACTAAATTTATCAGACAAGGCCACCTTCAAAATAAGTAATGTTATAAAAAATAAAGAGGGTCATTAAATAATGATTACAGGATCAGTTCATCAGAAGATATAGAAATTCTAAATATGCATGCATTAAGCACAGAATTCTAAAACACATGAGCCAAATGAACAGAAAGGAGAGAAAATGTAGACAAACCCATAATCATAGTTGAAGAGTTAGTTGATAGAATTAGTAACCAGAAAATCAATGGTAATATAAAAGATGTAAATAATGCTATCTACCAAATTGACTTTATTGTCATTTATAAAGTACTCCATTTAGCATCTTCAGAGTACAGTTTTTTTCTAGTGTAGAAATCATTCTCCAGGCTATACCATACACTAAGCTACACAAGAAGTGTCAGTAAATTTTAAAATGTTGATATACCGTATTTGCCGGCGTATAAGACGACTTTCGACTTTTTGGCCCTGAAAAATATGCCTCCAAGTGGGGAGTAGTCTTATACGGCGAGTATATAACAAACTCTGTATTTTTAGTGGAAATGTTAGGGGGTCGTCTTATACGCCCAGTCGTCTTATACGCCGGCAAATACGGTATATCAAGTATGTTCTTGGATCATAGCAGAATTAAATTAACTATGAATTTAAAGAAATCAATCAGGACAATATCCAATTGTTTGAAAATTAAACAACATAATTCTAAGTAACCAATAGGTCAAAGGATAAATCATAAGCATCATTAGAAAAAATTTGAACTAAGTGAAAATGAAAACACATTTAAAAATCTGTAGAACACAGCTAAAGTAGTGATTGAGTGAAATTTATAGCTTTATATGCTCATATTAAAAAGTATAATACTTTAAAGTTTATGACTTTAACTTCTCATAAGAAAAGGAAGAGTGAATTAAACTCAAAGTAAATATAATAAAGGCAACAATACAGATCAAAACAGAAATAAGTGATAAAATAAAAAATTTTAAATTATGAAACCATCTGACCAGCATGGCTCAGTGATTGAGTTTCAACCTATGAATGAGGAGACCATGGTTCAATTCCAGAACAGGGCACATGTCTGGGTTGCAGGCTTGATTCCCATTGGGGGGCATTCAGGAGGCAGCTAATCAATTATTCTCATCATTGATGTTTCTATCTCTCCCCCTCTTTTCCTCTCTGAAATAAATGAAAGTATATATTTAAAATGTTATGGAACCAAAATCAGGGTCTTTAAAAAGAATAAAAATTAATAAACTTCTAGTATATTGATAAAAACAAAAGAAGATAACACAAATTACCAATATTGAGAATGAAAAGAAAGGCCATTATTACAGACGCTACAAATATTAAGTAAATATTATAAACAACTTTATGCCAATAAAGTACTCAAATTAGATAAAAAATACAAATTCCTTGAAGAGAAAAATTATCAAGGCTGGTTCAAGAGAAAATAAAACATCAGATTAGCCACTACATATATTTTTAAATGATATTTCAATTTAACAATTTTTACAAAATATTCTTACTATTCTAAATGGATTTACTGGTGAATTCTATAAAACATTTAAGAAAAAAATAATACCATTATTGAGCCTTTGCTTTTATAAAGAAAAGATTGCTTCTCAATTTGTGAGTCTGATATTACTCTCTTACAAAATCAGACAAAAGCATTGCATGAAAGAAATTACAGACAGACATCTCTGATGAGTCTAGATACAAAAATTATTAATAAAAGGTATAGAATTGAATCCAACAATACATACAAAGGATAATGCCTCATGTCAGTTAATTTAATTCCAAGAATGCTAGGATTTTTAACATTCAAAAAGCAATAAATATAATTAGTCTTATTAGCACAATAAAGGAGAAAAAGCATCCAATCATCTCACTAGTTGCAGACAAGCATTTGTCACAATCCAGTATGCATTCATTATAAAAACTTACACCAAATTAAGAATACATGGGAACTTCTGTAAACTAATAAAGGTCATTTACTAAAAACTTACAGCTAGCTTCACACTTAATGGTGAAATACTGCATGCTTTCCTCCCTAAGATTAGGAACAAGGTAAAAATGCCTGCTCTTGCCACTTCCTTTTATCTTTGTAGAGAAGCAATAAGAGTTGAAAATATTAATGAATGGAATACTGATTGGAAATGAAATGTATAAAACCGATTTACAGGTGGCAGGCAGTATATATATATTCCCATTCATTTGAAATTCTACAGAAGACAAACTTTTATAGTTAACAGAGTGAGAGATTTCTGGGGCTAGGTTAGGAGATTGACCAGGAAAAGGCATAAGGGAATCTTTTGGGATGATGAAGATGTTTTGTGTGTTGCTCAATGCATCATGTTATGTAAGTATATGCATTTGTCAAACTCACTGACCTGCACATTTAAAATGAATACCTTTATTGATGTCAATTATATCTCCATTAATTAGAAAAAACCCCCACAGTATTTTTCAATACCATCAGGAAGCAAATAAAAAGTACAAATTCCAGTGATGAAAATAGTCAAGGGGATATAAAGCACAGCATAGAGAATATAGTCAATAATATTGTAATAATTGTGATTGGTGACAAATGGGTAGTTTTATCAGGGTGATCACTTCATGAGATAAATATCTAATCACTATGTTGTAGACCTGAAGCTAATGTCATATTGTAAACAGTAATTTAAAAATACATTTAAAAAAGAAACAAGTAGAAAGTGAAAATTGTGCAAGAAACTCTTTAGAACAGCCAAACAATAAGTAATCTAAAGATAAATATTTCAAAATACATGTAATATAACCAATGAACATGGACACTGGGGCAGTTGGGGCTTGTCCTGAGGGGTGGCAGTGGCTTGGGGGGGGGGTTGATTGGGGAAAAGGAGACATATGCAATACTTTAAACAATAAAAAAATACATGTAATAAAGATTTATCATTGAGAAAATTAATAATAACATATAAATACAAATAAATGAGGCAATATGCTATATTTGTGAGTGGAAATAATTATATTAAGATAAAATTTTTCTCCAAATGAAAATAAAATTTCTAAGCAATTACATAAAATATTATAATAGAGCAGTGGTTCTCAACCTTTCTAATGCTATGACCCTTTATTACAGTTCTTCATGTTGTAGTGACCCCCCAACCATAAAATTATTTTTGTTGCTACTTCATAATTGTAATTTTGCTACTGTTATGAATTGTAATGTAAATATCTGTGTTTTTTGATGGTCTTAGGTGACCCTGATAGTGGTTCTCAACCTGTGGGTCACAACAGCTGCTATAGAGCCTAAGTCCATCAGAAATAATAGATATTTACATTATGATTCATAACAGTAGCAAAGTTACAGTTATGAAGTAGCAACAAAAATAATTTTATGGTTGGGGGTCACCACAACATGAGGAACTGCACTAAAGGGTCGAGGCATTAGAAAGGTTGAGAATTGCTGAAACCGGTTTGGCTCTGTGGTAGAGCGTTGGACTGTGGACTGAAAGGTCCCGGGTTCGATTCCGGTCAAGGGCATGTACATTGGTTGCGGGCACATCCCTGGTAGGGGGCGTGCAAGAGGCAGTTGGTCGATGATTCTCTCTCATCGACGTTTCTAGCTCTCTATCTCTCTCCCTTCCTCTCTGTTAAATATCAATAAAATATATTTTTTTTAAAAAAAGAAAGGTTGAGAACCACTGTAATAGAGGTTTTCATGAAAATTGATAAACTAATCCTAAAACTGAAATGGCAGAGCCAAGTCCAAGACTACCTAAGAAGCTGTGATATGAGGAATCCCTGCAATGTTTATCAATGCTTATTGACAAATATATTCATTAAGGCAGCGAGGTACTGACACTGGAAGTGGAAAAAAGACCCATGAAACAGTAGACTTAGAAACAAACTCTTGCCTATATAAATAAAGCACATTAAAGAGCCGTGTTTTAAATTAGTTGAACAAGCATAATGTAATCAACAGATAATGTTATAATCATTGAAAAATATGGATTTATACACACATGCACTGAGTGGCCAGATTATTATCTCTGAATGCATAATAATCTGGCCACTCATTGTTATCCTATATAATAAAAGGCTAATATCCAAATTGTCCCCTCGACCAGGAGTTGGACCAGCATGCAGGTCAGCCAACCGCCCATGTCCCCTCACCCTAGCCATGCACAAATTCATGCACCGGGCCTCTAGTGTGTGTGTGTGTGTGTGTGTGTGTGTGTGTGTGTGTGTATTGAGTGGCCAGATTATTATGCGTTCAGAGACCATAATAATCTGGCCACTCAGTGTATAACAAAATGATATTTCTATCACATACCATTTTTAAAAATCAATTCCAGATAATTTAAAACCTAAATGTAAAAAGCAAACTTTATTTCCAGACAAGAATATAGAAAAATTTGAAAGTATTTTTACAAACTTGCAGTAGAGAAGGGACCTCCTAAACAAGACACACACATGTACACACCCAAACCCACACCATAAAGGGAAAGATGGATAACTTTGCCCTCATTAAAATTAAAATCTTCACAACTAAAAATATAAAGTAAGTGAAAACATAAGTATTGGTAATATATATGAAGATTAGTTACCAGGATGATAAGCCCTCCTTTGAAGCATGAGTTAAAATTATCCATAGGAAATATATCTATATATATTTATGAAAATATATATACACACACACACACAGTGTGGGAAATGTGAACTATCATTCAGTGCTAATAAGTATAAAAATTGGCACTGTGAAAGGCAGGTTGGCACAATCTAATAAAATCAAAGATAGGATAACATAATCCAGGGACTATACTCCTAGAGAATTTCTTGTATAATGTGCTCATGCAGATATATACAAGAATGCTTATTGCAGCATTGTTTTTAACCAAGAAAAATTATAAACAACTTAAAATTATCAACAAAGGAGGAATAAACTGTAGTGTAGTCATACACTAAAGTTCCATTCAGATAATAAAATAAACTTAATGTATCTATAATGATATGAATTAAAATACACTAAATTTAAAAAGCAAGTTGCTTACAAAGACAGTTTATATGCAGCCTACACATACAAATACAATTTGCATACATTTAAAAATACACAGAGTAATAACCCATATGCTTATGGATACATCAATGGGCATTAAAAGTATGCCAAGTGTGCTACTGATATGCTACCAACCCCAGAATAGTGGCTGTCCATGGCCAGAGGGAAGGTGAATGAGAGTGATGGAGTTAGTCTTTACATTATGGCTTTAAATTTCTTTGAAATTAAAAAGAAAAAAGATGTGGAGCAAATATGTGAATGGTTCACATTTGATAAATTTGGATGTTGGGTTTATTGGGCTTCCTATATTATTTTCAGTATTCTTTGTTTATTTGGAAAAAAATTCCAAATTTAAATAACAAAATTCCATTCTGAAGAAGGCCTTCAATTATTGACACAGTCTGCCTTGAGGCATTCTGCTTAGATGCTAAGGAAGCTTTTAGTGAGTGGAGGCCTGGATTTTGCCCTAGAATGTGGTGTTTGTAGTCACAGCTGCTATTGCTTATTTCTTGTTTCCTTTCGTTTTTGTCTTCTTAATCCCTGCATTAATTTCTCCTTGGCTGAACCATCTGAGTAGAATTTTATTTTCCTGCTGTGACCGCACCTGCTTTCTCTGTGAAGATGTTGGACAGTGAGCCCGATTATTTTTGTGTGTTTCATGTCCAGGGTAGACTAAGGACTGACGGGCACTTCCTGCCTGAGAACGTCAGGCCTCTTGCACATCTTTACCCGGCTGTGGAGATAGTCCTTCTCACTCTACAAAGTCAGGAGCTGACCTTCTAGTGAGCCTCCTGGGACTGGAATCCCAACCCTGCTGCCTACTAACTGTGAAATCTTGGGAAAACTACCTACCCTCTCTGTTCCTCGGTTTCCTCATCTAGACAGTGGGCTCACAAACACTTATCTCACAGGGTTATGTGAAGATTAAACAAAACAATGCATGTGCCAAGTGCTCTGAATAACCAAGTATAAGTACTTCACTGGACACCCTGAAGTCTGAAGTCTGAATTCCAAGGAGTCATGAACTCTTGTATAGTTTCCTCCTGTTCTCCCCCCCTTCTCTCTCTTTCTCTCATCAGCTTGATTGTTTTCACCTCTGTGATACAGAGCCTCCAAAAGGAAGTAGCGTTGCAATAATAACAACAAATAAGTTAGGAAGAATTACTCTCCCATCTCTCTTGTAAATGTTGACAGGTTCCATCCTTATATTACAATCCCAATTAAAGGGAAATTCCCCACCAGGCCATAAACCTAAAATGAAAAAACCCTATAGGGATGCATAAGCCTCTTCCGTGAACAAACCTGCTATTTATCCTCTTTTTGTCACCGCTTAATGTGCACTCAAATCCCCGCTGACCCAATCCTGCGAGCTGATGAAGAAGTAAAGCTACAGGCATCCATCCGCGGGTCTGTCAAGATGTTTCTTGTAACGAGTCTCCCATGGATTTGATTATTATTGAGTATTAATTATTAATGGTATTTCCTGCAGGAGGCCCGCACAGGCTTCTTTCCCCCCCCCCCCCAACCTCTATTTTGAACTGAAATTAAAAAAAATAACTGAGAATCTCCCCCAGAGGAGGGGGAGGAGAAAAAGAAAGAAATCCAAGGGATTCCTCCCTTGCCTTTAGCCTTGCACTGCTTGCAATGCTGGGGCTGTTCTCACAATTAAGTGTGGGGACAAGACCCTTGTTTAGCCTCCTGGGTGCCGCTAGCTGCAACCATCACTCTCAAAACCACAAAGAGAGGACAAAAGCTCAGGCTGCTGCACCCCTCTCCCCTCTCCTGGGCATCCTGCTCTACCCTTGTCTTCTTTGGCAATTAATTTCCTTTGATGGTTATGTTCATTCTTATGGCTTCCTAATGTTCGGAAGTATTTGGCAGATTAGCATCATTTAACTTTCCTTTCCCTACGGGGGAGTAGGGGGCAGGGAGGGGGTAAACTGGTGAGAAACAGCTGGAAGAGGCAAGAATGAAAATCAGAATTCTGTGCCAAGCATGTCGATGGGACAGTGAGAGATGGACAAGCCTGGAGAAATGAAAAACCAATCCTACATAATAAAAGGGTAATATGCAAATTGTTCCCTTGACTAGGAGTTCGACTGGAGTTCAGCCAGGGGGTGGCCTAACAGCCAATCACCCCTGGACCTCTCCAGTGCCCCACCAGCCCTGCCTCTGATCAGCCCTCCCACCTCCTCTTCCCCCAACCAGCCTGGCGCCATTGGCCTCTATCATGGTGGCTGGACCCCACCTGTGCAAAATTTGGTGCACCGGGCCTCTAGTTGAAATATGACAATAAGATCCCATTCATGGTGCAGACCCCCTCCCACACACTGCATAGTTTTAGCCTCAATTCACTGCTGACAGGCCATATGTTGCTTCTAAGCCATGTTTTAAAGACGGCTACACCTGTCATGGTGTCTGGGAGGTAAAGACAGAGCAGATGTTGAGATTTTGTGCCACGGAAGGGAGAAATTCATCTTGTCTAGCAGAAAGCAGCCTGCTCACACATGGCCTGAAGGGGTCCCTGCTCCATTGCCACGCTCTATCTTTCCCACAAGCCGGGGGGGGGGGGGGCCCTGCGTGGTGCACAGATGGAAAGATGGAATTTAATCCTACCGGCGTTCAGTCAAAACAGAATAATATGTTTAATGTGCCGGCAGTGCACTCGAATGGAGAGATTCATGAGCTCCTGAGAGGCGAGGGATCCCAACCCAGGCTTTGCTATCCCCTAGCATACATAAGCTTAGAAATCACAGTGGAAAACAGGGATAAACCCGGGCTAAAATCTTCACCTGCTCCTCCATGTTGCTACTTTAAGTTTAAGCCTTTCTGACAAAGGTATGGCTTACCAAGAGAACACATGAATTAATGCAAAAATGTCAGGAGTCCCGAGCTTAATGACAGAGGAGGATAATTTGGCTACAGTGTCCATGGAGGAAGTAAGTGCTCCTGAATGGCAGATGCATTCAGTAGGGTGGAACCTCACAAAGGAAGCCCCCAGAACATCCACGTAAAATCCAATGAATAGCAATCACCTGGTTAATAACTCTGCTCACAAAATAACAGCACTCCTTGCACAGAGATGGGGGTAAAGCCTGGAGGTAAACATTCTAAGCTGCTACTGGGTTAGGATAGTAGACTTGTGGGTAATCATTGTCGCTGTTTTCATTTTTTCCTAACGCAATTACATATCTTTATAATGATGGATATTTTTTTTATAAAGAGGCTACAGAGGCCTCTCTCTTATTTCAGCTCTCCGGTGCCTAAGCAAAGTCATGTAATAGAATTTTTTTCATATTACTTTCCATGAGTCCAGTTAAGAACCCCAAAGTTAATCAAATTTGTGGTTGATTAAATGAACCATTTGGGAGGATTTAAGAAAACCCTTTATTCAGTATGCATCACGGTTAGCCAAGAGAGTTGAATCAGCTAATACTGACGATGCTAGCATGAGGCTACAGAGGCATATCTCTCTCTCTCTCTCTCTCTCTCTCTCTCTCTCTCTCTCGTGTGTGTGTGTGTGTGTGTGTGTGTGTGTGTGTGTTTGAGAAAGAGGGAGAGAGAGAGAGAGAGAGAGATTCTCTACATTGGGATGCATCAGAATCACCAGGAGAGCTTATTAGAAATGTGGATGCCTGGGTCCCATCTTAGTCCTCTTTAAACAAACAAACAAACAAACAAATAAACAAACAAGTAAAAAAAATAAATAAAATGTAAAAACACAGTCCTTGATTAACATAACCTTTATTCCTCAGAACTGTGTACTAGTACACAGTGTGAGGTTGTCCAGCAAGCTGTCAGCCTCATGTGGCATTACTATATTTATGTAGGACACTGCAAACATATTACAAAAGAGCACTGCTTTCTATATAATTTTGCCAGAAAACCTCAGCAATCATGCATGGATCTGACGCTTTCATAAACAACTTTAAACTCTGCACTTTTCTCTCTTGAATGTGATTTTCAATATCCAAATAACAAAGCCCAGTGTCTGCAGAAACTCAACTTGTTTCTGTCCATATTTCACGCGTATGTACACCACTTCTACACGCACAACATCAAAGAGGAGTCTAGACACCCGCACAGACCCACGATTCTCTTACTGTTATCTAAATCCAGTTAACTTAGAAAAAAACCAAAGTTAATCAAATTTGTGGTTGATTAAATGAACCATTTGGGAGGATTTAAGAAAACCCTTTATTCAGTATGCATCACTGTTAGTCAAGAGAGTTGAATCAGCTAATACTGACGATGCTAGCATGAGGCTACAGAGGCCTCTCTCTTATTTCAGCTCTCTGGTGCCTAAGCATAGTCATGTAATACAGTTTTTTCATGTTAGTTTCCATGAGTCCAATTAATAACATTTTTTAAATCTTGGTTTCAGTGCTACCTCAAGCACAACTGATTATGTGAGTGCGCGTGCGCGCGTGCACACACACACACACACACACACACACAGGGAATATACATCAATTAGGGCTCTGAAGCTTGCCACCACATTTGCATATGAATGTGGTGATCCCTGATAGTGTGTTTTTTAAAGACACTGTCAATGAGATTGAATGTCTCCAGCTAACCTCACAGTGCTGGAAGAAAAATGCCAAGACACTTCACTTTGGTTTTGTTTAAGCAGGAGCTATTGATGCAAAGGAAACTCATTTCCCCTGCCTTCTGCCTGTGCCACTCGGTGACTGATGGCCCATTGAGTCAGCTGGCTCTTCTGCCAGGGCTGGCAGCTGCCCACTCTCTGGGACCTGGGCTGGCTCCCAGAGCTGGAGCACAGGTTTCCACAACTAATCAGCGTCTTCAAGGAGGGACTACCCATTTGTTTGGCTCTATGTAGGACAAGCTCTTTGAACTTGAATGGTGTCCATTTTTCACAGCCCAAGCCTCTCTAGATAGATAGAACGTATTAACAATAATAACACCTTACATTGACTAGCCCTCTTCTCAGAGCACTTGCCCATCCATTTTGTCTATTGCCAGTATTGTGGTTTGTAATGCACACTAGTTTTTCAACTGACATGCAATTCTATGGCGTGCTAGTGTCCTGGCCTAGGATTCTCTTATTCCTCACAGACCCCAGCTCAATATCCTCACCAGCTGAAACTGCATCCCTTTATCTACCTGACACCCAGGATGATACCCAGTCTGAAAATGGTGTCAACCCACTCTTTTTTCAAAGGTCTGTCTAGCACTCTGACCTGGTGATTCTCCAATCTTCAGAGCAGGGCCCACTTAACCCCACCTAAATTATCAGCTTTCTAAGAAACTCTGAGAAAAAGCGTGTCCCAGGGAATGTTGAATGTGAAGTTCATGTACTTTCTTACCATTACTGAGCACTGGCAATGTGCCTGATGCTTAACTTTTATTATTTCATTTCATATGTGTAATATGTCCTTTGTAGTTATCTCTAGCTCCATTTTAGAGGAGCGAGAACTAAGGTCCAAGGCCACTTGCCAATAAGCAGAAAACAGGGACTCAAACCTAGTTCTGTCTGAATCTACAATCATTGGTCTTTTATATATATATATATATATATATATATATATATATATTTTTTTTTTTTTTCTTTCTTGATTTCAGAGAGGTAGGGAGAGGGATAGAGAGAGATAGAAGCATCACTGATGAGAGAGAACCATTGATTGGCTGCCTCCTGCATGCCCCATATTGGGGATCGAGCCCACAACCCACAAACTAGGCTTGTGCCCTGACTAGGAATGGAACCGTGACCTCCTGGTTCATGGTCTATGCTCAGCCACCGAGCCACACTGGCCAGGCTATAATCACTGGTGTTTTCTCAAATTTCATGCTGCTTCTTTCCAGGAAAGCTGCCTATGAGGGTAGCGTTACCTGTTTCCCTCTCAAGATCTAGCAGAGTTGCTTACTCCTTTGGCCAATGGTGGCCATATCCTGCTTGTTATCTTCCTGGGCCCATACACCATGTCTTGTCATACAATGTATGTGCCCCCCTTCCTCTCACTCTTGTGTGATCTTGGTGGGTAGCCACAAATTCTTTCTTATTCTTATAGTTCCAGGATCTAGAAGAGTTCCTGGCATATAGTAACTACTCAATAAATGTTTAATTAATAGATGAGCAAGTAAGTGAATATATCCACACCAGGCCTGTGAAGAAGGAAATCTTGAGATTCTGCCTTGAAAAGCAGATGTCCACTTATTTAGGGCTACATGAATCCTATATTGTCTACTTTCCTCAACCTCCCTAATTATGCCTTTTAAGCCCCCTAGTCCTCAGCACTCCATACACAGTCTCAGAATGGGCAATCTCTGGAAATGATTGGAAACTATTACCTCCTTTGTATGGTCCCAGTGGCAAGCTTCCCCTGGAGCACTCAGCAAACCTCTGACAACTGCCTCTGAGCTCCCTGAGTTCTAAAGTCTGGCAGCTTTCTCTGACCCACTAAAGTTCATCCCATCTTGTGATAAATACTCAGCACTCCTCAAACTACCTATGTGGAAAAAAAACAAACAAAACAAAACAGTTTTTCCTCTCAATTTTTCAGAATCTGGAAAACAAAAAAATCTCACGCACTTTGGTGTCATAACCGTTTCAAATTGATATAAAAGTTCCTAAATTCTTTCTCTCAAGTTCTTCACTTACCTCCTCACCAACTAGTAATGGTGTCTGTGAGTCCACAGACTGAACTTGGATTAGCATAGATCACCCAATTCTGATTTTCCCTTTAGAGCTGCAGTGTCCAAAAGAAAGAGAATACAAGTCACATGTGTAGCTCTAATTTTTCTAGTAGCTGCATTCATAAGAGTAAGCTATGAAATTAATTTTAATACTATATGTAACCCGATAGCTCCAAAACATTATCATTCCAATATGCAATTGATATAAAATAATTGATAAGCTATTTTATTATTATTATTGTTATTATTTATGCTAAGCCTTTGAAATCTGGTGTGTACTGCATACTTCAAGCGCCTCTTGATCTGGATTAGCCACATCTTGAGCTTAATGTTGATCCAGTGCAACACTGGGTTGGCCAGTGCAGCTCCAGAGCCCTCACTGCTGCCACATGCACTGGCCTCCAGGCCCAGGAGCTCCTTCGGGATTTTCCTGTTGCTCCACAGGCAGCCCTTCAAGTCCTTCAAGTTACCTTCAAGCTTCAGAAACGTCCCCACTCACCATGACTCCTGCATTCAGTTTCAGACAGCCTCCCAGAGCTGAACATTTAGTTCTAGTCCAAGAAGAAACAAAAAGATAAAGGCAACAACTGATAATCACAAAGATACTCTCACACTGGAGGCTCAAATTGTTTAGCAGCAAAGCATTCTGAGCTTCTTTCACGGTGTTAGGCTAAGTTGATGATCAGCCACAGTCAGTAGACAGTGTCTCTTTATTTTGTGCAGCTGGGACCAGCCCACTCTTAGATCCTAAAGACCCTAAGACTCCTTCTGGCACAGGAAGAGAAATAATTTCTAGATCAATAGGCTGCCTTCAGTTCAACCCTGAGTCAGTGGTGCTCCCGGTCTTGCTTTGAATTCCCAGGTCCTCATGGACTAGATTCCATTTGCTTTTGGCGGTGATGTAATATCTGCCTGGAGAACCGATTGTTGCTCTTAAAGCTGTCTTCTTTCGGTACTTGTTAGCATCTAACCACCTAGATGTCGATCTTTGGTCTTTATGGGACCTCTATCTTTTACTGTCTTTGTTCCCCCGTAAGAGCCATCATGAGTCATTGTGGACTTTGGCTGAGGACATTTGTGACCTTTTCATTCTCTGCCCTGTAGAATAGCTTTTTTATTTCTATGGTTGGACTCAACTCTTTTTAAAAAAATATATTTTATTGATTTTTTACAGAGAGGAAGAGAGAGGGATAGAGAGTTAGAAACATCAATGAGAGAGAATCATCGATCAGCTGCCTCCTGCACACCCTCCACTGGGGACGTGCATGCAACCAAGGTACATGCCCTTGACCGGAATTGAACCTGGGACCTTTCAGTCAGCAGACCAACCCTCTATCCACTGAGCTAAACCAGTTTCGGCTGGACTTAACTCTTGGTATCAGTTCTTTAATCCAATCTTCACTTGACCTTGTGACTTAAGTCTTATTTGTGCTATATGTACATAGGTTGATCTAGCTTTCTTTTGCTTAATCCCCATTTCTGACCGTTATTATGATTAAGAAATATCTCAAGTCCCCCAAAGCCAACATGGGTAGGATGACTTATGTTTTATGACTGGTATTTAGACTCAAAGACCATGTTATTTTTTTAAAAAATCAATTAGCTCTAGAAAGATACCTCTGCTCCAAGTTCCTTTACAATTTGCATCATGCAAGCAGTGGCTGGTTAGCATCTGTGTGTCCTCGAGACATACTGAGCATTTCATTCATCATGTGTGACATTTGCATATTGCAAATATCATACTTTATGCACATGCCTTCCAGGCTAGTCTAAAGACTATGATTGCTGCCTAATCCTCACATAAATCAATGCACCGGGGAGAGCCACTTCTAAACATGGAAAAAATCAAGGGTTGCTCTGCCTTTAGACTCTTCCTGGGACCATTTCATTCTCTTCACATCTGAAGTAGATTCAGTGCTTTCATTTTCTCTTCTTTCTTGTAGCTATTAAAATTCTATTAGCTATTTGTGAATATTATTTTATACCATCTGCATTTTCTCTAAAGTTGTGATCCTGACAGCTGCGATCATTTGTATGCATTTTCTGTGCAAGGATTTTTTTTTTTTTTTTTTTTTTTTGGTAAAAGAACAAAACCTTTCCTTCGTGTGACCATGTATCCAAATAGAAAGGTGCTTTGTTTGTAAATCTATCTCTTATCCAAACATTATTTTATTTGCTGAGGACACACAAAAAGAAGACATTGAAATAGAGAAGGCAAAAATATTTGATCTCAAATGACAAGGCATAGGTTTGCTTTTTCTCAGTTCCTGGTTTGCTGCCTGTTAGTCAAAGTCAACCTTCCATCTAGTATTAGATTCTGTTTTCTCTTTTGGATATGAGAGCCTTCGGGGTGTTTTCTCCGTTAGACTACCCCTGTGAAGTCTCTCTCCTTCCTTCCGAGTCTCAGTGAGCAGAGGAATGCTTGTAGCCAGTCTCCTTCCTTCTTCCTTTCATAAGAATGACTCGTTGTTGTTGTTGTTGTTGTTGTTGTTGTTGTTGTTCTTCTTCTTCTTCTTCTTCTTCTTCTTCTTCTTCTTCTCCTTCTCCTTCTCCTTCTTTCTTGTTTCTTGTTTCTTCTTCTTTCTTCTTTCTTCTTTCTTCTTTCTTCTTTCTTCTTTCTTCTTTCTTCTTTCTTCTTCTTTCTTCTTCTATGTAAGCTAGGGTGAAGCCAGGGAAAACAGTGCATAGTGATCACAATGAGAAATCATCTGCCCATCATTATTTCAGAAGGATGGGTATCATAACCAGAAAGCAGAACCTGCCCCTTTTTGGGCTAACACTTTATACTTACAAAAATTAAATTCATGCTGGAATATAATTAGGACTTAAGCTGATGTATTCATGAAAAATTTCATGAAACACCTGCTAAGCTAGGTAATGTTAATTGACCAACCTAGAATTATTCTCTAATCCCGTGTGCTTTGCCAACTGTAAAGGATGAAAAACAACATATACTTTCTCAGCCTTCTTTGCAGCTAACAGAGTCTAGCCAGTGAGGTTACAACAGCAACTGGCTAGGAGTTCCTAGCATAAATTTGAATTTCAGAAAAAAATGCAAATATTTAGTATAAGCATGTCTCAAATATTGCTTAGTAAATACTTACCCTAACAATTTAGTCATGTTCATCAGAAATTCAAATTTAACTGGGCTTCCTGTATTTTATCTGGCAACCTTATCCATGCATATATAATTGCTTTATATAGAGCTTTTGCATTGTCCCCTCCCCTTTCTTCCTGTCTTAAATAAGGACCTTGACAGTCAAAGTAATCACAAAGATGCTGATTTAGAGCTCAGCCACCACGAAGCCTCTGACTAAATGTGAAGAATGGGCAAACTCTGAACTGTTTTCTCTGTGACAAAAATAAACTATATATTTGTCACTGCTAACAGGGTTTTCTGTTGCTGAAACACAAAAGCACTCCTAATTGACACGCCTATTCTTAGACAAACATGATGTAATTTCTCTGTACTTCACCTCATTTAAATATTTATATAACTTTGTGAGATGTGATGCTTATTTTCACATGGAAAAAAATTAAAAGAGCCTAACTACATACATACCTTGCTCAAGCCCTCATAATAGCAATAGTTAATATTGACTGTACTTAGTGGATTCAGACACAGGTCTTAGTGCTTACATGAGTGGACTCATTTAATCTTCCCAGAAACTGCTGGGAAAAATACTATAATTATTTCCTATTTTATAGATGAAAAAACTGAAGTAAAAAGAGATGAAGGAACTTACCCAGTTCAACAGAACCAGCTTCGGGTCCACACAAGGGGTTTCAGATCCTGTACTCCTAACTAGTGTGCATATTGGCCAGCCTACAATCGAGTTAACATTTACACTAAGCCTTGTGATACTAAAGCCAGTGCTCTTTCCATCGTGTCTGTCTAAGGAGTCCTAGACTGGCCTGCTAGATTTCTAAAAACCTCTCTCCCTAACCCTAACACTGACACCTTACTTAACCTCCCCTGCAGCTTCAACCTTGTTAAAAAAAGATTCAATCTGGCAAAGGTGTTAGTTTTAGGCAGGTAGCATAAGGCAACCTCCCTCAGCTACATTTGGAGTTGGCATCAGTGATTTCAGGTGTTCCAAGAAACCAGTCATTGGGTTTTTCTTGTTCCCAACACAGTGGGCTTATGCTCTGTCCTACCCCATGGCTTGGTGAGCCTGGTCCTCCAGAGGAAGTGTCTGCCCTTTTCCTATTTTCTCTTATGCCACCCTAGCGTAGATTTTCAGCCTGGCTTGGAACTTTATGGTTTACCTTCTCCACCTTTCCTGAAATACCCCATTTCCCCCTCCTTACTTATTTTCTCCTTCAATACTTCAAATTAATTATATGTTTGGGGAAACTACTTTTAGACTCCCATCTCTGACTTGCTAAAGGTAACAGATTCTTGACTATGCTCCTACAGTTGCCTCAAGCCCACTCTTTTGAATCTTCCTGGTCCCAGATAACTTCTCATGGCCTATCCGTCCTGCAATCAAATTCCTATCATTATAGGTGGACACTTACTTCCCAGTTTTGCCTGGACAGTGTCCTAATCATGGAGAGAGCTTAGGGTTTCCTTAATGCCCTCTGACAGCACAAGCATAAACACATTTTATTTTAGGGGATTATTGATATGTGTATTCCCCCCTAAAGCAATCCCCAAAGGCAAGGAGGTATGGGTTGGGCATTCCACAAACTAAATGAGAGTTGTTTGTTCAACCTACTTTCTTGAGTCACCAATAATTAAAATAAGAGTGGCCTCTGAAGGACCCATATGCTAAAAACTATAAAGCATTATTTTAAAAGATTGAAAAAGACACAAAGAAATGGAAAGATATTTCATGTTCATGGTTTGGAAGAATCAACATAGCTAAAGTAGCCATATTACCCAAAGTAATCCTCATCAAAATCCCAATATCATTTTTTTAAAGAAATAGAACAAGAAAATAATCAAATTTGTATGGAACTACGAAAGATCCCAAATAGCCAAAGCAATCCTGAGAAAAAAGAATGAAGCCAAAGTTATAACACTACCTGACTTCAAATTATACTACAGAGCTGCTATAATCAAAACAGCATGGTACTGGCAGAAAAACAGACACGAAAACAATGGAACAGAATGGAGAGCCTAGAAATAAAACTACATGTATATGGACAAATAATTTTTGACAAAGGAGGCAAAAACATATAATGGAGAATAGAATGCCTCTTAAACAAACGGTGCTAGGAAAATTGGAAAGCCACATGCAAAAGAATGAAGCTAGATTACATTTTGTCCTCATATATAAAAATTAATTCAGAATGGGTCACATATTTGAAACAATAAATTACATATAAGAAAATATATGTACCACACTGATGGTCCTTGGTCTGATAGAACATTTTATGAAGTTGACCCCAAAGGCAAGGGAAGTAAAGGCAAATGTAAATGAATGAGACTATATCAAACTAAAAAGTTTCTGCACAGCAAAGGAAACCTCCAACAAAACAAAAAGGCAACCAAGTGAATGGGAGATGATCTTTTCAAACAACAGATCCAACGAGAGGTTAATATGCAAAATATATAAAGAACTCCTACAACTAACTCAGCACCAAACAATCCAATTAAAAAAATGGGCAGAGGACCTGAACAAACTCCTCTTCCTAGAAGAGAGCAGATATATGAAAAGATGTTCAACTTCACTAGCTATTAGAGAAATGCAAATCGAAACTATAATGAAGTGCCACCTCACACCGGTTAGAATGGCCATTATTAACCAGACAGGTAATGACAGTTGTTGAAAGGTTGTGAAGTAAAAGGAACCTTCATGCACTGCTGGTGGGACTATAAACAGATACAGCCACTATGGAAAAAAATGTCTGGCGGCTCCTCACAAAATTAAGAATAGAGTTACCATATGACCCAGCAATCCCTCTTCTGGGTACCTACCTGAAAAACTCAAAAACATTTATTCACAAAGACATATGCACCCCTATGTTCATTGCAGCAGCATTCACTGTGGCTAAGACATGGAGACAAGCAAAGTGTCCTTCAATAGAGGATTGGATAAAGAAAATGTGGTACCCATAGGCTATGGACTCAGCCATAAGAAAAGATGAAAGAATGCCATTTGCGACAACATCGATAATATTATGCTAAGTGAAATAAGTCAGTCAGAAAAGGCTAAGAACCACATGATTTCACCCATATGTGGAATATAAAGCAGAAGCTCATAGACACAGACAACAGGGTGGTGGTTACCAGTGGGAAGGTGGTAGGGAGAGATACCTTAGTTATGGGTAAAGAAGGCCAAACATATGGTGACGGGAGATGATTTGACTTTAGGTGGGAGATGATTTGACCTTGGATGGTGGGCACAACATGTAATATATAGATTATGTCTCATAAAAATGTATATGTGAAACCTAACTGATCTTATTAAACAATGTCACTCCAATAAAATAGAAATAACAGACTCAATATCTTGAATAGAGGCACTATTTCTTTGTAGAAATGATGACATTTAATTTGCCACTTTTAAGAGGTAAGAAATGTTCAGAGTGACTGGTATTAAGTTCCTTAGTCTCCTCTTTTAAAATAATATCAAACAATTTACACATTCTGGCTCTGTTCCATTTCCACATAGGTCATTTCTCCCCACCATTTTCCATGCCCTCTGCATAATCAAGTTTATGGGCTTTCTTTTCATAATCAGGTATGTGGTGCTCAGTATGATCAGAGGATCCTAGTGATAGGAATCCATTATCTCCTTTGCTCTTGAACTGCTCTCTCTGTGCACCTCTGTTTGTAAATATATAGAACCAAGCAATGAGCAAGTAAAATTGAAGGCCTTTAAGAAAAATACTTTCTTGATTTGGTCTCATTTCTCAGCAAAGCAGTTGGTGGTATCACTTGAGAAGTAAATGAGGTTTGATTACAGAGAGATTTATCTTTGAAGCATCTTTACTCAGGCACTATTTTTCTCTTCTAGAATGTTTAAAGGTTGACTTTCCTGGGTGTCACTGAACCCCTTCATCTAATCGTGAACTTTCCTCATTCAGTGTTCTGTTCCTAGGGAGTTAAGTTCAAGCACGGGCAACAGAAGATGGGTGTATACTTTCTGAGGTGCATTGCTTTCGCAGATGAGCCAGATATTCCAAACTTTTCCTTTTATTATAAAACCCCCAAATAAGATTTTTATTCTAAATGAAATCATTATAGTTTTTTTTTTATATATTGTTACCAATGAGTGAGGTAAAGCTTACCAATTTTTAGTGTTTTTGTGTAGCATTTTCTTTCCAAATGAGGAACAGCTTGTGGAAGGAAAATGTTGATAATTGTATTTGGTTGCTAGCTGCTTTGTTAGCACAACCTGAGATTTTCTGAGATCTGGCTCACAAAGCACTGGTTGACAAATGATTCAATATTTAACTATGATTTACCTGTGTCATGTGGAGGGAAATTATGCTGATGGAACCCAAATCACAGCAACCGAGACTTTTACATCCCATGGAACGTGTCAACGTGGTGTTGAGTGTGAATCACTCACTGGGACATAAAGTGTTCTTCTTTTTTAGGATCCAGGATTAGACCTCAATATAAATGGTGGATGGAAGAAAACAAAACGATCCCAGTGCACTACCTGGTGACAGAAGGTAAGAAAGATTGGCAAGGAGGGCCGCAAGGGCTCCCCTGCCATCTCTAGATGTCACAGAAGTAGGCTTTTTATTTGTTTGTTTGGTTTATCTCTGTGGGTGGTACGAGCCTTGAAAATAGAGGAACATTCAGTCCATATGGAAGTCTGTGTGACTCGGTACCAGCAAAGGTGAGAAGCAGCTTTGCCTCTTCAAAGGAATGACTCCCAGAAGGCGCATGAAACTGGGTTCCTCCCCGAAGCCTCAGTATCTATAGATTTAGAAAATGTTCTTCACCAAAATCGATGAGATCCGGTCTGTCACAATCTGGGAGGTTGCAGTTAGAGACTCTCCTTGTACAGACATTGCAAAGGTGATACCAGTGCAAAGTTGAATTAAATCACACAGAGCCAACAGCCTGATGCAATATTTACATTACCACATAACCTATTTGCTAAAAACAAACAAACAAACAATCAAACAAAAAACAAACAAACACCAGGACAACTAAAAACAGTAAACATTTTATATTCAGGGTGGGAAGGGCAGTAAATAGTTCATCTTTCAGGGGAAAAAATTTAGTGTTTATTTTCTCTTCTTCTCTATGTTCAAGGATCACCTCTGTTTTGATCACTAGAGTATCCATTATTTCTTCTGCCCCTGGTGGTCCTAGGTAAATAATTTGAAGTAATTTTATGGCTCTCTGGACAGCAGGACATTACAGCTGTAGAAATGTTGGAATATAGGTGACTTGAGGGAAAATGGCAGCATGGGAAGTGGTAGCTGATCCTGCTGCGGAGAAGCTGGGAAGAAGCTCCAGGGGCCCCATTTCCACTCTCATTGTGTTAACCTACACACCCCAGAGGGACCATCTGAGCCACTATTCTGACTTAAGGCCAGGCTGCTATCCTGTGTCTTATTAACCTGATGCATCTCTGACCAAAAGCAAACTCTGGCTTGGCTTTATCCCTCTCCTATAAATCCCCATCAAGTTAACCATATTTGTAGTCACAGCCGATAAATACACCACACACTGGCCTTTCCCAAGGCCTATGGCATTTCACTTGGTGGTCAGGCCAAGAGTTAAAATGAGATTTCAAACCCCTTAAACGGATTCTGGTTCTTGCAGTTAGGCTGCCAAATGACATTATTCTTATAGAACTCAGTAAGTGCCAGAGTCCTTATCCTCAAAATCTGATGGCTTTGGATGTAGATAAAGGGCTGGGTTTCCCAAAGCTGATATTACTTACCAATGCTACCTCCAATGTTTTGCGGCTTAGTCTCAGGCTTACTTGGGGCAATTTTTCTCAAACTTTGTGAGTTGGCAGAGAACTAGAATATCATAGTATTCTTTGCATAATAGTATGAAATATGGCTGTGTTTAATTCCATCATTTGCACTAGGAACAATTTTACTAGCAGAAAACAACTGTATTATAGGAATGCAACATAAAATCACAGCACATGAGCATGCAAACACCAAGCTCCTAGGAGTATGATCTGTCGTTTCTGAATTTTCCCATTAATATTCATTTGCTGCATGTTCATTTGTTTTGCTGTCTTCCACACAGACAAGCAATGGAAACCACCAATGATTTAAGGAAAATTTATGAAAGGAAAATTTTAAATTAAAAACATTCTCTCCATTAAGTGATTGTTTTCTCTAAATTAGCAAGCCTGCCATTCTTCAGTTCCCACCATGACAAACATTGGATCAGCATTTGGAACACTGGTGATCTTTGCAAAGTAATTTGAAAATTACAGATAGGAATAAGAATGATATAGATGAAAAATTTGAAACTCAGATACATCCAGATTTTAAGTCATCACTCTGTCAGTTACCAGCTGGGCATATCACCGAACCTTTATTGCCATAATTTTCTCCTCTGTGAAATGGTTATAATGGTAATATCTTAGAATTGTGTATTAACTGAGTCTAATGTACACCTGAAATAGCCACAGATGGCTGAGAATATTTGTGGTTTAATCAGGAACACATTGAACAAGTCTCTTAACCGTTCTAAAACTTAGTTCCTTTTATATACCATCTTCTCCCTGGTACTGTTAGATTCTCACTGGCACTATTAGAAAGTCACATAAAGGAAGGAATGTTTGTAATTCCGCCTTGTACTGTGCCTCTCAGTCACTCAGTGCCATCAGTGGCTGTAGGTAGTCACACTGGCTTATGGTACTCCGCACACAGTGAACACAGGCAAGCATTTGTTTAAAAAAAGAAAAGAAAAATTGTGTGTTAAGTGTAGTGGCATATTGTTAATAACTCTTTGATTTTAAGCAAAAAAAATAAATTTGGGATAAATTAAGCAAAAATAATTTATTGGAAGGATGTTGGGGTTTTATGATATCCATGACAGCCTGACAAATCAGGGTTGAACCAAAGCAAACTTGGTTCAGAAGCAGAAGAGATAGCAATGGTTTTGTAACAAAAACTCTAAAAACTCAGGCTCTATCAAATGAATGGTAGTTCCCCACTGCCGGACTCTTTGGCTCTTGGATCTTGTTTGTAGTATCAGAGGAAATGCCTAACTGGCCTAGATTGGGTCATGAGGCCACTTCTTGTCCAGGAGTGGAAAGCATCTCTGGTTACCCTTTCTCCCAAGGACAGTACCCAATGAGAAAGATGCATTCTAATTACAAAAATGGGCTACGGTTGGAAAGGGGAAATGCGTGCCAAGGATTCCAAAACAAAATGTCTCCCTTTTCTTTCTGCTTTATTGAGGTATTGAGGTATAATTGACAAATAAAATTGTCATGCACTTAAAGTGTATAATATGAAGATTTGCTGAACATATACATTATCAAAGGATTCACACCCATCGCCTGACATAGTATTTACCTTTGTGTATGTGTGTGAGGACACTTAAGCAAGATTCCCTTCACAAATTGCAATTATATAATTCAGTATCATCAACTACAGTCACCATACAACAAAAATGTCTTTGATCGATGAAGTATGTAGAGAGCCTAATACCGACTAGATACTCAGTACATAGCATTTTACCTTCCTTTCCCACCTCATTTAGATAATGCTGACTTGGGATTCTAGGTAATATTTTGATGCTAGCCCAGTCATTTCAGAAGAATGTCAGAAGCCCAGGTCTCAGGAGTTTCCCATGTTCCCAGACTGAGAACACATGGATCACTCACAGAAGGGCTTTGGACACCAGTCCTTGCAGAGGATTCTGAGGATGTATAAAATGCAGCTTCCCACAGCTGGGGCTCACACAGGTGGTAAGATAGAGTGGCTCTGCCCAATTAACTGCCTTCGTGAGGACATCTGGGCACCGGGGGCTACATCCATCCGTTTCCAAGATACACTTGAAGATCCACGTTGGGATCACTATAAAAGAAAATTAGTTCCATGATCACATTTTTGTTCCGCAAATTGTGCATCCTTTTCAGAATAAGCCTGGCCAAACACAACAAAACCCCAAAACATCCTCGTATCCTCTTTTGGGTCTGCTGATACAAGCGAAATCTACAAATATCCCCCAGAGAACTTGGCAAGTATGAACTCTCACAATATGATAATGTGACCGTTCCTTCTGGAGAAATTCACTTTCGGGACATATTTTCATTGCTAACTGAACTCAAATAGCTTCCTTTTATATCTCTCTCACTTCTCACTGAGCCTGCTTATTTCATTTGCTAAACCCACAGTTTAATTTTATTCTTTTATATGTTTGCACATGAAGGAGAACTTCCTAACTTGGGTCTTTTCAAACGCCAACAACCTGTACTCTGGTTGCAACATTTTAAAATAGAGTAATCCCTTATTTCCCCCAATTATAATTCAGATAACAGCATGGGGGGAATACTCCTTATAGTGAACTATACATCTTCTCCATTTCACCTTTGTGATCACATTCACCACAGCAACTCTGGGAGTCCTACATTAAATTATCAGGACCCTATTGCATTTAGGATTGATTTGACGGGAGACTTGGAGGCCATCATAGCCACAGGGTCTGTATCACCAGCTTTCTTTTCTTTTTTCCTTTTTAAATAAAAAAATGACATTGGTTTGTCATGGTCTGGCCCATCTATTCAGAAGTTTGTTCCATTAACTCTTTTAATAGTCCCTTCTCCAGGGCTCTGATGAGATTAAAGTCATTTCCTCCCTTGAGGCTGGAGGGCTTCTGCCTTTCACCATAATTCACTGGCACCAGCTAATGGGCAGGGGAGGGAGGAGCGGAGGATATTGCAAGGCTAGGCCGTGCTTTGCAGTGACTGCAGGATTACTGAAGAGATGAAATAGTGGGTATTCTTCCTTTCTTCTTACATCTTTTTTAGAATGCGTATTTTCCCCCCTCCTTTCTCAGCTCTAGCCCAATGTGGGAAGAGTGGCCCACATTATAGTCTATATCAGGAAGACGGGGAAGATGAGGTCCTTCCATATTTATTTTTCCATACCTTTGGAAGAGGCCTACACTCCCACAATTGTGATTCATTCTTTCCATTTAAGGTTTTAGGTTTCCTAATTTTTTTTTTCAAATAGTATATTGAGTTTTATAAGCCATTAGCATCTCATAAGAAGTTTCATATATACTAGATAACAGAATTTGAGCCAGAATACTGGTCCCCGAGTTAGTGAGAAATGGTGCGTCAGACAAGCCCAGAATTTGATAGCATCACTAAGAAAGCTTCTACCAAACCTCATGGTATTTATCCTAGACTAACCTGTCTCTATCCCCCATACTCAACTATTGTTTTGAATTCCTAAAAGACTCGGATTCCCATTTTCTATTACCTGAGATTAAATATTTGATAAGTACTCTCTTCAAGTGTACCCCATGTATCCCTCTTCATGTCTTCTTCCATCACCATTCCTCTCTTCCTTTTGGCATACCCATGCACCCTTTCTGATCTCATTTCTTGGCACTACTGGGAAGGAAGCCACAAAGAAGATTTTCAAAAGACAAGTGATAGGCACTGCCATACCCCAGAAGTGTGATGAAATTAAAAATCGAGTGAAGTATCTTTGTGTCCAGCCATGATATAGTCACTGGTCCTGGGTTGGGTTTGTCCTCCTGGCCTAAAAACAGATGGAAAACTCAAAAATGAAATTTTTAAAAGGAAAATTAAAAAAAAAAGAAAGAACTGCTTTTAGACATTAGATTAATAGCAGCAGAGGCCTGGGATTCCTGAAGGAAAGAAAACACAGTAGGTGAGACCTATAATTGACATGGCTTTCCACGTGGAGGCATTTTGGAGAGAGGAAAACATGCAGAACACAGTGGACTTGCTATGTTGAAGGCACAGCAGTCAGAGTTTGGTGAGGATGAGGAGACTTAAATTTGTGGGCAGAGTACCAACATGGAGGGAACTAAATGGGGAGAGGACTCTAGAAATCAGTGTGGGAGTTCCTTTGAGCCATTTGCTGAGTATTTGCCATATACTTGCTAGATAAGACTTTCTAAAGCTCAACAAAGGACAGATATTTAATAATAACTAAAATGAGAAGCTATAAGAGGAAGTGAGCTCCTGAAAGGCCTACATCTATTAAATAAATTGAATAGATAGATATTAACCCTTCTACAGGGAGTACTCCAGGCCCAAATAAGTGAATTATATAAAATATAGAAGGTAAATTTCTAACTTTTTTACAACTGAGTATTATTCCTTTGTGTAAATGTATCACAACTTTTTTTATCCACTCATCTACTGATGGGCACTTAGGCTGATTCCAAATCTTGGCTACTGTAAATTGCATTGCAATGAATGTAGGGCTTTACATTCAAATTAATGTTTTAGGTTTCTTCAGATATACACCCACATCAATAGAGTCAATAAAAATTAAAAAATAATAATAAACCATATGAAGTGGCAATAAACCAATGCAACACAGACTAATTTGAAAAACTTCCCAACTCAAATACTTGGCCAATATTATTCTTATGCCAAAGCCAGACAAAGGAATCACAGAGGAAAACTACAGACCAATAATATTCCTCCTAAACATAGATATACTTTTCTTAACAAAATAACAGCAATCCAAGTTCACAACATATAAAAATGAAAATAACCTACAAAATGAGATTTATGCCAGGAATGTAAGATTGGCTTAACATTTGAAAATCAATGTAACTCACTATATTAACAGAATAAAGGAGAAAACCCATATGAATACCTCAATAGATTCAGAAAAAAATCAACACCTATTGATAACACATTTTTAAAAAGCCTCTCAACAAACATAGAAGAAAACTTTCTAAACCTAATAAAAAAGAATCTACAGCTAGCAGCATACTTAATGGTATAAGACTGAACACTTTCTCCCTAAGATCAGGAACAAGATAAGAATTCTCTCACAATTTTTATTCAACATTGTAGTGCAAGTATTAATACAATAAAGCAAGATGACTGAATAAACAGGATGCATATTGGGCAAAAAGAATTAAAGCAGATGACATGATCATGGACAGAAGTTTCTTGGGAATTTATAAAAATACTACTAGAATTAATAAGCAAGTTTACCAAGGTTTCAGGATTCCAGGTCAATATACAAAAATGAATGTTAATTCTATATACTAACAATAAACAATGAAAAAACAAAATAGAAAAAGCTATATTATTTAGAACAGCAACAAAAACATAAAATAAAAGGCATATTTTAATAAAACATATGCAAAAATCCTCCCCTGGAAATTAAAAAAATATTTTTATTGATTTCAGAGAGGAAGGGAGAGGGAGAGAAAGATAGAAATCTCAATAATGAGAGAGAATCATTGATTGGCTACCTCCTGCATGCCCCCTACTGGGGATTGAGCTGGCAATCTAGGCATGTGCCCTTGACTGGAATTGAACACGGGACTATTCAGTCTGCAGGCCCACTATCCACTGAGCCAAACCAACTAGGCTCCCCTGGAAAATTGATATTGCTGAGAAAATTTAAAGGGACCTAATAAATGGAGAGACTATTATATTTATAGACTAGAAGACTCAATATTGTTTCTATGTCAATTCTCCCCAAATTGGTCTATAAATTTAATTCAATTGTATTCAAACTTTCCATCAGATTTTTAAAATAGCAATTTATAAGCTAATTTGAATATTTATATGGTTATTTAAAAACCTTAGAATAGTCAAACCATTTTCAAAAAGGAATGTTTCAGGACTGACAATACATGATTTTAAGACTCACTGTAAATCTGCAGTAATTGAAATGGGGTGATAAATGTAAAGACACAGACCAATTATATAGAATAGAGAGTCTCTAAAGATAAATGATCAATTTAATTTTGAGTAAGTTTCCAAGGCTCAGAAATAGGGGAACAAGTGGTGCTGGAGCAATTAGATATCTCTAGAGGAAAAACAAGCCAAACAGCAACAGACCTCAACCCTTTCCTCACACAATACACAACAACTAGTTCAAAATGCATTATAGACTTAAATATAAATACTAAACCTATACAAATTCTGGGAATGATGCAAGAAAAACTATTTGTAACTTTGGAATAGAAAAATAATTTTTAGACAAGTCACAGAAATCTTAAAACATACATAAAAACAATAATTTGAATTTTATCAAGATTTTAAACTTCTTCTCTTTGAAGGACACCATTGATAAAATTAAAAGATAAGCCTTACAATGACAAATCATATTTATAGCCCATACATTGGGCAGAGGACTTGAATCTAGAATAAATGGAAACCCCTACAGCTTAGTGGCAGAAAAGTATAGTTTGAAAACAGGCAAAATATTTAAATATTGTCCACTAAGCACATGAAAAGATAATCTTTTGACATCAGGCAAATACAAATCTAAATCACTATATCCCTACTAAAAAGTTAAAGAGGCGGACGGACAATACCACAGTTTGACAAGAATGTAGAGCAAATGGATTTCCATATATTATTTGTGGGAGAATAAGATGGTAGAATCACTTTGGAAAATACTTAGCAATTTTTATAAAGCTAAATATATACTTATTGTATAATTCAGTAATTGTACAATTAGACTTTTATTCCAAAGAAATAGAAACATTTGTTCACAACAAGGTCATGCAAAATAATGTCAATCGCAGTTTTATTTGTAATAGTCAAACATTGAAAATTAACAAGTGAATAGATAAACAAATTTTAGTATGCTTATTCAATGGAATGCCAATCAATAATAAAAAAGGGGTGAACTACTATACAAGGAACAGCATGGGTGAATCTCAACAGCATTCTGCTGAATGAGAGAAGCAATATACAGAATAAATACCGTGAGATTCAATTTAGATAAAATTCTTGAACAGACAAAATGCATCTATAGTGACAGAAAGCAAATCAGTGGATTTCTGGATTGTGATAAGGAAGAATTGACAACAAAGGGACCCAAGTGAAATTTGGGGGCTAATCAAAATTTGCTCAATTGTACACTTTCCAGTGATGCATCTCATTGTTGCTAAATGATATCTCACTAAGGTTGATTTCAAAATTAAGAAAAAGTGAGGGGTAGGAGGGGCTTGGGAAAGACTATTCTCAAGTTTGGGGGGGGGGAGTTGTGTGGCAAAAGTATAAACAGACATTTCTGCATTTCTAAAGACTTAAGAAGTATTATATCTTGATAATAAAGTCTTACATAAAATATGTTCTTAACCCCCTACCTTCACTAAAATAACCGGAAGCCAGATTTGAAATTTGTGTTCTTGGACCTCCAAAGCCAGGGGCATTGTTGTACAGACTCCCAGCCCCTGGCCCATCCCAAATCTCTTTCTGTTCACCTATGCTTTCCACAATGCATGTAGACATCCCAACTCTTATGTCCACGTTCTGTCTACTACCACCCACAAACCACTGCCTTGTGGGCATTGCTGTGGGGGTGCACACTGAGAGTGTGGTTCACTCTGGGAAAGATACACCCAGGAAGAGGCACTCAAGACCCTGGGTTTAGGCTTTGGGCCGCTTAGGTAGAAAATGACAGGGCTGCAGAATGTGATCTAGAGGGGCATGGGATCCAGAAAAGCACATGTCCTGGTCGCAGGGACCCCTTGCCTGATGGGGAGACTGTGGCACACATTCTCAATATAAGGGAGAAGAAAGTAGAGGTAGAAGAAATAAGCCTTGTTTAGTCATTACACAATCGAAGCTTGCAAAGTCAAACATTTCCTCTTATATAAAGTATCTCCTGGTTGGTCTCTCTCACACCAATTTCATCCTTTGTGGGACACTTTACCTGTTTGTTCACCTTGTTTCCTTCACTGGGATAGAACTCTGCTGAAGGTTGTAATTACATCTTCCACTCCTCTCTGTCTTCCTTAGGGCAGAGCACAGTGCTGGACTCATACATTGATTATGAATGAATGAATGAATGAATGAATCAAGTAATAAGCTGAGATATGGAAAAGACTAGAGCCAACTGCATGTTAGAACCATCTGCTGGAATATTTAAACATGGTAATGCGTCGGATCCACACCAGCAGTTGTTATGTAATTATTCTGGGATAGGGCTCAGGCATCCATATTTCTTATTTGCTGTTGGTTTCTTCTATATGTGGCAAAGTGTAGCACCAGGCTTTCTTTAGGATTTCCTCAGCCAAGGCTGTAACACCACATGTGTGTTTGAGCCTGGGAGTCTCAAATGGGCCCCTTACATGAAGATATGGCTCTAGCCAGTGTGGCTCAGTTGGTTGCACCAAAAGGTCTCCAGTTAGATTCCCTTTCAGGGCACATGCCTAGGTTTTGGGCATCTCACATCCATGATTCTTTCTCTCCCTCTCCCTTTCTCTCTATAAAATATATGAAAACAACATTTTTTAAAAAGATGAATATATGGGCAACTCAGTTGGTTTAGGACAGAAGTAGAGCACATAATTTCGGTAAATAGAGCAAAAATGAACAAGGCTTCTCAGCTAAAGGACTCAGGTGTTGCAATGAGTGGACTTGTGACAGGTCTGGAAAGTGTAAGAGGGATGACTCTTTTCCCTCTTGTCTTTGTAATATTTCCAGTAACTGTGCCATTAAACTCCTTAGATAACATTAAATATGATTTAGCAGAGAGCACTAATGAACAATGAAGTGAGAGGCTCCTGTCTGGACCGCTGCCTGGTACGCATACCAAACAGGCACGCCGGCGCTCATTCCAGTAGTTCTGCCCTCTGCACGGGGGAGAGAAACCAGGGCAGCAAGAGACGGAGACAGAGGGAAAGGGAGGCAAACAGTGCGGGTGAGCTATGTTTCCTTAAGCCCCTCAAACTTCATTCCTAGTATGTTATTGCCCTTGCGTGGTTCTTGTACATTTGGAAACTGAGTGCAGAGACCTGGCAGTAACAGCTGTTAAAGACTCCCTGCGGATGAAAATGAAAGCCAAAGTAGCACGCACACGTGGAGGGGATTATCAACCAAATGTGTTGATTTCATCCCTGGATCTTTGCAGCAAAAACGTATGCTTCCTGAATGATAATGACGCCTTCCCCTTCTAGCATCGCCTTTCTTTCCAAGACTCCAAGCCACCCTATTTTGTTATTTGTTCATTTATTAGGAAGGAGGGAGAAAAGCGTATAGATATTTGCTAGTCTGATCAACTATCTCAGTTTGACTGGTTTTCACACTAAAAGTCTCCTGGCATCCCAGGAATCCCTCAATCAAGGGAAAACTGAGACCTTGGTCACCATGGATTTCTCCAGTGTTACATGCACAATTCCTGAGTTCCAAGCTGATATGGTACCTTGGGCTGGGGGTAAGAGAATCTGTTATTGTTATCTTTTAAACTTATGTGACACAAATAACTCACACTTGTTAAAGAAAGATCAGCCTGGCAAAATTCCATTCCTTAGTTATGTCCAAATTTCTACCTAATCTGTGCATGAACACATATTTGCTTCAAACTACCTTCTCTCTCCTTAGACCTCCAAAATCCACCCCCCTGCTCACACTCAGCCATTGTTTTGCTTCTTATTTCTTTAAAAAAACAAAACAGAATCACTTGGTAAAGAACTTTCCAAGCTCTCACCACAATAACCATTTCCTTCCTGCTTCTATGCCCTCCTGTTACTGTTATCTGGGTGAGCAAGGGCTGAGTTGGGTTGGAGATCCTATCCCTTCTTGCTTACTTAAGAACATAATCAATTGTTTGCTCTTCCTCTACATCATCTGTTTTTTTTCTCTCTCTAGATCATGTTCATCAGAATACAAACATGTGATTTCTCCCATCTTAAAAATACCATCTTAAGACCACATGTCACACCCTAGCTGGTTTTGCTCAGTGGATAGAGTGTCGGCCTGCAGATTGAAAAGTCCTGGGTTCAATTCTGGTCAAGGGCACATGCCCAGGTTGTGGGTTCAATACCCATTAGGGGGCATGCAGGGAGGCAGCCGATCATCTCTGTCATAGTTGATGTTTTTATCTCTCCCTCTCCCTTCCTCCCTGAAATCAATAAAAATATATGTCAAAAAAGATCACATGCCCCTTTAACTTTTGTCTCCCCTTCATAGTAAAACTTCTCAAAGTACTCACTTATACATACTCTGTGATTTTTCTCATTATGTTATCTTGCCCATCAATGCCAATCAAGCTTCCATCACCTCTACTCCATCAACACTTCTCTTGTAAATGCCAACATGACATCCATGTTACTAAACCCCATGGCTAATTCTCTTAGTTGTCTCGTAGCTGTAGTTGTGTCAGTTGATCCCTTTCTTTTCCTTGTTTTTGTTCCTCATTTGGATTTAGGAAGAGTATGATTTTCCAGTTGATCTCTACTCAGTCTTCCTCCTTATCTCACAAACTTTATAGTTGGAAATACCTGGGGCTCAACTTGTTGCCATCACTATTCTCTATTCACACTCAAACACAACATCTCTTTATTTACAATATTATCTTTAATCAGGCTTGTGACTTTAAGTACCATTTATCTCCTGGAAAAAACAAATTTTTATCTTGAGTCTAAACTTTGCCCAGATCTCTAGAATCTCCTACTGAATGGCTCTATTTTGGTATTCAAAAGGCTTATCACATCTCTGATATCCAGCCTGGCTGGCATTGCTCAGTTGTTGGGAGATAGACCTATGAACTAGGAGGGTACAGTCCGATTCCAAGTAAGGGCACATGCCTGGGTTGTGGGTTCAATCCCCAGTGTGGGGCATGCAGAAGATCAATGATTCCCTCTCGTTATTGAAGTTTCTATCTCTCTCCCTCTCCCTTCTGAGATAAATATAAGTATATTTTTAAAAAATCTCTGATAGCCAAACCCAAACACTTAATCTTCTTATCCAAATCTGCTCTTTCCATCTCAAATATGTAGAAACTCCATCCTTCCAACTGTTCAGTGCAAAAATCTGGGAGCCATTTGTATACCTATCATTTTCTCACATATTATAACAAATCCATCAACAAATCTTATAAGTTCCAACCCTCAAAATATATACAGAAGTCACCAACCAGGCTTGTCTGAGCTGCTATTGTTTCTTGCCTGAATTACTATCATAACCTCCTAATGGCTTTCTGCTTCTAGCATCTTCTCTGTGAAATTTAATCTCAATACCAGAGCATAAGTGATTCCTCCAATATTTGAGTCAGACATGTTTTTCTTGTTTAAGACCCACTAATGACTTCAGAACTTAGTAAAATCCTATGGGGCTTGCCAAGGTCAGACCCCACATTATCTCTATGACCTCATTATCTCCTCCTTCCTTTCCTCCTTTCCCACTTCACTCCAACCACAGCTGTTTTCCTTCCTTCCTTCCTTCCTTCTTTCCTGTCTTTGTTTTCCACCAAATAGGCCTTTTGTAGGTAATGTAAAATACCTAATAGACTTTAAATATAAGTTTCCAAGAGCTTAAAAGTTAAATATGGAGCTAAAATGTCATTGTTCAAGTAGTCAAATATGAAGCAAAGTGACTAAGCAGAAATAAATGTTTAGATGGTCACAGATTTAGAAAAGTGTCTCTTGAGACAGGTAATATGGGATCTTTTAAAAAATATATTTTATTGATTTTTTACAGAGAGGAAGAGAGAGGGATAGAGAGTTAGAAACATCGATGAGAGAGAATCATCAATCAGCTGCCTCTTGCACACCCCCTACTGGGGATGTGCCTGCAACCAAGGTACATGCCCTTGACTGGAATCGAACCTGGGACCCTTTAGTCAGCAGACCAACGTTCTATCCACTGAGCCAAACCAGTTTGACTAATACTGGATCTTAACCCTGAAGGATGGATAGGTATACAGAGAGAGATTGCATTTTAGCAATTGTCACAAACGGGTTTAGAATAATTAATGTTAACTTCGACAACAAATAAAACCCCAAATAATATGGGCTGAGCAAAATAAATGTTGGCCTATGTCACATATCAAACTGTGGGGGGAATACCATCTCCAGAATGTGGCCTGCAAGACCAACAAGCATACCCTTGATCTTACTGGCCTCAGATTAAAGCAGGTTGGAGGGTTAAAACAGAATCTTGATTCAGTGTGGCCTTACTCAGGGAATACTATTCTGATTCTTGAGGATTTGGGGGCTGCCTTGAATAGTTGCATGTTTCAAAAAATATTTGCTTAATCCTGAAAGCAGCAGAGCACTGTGGCCAATGCCCCATACAGGGTATTGTAGGTTTCAGGGTGTGCAAGTGGAAAACAATGACGGGCCATTTCAACCTTATTACCATAAGACAAGCTAGTAGATTCCTGAGACTGGCTGGAAATGTATGGGTAGGTTGAGGCGATAGAAACATCTATAAATCAGGTAAACAGGTGTGCATGGGACTACAGGTTCATTAAAAAGTGAAGGGCCTTTGAGAAAGAGAGATTGCATTTCAGCAATTGTCACACACAGGCTTGTTTATGATGAGGACTGTGACCTTGGCGGCTATCACAATGGCACATTGCATCTTTTGAGAAGATTATGGTATAATTATAACTCTAATGGGCTCCAGGCAAAGACTCTGAAAGTAACCAGAGAGTTCCTATTTTCTTTCTCAGAAGGGTATGTGCAGATGATATTGGGACTAGTTCACAGGTAAGGTATTGCTTAAAAACATTTCAGCAACTGAAAAAGGAGTCAAAATTTCCAGAAGGGGACTGCATAAATTCAAACATAAGCAGTAGCTTCTTTTCCTCTGTCTCTCTCTTTATCTTTCCCGATTCCTACCTCTACCTTTAAGTCTGATTTTATTTTTTATGCTCTGTATTATTTTTGTTTTTGTTTTTGTTTTTCTATTTATGTGTCTCTCTGTGGACCTGCCTTATCTCTCCTTTCTGGCCTTGTGCCTCTGTTCTGATGGAAGATCAACTTGTCTCACAAGCTATATAATCCTTTACACTTTAATGAAATAATAATTTATTGCCTATTTTCCCCATGATACTAGATACTATGCCAGCCCAAAGAAAAAGAAACCCAAAACCAAGCCCTTAATTCCATTATCTTAAATGTAAGCAGGAAGTGTCCTATAAAACTATCAATCACCCAGCCCAGCCAAGGTGGCTCAGTGGTTAAGAATAAATTAGGAGGTCATGGTTTGCTTTCTGGTCAGGGAACATGCCCAGGTTGCAGGCTTGATCCCAGTGTGGGGCATGCAGGAGGCAGCCAATCAGTAATCCTCATCAATGATATTTCTATCTCCCTCTATCTTCGTCTCTGAAATCAATAAAAAATATATTTTAAAAAAGAAAAAGAAAAGGGAGACAATAAAGTAAATTTGTGTTAAAAAGAAAAACTCTAGCTAGTTTGGCTTAGCAGAGAGAGCATCAGCCTGTGGACCAAAGGATCCTGGGTTCAATTCTGGTCAAGGACATGTACCTCACTTGCAGGCTCAATCCCTGTCCCTGGTAGGGAAGCATGCAGGAGGCAACCAACCAATGTGTCTGTCTCACATCAATATTTCTCTTTTTCTGTCTCTCCCCCTCTCTTCCACTCTCTCTAAAAATCAATAGAAAAAATATCATCAATATGGATTAACAAACAATTTAAAAAATAAGACTAACAGGCATCCAACAACAGATGTTCTCTACCCAGGTTGTATTCTAGCCAGACCTAGATTTTACTCTTAGCTACTTCTGGTCGTGCTTTAGAATTCCCTGATGTCTCTTTGATTTTCTACTCAAGCCACTTTCAGAGGAGCAGAGAATTTACTTTACTTCAATCTGCAAAGGACTTTGAAAGGCAGTATCATTCCTCCTATTATTAGTAGTAAAAAAGATATGTAAAGATATAAAGAGGGAGATGAAATTCTCTTTTTTGTAAGGCTTTGTCCCAGAGGAATTTCTATGAAAAGAAATAATAGTATTTCATATTTATTAAACACCTAATGTTTGCCCAAAGACTGTGGTATTTTACATACAACAACTCATTGAACATGTACATCTGTCCTGTAGAGCAGGTGTTATTAACAGTAAACTGAGGCATTAGTGAAGTAACATGCTTGAGGTCCCACCATTCATAAGGAATTCAAATTCAAATTGTTGACTTAAATTTCCAGATGTTTATGGCTACACTGGACTGGTTCTTCACACACATTAACCTCATTTTATTGCTGAGCAATCTTTCAGAGTAGGCATTATTATCTCTATTTTATGGGTAAGAAAACTAAGATTTAGAAGTTAAATGTTTGGCTAAGATAATATAGCTTGGAAGTGATAATTTTACATTTTGGGGGCCTATGGAGTACCAAAGTATTCCATGCCTTAAGAGTACTCACTTTCTCTCTCATCATTCTGCCTCCCAAACTCATCCTAGTCAAGATCATGTGTTATTCTGTCTCACTTCTTTCTGTGGTGGTAGAGTTTATCTTTTTTTCTCCACTAATAAAAAATCATATTTATTGTGCGTGGGTTTTTAAAAAAAAATACCTACTGTGTGTGAAGTCTAGTGCAAAAACTGAAAGATATAGAAAGAGAAAAAGAAACTGCTTCCTGCCCTCAAGGAGAGAGACGTCATGAAGGAGGATATGATGAATGGCTGAAAGAATATTACAGACAATATGAGCTGTAGGAGTTCGGATTAGGGAGAATGGGACGTAGATGGTCACTGCTATATACATCTTCCTATATGTAAAGCCAATTATTGAGCCCTTTAGATATCCCTTGTCTAGGATAAAACTTTTTTATCTTTTCTTGAGAATATTATGTCCCATTCCTTTCAACATTTTCTTGCTTCTTATCCAACTTTCCCACATTTCTTAGAAATGTTGGCATCAGAAAAATAATTCAACCACAGGAGTTTAAGAAGTCTTTCTTTTCAGGTCTTGTGTTAGCTGAGCCTTTCCCTCAGACCATGGGACAATCAAAAGGCAATAATGAAATATATATCTATAGCTATTTTCTTATAGCTTTGGGGATTGGAGGACATGGCGAGCCACACACTGTGGTAGATTTAAGGATGAGGTGGAAGATGGAGGAGAAGGCATGAGAAAATTACTCTCTCTCTCTCTCTCTCTCTGTCTCTCTCTCTCTCTCTCAAAATAACTTTCTTAGCACCAAGAATTATTCTTCCCATCTAGCTGGTATTCACCTTTATGGCTCCATTCTTAGGTAAGGTAGTCTTTTTAAAAATACAAATACTTTTGACTCTTTATGTTACACAATATCTATAAAGGCACTAAAATACATTTATGGGGCTGGAGGAAGGAGAGAGGGTATTGGATTGTGAGCTTGCTGCTGTTGGGCTGAGGAAAGGAGCTGGGAGAGAAATGCAGAAGACTTGAAGGGCAAAATCAGCAAAATGCAGAGGGAGAGCCAGCAAGTAAATCTTAACCTACGTGGCCGTCCTGCCAGGGACTACTAAAACCTGGTGAAAAGTTCACAGCTGTAGGAATATATGAACTCTTTTTTTTTTCTTCAGTCAAATGTCAAGCACAAATCCTAGGAGACCAAAAGGTTAGGCCGTCATAAATGCCCTCAATCTCTGATCAACGCTGACTGAGACAAGGAAAATAGGCACGATGACCTTGAAAGAGTTTATCTCCTGGACAGCTTTCAGCATACACGTTTCATAAGGAGTTGTTCCAGTCACTTTTGTGTCCCTTCCTGCTGTCACCTGATAAGTTCAAGACCCCGAGTTTAGCAGAAGACAATTTCTACACAGAAACTGCCAACAATCTTTGATTCATGTTCTCTGTTAGAAGATATTAGAAACTTTCTTAAGAGACGTTCATTTCCCTCTGGTGGTATAAGCCAGTGGTCGGCAAACTCAATATCAACAGGACCAAATATCAACAGTACAACGATTGAAATTTCTTTTGAGAGCCAAATTTTTAAAACTTAAACTTCTTCTAACACCACTTCTTCAAAATAGACTCACCCAGGCCCTGGTATTTTGTAGAAGAGCCACATTCAAGGGGCCAAAGAGCATCTGGTTTGCGAGTTACAGTTTGCCGACCACGGGTATATGCAGTCTGAAATGAAGAACACAGAATTGATTCAGGCTGCTTCTTAGAGACCCTTTGGCCAACAAAGCACTTGACTCACTCATCTCGCTGGGCACAAATAGGCAGCTGGCAAGATCTATAATAACATGAAGTGTGGGAAGAGAATTCCAGTGCTGAACTCTGAGGCAGAAAACTCTGAGATATAGCTGGGGATTTGCTATTGTCACCTAAGCTCATTCACTTTCAGATATATTATCTTTAAACTAGAGACCCGGTGCACAAAATTCATGCACCGTTAGGGTCCTTAGGCCTGGCCAGCATTCATGGTCAATCAGGACCTTCTGGCTGCAGGCCTGGATCCCCCTTTTTTATGCACCTCCCCCTGGTGGTCAGCACATTTCATAGCAAGCAATCAAACTCCTGGTTGAAATCCTGAGGGGACACTTTGCATATTAGCCTTTTATATATATAGACTAGGGCAGGGGTGGGCAAACTTTTTGACTCGAGAGCCACAATGGGTTCTTAAACTGGACCAGAGGGCCGGAACAAAAGCAACCTGACCATGGTGGCACTCTCATCTTGGGCTGCTGGTGAAGGAGTGGAGGGGAGAGCAAGAGAACCCTCTGCTCTTTCGGTTCCACGGGCCGAATAGAACAGTCAAACAGGCCGTAGTTTGCCCATGGCTAGACTAGGGGCCTACTGCATGAATTTGTGCACCTTGAAAGGAACTGTGGGCTGTGAGGCTACAGTGGACCCAGGGGTGGATTTGGGCTCATCCTCCAAACCCCCACCTGGCCCCTCCTGCCATAAACCCTGGTCCCTTCTCTGCTGGCAGCCCCACTCCTGCTGCTGCCTCTCTCACACACTGATGATGCCAGCCCCGCTCGCATCCACTGATGGTGCAGATGATTGGGGCCAGCACCAGCAGTGGGTGCGAGTGGGGTCAGTGCTGGCAGTGGGTGGAGCAGGGCCAGCACCAGCAGCAGGTGTGAGTGCCCAGTAGGACCCCGGTGCATGGGAGCAAAGAATTTTCAGTAACCACCATAGGCTCACCCTGATGACAGTGACCAGCACCCCGCCTTGGTCTGGTGCCCCAGCCCACCTGCTCCATCATCCCACTATGGCCAACAGCCTCCATTTTTTTGTGCATGTCCCCTGGTGGTCAGTGCACGTCATAGCGACCAGTTGTTCAGTTGTTCAGTTGTTCTGGTTGTTACGGTGTTTGGTCTATTTGCATGTTAGCCTTTTATTATAGAGGATGGTGTTAATAATACTATGACATGAATCCATGGATGCATTGGGATATTTTTAAAAGTTTGTGTTAGAGTATTCAGCAAAATAGCTTATTTTAAGAAATGGTTGTTTAATCTAGTTCTCCTATTGTTTAAAGAGAAAGAAATTTGTAGGGAGGGAGTGGAACAGGAAAATATAATTCAAAACGATGCCTCAGAACAGTTACCCTGACACTGAACAATAGTATTTTCAGGAGTCCATAGATGTTAAATATAGGTAGGCTGTTTTTGGATTTGTTTGTTTTCTTTGGCAGCCGATGACATTAAATTTGATCTCTCATGAGACACATAGTCCCAAATGCAACTTAATCTAGTCTGTGCTATGGAAGTGGTAGTTGTTCATTAAAGGTTAGGTGGGAGATAAATGAATGGATGAATGATTGACTTCCTTAAGGAGCCACTAGATATTTGTCTGAAAGTGATGACCAGATCAAACCTAGCAGATTATGTTTCAGAGACCATGGAGATGACGCCTTCCAAGCATGTCTGTAGCAAAATGCCTAAAAGCACATTAGAATCTCATGTGGCTGTGCAGACTGCACCCAGAAGGGTCTGAGTCCTCTCCCACATCTGCATGCTGGTTCATTGTGTACTCTTGCTGGCTGTAGGATTACTGATGACTGACAGCCATTCCCTGAGAATGTTGGGTCTGCCTGTAGCCTGGCTGTGCATGGATGCTTCACAGTGACAGCACTAAGCACTGAAGCTTCTCCAGGGATAGCCCATGTTCAGAATGTGTGTCTGAGATACTGTCAAACATGGCAGCCAGGGGATGGCTACCAGGCACTGCTGCCTCCCGCACACGAAGAACATCACAGAAACAAAGCACCAAGATCCACTCGCAGGCTAACTACCCTGGGCTCCTCAGCTTTCTTCCTCTGGCCAAGAGGATGCTGGTGGGAGGCAAAGGACTCCATCTGTGTCCCCTCCTTTATTTTGAGTGTGTTTTCCTGGTAACTCAAAACGTTATAACTTCAAGCACCAGCTGGATGCTTTGTAGACATACAACACACTCTCCTCTAAATCCAGGGATTAAAGTTCCTGAATCAAATGTCCAACAGGAAAGGTGAGGAACAAGCAAGTAGGATGGTAACTGGATGATTACAGCTTTTGGAGCCATCAGAACACACCGGTTTGGCCACTGACAGGGAAGAACCAGTCCATTGAATTCACAAATGGGATTAGTACATTGTTTGTCACCACTTAACAAGTTAGATTCAGAAGAATGTTTTACTCCCAGGAACTCTTTCAATTATCTGCAATTATCTGTCATAAAGCTTGGTTTTCCATGAACATTAAGGCTTTGAAGAAAATCACAGGTCTTGACTTGATTTCCTCTTTCATAAAGAAAGGAGATTCTCCCACTCCTTTACTATGTTACTGTCACAAACCTCCCAGATCTTTGTGGATTCCATCAGTGCTTTTCAACCAACTCAGCAAGCTCAAGTTAGAAGTGGTCTCCAGGTTTGGCATAAGAAGTCTTAATTCCTGTTGTCAGTATTTCACCTCTCCAGTTCCACCACCTTCCCCTATTCCCCATGGCCTTGTGGCCTTGAGGCACTCCCCAAATAAATATTCCTTTTCCATTTGCCGCTGGGCTTAAAATTCTTCAGGAGGAAAAGAAGTGGTGCATCTAAAGGAAAATTATGATCACTGCTATTAAAACTTATAACAGGAAATGACAGACCTTGGGGACTGAGGTCTAATTGGCCTAGTTCAGATGGAGCCCGATCACTGTAAATTAGGTCTTTGGCTCTACCACCCTGCTGGGCAGGCAGAAGGTGACTTCCTCGCTTTTTTGAGCAAAGATATGGATAACTTCTAAAAGAGGCTGAATTATGCAACCAGCACACCCTTTTCCACCTGTTCTCTTCTTGTCCTTGTCATCTGACTACACAGTCTCACCCTGCTTGGTGTTAGTTATTAATGATCCTCTCCTTATTTTGGCCAGTTTCCTGAAATCTTTAACCACCACAGGGGCCGTGTCTCTTCCAGAAATCCTGGTGTTAGTACAGGCCTCTTGCCAATGACTCCTGTAGACATAAGGTCATTTAGAATTATACAGTGATAGAGATCAGTTGCTTCTACACTTTAGTTTATGAAATGGGACACCGAGGTCAGAGAGTTGTATAGATTATCCAAATTCAAATGAATAACCATGGCTGAACAAGTATGAGAATATAGGTGTTCTAACTCCTGGGTCACTGGTCATTCTGGCTAGTTAGCTCCTACCAGCTCTTTCAACGATTCTACTCCATGATTAAATGTCTGTTTTCTTAAAGATTTACAACTCTTTTTTTTTTTGTTATTCATCTTGTTCTCTACAACCTCTTTGCCTTCTCCTACCATGACTAACTCTGCCCCACTGTTATTCAGTCACCTTTACAGAGACACACAGAATTGGGTGCATAGAAAATAAATTCTGCATTCCTTACCACAGTGGCCCGAGGAAAGTCATTAAGAAGCAGCTCTTTCTTGACATGTTTCTAAGGCGCCTGCTGTAATTGTGGCTGAAATTTCAATATCAAAGGTTAAAGCATCATGGTTTCCTTTACACTTTCTTTCATCTGCAATTACCAGTGGAGAGAAAGAACATATCCAAGCAGGAATGCTCCACGCAGTTCTTCCCCACCCAGTTTACACTTCAGGGTGAGCTGGGGAGTACAACAAAAGGCGGAGATGGGCACGTGGAAAGGAAGAACATGTGGGCAGGGAAGAGCCCAGAGGAAGGACAGTCTGTGGGCTGTGGGCGGGGTGGGTGGACGACAGCACTTTAAGGGATGATTTTCCACCTTTGGTTCAGTATTCTAGTAGAGATGCAAAGAGAATACAGGCCAAGTAAAGTTTGATTCCGGAAAAGGAATAGAAGTGGATTAGAGGAATTTGGTTGTGATTAGGTTCCCTAGGAGCCACTGTGATCCAAGAGCTCTAATGATGGCATGGAGAGTCAGAGAGAGATGGAACTCTGCAGGGTTGGGCATCAGGAGGTGTGATTTTTACTGTCAAACTGCTTATTTGATTTTGAACATATGATTTCTCCCCTCTAGGTCTCAGGATCTTTACTTGTAAAATAGGCAGGTGCAGTTGATTATCTCAAAGCCCCAACTTCATCTAACTGTACTGAAGCCAAAATTCTCTAGCATCGCAATTACACTTTGATCAATCCATCGAAGTGTAACTTTCTCTTGGCATAACCACAAAGTAGCTACCTTATGTCCTGCCTTCTCTCACATGCTTCCTCTTTGAAAAGCCAACTCTTTTTGAGTCTTTTATATCAAGCAAATTCTAGCATTTCTCTTCTTCTTTTTAAATCCTCACTCAAATATATTATTCCATTGATTTTTTTAGAGAGAGTGGAAAGGAAGGAGGAGGGAGAGAAAGGGGGGGGTGGATTGATTGTTTCCCATCATTCACCAACCTGCAACTGAGGTACATTCACTTGGCCAGGAAAATAACCTGTGACCCTTTGGTCTATGGGTTGATGCTCTAACCATCCAGCAACTGGCCAGGGCTCAAAATATTTTTTTAAAGTCTCATTTATTGGAGGCGTAAAGCCTTGAGGTCTTCAACCCCAATGGCTTCCCTCCCTTCATTGCTCGGTCCTTTCCTTTCTCCAAATTCTTCCCTTCCACCTAGCAGGCCTAACTCACTTAAAGTGTAAATGATAGGAAACCAGGAACCTCCTGCTGCTTATAATCATAACACTTCCTGTAATTTGCATGATAAAATTCAACTGATTTCAAATAGCATTCCTTAAGACAGATAGGTGACACCGGGGCTCCAAGAGGGGAATACATTACCACCTCAATCTCTAAGCCATCACAATTGTGGATTCAGATTGGCTGACATTCAGCCCCAAACAAAAGCACAAAGCCTTGTCTAATGGAGCAATGAAAGAGGATATCTAGGAAATATTAACAAGTTTTGCATGGTAATTTATGCAAATACACGCCATAACTCAGCTGAAGAGGTTCGGCTTACACCTATATGAGGGAGCTGCACTAGCCAGGGATTTTATGGAACTGAGATCACCTTATTATAGCTCAGAGGTTGTGGGTTTCCATACAAATTAGCAGTGGAGAGGCCTCAGGTGGCAATTAGTCCTCAGACCACCTGCATCGTAGGGTGCCTGTTACATGCAGTTTGCTCTGGCTCTTTATGGACCCCTGAAATCAGAAGCCCTTAGAGTGGGGCCCGAGGATCTGCATTTTAATAAACATGTTTCTGTCTTCCCCAGGTAGTTTCATTGCCCTGAATTAGCCCATATTTCAGAGCCTGGCCTCCCATTGTAAGTACTACCTACATCTAGGTTATGCACACAATTACCCACTCGTTTACTATGTGAGTTGATTAAGTCCCTTCACTTTTTTCAGCCACAAGTTGCTCATCTATAAAATAAGAGGTGGGCCCAATTACCTCTTACGTGTTTCAGACCATGATTCTTTTTTTAAAAAACAAAGCATGGGACATACTTCAGGCCAAAGAAAACATACATAGAGATGGCCACTTTGCAAACTGTCCCAGACGGACTCTGTAGCCGACTCTCTTTGGCATTCTGCTGTCTCCCAGGAACAAGGAAGCCTGCGCTGCCACACTAGCCATCTCTGCCTCCTCATTTCTTGCCCATCACCTCTCTGTAGTCTGGAAGCCATGCTTACCCTACTTGGCAGACCACTGTGTCTAGGCCTAAATCCTTCCTCCTACTTTTGAAAGCAAAAGCCATTGCCATATCTGTTTGTTTTGCTTTTCTTTGGAAGGCTGGTTACATTTCCCACTCTTAGTCTTTCTCCTCTAAAGCCGTGGTCGGCAAGCTATGGCTCAGGAGCCACATGGGACTCTTTGGCCCCTTGAGTGTGGCTCTTTCACAAAATACCATGGCCTGGGTGAGTCCATTTTGAAGAAGTGGCATTAAAAGAAGTTTAAGTTTAAGAAATTTAGCTCTCAAAAGAAATTTCAATCGCTGTACTATTGATATTTGGCTCTTTTGACTAATGAGTTTGCCCACCACTGCTCTAAGGAAGTAACTCTTTGTATAATTTATATACAATATTTTCAACACCTAGAATGGTACTGGTCATGTAGTAGGCTCTCAATAAATAGTTACCGAATGAAGGAACCCAAAAACAATTACCTGGTGGAATAGGGTACAATAAAGGGGAAAGAGAGGATGGCAGAAATATATTTTGATATCTCAATATACTAGCACATAGAATGAATATTTATTTACAATCAAATATACTCAACGTTTTCTATATGTATTATTACACTTATTCCTTTCATGTCTATGAGGCAGCTGTTAATATATACATTTGCTTGAAGAAATTGGGCTCAGATAGATTAAAATACTTATCCAAGGTTTCACATTAATAAGTTGCTGAGGCTGGATTCAGTGCCAGGTTTCTCTTATAATAAAACCTAAGTATTTCCATCTCAGCTCTGTGTCTCCCTAGGAAAAGCCCAGCAAAAATTAAAAATAAAGTAAACTAACTGTTTTATCTAAGTCAGCTTTCCCCCTACTTTATTATTATTCCTTTCTTATCTGAAAGTGGTTTGTTCACCTTGGACTCAGGTTAAACATAATCTTGTTAAAAGATTAAAAGCAAGATTGGGGTTTGTTTAGATTGAAGCTCAGCTATTTCTTGCAACTCAGACCACCAACCACACCATGACTTTGGGAGAGGATGTGTCAGAGCAAAGTGTCCTCTGGTGTACTTGGGATGAAGCATCAGACAGCCACTGCGGGAACTGGAAATGTTTCTTAAGGTCTCATCTCCAGGTTAGACACCACCTTCTCTTTATCCTTCTGAACTGTCCTAGGCACCATTTCTTTAATGAGTGTTCTCTAGGTCTTCTCACCTACACCTCTTATTTCTCAGGTAATACATAGTTTGGGAATGATACAAAGTGCCCAGACAAATGAGGGAAAGGTATTCCAGGGAGATGACTCAGCACAGCAAAGTGGGTCACAACTTCTCTCTCCAACTCTAACAATGGAGAGAGAGGTTGCAACCATGATTACGTTTCACTGCTAGGGTTATTCAGAAGCCCTTATCTTTATTTCTTTTCTTCCTCTTTTTATTCTTCTCGATCTTCCTCTGGCTCACATACAGACTCCTTAAGAGAGGTGCTCACTTTCCAGTTGGTCCTTCTTATTTCTGGGGGGCAGAGCACTTGGGCCAGGCCACCTGTCAGCCAGTGGCCAGATGAGATACCACGTGCCCATTTGTGGGTCTGCTTTCCTCAGAGGGGGTGTAGGCAAGGCAATAGTTTCCTCTGCAAACTATTTTCCTCTCGCTCAGCTGAATGCTTAGTCATTTAACACAATCAAGTATAGACACAGAGGTGACAGTTTTCACTGGGCAAAAATGTACCCAGGAAGACAGCAGCGCTGTGTGTGGTTGGGGTGCTGGTGGAAATTGTAGCTAGCAGCAGGGGAGAGACCATTATAATGGGCAAAGTGCAAGTATAATAAGACGGCCCACTGCTGCCTCCCTGTATTTATAGTTGTGCAAAGGACCTTCCTCTGTGATCTCAGCCCTGAAGCTCACAATCCAGCCACCGTCTGTCTCCCCTTAATTCATGCCCTCCCTTACTTCATGCCCTCCCCTTTTATCGCAAGACATCAGGTCATTATAAATTCTCAGCCCACCATGCGGCCTGCAATCCCAACACCTGATTCTTGTTAGGAACAGAGGTGTATATCATTGGTAAGAATCAGAGCTGAGACACAGGCAAACGGGGAGGTGGTGCCTGTAGTGTTTCCTCATCCGAAGCCCTCTCTGTAGGCCCCTGCCCAGCTGGTAGCCTGCCCACCCTCTGGGTTCCACCTCACCTCTGTCTTAAGGTTTTGAGCTTGCCTCTTTTTAATCACAGCAAAGTTTCATCACTTTCCTCAGGTTTTCTCTAACTATTTTTTTTTCCCTTCCACGGGCCTACCACGTGGACTGTCTTTGTTCTTCTCACACAGGGAGCTGTCAGTACTGAAGGCTCTATTCAGGAAGGCAAGGAGGAGGCTCTTGTTTTCCCATGTCACAATCAGATATGCTATTTGTGCTTCTGTCCTCTTTGAGGCCTGCGGCATAATTCTAACTGCATAGGAGATATCACATGTTTATGGGCATAGATTGATCGATTGTGTGAGTGTGTATGTAGTGGGGGGAGAGGGTTTTTTTTTTGGGGGGGGGTACGGTTTATCACAGGAGAAAAATGAGACCAAAAAAGTGACAAAAAGTAGAGTAAGAGCAATAGAGTAGAAGAGTAAAAGAGAGTAGGAACTTGGGCCACGAGGCCCATAGTAACGGTGCCAGTGGCCCCTCCATTTCCATGTCCTCCCCTGCCATAGTGTTCTGTCAAACTCTTTCCTGAGCTCACGGGCTCAGTGGGTGTTGGGCATCCTCCAGTGTGACATCCATCAAGCACCCCTTCCAGCTCCTCTTTGGGCTGATGAAATTAGAGTTGTCAGCTGGGAGACAAGCAGCTCCACGGTGGCAGGGACCAGGGACACCAGCCCGAGGAAGTAGACCCCCAGCGTGCATTCTCTCCTGGGAGGTCTCACTGGGTGCCGGGCTCCTGGCCCCAAGAGTAGTGATTCATCCCTTCACTTTTTATGTGTTACCAGCTTCATGTCTACCCCTCCTAAAGATGGTGAGGTGCAGAGGAATGAGATGGCCACTCCTCTGCAGGCTGAGAGCTAAGTTCACATGTCACATCAGTTCACATGTCACATTAGGACCTCATTTGGGCCTCGCCAGCTTTTTCACACCCTGTGCAGCTCTGCTAGACACCCTTCAAGAAGCTGATTCTGATGGATGAGAGCCATGCTCAGGGACCGGCAGTTAGTCTGTGTGCGATCCTGGCTCCATGACCACACTTGCAAGCACTGCTAATGGGGAGGTCAATGAAATAATGCCAGCCACTGCTTTTCTTCCCCAAGGCACTGGCACTGCCAGAGAGAGGTGCTTTGTGGGTTATTAACAACAGCAATTAAAGGGGGAGTAACTGACTGTGAAAGGAGGCCAGTGAGGGTGGCTGGGAAATCCAATCCTAAATTCGTGGGGCCAGGGCTTCCCAAGGGATTTGACGACATCCTGACCAAGTAGTCAGTGAGCTGCAGAGGAGACATGTCTTGGGTTCCATGAGACAAAAGTTCAGGAAATGCTGGCCTGGTGCTGGAGCGCACATGGCCCCAATTTGCAATGGCCCCCTGCTGAATTAAGTTCCCAATTCTGAAGGGAGAGTCATTTCCTTAATGTGCAAAGCCACAGGTTCAACCATTAGAGCTGGAAATGGCATTTGTTGTGTGATTGAGGCCACTTCTTTAATTCCCACAAAAAACAATTTGCCTACAAAAAACAATTCAGTGATATTTGTTCCTACTAATATACAAAAACCTCATGAGCAGGATCACACGCTGCGCATTATCAGTTAAAAATGTGATCAGAATAATAATACTAACAGCCAACATTCATCACGATTTTGTCATTGTCGTCATCATTATTATTACCATCTGCATCATCAAGTAGTTAACATGCATTGAGACCTCTTTGTTCCAAGCACTGTTTTAAGTACTTCCAATGCATTACTTCTTTAATCTTCATTACAACACTGTGAGGTAGGCGCTATTATAAAGAGTAAGGAGGGTGGCCAGACTACCAGCTACCAAAGGAAAGCTCTGGAACTCTAAATCACCAGGGCCTTTGCCATTAACCACCATGCTGCTGGAATAGAGAAAACAGATCGGTCAGCCTGTCAGTCCCGGGGCTCTGAGTTTGACCAATTCCATAATGATGACATGGGAATACATGTACAATGAGCTGAGAGGGCCAGGCTAGGTGGAGGCAAGGGAAGTGCTTAGGTGTCACACGGAAGGAGGTGCTGAGGGAGGTGCATGAGCCAGCCCTGCACTTTGGGTCTGGGAGCCAGTGCTTCCTTCCTCATGCAGCCCAAGCAAGCAGGTGCCTCGATTGCCTTACCCTAGTCTTGGCCCAATAGCAAAGTTTAAATGAGAGTTGTGACTTAAGTTCCTGGTATAGAATAGGTTCTTAAATACAAATGTTCTTCTTTTTCTTGAGATTAATAGTAAGAGATGTTTTTTTTCCTGGAGAGCACAGTTGGCTACAAGAGCGGAGAAAGATCAGAAATACCTATGGCCTTCAGATTGAGATTTGAGGGACACGTAAGACAACTGGGAGGTCCCTGATGACAAACGTCACATTTGCTTCAGGGGTGGGCAAACTTTTTGACTGGAGGGCCACATGGGTTCTTAAACTCGACCAGAGGGCCGGAACAAAAGCAACCTGACCATGCTGGCACTCTCATCTTGGGCTGCTGGTGAAGGAGCGGAGGGGAGAGCAAGAGAACCCTTCACTCTTTTGGCTCCGCGGGCCGGACAGAACAGTCGAACACGCCAGATCTGGCCCGCGGGCCGTAGTTTGCCCACGGCTGGCTTAGATCCTGCTTTGTCCCACTGGAGCCCACCTGTGCTTTTCTCTCCTTGTGTGCCGAGCGGCTCACTTCAAAGGAGGGGGGAGCAAAGGCAGCTGCTGCCCCACACAGGCTCCTATGTCCTGAGTTGCTCACACATGGATCTCTGGGTCATGTTCATGGTGTTTGTGTTCTCCCAGCCCTTCTGCAGTGGTGCCTGCTCACCACAGGGCACTGCATGTACCCTGTCAGCAAAGAGGCCCCTGCCGCTGGGGGGAGGGGCTGTCACTCTATGGAAGCAAAAGTACCCTTCGGGATAGCAGACTATGGCTTGAGGGGACAATGGTGAAATGTTGCATGTAATTTTAAAGATGCTGCTGCTAACATCCAGGAGGAGAACTAACTTCCCCAATAATAATCTATGGGTTAGCACGGGCTTGTCAATAAAGCTGGGTGTTGTTGTTGTTGTTGTTGTTGTCCAGTTTTTAAAATATATTTTATTGATTTCAGAGAGGAAAGGAGATAGAGACATAGAAACAACAATGATGAGAGATAATCATTGATCGGTTGCCACCTGCATGCCCACTACTGGGGATTGGGCCTGCAACCTAGTCATGTGTCTGACGGGAAATTGAACCATTACTTCCTAGTTTATAGGTCAATATTCAACCACTGAGCCACAAAGGCCGGGCAAAGCTGGGTCTGAATTGAATCCACTGCTACTGATCTGGTTTCTGTAACTTTCTCCATTGTGCATGAGATGTGATACCAACAAAGCTAGCAGTGGACATTCAGGGCGGGAATCTCGCTCGACAGAGCTTAGTATTTCCCCTTCTAAAGGAAACTGCTTTTAGAAAGGTTGAGGATGACCTGCCTACCCTGTCCCAAAATTCCAGATGAAAGTATCAGTAATTTTTATGAAAGAAGAAACAATTCTACAACCCTCCTTGCTGGGCCGGGGTGGAATAAGTGAAGTGTGTGCGCGTGTGCATGTGTGCGCATGGGTAGGAGAGAGAGGATTTGTTGCTAGCGGGTGATAAATCAGAATCCCTTCCTGTGAAAGCTAGTGGCAGCATTTTCTATTTGGAGGACGTAGCACAGTGCTTGGCACAGCAAAGGCTCAGTTTCTGAGCATCTCCCTGTCCTCGCCTGCGTGTTGTGTTCCTAGCACCCCAGGCCTAGAGGGAGAGCTGTGCTAACCTCCGCCATATGGATGCTGCCACTCACAGCAGGACAATTATGCTTTGAGGGACTGCTGCTTTATGCCTCTTCCTCCGCCTTCCCCATCCTTCTAATGATGGCACAGGTGCAAGGGCAGGTATGGTCTCTTTTCCCTCAGGTCGCAACGTGGCTCCTTCTAGGAGTCTGGTTACTTGCTAATTGCTAGTGAAGTCTGCTCTGATGAAGGCCCCCTAGCCTTGTGGATGCTCTGATTCTCTGATACCTGGAGCTGAGTATTTACCAGGGTATTTAGGATAATGACCCCTCTGGGGCCTCGCCCTTTTGGAAAGTCCACTGACCCCAGGCCCAAATGCTTGTGAGAGAGATGATGGCCAAATGCTGCTGTCCCTCTCAGATAGCTTCTCACAGTTCACAGCGATTCAGATAATGCAGGCAGGAATGATTTGGAAAGAATCTGGAGTAGCCAAGTAATTAGAATGTCTCCCTGTAGCCCTGACTTCCCTTAGAAACTGAGAAAGTTGGCTGTGTGCATCACTCACTGCAATCCCTGACCGTGTGTGTGTGTGTGGGGGGGGGTGTAGAATAATTATTTAGATTTATTTGGCTTTGATGGTGTAAAAATAATTACATAAACATAATTTTATTTAAACCTTATGATAACCCTGTTATTTCTACTATCTACGTTTTCATTTAAAAATGACTTGTCTAGCTGAAACCGGTTTGGCTCAGTGGATAGAATGTCAGCCTGCAGACTGAAAGGTCCCAGGTTCGATTCTGGTCAAGGGCATGTACCTTGGTTATGGGCACATCCCCAGTGGGGGGGGGGGGCGGTGCAAGAGGCAGCTGATCAATGATTCTCTCTCATCGATGTTTCTAACTCTCTATTCCTCTCTTCCTCTCTGTAAAAAATCAATAAAATATATTTAAAAATAAATATATAAAAATGACTTGTCCAAAGTCATTTAACAAATAAGAAACAGAGATGGGGTTTAAGGGCAGGTGCATTGCTTTTACATTTCATAAACTCTCCCACCATATGGTGGTGCCCTGCTACCCAGTGTGCGGTCCACAGCCCAGCAGCCTTGGCATCTCCTGGGAGCTGCTGGAAATGCAGAATTCCAGCCCTTACCCCAGACCTACTGAATGGGGAGCTGCATTTTAACAGGGTCCCCAGGTATTACTTGTGCTCACTTAAGTTGGAGAAGCAATGCTTTCGAGCTGTGCTGTCCAATAAAACACAGTATGCATTACACAGGTAATATTAACATGTCTTTATAGCCACTAAAAAAGTGAAAAGAAAAAAGTGAAATTAACTTCAGTGTTGATAATAATACACCTTAACTCCAAATATTAAACATACTAGAAGCCCGGTACATGAATTCGTGTATGGGGGGGGTCCCTCGGCCAGATCAGGGACATTGGGGCTGGGCCAGCAGGGTGGAGGGGCTGTGGGAGGTTGGCTGTGGGAGAGCACTGACCACCAGGGGGCAGCTCCTGAATTGAGCATCTTCCCCCTGGTGGTCAGTGTGCATCATAGTGACTGGTTGACCAGTTATTCTGGTTCTTCTGGTCGCTTGGTCCTAACATTTGCTTAGGCTTTTATATATATAGATTATTTCAACATAGGTAAATATGAAACATTTTTTAAAATTTTGTATTACTTATTTGGTACTGAGTCTGAAGTCTGATGTGTATTCTACACTGCACATCTCACTTCAAACTGGACACCTCATGGACTCATGAATGGCACTGCATTGGGTGGCACAGATATAGTGTGGTGACTCTGAAACTTTAGTGTGGATCAGAATCACTTTCAGGGCTGGCTCCAGCACAGATGGCTGAGTAGAACTAGAGTGGACCCGAGTGTTTATATGTCTCACACATTCCCAGGTGATGGTGATGCTGCTAGTCCCAGGCCCACACTTTGAGAACCACTGCTCCACAGGTTCCTCTGCTCTGCCTCAGAGGTCATCAGGTTCTGGTCTTAAAGGAGTAAAGCCAAGGGGATTCAGGAACCACTAGACCAGAAGCAAGAACCTAGTCTTCCTGACCCTCCAGGTGTAGTTGGGTAAGATGGTCTCTGGAGTTCGCACCTAGTTGTCCACAGGAAGTCAAAATAGTATGCAGACTTGACACTTACTTACAAAAATGTGTGTCTCTGTCTAGACTCATAGATTACCATGTTCACTGTTGTACTAAAGACCAGCTTCAGAGGGCTTAGCCTGACATCTGTGAGCCTTCTTGATACCTCCCTCTCTCCCTGGACCCAACGCACAGCTCTTACCACAGCCTGTCTCCTCTTCCTTGCAAACCACCTTGGACCTCCTCGTGTCCTTTTGTGTCCATTTCACCTCCCCCTATCCCACTGAAAAGCCCCTTGGCAGGTGTTCTAGCTTCCAGGCTTGTCTCACCTCCAATTCCTTCTGCACGTGGCAGCCAGAAAGACCCTTTCAAGGGGTATATAAACCTGCTCATGTCTCCTCTAGTTTAAAGAATCCAAAAGTTTCTGCTGAACCTTAGAATAAAATCCAACCTCACTCACACTGTTTGCCTGCTGTCCAGCGACATGTGGTACCATGCTTCCTGCCACACTGCACTGCAGAACTCTGGAGACACTGGCCTTCCTCCTTTTACTTACTTAACCTCTGGTTAATCCTCACTTGAGGATATTCTCTCTCTCTCTCTCTCTCTCTCTCTCTATATATATATATATATATATATATATATATATATATATATATGAGAAAGTGGTAGGGAGGGAGGGAAGTGGGGGAGAGAGAGAGAAACATCAATGAGAGAGAGACAGGTCAGTTGATTGCTTGCCTTCCCCAAGTGCCCCAACTCGGGACTGGGCATTGAACTTAAAACCCAGTAATCAAATCTGAGACCTTCGGTGCATAGGTTAATGCTCTAAACACTGAGCATACCCACCAGGGCTGACCTTCCTCCTTTTTTAAATCAAGAAACAGAAAGCTCTTTTCTGAGTCTGGACCTTCTTCACATGGACGGTCCCTCTGTTTGAAATTCTCCTTATCCCCAATTTTCAGTCTGGCTGATGCTTCCCTCAGGTATCAGCTTTCCCACCCCCACCGCCAGCTTTGTTAACGCTCCGGAATAATTCTCTCCATGCTACTTAACACGGTTTGTGATTACATGGTCATTTGTGTGCTTACTGCTTCCTAGTGGTCTCCTCCAGTTGTCTGTTAGCAACAAGAGTAGCGGGGACACGTATTGGTTCATTCATTCTGACCCAGCACCGCAGTGGTAGACCCTCATAGAACTGTTGATCAAATAGAAAAGTCTATCACGTTAATCAATGACAAGGACATAAACAATAGAAAAGTCAAACTTGCATGTTTTCACTTGCTCAAGGCACCTGGGTGATGGAAGCAGAGGAAAGCAGCTATTCTTCTTTCCAACAGAATTCACATGAGGATAACCATATTAACATGTTCAGAAATGGTCCAGGAACATTGGACCAGGCCAGGATCGCTGGGTTATGAAGGTTCATGTCAAAAAAAGAAAATGTCTCCGTTATTCACAGCAAAATATTTTGTCCGAAGAGGCAGCCTGGTGTCATGGGAAGACAGTTATCAATTTCTCTATTTGGGCAACAGGTAGAATCGGATAGCTCCTTGGCCATTTTTAAATTAAATTGAATCCAGCATGGTTGCTTACTGTAGAATTTTATTTTTAGGCTTTAGTTACAATCTCGGTGATGTATCCTGTTTCCATTTATATCCAGACCAGAGCCATTGATTCCCCACATCTTTGTTCCTCCCCCCTCTGGGTGCAGACAATATACAATCTCAGGGAGGGAGGGGCGACTGCCTCCAGCCCAGAGGAGTGCTGCCCCAGAAATCCCAGGAGCAGCTCCGCCGGCCTCCCCTCTCACTGATGCTCAGCCAGGCGGCCTGCAAGGCGTCCGTTGGGGGCTTGGCTGCCTGTGGTGGAAGCTCTAATAAATCAGGCGGAATCCCACAGAGGGGCTCCACCGATTCAAACATTTACAGGCAGGCAGACCAGGACCGGAGCTACCCCATTCTTCATCCTGCCTGGCGGGCTGGTGGTTCCTTTCTCCTGGAGGGGCCTTTTGTTGTGTCCTGGAGTCTGTGCTATTGTGAGCCCTGAGCTGGTTGTGGTGTGTGTGTGTGTGCATGTGTGTGTGTGTGTGTGTGTGTGTGTGTGTGTGTGTGTGTATGTGCGTGCATGTTTGGGAAGGGGAGTGGGTAACATGCCTTTTCTCCCTCCTTTCTTCTTCTTATTATCATTAATAATGAAATATTGAGACCAGGCTGCTAATGAGCCTCAACTCCCTCCTGTTAGTTTATTTTTCGCCTTCAGACTGTCACTTCAGAGTAAATTACTTCCCTCTGCATCTTGTTCCAGTGATATTGCAGCGGCGCGCCCCTCCCCCTCCCAGCCCCGTTCTAATTTCAGGGTTATTCGCCTTCTCTCCCTGCCGTTCCCTAAGCAAGGGAGGCCGCCCCATCTATCATGCTTAAATCTGCGCCACGCGCTCCCTCCTGCGATTGAGACATCATTCTTGTCGCACCGGGTCAAGCCGGGTTTTAAATACTTACACGATACACATAGATATAACCTATGAATAAGTAAGTAAATAAATAATATATACTCTTCGTCTCTGTGTGTTATTTCCCGGAGCTCCCGGGAGGAAGATGTAGCGACCAGGCGCCAGAGGGAGACCCTGTTCTGGAGGGAGGGGGGCCCCGTACGCAGACAAGCCGCAATCCCCGTCATCGCCGTCTGCTCAGCTCTGTTCCTGCTCATTTCATGGCGTGCTGAGCATTTCCCTGTCAACTGGAAGATGTCAGGATGTGAAAACAACCAGCATTAAGTAGATATTTTGTGCCAGTCCGACAGCAAGTGTCTCAGATATGCTTTTTGTCTCCCGTTCAAAGACGCTACACTGGCCTTCATCAAACAGCCACCATTTCTTCACTTTTTCCCTCTGGCCCCGGGGACCACAGAGGACTGAATTCCCGGGACTGCTTTCTGCCCCTCTCACTTCCTCCTCGAGTCCCTTCTTGCTTCCTGGTGTTCGTACTGGTTAAAACCAAGCCTCCATTTACCCCGGCCCTGCCACTGACTCTGTGATCTTGGGCAACTAATTTAATCTTTCCCTGTCTGTGTCCTTGTCTGTGGCATGGCGGTGATAGTCATACCTACTGCTTGATGCTTTGAGAACTAAATGAATTAGCACATGCACTGTGCTTAGTACAATGCCTCACACTTTATAAAGACTTAAGACCATTTTTCTTCCTCTTTTCCTCTTCTTCTGACTCTCTGTTGTTGTTGGTGGTGGGTTTTTTTTTTTTTTTTAATCTCCCTTTTTCTTTTTTCCAAGGGGAATTCTGACCTTGGAGGATTGGCTTTTAGGAATCTCCCACCCATCTGCTCTATACAGAACTGAACCTATTTCTGCTTTCTGGCAAATAGTCACAGACAGTGCTATTGGAAGTCCATTGGAGCAAAGGAAACTCAGTAATACCGATCCTGTCTTTATTTACATTTTTGATACTCTGTTTGCTGTGGAATGTTCTGGCTGTAATTTAGATTTTTTAAAACAATGCATTAAAATAGCATGTATCCTGATTATTGAGCTTTTGGCAACACTTTAATCTGTGCACGTGAGCCATGGGCCTCACTTGCCCTGCCTCCGCCCCAGCCCTGTTAGTCACAGAAACACATTTCCTTCCGGTCCCCCATCTTTTCCTCTCAGGCTGTGTGGGCCCTTGCACCCGCATCTCTATAATGGTCACCCACCTGGGCTTGCCATTTCAGAGGTCAGAAAGCTAGAGCTAATTTTGCCCAGAAGGGAAGGTCTTTGAAATGAGCATGAAACAAAAGGCAAGCAGGAAAACACATTTGAAATCTACATGACCTAGAGGTTAGGCCTTCAGATCTTTCCCAGCTGATCCATGAAATCTCTCCCCGCCTCCCTTGATGAGATGGGAGCAGGGGCCAGCCTGGAGGTGGGGTTATTTATGAACCTGACCCTCAAGGTGCAAGATGGTGCCCATGGAAGGGGCAGACAGCAGCATTCAAATGCATAACCTTTCCTTTCTTATTTTCATCCAAGTGGGTAGAAATCTATCCCTGGGATTAAGCACTTTCATGAGGGGTGTTTGTGCATGCCCCGTGATAAAGTAGAGGCCACACAGCATGTATCCCTTACACTTCCTTTGATTTAAGAATGAAAGGGCAGCTGCTGGTCAAACCAGAGGCTGTCTGTGCCGGCTTCTAGGCTCCCGTGCTAACAGGACCACCTACCCCAGTGCTGAGCCCACTTCCCCTGAACAGTCCGATACTGGTGGAAAATTATGCAAAACTTTTCTAAACTCTGATGTTCTGAAAAGAGTCTCAGCTCCTTTATAGATTCCCTAGCCAAAGCTGCTCTCTATTACAAGTCCGCACTATTCTATCCTTTCCAGCCCCTCACAAGCCCACAGGCGGACCCTGCCCTAATGCTCAAAGCCAGGCATCGCATGGGCTTGGGGGTCACACAAGTCACTAAGCAAATGTGATGCACTTTAACCTGATGAAAGTGTTTTCCCCCCAACTTGATTCTGATTTGAAATGAAGTGTCAGTAATGCCTTTGTCCCAATGTGACACCCCCGCTACCCCAATATTTGTAAATATGCCTGAAGAATGTATCAACATGTCAGAATTTGAAGCATGCAGCTATTTACCAGGGTGCACATGTTTCTAGATCTATTCTGATGTTGATGTCTCCAGAACAATGGTCCTCAAAGGTCAGCATGGGTCAAAGCCAGCGGGAGAGTGCTTTAAAATTCCAGCTCCACACTCCAGAGCTTCTGATTCCGTAGGCTCAGGACTTTGCATTTCTAACACTTTCCCAGGGAAGGCTGGTGTTTGGAGACCAGGCTTTGGTGATCACTGGTGTGTGTTCCAGATGTGCATTCGTCACAGCTTCAAGTCGGTATTTTCACCGGTTGGTTGAACTATCCTGTACATTCAGTGTAGAGAGAAACTGTCTCTCCATTTCTGTCCATCAGGACAGGCTAGGTTCTTACTAACATGGATTCCTGTTAGGCACTCTGTCTTGTGTTGTCTCTGTCCTTCTCTGTGTCCTTGGAGTCTTTTCCATTCCGTTGGTGAGTAGGAGAGAGAGTCAGGGGAGACATTCTTCTTACCCACTTTGGCCCAGGAGTGGCACATGTCACTGGACGGACAGAGAAGATATGCAGTCCAGCAATGTGCCTGAGAGGGAAAAGAAAAATGTCTTGGCGAATTTATGGCCCTCTCTGCTACACTCCTCAAGAATATTTGGGAGTTCCATTTTATTTTGAGTAAATCATTCCACCAATGGTCTCAATTTCCCACTTTACGGCAAGTGTATCAAACGCTGGTAGTTAGGCCCCGAGTTCCTTCCCTGGTTATTTGTCAACTTGACCATAATCCATCACTTCTTCCTGGAGAGGTGGTGTTTCCTCTCCGTGTAGTTGGGTTTTGAGGAGGCCTGTAACCAAGCACGGGCAGATATTAATTCTTCTCCAGAGACTTAGAGTTTTCCTGTGAGAACTTCTGAGACAATAAGAAGCAATTTGGAAAACTCCCTCCTCTCTGTAGGAGCCGGCCCCCCGTCCTCCATGCTCTTTTGTTAATGGGAGGAGCGAGGGGGTGGATAGGGAGTGGAAGGAAGATGGGAGTAACGCTTTTCCTCTTCTTTTTTACCCATCTGACTCCTGTATCTCAATTACACACGGTCTGTATGAGAACATGAGAATGAACATCTGACCAGACATCCATTTGTGTTGCAATCAGGATTCTGACAAATTGAATGATGTGTAACTATGTATGTACGCAGAGATCCCTAAAATAGCCTGGAAATCATCACTTGCATGCAGGCGTATCATTACATATGATGAAATAATGCCATTGTGTGCGGAGAAAGGTTAAAAGAAAGACACATGGAAATCAGCGCCTCTCCCACCCTCCTGGTGTTTACGGGGAGAGAGCAAATTGCTGTGAAGTCTGTTCTGGCTGCTGGCAACTCTGCCCACATGTTTATTTATACACTTCCCCTTGTCCCTTCCAGGGACTCTGTTTTCTCTGTAGAAAGTCCCTGAAAGCAACTCTTCTACAGAGCTTTCACTTCCCTTAGAGGGTCTTTAGGACAAGGAGCTGGAGTACTAAAAGCATGGCAGAGTGCAGCAAACTATCGGAGGTGTATAACTCCTCATACTTTTCACAGTGACCTTGAATACATTTTCTCCTTTGGTGCTCTTTTTAATCTTGTGTAAAATACACAGGGTGAGTACCACGTGGCCCCAATTTGCAGATGGGGAAAAGTGACACACAAAGTGTCAGAGTGACTTGCCTGAGGTCACCAAAGAAACTTGGAGATGGAACCAGGTCTATAAAGCACTAGAGGCCCAGTGCACAAAATTAGAGCAAAAATAGGCCTTCCTTCCCTGGGCTGCCGGCACTGGCTTCCCTCTGGCACCCAGGACCCGGGCTTCCCTTGGGTCATCCGGAAGGACATCCAGTCTAATTAACATATTACACTTTTATTATTATAGATATGGAGCCCAGGTGTCTGGGCTTAGACACATGTGAGTACAACAACCCCTACCCTTAAAGTTAGGAATGCCTCAGCCCAGTATGAGTGGTTTGAGAAGATTTAAAAGTTATTCCCTATATAACTACAGTAAAACTTGGGCCAAATAAATAGTTTCTTTTTTTTTTTTTACTCCTCACCCAAGGATTTTTCCGTTGCTTTTCAGAAAGTGTGACAGGTAGGGGGGAGAGAGAAACATCTATGTGAGAGAGACACATTGACTGCTTGTCTCCTGCATGTGACCCAACAAGGGGTGGGGAGCAAACCCTACAACCGAATTGAACCCACGACCCTTTGGTATGCAGGTCAACGCTCTAACCATTGAGCAAACTAGCCAGATCCAAATAAATACTTTTAATGATATTAACTTTCAATATGTTCAGCCATCAACTCCAAGGAATTCTAATTCACACACAATTTAGATATCAAATTATTTATCTACAGCAAGAGTGAGTATATAAAAATATCAGCAGCATAGCTTAAGCAAACAAATGACTATACACTTGTTATTAACCTCTCTGTATTCTGAAGAGAGAAAAATATAACTCTAAGCACTCATGTGTCTTCTCATCCAATTTACTTTCCAGGAAACAAATATCCCATCAGCCAACTCAGATTTAATGCAGAAGCTTATAATGGCTACAGTGACCTACCACCTCAGTACCATGTTCTTTTTTTCCTTTGTTTTTCAAAAATACCTTATAATCATGATTGCCAGACCCCTTTCCACAATTTTGGATTTCAAGTTCCAACCATTGTTCCTATTGAAGTGCTCTACATGATTAAATTTCTAGAGATATCCCCAAATGTGAGGTCATCATGCAAAATAAGTACATGTTCTATGAAAAATACTTACTTATACGTCTTCATGGCCTATCAGATGAGGCATAAGTAAAATGACATAAGAGAGCAAAAAGCAAAAACGAAATACCGTATTTGCCGGCGTATAAGACGACCCTTTGGCCCTGAAAAATATGCCTCCAAGTTGGGGGTAGTCTTATACGGCGAGTATATAACAAACTGTATTTTAGTGGAAATGTTAGGGGGTCGTCTTATACGCCCAGTCGTCTTATACGCCGGCAAATTCGTATTTTTCAGGGCCAAAAAATCGTCTTATATGCCGGCAAATACGGTAGTTAATACTTCCTTATTTCCTCTCTTTTCCCCCAGAATGGGCTCCTTTTCTGTTTTTGCAAACCTCCTCTGAAATTGTTTTTGTGTTATAACTGAGTGGTATGTGCTAAGAGGTATTGGGAAGCTAGCCGTGGCATTTCCTGTGCCTTCCCCTTTCTCCAGCTCGGCTTTAAATGCCACCGTGGCGCTGACTAACAGTCTGGGCCTCATCCAGAGCACTGAGCCTTGCCGGCATTATGATTACATTTTTTTTTTTTTTTGCATAGTCGGCATTGCTACATTAAACTCCAGATGCTTTCTCACAAGTCACTAAATTAACACCACATACATTTTTGGCCCATTAACATTACACTAATATCACAGTAGGATTATCACCCAGAGAGGTGATTGTGTGCTTGTGTTCTGTTCTCATCATCTCTTCAGTTTTCACTTTCATAACATTAGGTGAAGGAAAAGGAGCATAGAGACCTCAGGAAGGCCTAAGACCAAAACATCACAGGAAACTAACTTTCTATCAAGAGAAAAAAAATCGCCATCTTATGCCTGTCAGCAGATTGACATGTTTTACAAAGTGCAAGTGACAGCCTTTAATGTAACTACTAACCAAATTACTGCTGGCGGGCTTTTGCAGAAAACTAATATCCTTTATGACATGAAAATATATTAAAATGTCAGTGTTTTAACCAATGTTTACAAAAATATATTACAGCCATTTATTGAGTTGGTAAAGCACGTTATGCACTAACAGGATAAAGGATGCTTTGCAAATGAAGTTCCTATTATTTAGTGTGGGCATCTGCTACCCCGGTGTGCCCAGTGTGGAGAGGTGGCACATCTGACCTCTTTTCAACAGAATAGCCCTTCCTCTGGGAAAATAAATAAATGGATCTCAGAAATAGTTGGCACTCGTTGAGGCAAACTCATCTGTAGCGCTTCTGCACCAGTACTTTGGTGCAAAGTCTTGTACACCTTGAAATATTTTGGTATCTCTCTGAGAAATTGGTTCACAAATCCAGGACTGCAATTGCCTGTCACGCTGCAATTGCCTATGTACTTAACGGTAGACCCTCATTAGACTCCCAGCTCCATGGAATCAGGATGGATGTGTTGCTTTCCATTGTGCAGGGCAGGACACATAGGAGACAATCAATAAATGTTTGTTGAGCAGATAAATGAAACAATGAGTGAATGAAGCATAACCCAGGTCCATTACCTATCCCGAAATCCCAAACTTGAGTAAGTTGAGTTAGACACAGGGTTTTTACTTTGAAGAATAGCTTTCCCAGTTGTGTTGGCCTTAAAGAATTGGACATTTTAAAGCAACAGTTATTAACTGGAGAGGTGCAGTTTCAGACATTTGGGCTTATTAGGGAAGGACATCCTTGCTGAGAAGAGAGCCAGGAAATGAGGCTGTGACCCTGGATTTTCTCTCTCCGGGGAGAGAAAATTAGTGAGTGAAATGACCTTCATGTTGTACAACTCAGGGGTGGAGATCCATGTAGCTAATTGGTCTTCATATGTCAATAGCTTCCCTCCTAAAAATTCTTAATATTTACTTCAGCAAAATTGTCACGGAGAAGGGAAAACCCTGGCTAAAGTCTTGTCTTTTAAAGCACCTGTGTAATTTCACACACCACCAGGCTGCTGTCCCTCTCTCTGCCTTCCACAGCCCATGCGAGCCCGGCTCTGAGAGGGGTGAGACATGCCGTAGGCATGGAAGGTGTTTTACTCTGCTGAGCACATTCAGTTCAGTGAGGGGTTGGAAATGGCTCTGAAGCAGCCAAAGCAGGGAGCTGCCACATGTGAGCTGCTAAATTCGGGTTTAATGTAGCTGTTTTGTTTAAATGACTCAAAATAAAGTTCATTTAAAAATATCTTCACATTTTAGAAAATCCAAAAATCGGAGAAAATTATCAAGAGAGAAAAATGATGCCAACAGTACTGGTATAATCCCACCTCCTAATGTAGCTGTGGTTTATATTTTGTATTTATTTTCATTACAGATATGCAAATGTGTTTATAAAACATATTTATAAAAATGTGTTTATGGAATGTTTGTAGCAGTATGTTTATAGGATATATTTGTGGAAAAGATTTAAAGTAATCCTAGCTAATAAAAGGTTAATATGCAAATTAACCATCACTTCATCACAAAGATGGTGGTGCCCATAGTGGCTGGGGTGCTGGATGCTTGTGGTGTAGCCCCAGCCATGAGCCCCAGCATCCCGCACGCCCTGGCCCTTGGAGGGAGAGAGGGCGGGCCTCTGGCCAGAGGCTGGCCAGGGTGCGGGATGCTGGTGTCATTGCAGGCCAGGCTGAGGGGGAGTCTACCCCCCAATGCACAAATTTCATGCACCGGGCCTCTAGTATATTTTATAAAAAAGAAAGGTCATACCTCTTATACAATTTTGTACCCTGCTTTTTTAGCTGGGTTATGATAAAGACTGGGATGAGGGTAAAGCAAATTTGTCCAGTGACATAAATGCTGCCCTTGCCAATTTAGAATGAAATATTCATAAAATGTCACGGATTGAAGTAGCTTAGAAATCTTTTATTCACTTCTCTTCCTCACTCCATATTAGGAAAAGGATCTAACATCACATGTCCCTCTGATGCGTACATGGTACCCCTTTATGCACAATAGGACGGGAGGAGATCCACAGACAGACCACCTGTCCAAATCCTGACTCTGGTATTTACTAGCTTTGTACTGTTGAGCAACATACTGAAATTCTGTACATTATCATTTCTCTTCATAAGATCGAGATAACAAAAATGCCTATTTCATATGACTGTTGTGAAAATTAAATGAATAAATTCATTCAAAAAAAAGCACCCAGAACAGAGCCTCGTAGTTAATATGTCCTAAGCAAATGTTAGTTATTCTTCTTCTTATTATTATTATTATTGCACATACTGCCAATATCTAGGAGAAAATACACTTATAAGTCCATGATAATCTTGAATTCCATTTAGACACTCCCTGAAAGGACTGAATGTTATGATTAACAATGTGAGTTTTCAATTGATCTGTTGATCAGAAAGAAAAATAATCAAATGCATTAGTGGATGAGGCCTTATGGAGCTATGAAAGAAATATATGATATAACTTACAAATTTCGCTGTGGAAACAACATGTAGAAATGAAGCAATCTTGATCAATGTTAAGACAGTATCTAACCATGTGTAAAATTGTGTATTATTAATTTTAATTATGGCTTTTAGAGAGCATCTATCTTAATGCCCCGTATTACAAATGCAGAAACCGAGATCTGGAGAATTTACATAATTTACTCAAAGAGTCTGTTAGTATGAAAGGACCAAAACCAGAGACTCTGATTCCCAACCTGATGCTGCTCCCACTATACAAATCACTGCATTTTCTATGACAAGAATCAGAGGGGGAAAAAGAAAGGCGGGAATTAGATGAATCAGAAAAGTTTTCATGGAAAAGGTGAAATTTCTGTTGTGCTCTAAGGGAGAGATTTGGAAGTGAAGCCGGAAGAAGAGCAATCTGAATTCAGAGAAAACAAGTATAGGGGCTCCAGCAGAGGAATGGGGGTGGGTCAGAGGGAGGGTTCCGAAGTGGTGAGTTCAGTAAACCTTATGTGGGTTACTCTTATTTGGGGAGGGGTTTTTGTTATTGCTTGAATTTTATTTTGTTTTCCTCATGTTCTAGCTTTTATACTGAGATGCTTGGCATTTGACCAAGAGACTTCCATCCTAAAGTAAAAGGACTTAGTTTCCACTCTGCTCAGAGCTGGTAGTGCAAGATTGAATAGCATTTCTTTTTCCCCATCTGCAGACAGAAGGACCCAGTGGTTCTGGAAAACAATGGGTAGAGGCAGCGAGTTTGAGTAACGACTCTGCACTTGCTTCCAGTAAACCTCTCAAGTCCTCATTTGTGTATCTGGCCAAGAATACGATCTTGCTAAGCGTTGTCAGGCAGGCAAATAAGAAAATAGGTATGCATGTGCTTTGGAAACTGCAAGAGGCTAACATTTGGGCTCATGAAATTTCCTCAGCCTCCCCTTCACCATCGGTGATGAGCAAACCAAGCTATTCGCCCTGCTTCCTGAAATTGCTAATGCAGCTGGGGCCTAGCCATGGAACAGCTGCACCAAGCAACTGAGAACATTTCTTAGAAACCAAAGCACAATTCGGGAGCTGCACACGCACTGCAGAGACTGATTAAAAATACAAGATGAAACATTGCAGCTGTCAGTGAGGTCCGCACATGGCTGCCTTCTAATGAAAGGATAGCGTTTCTGAGGGAACGAGAAGAAATGAGGGAAAGGGTTCTTAGCAATTTAAGGGGAACACTGCGATATGATCCCGAAAATGTTTCCTGGAAAAATATTTTTATTGATTACCCTCCATCATAGAGTGTTTGTTTAATTTCCCCCTTTCAGCAGGTATATATTTCAATTTTTAATTTAAAAAAACACACACATTGTTCCACAGAGCGTTCCTCACATCACTTCATTTCCTATTTGCTTAGCTTCTCCTTGGAATTTTCCGCTGCCAGGGATGAGGAATTTCTTCCAATATTTTATTCTCCAAAAACTTGTGTCTGAAAAGGAGAAGGTGACTACTAGCGATTTAATTTCGCTAGGCTTCGTGTCCACATCTGCCCAAAAAGCAATGTGCAATTTCTCTCTCTACCGCCAACATTTAGAATCACTATGGCATTTTAAAATATGTTCATGAAGAGATTATGAAAATAAAACATCTGTAGCGTGGGTGTCCTTCAACATGGGCGTGGACGCCTTGTGAGGTTGACGCTGAAATCTCTCTAGCTATTTGGTGGATTTGGCAATTCAAGAATCACTCAATATGCGGAGTCATTCATTTCCCCCCCACATCTTCTTTTCTTTCCCATTCTGTCATCTACTCTGTCATAAGTCTCTTTCCTAGTCCTTCCATATAACCAGGGTTTGGTTAGTCTTCATGTGCTCCTTGGGCTTTGAAAAACTAACAAACAAATAAAACAACAACACCCCCCCAAAACAAACAAACAAACAAACAAACAAACAAAAAAAACCCAGTAAAATGACAAGGGTACTTTTTTCCTCTGGCTCCATTCCACCAGCTTCACAGGGGAGCCTCACCTACCAGGCACCTCCACTATGAGTCTCTGTTTTGTCTTTCTTCACAGTCCTCAGTAACATCTCTTGAATAGGTCTTGTTAGTCTGGCTGAGTTGTGGACATCTAGATATGTAGAGGATACCTAGAAATTCCTGAAGTTGAGGGCACAGTCCTCAATTTGCCAAGTCTGCCCAAAATTTCCAACACGTTGGTAAATTTGAGAGTTTCTAAAAATGCCACCCTGTCTAGGAAAAACACTCTTTTCCTTTACTCTCACTTCTGACACCAGGCATATAGGTTCCCCAGCCCCCACATGCAAACCAAATATCAGATGCCAGCTGGGTATTCTACAATTTAACTCAACTCTGACACTAACCATAATTACTCCAGACCCCACCGGTTAAGGTCTCTGCCTAACAAGACTGCTCCTCACTTTAGATGCCAATCGCAAGTAGTAGGTTCCCAGGTTACCCACAACTTCAGTCAGACTTGACTACAAATTGGCTGCAAAATGGGCCTCTCCTCAGGTTTAACAACTTGCTAGAATAGTTCTCAGAAGTCACTAAACAGCTTATTTACCATTGGCAATTTATTACAAGGGATATTTTAAAGGATGCAAGTAAAATGCCGGATGAAGAGATACGTAGGGCAAGGTGTGGGCAGGTCCTGAGCGCAAGAGCGTCTGTCCCTGTGGAGTTGGGGTATACCCCCTTCCTGACACAAAGATGTGTTCACCAACCCAGACACCCCCTGAGCTCCATAGTTCAGGATGTTATGGAGCTTATTGCACAGCCATTTGCTCATTTTTAGATCCCCTCTCTACTTTCTGGAGGATGGGAAGTGAGGCTGGAAGTTCCAGGCTTGACTTTCTTATGACCAGCCCTCATCCAGGAGCCCACCAAGAGTCACTCTATCAGAACAAAAGACCCTCCTATAACCCAGGAATTTCCATGGATTTAGGAGCTTTGGGTCAAGCACTGGAGTCAAAGACCAAATGTTAGCAAGAACCAGGAGCAGAAACTAATATGTATTTTTTATTATTTCACATATCCTGAGGTTCCATAATTCACCAAAACTATTATACTCATGATCAAGGATATAGATTAAAATTATTCTAAGGAAGAGACTCAGAGCTTGGAAGCTGGAAGGTTTCAGACCATGTCTTCTGTCATCCTCAGAACACAGTGCCTGTGAAACTCACTCAAGCTTTTATTGAGCCTTCGTGGTGTAGTCAGGATTGATTGACCGATTGCCCACGTGGTTAAACTCAGACTCTACCTCAACACCAAAACCCTCCACCTTTTAATGATACCGTTAGCCTTTCTGGCATAGCCAATCCCTACTCTAAGACTGTGAGGTATGGCCAGCTCCACCCTGAGTCAAGTTGTGAGATGTGCTGATGGGAGGGGCACCATGAATTAAAAAACACTCCTGTCTGGAACCAAGGCCAAAGGCTGGACTTTTGTTAAGTGTGGCCAAATTCTTTACTACTCAAGGGGTGAAAAACAAAGTGGGAAGGGCCACAGGAGCTGCAATCCTGTCCGCCAGCTTCATTGGCTAACTCCCAGATGCTTGGTCCACGTTTTGCAATCTTTAAAGGGTCACATTCATTCTAAACCGAGTATTGATAAGGAACTGTTGTTTTTACCCACTCCCTAATTATTTAAAACAGTGTTAATTAAATTCTTTACCAAGTTCCATAACTCCTGTGTTCTGGCACACTAGATTCTCTGTTAGCTCATATTTCAAGGTGCTTTCATGTTCGGAATGAAATTCACATGTCTCTTTAAGAGATTTCTGCTTTTGAGGATAGTGCTTGCAAGCACAAACTGAGTCACTAGTAGCTCTGTTTGTTGATGGGCGGATGGCTGTGCGAGACCCAACACAGGTGTTTTCCAAACAAAGCCTTCTAGCGAATAACATTTCTATACCATTTGCGGATGACTTGGACATAGAAGAAATTACTGTAAGTTTTGTAACAAGAACCTTTCATTTGCCTTTGTCTTACCAGAGCTTTCTACATCTGAAGGGTAGCCTCAAAGAGGTTTTGAAACATTTGTGCCCACGAAGGGCGACGGGAGGAAATGCCTTTGTACATAGAGATGCTAGTCCAAACGCTTTGCCTATAACACGTTGTGCTTGTTGTCTTGAGAGTGGTTTCTCTGTTAAAAGGAGGCTGTAATATGCAACCACGCATAACCACCTGCATCTTCACAACACGTCAATTGCTCCCATATTCGCAGGTGGGGACTGATTCGTGCATTGCCCTTGAAATGTGCCGTGTTCCACTTGCGGGCTTGCAGTTGTGGGTATTTTTTTCACAGAATCGGGTTGGGCAATAAATTGTGAAACTTTATCCTCATCCTTGGATAGAGTAATAAAAGTTTGTAAGCTTAAGAAAGCAATAGTTCCTGGAACTGCAATATATGGCAATGATGAAACTGAACTTAAATGCACAGTAATCTCTAAGGCCTACCCAAGCTGGAGAGGTGCAAAGTGAGAGTTATAAAGAAAAATTTAACACCTGCCACACTAAATGTCATTTTCGGCCTCTGACCAATTTCACACAGAATTGGGAAATATGACTACTATCAAGTCCTGATTCCCTGGGGGAGCTTAAGAAAGAGCATGTCAGGAGGAAAAGTGATGGCCCATTGTCAGCTGAGCCAATGAGAGGTCAGCACTGGCATACCAATGTCCCAAAGCCTTCACAGTGGCAGCTTCCCTTCCCTCTTTCTGGAATCCCATCCGCTATACATTCCAAGACTTGCAGGAGCTCAGCACCTCTGCGGGTTACCAGGTCTCCTTAGCCAAGACCAAGGATCTTCCTTCCCATGGAGGTTAGTTTAGGATATAAGAGCATCAACTCTTTCCCAGGATGCAATGTTTGCAACGTGCAATTTACTATCACAAAGGCCATTTCCACACAACAGGTTAGCAGGGGTGGGCAAACTTTTTGACTCGAGGGCCACAATGGGTTCTTAAACTGGACCGGAGGGCCGGAACAAAAGCAACCTGACCATGCTGGCACTCTCATCTTGGGCTGCTGGTGAAGGAGCGGAGGGGAGAGCAAGAGAACCCTCAGCTCTTTCAGCTCCGTGGGCCGGATAGAACAGCCAAACGGGCTGGATCCGGCCCACGGGCTGTAGTTTGCCCACGGCTGGGTTAGACAGACGAACACACACAAACACATTAACCAAACCTGCATAACTATTCACAGAATCTCATGGACATATCTAGCCTATCTAAAGCACTCGGGCTCACAGGTCCTCCACACCTCCTTCACCAAAGCCTGGGTCTATTTTTCTAATTTTGTTCTTTTTGGATAATTATATTGGGTTCTAGCACTTTCCCCACCCCTTTTTTTTAATTTTCTTTTTATTATCCAAACATAGGCCTCTAGCTGGTGAATTTGTTCTGTGTCTAGCTAGACCATTTCTCTTTGTCCCTGCGCCATTGATTAGCCCCACCTTTGATGACGGTAGACACAAGCTCACATGACTATCAGCTCTGGTTAATGTCCCTGGCTTATTGCAGTATCATCGGCGTGACAGGGACATGTCAGCAGTGGGTGATTTCCACTGAACGATGACTCGGAGACCGTGGCCATGCAAGCAGAGCAGAGAGAAGGATAAGCAATTATACAGTGGATGTGATCCATGCTGACAGCCAATCTGGATAATTCAAATAGAAACAACTTCCTTTGCCTCACTGGTCGGTTTGGGGCTTGATTTAGTGAGATCATTGTTTAACTTCCTTGCCCGTGGAAATGCAGTGCATGTGTTTGCTGGCTAAGGGAGGGTTGGGGGGTTATAACCATAGCATCTGTTCATTTGACATTCAAGTTTCACTCGGGTTTGGAAGCCCTTGTGCCCAAAATTTTAAAGCAGCAATACATACCTAACTCCCAGCTGTCTGGGAACACAGACTGCATATGCTTCTTGGTTTTCTAATCTGCCCAGAGAAATAAAACCATCACCTGAGCCAAAGAACAGTTTGCTTAATTGGATTTTTTAAAAAGTTAGCGATACACTAACTGTATTCTAATGTCGCAGTTGTCTGAGTGACATTGCAAGCTGAGCCAGACCACTTACCCAGACTTGAAGATTTACATTTTGATGATGTTTCCCAAGACCTGTTTTACCTAGAGGAAGAAAAAAAAAGCAATAATTTAAGCAGCTGCAGAATTCCTTGCACATGTGTAGGAAGCCCCTCCTTCTGCCCTGGGCAGCAGAGCAAAATGGATAGAGCATAAGTTTGAGAGTCAATTTGACCTAGTTCAAATCCCATTTCCAAAAACTCATTACCTGTCTCATCTTGAGCAAGAAACTTAATTTTAAATCATCGGTTGCCCTGTTTATAAACAGGGAGTGACAACCATTCTGATATTCCATGATGCTATGAGGATTCTAAAGATGATTCATTCCATAACTATGTGCTGAGTGCCTACCACCTGGAAGGCACTGTTCCAGGCGCTGTTCTGGGCACTGGGCGAGTAGCAGTGACCACAGTAGACAAATCACTGTGTTTGTGGAACCGATAACCTACGGAAGAGGGGAAAGACAGGCAAAAATGAGATTAACAAGGAAAATAAACGATAGGTAAGATGATGGTCAAAGCTCTAGAAGAAACCTAACATATCACATGGAAAGAGGAAATAACAGTGAGGGTGAGAGGTAGGTAGGTCATGGGGATATTAGGAGGAAGAGTCCTGTGAGTTGAATTGTGTTCCCCTAAAACATGTTAAAGTCCTAGAATCTGGTGACTCAGACTATAACCTTATTTGAGTATAAGGTCTTTATGAAGGCAATCGAGTTGAAATGCGGGCATTAGGTGAGCCCTAATCCACTATGGCCGGTGTCCTTACAAAGAAGGGAAATTTGGACACAGAGACGGACTTGCACAGAGGGAAGACGATGTGAAGCCACGGGGAAGAGATGAACAAGTGAGTAGTGATTCATGGGCAAGTCAGAGAATCCCGAGGATTGCTGGCCAGTGCCAGAAGCTGGAAGAGGCCAGAAAAGATTCTCCCCTAGCGCCTTGAAAGCGAGCATGCACCTGCCGATGTCTTGATTTTAGACGTCCAGCCTCCAAACACTGCAAGGCAAAACATTCTGTTGTTTTAAGGCACCCGTGTGGTTACTTTGTTACAGCAGCCACAGGAAACTAATACAAAGCATGTCTGGGCTGGGGGAACAGCTGGGTAAAGGCCTGATCCAGGTGTGTGCCAGGACATTGGAGGAACAGCAGAGAGGCCGGTGAGTTTGGAGAGATAGAAGCCAGGGGAGCGAGGAGCAGGGAATGAGGTAGGAGAGACAGGGGGTGCAGACCCTGTGTGGTCTTGCAGGCCACCCTCAGGTCCTGGAAGGTCAGGGAAAGCCATTGGAGATCTTTGAACAGAGGGGGAGCTGCCATAGAGTCATGTCTGTCATGGCCTCATGATTGGCAATGATCATTTTTACTACCCCGGCCCACTTGCCTTCTGATAAACTCAAGTGGAGCGGTAGAGAAGGCGATGTTTTAAATATTAGTGATTATGCAGCGGCTCCTGTGCTATATGCTGCCAAGAACGTGCAGGAATGCTTATTGCGATCTGTGGTTTGCAGTGACAGACAGCTTCCCGGTACCTGCACCACCCAACGCCAGGTCTGATGCGCCAGCTAGTGATTCATTTGGAGAGTCTTCATTTAGCTCCCATTCCACTTTGCATATGTTTTGCTTTTTTGCTTTGCTGTGGAAAGATAGTGAGCTTAAATGGATTCCTCCTAGTTGACCATTTCTGGAGAAATAAGCAAACGTTTCCGAAGGCATGGTAAAGGTGTAGTCACAGGCGCCCTAGGTTCCTGGAGATGCCTGTGCTATCCTTGAGTGAGTGATAGGAAGGAAAAGGGCCGAAGGAGACAAGGAGATTATGATCTTAAACAACATAAGGTGGCCCCACAGTGTCAGTGGCACTGGGTAAGGTTGGAAGCTAAGTTCTGGGACATTACTCCGTTCACTCCACTTATATTTTCTGAGCAGTTACTACATGGCAGTCTCCGGATTAAACACTGGATACTTAAAAGTTAACAAAATTTGGCTCCATCCTCAAATAATTCCCAATGTGTGCAAACAAAAAAGAAACCACACAGAAGAGGGAGGTTCCTTCAGTCTGTTCTGGGATTGGAGAAGCCACGAGGCAGGAGGAGTATGACCCTGCAGAGCATCTGAAGAGGACCCGGTTGTCAAGCACTCCAGGTGAGCAGCCAGCAAGAGGGCTGTCAGAGAGATGAAAGTGGCAAAGTTGAAGCGGGGTATGCAGCAGGTGAATAGAGCATGCCGGAGGGAATGCTGGGAAGTGCTGGATGATCCAGGGAAACAGGTAACACATAAGAAAATGTCTTCAGCCGAAACTGGTTTGGCTCAGTGGTAGAGCATCGGTCTGTGGACTGAAAGGTCCCGGGTTCGATTCCGGTCAAGGGCATGTACCTTGGTTGCAGGCACATCCCCAGAAGGGGGTGTGCAAGAGGCAGCTGGTCCATGTTTCTCTCTCATAGACATTTCTAGCTCTCTATCTCTCTCCTTTCCTCTCTGTAAAATATCAATAAAATACATTTTAAAAAAAGAAAATGTCTTCACAGGAGCAGAGCTCCATACACAGGGTTGAGATTCAGGGAAATGGCGCCCACCCATCCATGGGGATGATGGGGAGGAGGCGATGGGGAGAGTGGTAGGTAGGAGACGCATAACAATAAGCAGGACATGATCCTGAGAGTGATTATATATATATATATGTATATACATATATATATATATATATATATATATATATATATATGTGTGTGTGTGTGTGTGTATATATATATATATATATATATATATATATATATATATATTCTGCTTGTGGCCAGATGAAGATCTCAACCCAGAGAAAAGGGATGGAAAGTCAGGTACTAAAAACAAAAAACTTGAGCTCAAGGTGGGTTCCGGTTGTGGAAACAATGCAGCTCCCCAGACATTCCAATGCGGGGAAAAGGTCAAGGCCATATTCAAAGTAGAGATGGAATGTTAAGGCTGGTTTCACCCCAAAGCCTGGGAGCCAGTCAATATCTGGGAAGAGGAAGGTTGTAGAGAGACCTCACAGGGCAGGGAGGAAGCACGAGGTCTCTTGCATCGTCCGGGAACTGCTGAACCGCAGGCTAAACCGCATGATCCACAGGAAGAAGAGAAGAAAACGGCTTATGGCCACTGCCACCGGCCAGGACGATTGCCAGGCACCATCGTGCTGTCTCCGCAGGCCACCCGAGTTGGCAGAAAACAAGTCGCTTCACGCAAAGCACTTCCCTCTCGTATTAATGAAACAAGAGAGAGGGTGACATTAGAGAGTCTGAGATGGATGGGACCTCAGACACCATTTATTTCCTGCTGCTTCGTTTGGCAGAAAAGGGATCTGTGATCCAGAGGTGTTACTTGGTTTAAAGGATGTTCCTAAAGCAAAAGAAAATGACAGCAGCCGTTCTTTGCTAGGCTGTGTCTGTTTTGATTTTCCCTTTTTCTCAAATGGCTGGAGAGAGAAAGAGAACCTTTCAGATATGATCACTATAATGTGAACAACTTCTTTGATTTCTTTCCGGTACAAGGGGCAACTGTGAAAAGTGCAGTCCGATATATGTGCACTGCTATACATATCTGGAGAGAATAAATGAAAATAATTGTCTCTCTGGAATGTCACTGGAAATACCTATACATCTTCATTGTACTTTATTTCTTCTATGTGTCCAGCATGATCTTGACCCTGAACAAGGGCAATGAAAAGACTTTCTCTCTCTATCCCAGCCGTGGGCAAACTACAGCCCACAGGCCGGATCCGGCCCGTTCGGCTGTTCTCTCCGGCCCACGAAGCCGAAAGAGCGGAGGATTCTCTTGCTCTCCCCTCCGCTCCTTCACCAGCAGCTTAAGATGAGAGTGCCAGCATGGTCAGGTTGCTTTTGTTCCGGCCCTCCGGTCCAGTTAAAGAACCCATTGTGGCCCTCAAGTCAAAAAGTTTGCCCACCCCTACTCTATCCCCTCACACAAAACATCTAAGCCTCTGCTGTGTGGTCAGAGTGCCCGTGGTGAGTCCTGGCTCTACCTCTTACTAGTAACCTGGAGTAGGTGACTTCACCTACTTGTGCCTTGGTTTTGCCATCTCTGAAATGGGGATCTTATAGAAACTTTATTAAAGTGTTAGATAGTATAAAGCAAATTAATGCTCACAAAATGGTCAGAACAATACTTGGCTTGTAGTAAGCACTAAATAATTCGAGGCTGTTGGTATTACTGTTATTGCTTTTTAGATATCTCCTTTCCTGGGATACCTTGGGCAAGTCACTGATATCATATGGGAATCACTTGTAAAAATAAGTGGATTGGAAAAAAAAATACACCAATCTCTAAAATTTTTCCTGTTGCTCAGCTTCTCAAGTTCTCTCCTACAATGTTTAAAAAAGTAAAGTTAACACCTAATTTTTCACACTGACTACAACACTGGTGGAACACCGTGTTTGGGGGGCTTTAAAGATAAATATCACTGATAATTGGAAACCTTTCTCATTTTCATGAATAATCTTCTCCATTTGGCTCCTTGTTGCTCATAAATTGAAAAAAGTTGTCTGGAACTCCAGTTTTATAAAATGCTAGCATTGGTGCAGAAATGCAGCTACAAAGCACGGAGAGCCTTGGTGCTCCTTCCGCCTTCGGGGCTTCACAGTGTGCTGTTCATGCTCCACTGGCAAGGAGACTCCAGCTCCCTCTGACCCTGACCTTTGCGTAATGTTTATTGAATTAGAAAAAAACAATCCACCGAGTAATAAAAATATCTGTGCATGCAATTATTATACACAAAACTGTGCTTCATATCAGAAAATCTGTCCCAAACCTACTCAGAGAAATCAGCCATAGCAAGGTCACTGCAGACAAAGCAGGATGCCCTACAGCTGTCTTTTGCTTTAGCTGGGACGGCAGGGATGGGATGAAGAGAAAGACAAAAGTTTCCCCAGAAGAAGGGCCACTTCACCAGCTCTGTGCAGATAAAAATTTCCCAGGTGATCTTGAGATGGCTAGTCTTCTACAGAGGAGTCCTCAGGGTTTAACAGAGACCCCCCCCCCCTCCATTGCCAGTGGCTGGGCATCTCCCATTTCATTCCCCTAATTCTTCTCCACCTTTCTTTCCCCCCACCTTCCCTATTGCCTGGGTCTCTTGCTCCTTCTTGAAAAACACAGGGATTCAAAACTTCTCTGTTTCCATTGATACTGTCCCAGACCAGGATCTCTGAACCTCATACCTCAACCCCCACAACTGTCCCTGAGCACCTCTCCTCGCCTCCTCTTGGCTCTCACAAATCCATCCCACATGCCCCCAGGAATGCTGTGCAGCTTATTGGAGTAGAGGAAGTGGGTAGAAGAAATAAAAGGCAGTATACTCTACTATTAAATTTGCCTGCAAAGGGAAAGGAAATATTATGATGATGTCTGAAGAAGAAAATGGGCCTAAAGAAAGACATTGTTGAAGAGATTTAAGTCTTGAGTATCTGTTTCTGGAAATGGTCAAGGGCCACAAAAACTAGGAAACATCTCTGAGGATGGCAAAAGTCAGCAGGATCCCTTGATGGCGCAGGAGGTAGGAACTTCAGGCAGGAAAGGGATCACCTCATTCTCCGCAACCAGCCAAGAGACAGGCAGAGAGAGTGAGAGTTGAACTCACATCTGCAGGTTTGGGGCCAGGAAGCCAAGGGGCTTCTCCTGCTGCTTTGAGCATCACATCATTACTTATAGAATCATTTTTTTTTATAATTGTGAAGAGAGGAGAAAAATATTTCACATTTAAGTCCTGGTCTACCTTCAGAAGTTAGTAACAAAGATAATTGAAATCTAGAGGGCCTACACATTTCCCCTTTCCTTTCGTTATTTCTCACATTCCTCTCTGGAAAGTTTCCAAAGAGAAGATGTGAAAGCTGAGCAGATGAGCGAGGGCTGCATGATATAAAGTGATGGTTCTTAAAGTACCGTCCCTGGACCAGCATCAGCGTCACCTGGTGACGCATCAGAAAGGCATATTTTTAGGTCCCATACAAAACCTGCTGACTGGGAAACTCTGGATGTGGGGCCATGTATGTTCTCTGTAACAAATTACAGGTTTTCTGTAACAAATTATCACAAAATTGGTGGCTTAAAACAAGACATGTATTGTCTTATCGTTCTGGAGGTCAGAAGTCTGAAATGAAGGTGCCAGCAGGGCCATACTACCTGTGAGAGTCTAGTGGTGATTCCTTGCTTGCCTCTTCCAGGTGTTCCTTGCCTTGTCAAAGTACAAGTCCAATATCTGCTTCTCTCTTCACATGCCTTCTCCCCTATTTCTTTTTCTTAAAATATATTTTATTGATTTTTTTACAGAGAGGAAGAGAGAGGGATAGAGAGTTAGAAACATCTATGAGAAAGAATCATCGATTAGCTGCCTCTTGCACACCCTCTACTGGGGATGTGCCCGCAACCAAGTACATGCCCTTGACTGGAATCAAACCTGAGACCTTTCAGTCCCCAGGCTGATGCTCTATCCACTGAGCCAAACCGGTTTCAGCTCCCCTATTTCTTTATCTCAAATATCACTCTGACTTTCTCTTACAAAGACATAATCATTGGATTAAGAGCCCATTCTAAATCCAGAATAATCTCGTCTCAGCATTCTTAATTTACACCTGCAAAGGCCCGTTCTGCAAAGAAGGTCACATGCACAGGTTCTGGGGGCTAGGACTTGGCCATTATTCATCCCACTAAAAGTGTAGTAATCTGCTTTAAGGTGAGGTAGAGGAGTAGTGGTTTTCAGCAAGGCTTAAGCCCTGAAAAAAAATCCCTGAAAAAATGAATTAGAACTTTTGAGAATGGAACCCAAAGTTTATCAGATGATCGCGATGTCAGCCAGGTTTGAAAAGCAGTGATATATAGAGAAAAACATATTAACTGAGAAGTTAGACAAGCCTGGGTTCCACTGCTTCCTCTCTGTCTGAGTCTACTCTTCTTTAAAATGGCCACAATCATACTCACCTGATTATACTATTGCTGTGAAGTTTAAATAAAATTATGTATGTAAAGCATTTGGATGTTTAATCATAGACTATGGTTTCACTCATTAACCTGTTCACTGAAGCATTCAAAATGACTTACTGCTGAAAACGGTGATCCTGCCTATAGTCCCCCTCAGCTCATCTCTGGTGGAAGGTAGAAGGATCTCCTTTTAAGCATATTCCTTCTATGCCCCTCAGCTTCCAGAGAGGGAGTTAATTATTCCTTCCTGTCCCAGCTCAGTGATCTCTGATATAATCAGGTTTATATTCAATTGGCCACAAAGAGTATCTAGCTTCTAGACATTTTCCAGGAAGGATAGTCTTGAGCTCATACCTACTCACTATTTCTCAAACATTCTGTTGAACAAAATAATTTTCCAGGAATATTGAGTGAACAACCAAAGATGATCTAAATTCTAGATATTTTAAGCTTCTTTCACTCAAATAAAAAAAATTGCTTATCAAGAATCTAAATGTCAAGGAGTAGAGATATTGCGATGATTATAGCTTGGAGTCAGGAAGACAAAAAAGAGTAAAAATATGCCACAAGCACATGTTAAAATGAAACTGTAGCAAAGCTGTGAAGGAGGCTTTCATGCTACTCCAAACTTATAAACAAGACTGAACATAATCAGTCCAGCTGGTGTGATTCAGTGGTTGAGTGTCAACCTATGAACTGGAAGGTCACAGTTCAATTCCCCATCAGGGCATATGTCTGGGTTATGGGCTCATCCCCAGTGTGGGCCCTGCTGGAGACAACAATCAGTGATTCTCTCTCATTGTTGATGTGTCTTTCTTTCTCTTTCTCCTTCTCCCTTCCTCTCTGAAATATATATATATATATATATATATATATATATATATATATATACATATCCAAACATAATCGGAGAGGTCAAAGGAGGCTCTACTGAGGAGAGACTCTTAAGCTGAGATGTCAAGTATAACTTGGAATTAACCCTGTGAAGGAAGAAGGTAAAGGCAAAGCAAATTCAAAAAGGCTATGTGGCAAGGCAAGAGTGTATTGTCCTTCTCCCACCCCCACCCCCTTTTTTTTTGCTTCCTGTTTGTCCTTTCTCTTTCATATCAGTCCATGGTAGCAAGGGGGCTACCTCAGCTCCCAACATTGAATCCACATTTAAATGTGTTTGTGTCGGAAATGGGGGGGGGGGGCATAAACTTCATCTGTCCATTTTATCAGAAATCAGTTTTTCCCAAAGTCCCCCAGCATACTTCCCGTATATTTCACTGTCCAGATAAAGGGCAAATGTTGATATTTAGGTCAATCACTAACGAAAAGGGAATGGGGTCAATGTGATTGATCTAATTTAAGATAGCTCTTCCTTTCGTTCCAAGGTCAAATATGAGTTTTCTGCGCAGATACGTTGTTGCTCTAGGGATGCTGTTGAGTAGGCAAGCAAAAGTGGAGTAAGCAAGCAAAAGTGGCTGCCATTGAGACTGCAACAGTAGTCCGAGCAAAAGATGGGAAGAATCAGGCTTTGGGAGATACCACAGCAAGGCCTGACTGATTAATTTACCATGGGTGTAGGAAGGAGGGGTCTTCCTGTAGAACAAGTAGCCATGTGAGCAGATGGTCGTGTATACGTAAGGAGCATGGCATAGGCACCGGTGACGTTTGGGGCAGTAATTTGTTGTGGGTGGCTGCATTAGGTTCTCCAGAGAAACAGAACCTATATGTGAGGAATAAGCTCATGTGATTAGAGTCTGAGGAGTGGAGTAATGTGTCATCTGCCCGCTGGAGATCCAGGACAGCTGATGAGAGTTGGGCAAGCCAATGGTGCTAGCCCCGGTACAAGGATAGGAGAAGATAAAGTGAGATATTTCAGCTCAACCAGAGAGGCAGGATGAAAAAGGGGCAGATTCATCCTTCCCCTGTCTATTCTGGCCCTCAGTGGATTAGATAATGGTACCACACTGGGAGGGCAGTCTACTTTACTAATTCTATAGCTTCAAGTGCTAATCTCATCCAGAAATACCTTCATAGACATACTTGGAAATAATGGTCAGTCTGGGCTCTCGGTGGCCAGGCAAGATGACACATAACATTAGTTTATCACAGTGGCTTGGCAGGATGTCAAGCAGCCCTGGCCTTTGTCTTCTAGATACCACTAGTGACAAAGTCTCTCCCCAGACTTTTCCAAAAGTCCCCTGGAAGGGAAAATTACCCCTTATGGATAGCCACTGCCTCAGAATTTCTGCTACTGAATATGGCTTCTAATCATACGATCACAAGGACAGCATGAGGGTGAGCAGGAAGGTGTCCAGGGAACATAACTTCAGGAGGCCCTCTCTCCCACCCTCCAGAGTGAGAGCTTTCTTACATTTTGTGCCTTAGGAGCTTCACTCAGATGCCCCTACTTCCGACCAGGTGGTATTAGCCTACATTTCAATAAGAATTAACCTGATTCTACTAAAATTGGTTCTTGTTCAAGGATGTTGTTGAGGATATTGCTCTTCATGCAATACAATGTGGTCTGCTTATGAGAAACTCCTGTCTACATTTGCCCAAAGAATAGGCATGTTTTTCCTAAGCCACTGGTTTGCTTTTATCTGATGAATATTATGAATGGTATAATCTTCTGCCTCCTTTTTTGCTATTAAATTGTTCCCCGTTTTTGTATTGGCTGCTACTAAACTTGGAAACCAAACTGTGGCTTCTCCAGCAGGAGTGTATAAGGATAGTTCTCGCATTAATCCTGTTTCTTAAATTCCTGCCTTTATTATTATTTTTTCTTTTTGTGTTGTCTCAGGTTTCTTGTAGTAATCTTACATTTTATGGATTCTTATAAATACCTTAGAGATATTTGGAACCAATATTGTTAAATACGTTGGCCCCAGAATGCATTGGGTGCTGAGAAGTTTCCTTCCTTTACTAATGATATAAAAAAAAGTGAGACACTGTATGGGGAAGACCTTGGTAAGTGACCAAATGCTCTGGAAATACAAGAATATATTTTGGATGTGGGTGGTTTACAGGGGCAGAGAAACAGAGACAGCTTATAGCAAAAGATTTTAGAAGCATATCCACTTTTCCAGGAACATAAATAACATCCGGTGGTAGATTTTACCCTGTGTCTTTGTTGATCCAGACTCTTGGGGGTTAGAGAACTTTCATAAAACCCGCCGCCTACACCCAGCCTTGAAGGCCCTTATTAGTCTGTGTTCAAGTGCCTTACGTGTCATCCTCCTTCACCATGGGCACATGCTATGACTGTGGGCTGTGTTCCGTTTTTCAAAGGCAAGATTCAAGCAGAAATGACAGAGGGATACGTGAAGAAGCACTCGGAGAACTGAAAGCAACGGTTCCATTAAGTGAGTGAACAATGGGTCCTGATCAGCAAAGACAGAGAGCAGAGGTGGGGGTGGGGTGCTCTAAATAGCCTCTGCTCCTTGCGGTGAGATTACTGCATTTTCATCATAATTATTAAATCTTGGCAAGAGGCTCAGCAGCCTGCTACCCACCTCCCTGATGTCAGACTGTTCTCCCACGCTGCAATTTCGAGACCTGGTTGGCAATTGCACCCTGAAGAGCAGTTCTGACGACTCTGCATCAAACTTTTCCCCACTCGAAGTCTTCAATTATGTATGTATAGGCTAATGGCAATCCACAGCCTACCATTTTCTCCCCCTGTCTTTTTTTTCTTATCGCCGTGTCATTAACTTCAACAAAATTAAGTTAAGGCCATTTAGTGCTCAGAGGAGCCAGGGGAATAATAACAGATGGATTAGGGGAAAGGGGATAAGGCAGACAGAGGACAGATTGACTTCCTTTTAGAAAAGTGTGAGCCGCACAAAGGAAAAGACACATACACGCAAAGATAACATCACACTTGGCAGAGAAAATTTCAGCCCATGGTGAGTTAAGTACTAGAAATCCCTGGGATATTAAACAGTCACCGACCCTTAAGGGAAAGGCATGAGACAAATTCAAGTTATAATATGTTTGGTACAGTGTAGAGCACTGGGGGGGCGGGGGGAAATAGAAGAGGGATGGTAAAGTATCATTTGCCCCTAGGCTATATCAATTCTGAGTTGAATAAATCATAAAGATTCTAGATTAAAATCAACAAGTCCCATGTGTCAGGGACAGTAGAGAATGACATGTAAAGTGCTGTTCAGAAATAGGACATCCGGGCTTTGTCAGAGCTCAATACAAGTCAGACCTCAACAGGTACCCTTCAAAAGGGCTTATTTAACTTGATCCATACTTTTGTTAGCATTAATTATCGAGGTGTAACTCTACCATATTGGGAACATAGTTTTGAATATGGTGGATATTCAGTGTGTCCACTGAATTGAAAGGTTTTGTTGAGTATGTTCCAAAAGAAAAAGTGGTAAACACGAAGGAACATCATTTGAAAATAATTCTCTAAATATACTCTTAAGATTTCAAAATGTCCAATATTCCCTTTGGGGAATAAAGAACCCAGAGTTTTATAGAATAAATATAGCTTTCAGAATGTCTAAAGAAACTTTAAAATTTATCTCATGTAAGTTTTTATCACATTCCTGTGGGAAAGGTTTTGTTATTCAAATGAGATAAAGATTGCTAGTGCTCCTGTAGCCCTTAGAAGACCTTCTCACTGTTGGGTCAGGCCAGGTGATGAGTTCTGGGCTAGAGAAAGTGATGGGTTCGCCTGGGGCAGGGGAGGTGGGGGCACAATGAGATAACCATGAGCAATTTTCTAGCTTCTCTTCCCAAATTTCTTTACCCAAGAGGCTACAGGCTCCACACGTTGAAGCTACAGGATGGGCTCCTTATGGGTCCGGACTGGAAAGTTATCACATGGAGAAAAATTGCCCTAAAAAGTCATTCAGGGTCACTTAGATATTTGTGCATAGGAATAAACCCTTATTGTGTTAAGCAATTTAGATCTCTGCATTGTAAGACTTATATTATTAATATTTCAAGCTTTAAGGCATGAAAAAAAAAACCAACCAAAACACTGAAGCTCAGAGGATTCTTTTAAACTAGAGGCCTGATGCACGAAAATTCATGCAAGAGTAGGCCTTCCTTCCCAGGCTGCCAGCACCAGTTTCCCTCTGGCATCCGGGACCCAGGCTGAAATGCAGCAGCCAGAAGAAGAGCACATCTGGGGAACTGAGCTGGTCCATTTGGACCAGGCCTGGAAGTGGGATATATCCTTTTGTTCTCATTTCTTTGCCTAGAACAGTGTTTCCCAAACTTTTGACATATGTGTACCCCTTCTATAATTTTCGTAATGCTGAGTACCCCTCGTCAAAAAAAAAAAATGGATGTATTTTAATAACAAAATATATTTCTTTTTTTCTTTTTTGGCACATACACAAAATAATAATAAACAAAAAATAAAATTATTCATAATAAAATATAAGTAAAAGTTATATATTATAAATAACATTTATTTGCACACCGGACCATCTCATGCCTCACAAGACTGTCTTGACTTGACTCATGAGAACGTAGAATTAAGTGCAGCTAAGCCTGGTGCAGTGCATATCCCCACCAAACTCTGGTGCAACGCGTACCCCCACCAAACTATTCCCGCACCCCTGGTGGTACTTGTACCACACTTTGGGAAACAATGGCCTAGAACATAGTCATGTGGTTCTTTCTACCAGCCTATAAGAAAAACAAAACTGGGACATTTCATCTAGCTGGGTGTCTATAAGAAACAGAAGAAATACTGGTAAAAATGCAGCAATCTATGCCGCAGTCAATCCTTCTGGTCACCAAATAACTATTTCATTTTTCCTCCCGTGTAGAAAATTCACTCAGCTGCCCAGCTAGCTTCACCATTCAGCCATCCTAGGAAGGCAACCCAATACCTTCGTCCAGCTTCAAAGTCCGGGATCTTTAGGTGATGTGCAGTCCTCTCCATCAGATGCCCCTTTGTTTTCAGATATCTAAAGAAGATCAAAAATAGACCCAGAGAAAGAGAAGCAGCGATCAGACTCTCAAACCTCAGAGGGAGAGTAGGGGAGGGTGGGGGTAAAGGGAAGAGATCAACCAAAGGACTTGTGTGCATGCGCCATGAACAACAGGGGGGTGGGGGAATATGTAGGGAGGGGCTTGGGATGGGAATGGGGGGATAAGGACAATTATGTGATACCATAATCAATAAAAATTAATTTAAATTTTTTTTCATAAAAAAATAAAAAAATAAAGAAGATCAGTAAAATGTCCTTCCAAACAATGGTAATGAAAAGGAAAAGGGGGGCAGGACTTGCAACGTAACCAGTATCTGGTTAAAACTGTAGTCTTACTTCCCCACTCGGACTGACTTGGAAGGGGCTGCCAAGACTGACTTGAACAAAGCTGTGGGGACCCTCAGGGGCCCGCCACAGGAGGAGATACAGATCAGAGCCTCCCCTCGGGTTCAGTACATTCTTTGGATTCGGAATTCCCCTGCACCAGCAGATCTGTGAAGTAAAGGTTAAACTTTCCTCCCTCAGGGTGCTGGCTGATGGTTCTCCCATGCATTCTGCCGCCACAGTAACACAGGGGAGGAAAACTGCCTACATTCTCCCATTTAGAAAGGAAGGAGTGGAAATACTGGGATGGAAATAAGAATGGACATCAGCCAAAACCGGTTTAGCTCAGAGATTGAGCGTTGGTCTGCGGACTGAAAGATCCCAGGTTCGATTCTGGTCAAGGGCATGTACCTTGGTTGCGGGCACATCCCCGGTAGGGGGTGTGCAAGAGGCAGCTGGTCGATGTTTCTCTTTCATCAACATTTCTAGCTCTCTATATCTCTCTCCCTTCCTCTCTGTAAAATATATTTTAAAAAAAAGAATGGACATCACACAGTCACTGGTTCCCTGCAGGTATGAAGCCTTGTAAGGCAGGCATTGTGGAGGCCCATGGGGTTGTGGAAATTTCCTTGATTGGTTTGTAATTGTTCTTTGCAGGAGTTATCTTGGGCATTGTCTCTGTGGCCCCTGGTGACCCCTCTGAATGGTGGTTCTTTGTCTATTATTTCCTAAAGCTGAAGGTTCCTTGAGCAGTCTGCTTTTCCTTGTTCCTGATGTTTAGGGGACCAATAATTGCTTTTAGTTTCACACAGTCAAGGAATTGTTAGTCTGGACTCACAGTATCTTTGATCCAATACAATTACTGCAAAATCTTAGGAGGCTTCTCGTTGTCTCACTTCCAATCAGCTACTAAAGTCAGAAACCCAACCCAAATTTACTTTCTAGAAAAAATTTCTTAATCTGTCTTGCTATTTTTTTAAAAATCTTTTTGTTTTATGCCTCTCTAACTTAATATCTGTTTACCTTGAGACACCTGGAAAAATAGATGAAACCGGTTTGGCTCAGTTGACAGAGTGTTGGCCTGCAGACTGAAGGTCCTGGGTTTGATTCCGGTCAAGGGTAGTATGTACCTTGGTTTCAGGCACTTCCCCAGTAGGGAGGGGTGTGTGTGTGTGTGTGTGTGTGTGTGTGTGTGTGTGTGTGTGCAAGAGGCAGCTGATCAATGATTCTCTCTCATCGATGTTTCTAACTATTCCTCTCTCTTCCTCTTTGTAAAAAATCAATAAAATATATTTTTAAAAGATAGATGAAAAAATGACATCCTTCACCTCATCTTTGAAGAGTCCCTTTGTTCAGCTGGTACATTTTATAAAGCTTTTGTCACTAAGCATCTTTGTCAAGTATATCTTCTTACAGCTGGAGCCTAGAAGCACCGTGCTTTTCCAACCTTTTGAGGCCCCAGATTTGTGGTCTCCCTTTGTTTCCTTTTATTCTAATTGAAAATCAGCCAGTTGTGTCCTGAGATGATCTTTCTTATAATAACTTCCTAGTAGCGAACAATCATAACTACTTCTTTCTAGCTCTTTCATCCATTTTCCTTGGAATTACTGGCTTAGCAGGCATACATTTTTTTTATTTCCATGTTTTATCAAATGTTTTGCTAAAATCTTTGCTTCTAAGTAACAGGTCTACTTGTCCAGCCTACAACATCAGTTTCTTGCCTCAGTTGCCAAATTGGGGTATATATTTTTAAGTTTTTAATCTAATTATAACCCAGTTTTGAAAGCAGTTTCTCTATTTGTTAAGTAAACTCTTGCTTCTATAATAGGCAAACCTGAAATCTTAATGATCTAGTAGGTGTTTATTTTGCTTTTTTCAGAAACTCAAGTGGTGGTGGCAAGGGTTTCCAGGACCTAGTAAAAGGGTCTCCACATCTTGCTTCCAAACATTGCCCTGGTCATTGCCATCCAGCTGGAAAATACAGGAAAAGTGAATAAGAATTTTACTAGGTATTTTTAGGAGCCAGGTTTGAAAGCGGCATGTCTCATTTCTGATCACATTTTGTCTGAGGTGTGGATGAAAAGGGCCTACATGCTAACCTGACTGACTCAAGGAAGGCCTGTGTGGCGGTCTTGCAAACTCAGAGACCTAAAGTAAAACCTTTTAATGAAATTAAAACCTTTTAACTAAAAAGCAGTTTATGATGGGTAGTTGTGTCCTAGGCCAGTATCTTCCCTGACAAAGATCAACTTGGATTGTTACAAAAAACGGGAGAAGAACCAAGCAATACTTAGAGAGATGGAGGAAAATCTCTCTCAAATTCTGGGCCCCAACATGGAGGAACTTTCCCTATTTATATGTTTTTACCTTCTTTGTCTCCCAAATATGGGGTGTTTTCGGTACCCTTTGCCAGTTCTTAAAGAGACCTCAACCAAAGGCCTGGCTTGGTGCCAGCACTGATAATTTTGTCCTGGGAAGTTATAATGGCCTCTCTGAAGTGGGAGTAGTCTTATTTTCCTTATTATTTATGCAAGCAAACATTTACAAAAGCCAAATAGCAGGGTCAAAATTTCAAACAGCAGGAGTTTATATAAGTTTATATATAGTTTATATAAGATGGATGCTTCAGGATCTTTACTGAGCCTATTGTCTCTTTGCATCTAAGATAACATACCTGTGGAATGTCAGGGTAAATTGTAACTTCCCTTTTTCTGTACCCCTCAGGGCACACCACAGATTCCCTCATCATTATTGTTTCTTGTCAATTATTGACTGTTAACTACCCTGTACCCATCCATGTAAAAGAAGCCCGTGCCTATCACCTTACTTTTTATCCCATTCCAGGGGTGCCCTCTCCCTTTGCTTTCTTCCACCTCCCTTATCTTCCACCGATGGATTTCATGTAACCCCAGTTATACATTACCATCAAAAGCCTCTACTTTTGATGGTAATGTATAAAAATAGGTGAAAAACCATCATTCTCTGGAACATGATCCCAATACATTGAGATTCTGTTTCCCGGCATTTGTTGACAGTTTGCCCCCAAACTCACACACACAAAAAGTCATTTACAGGTTTGAATATTTTCTTAAGTTAACAGAGGCTAGAGTTTTGCAGAGTGGGTGAGGCAAAAGAACAGGAACTCTTGAGAGCAGGGGTTAAAGTGAGAGAGTAATTTGATAACAAAGGAATCGAATCTGGGGGGTGTGGAAGGGTGAGGGGAACTGGTGGTCTTGATGAGGTCTAGCAGCACAAGTACAAATAAGAGAGTGAGAAAATGGAAATATGGAAATGATGGTCAGAGGTTAAGGAGTTCGAACTGGTGTTTCCTTAGACCCATGTGATAGCAAAATATAAACTTTGGTTACACCAGGTGGATGCTGCAGCGTAGCTACGAGGTCTTTGTCTATGTTTTAGACCTTATAAGTACATCTCAGAGGCAGGAAAAGGACCAGCAGTGAAGCCAGTGAGTCTTAGAGTCAGAATATCTCCATATGAATATTGGCTCAATCATTTGCTAGTTTTTGCTCTTTGGCTTTGCAATCTCCCTCACCTTCACATTTACCTGTAACATGATGATATGAGTCTTTCCTTCTTCACAGGGCTGTTTTATAGAGACACGGAATTAATATGTATGAAGTGCTCCATACACTCTGCTAGCCTATACTAAACAGTCATTTCTAGTCTATCTATGCCATTCCTGACTGTTCTGTTTTCAGCATTCCCATCTCCACTTACACCCCTATTCCTCCCCTAATTCTATGGAGCTAAACAATACTCAATATACACACAGTTTATTTTAAGTTATATGCTATAACTTCAACCTTCCCTCCCAATTTATCACACAACCTCTAGATGGGAATTTCATTTATATCACATTAAATATCCAATTTCAAATGTAGAGGCTTAGTCGAAAGTGGTTCCATTTCACTAAATTTCTCTTGAGAATAAGCATCAGAAGAAGCTTCTTTTGTAATAGAAAGTTTTGGCCAAAGTTGTGGCCGATAACCCACCATTACATTCACATCACAACTGTCACCACCACAGCTGAGCACTGTTGTTTTTAGAAGTAGTTCTTGTGCCTGTCCTCTCACCTGTCCAGAAATATCCCATAGACTACAGTCATACAGTTTGAAATGTGGTCCATAGACTGTAGCATCAGAGTCACCCTGAATGTTAGAAATGCAGAATTGCAATCCCCATCTACATTTCCTGCATACAAACCTGCAAACAACAAGATGCCAAGAGATTCTAATGTGTTACAGAGCTGGCAAAGCACTGATCTATAGCAAAGAAAGTAACTTTTTAAAAAATATTTTTATTTCAGAGGAGAGGGAGAGACAGAGATAGAAACATCATTGAAGAGAGAGAATCATTGGTTGGCTGCCTCCTGCATGTCCCCTACTGGGGATCGAGCCCACAACCCAGGCATGTACCATCCAGGGAGAAGTATGGTTCAATAACCAAACTGAGAAAGTGGTTGTATTTTATATGTAGATGCAGGAGGGGACTATCTTAAAGGGGACTGCTTAGAGAGAAGTGAGTAATTGTCCCAAGGAACTTGTCTTGAAGCTATATTAGTACAACAGTGAGATGTTTTTAATCAGAGTGTGTATTTATTTGGGGAGATGGTGGTAGAGATAATAGAGAAGGTTAAAACACATTCCAAAATTAACAGCTGGAAGAAAAATCGCCTACTCTATGGGGCTCTATTATTAAACAGCTATTATCTTATAGAGATTAAATATGATTTCAGGTTGGAAGGTTCCATCCTCAAAAATAAAAACTATGGGATTTTTCTCTTATCATCACTAAGCTAAACATTGGGCCAAAAGCTAACAGATTTCTTAACCTTTCTGAGCACTTCAAAGTTTGTTTGAATTTTTGCCTACTGTCTACTTGAATTATTGCAAAACAAAACAGATATACAAAACACACACAAAAAAAAAAACACACACACAAAAAAAAAACCCCAACAACAACAACAACAAACAATTACAATTTAAATTCCTGGTAAACCCTTCTTTAGCCAAATGATCAAAGTTAACATCACTATCAACAAGACATAGTGTCATTATACTCTCTCTGGTCTGATACACTTTAAAGGACAAAATGTCACTTTCAAGATATTCTTGTCAAAAATGTATAGCTTCTTTCTACTGGAGTTTTCAAAAGAAAATATCAAACAGACCCAAATTGAAGGCCATTCTGCAAAATACTGGTTCTCTTCAAAGGTATCAAGATTTTTGAAAGACAAGGAAACTGTCTCAAATTGAAGGAGATATCAAAAAGCAATGTAGAACACTATATTGGATCCTGCAAGAGAAAAAGGCCATTAGTGGGGGAAAATGGTGAAATTCTAAAACCTGTACAATACTTTAGTTACTAGTATTGTATCAATGTTAATTCCCTGGTTTTTAACCATTGTGCTATGATTATGTAAGATGTTAACATTAGGGAAAATTGAGTGACAGATACAGGGGCATTTTGGGTACAATTTTTGTAACTTTTGTGTAAGTCTGAAATTATTTCAAAGTGAACATGCTTTCAACAAAATCTCAGAACTCTTTTATGTTTGTTTTATAAGAAAATATCGAAAATGAATCTAATCTTCTGTCAGTCTTGTGATGAAAGCATTAGAGAAGATAGGGAAATAGGTCAAGATTCTTGGGTGAGTAGCAAGAAAAACAGGGGAAGTCCCAAGAAGTGTTCAGTCTGGGAAGTGGTCCTGAGCTTTACCAAAATATAAACCACAAAGATCCAAAACAATAACACATGTTAAATCTACCTACCTACCTACCTATCTACACATAGCCATATAATGTATATCTACATTAGTTATTATGGGCTGGATTATATCCTCCCAAAACTCATATGTTGAAGTCCTACTATCTCAGAATGTGACTATATGTGGAGATAGAGCCTTTAAAGAAGTGATTACATAAACCTGAGGCTGTTGGTATGGGCCCTCATCTAATATGACTGGTGTCTTTATAAGAAAATAAAGTTTGGACGTACAAAGTGATACCAGGAGTGTGAAAACACAGAGGAAAGACATGTGAGGACACAGCCAGAAGGTAGCCATCTGCGAGCCAAGGAGAGGCCTCAGGAGAAACCAAACCTGCCCCACTTTGATCTTGCACTTCCAGCTTCCAGAACACAAGAAACAAATGTCTGTTGTTAAAGCCATTCAATCTGTGGTACTTAGTATGGCATCCCTAGCAAATGACACTGTGAACGAAAAGAGCCACATGCTGACCTGATAAGCTCAAGGAAGGCCTGTGTGGCTGTCTTGCAAACTCAGAGACCTAAAGTAACCACAAAAGATGGTTTAAAAATCAAATATATTACTATCAACAGGTTATAGTGGGCAGTCATTTTCTAGGCCAATATTTTCCCAGACAAAGATCAACTTTGATCTTTACTGAGCCAATTTGCCTTTTTACCTCTAAGATAACACATCTATGAGATGTCTGAGTAACTTGTAATTCCCTTTTTTCTGGAGCCCCTGTGGTACAACCAAATGTGGTGGGTGCCAGGACAAATGCCTCAAATTCCTTCATTATTATGTTAATTGTTCCTGCACTCACCTAAGTGAGCATCCATCATTTTACTTTTTATCCAATCCCAGGGGTTTCCACAGGCTTGCTTTCTCCCGCCTCCTTACTCCATCACCAATGAATTGCATGTAACCTTCCTATGTCCCTCCTTTGATTGCAATGTATAAATATAGAAACGTAACCGGCCATTCTCCGGAGCATTACCTCAATCCTTTGAGTTTCTGCTTCCCGGCAATTGTTGACAGTTTGGTTCAAATAAACTCACAAAATTTCTTTACAGGTTTCAATTTTTTTTTTCCGTTAACAACACAATCATGTATATTTTAAATCTATATTTAAATCAGTCTCTTCAGACTTCTCTAAACACCTTTTTTTTTCTTCTGCATTTATGGGAGAACATACTATCTTCCCAGATATAAGGTGCTTGGCATATGCTTTTGGTATCCTTTAAGGACTTTCTTAAGTCTTCCTTCTAGAAGATGCTCCACTCAGTTCTGAGTGAATATATAAGAGGTTTCTCAGCATGTTTTCTTCAGTTCAGGGTACTGTGTTTAAGAAGGACTTGGACAAACTACAGTATATTTACAGGAAGTTTACCTGGATTAGCAGTAGTCTATAAATCTTATCATTCTAGGAATAGTGATGGGATTTGAGTCTGCTAAGTTTGAAGAAGAAAATCAGGAAGGAACCTGGCCATTGTGGCTCAGTTGGTTGAGTGTCATCCTGTGCACTGAGGGTTTGCTGGTTTGATTCCTAGTCAGGGCACATGCCTGGGTTGGTTGCAGTCTCCATCCCCAGTGCAGGGCAGATGGGAGGCAGCCAATCCATGTTTCTCTCTTCCCACTTTCTTTCTCTCTAAAAATCAATAAACTTTTTTTTTTAAGTAAGGAAGATCATGACAGATGCTTTTAAATGTTGTAGGGGCTACCAGTGGAAGAGATTAAATTTATTTGATTGATTTTTACAGAGCAAGCTAGTTATTTTGAGGGAACATATTTTTGAAGAATTGGCATCATCCAGGAATAGTGTGGCCTAGCTTGAGAGGTGGTGAGTTCTCAGTCACCCAAGGTATCCAATCATGTAGCGATGGCCAGCTGCCAAGGATTATCAGGTTCCTTCACTAGGTAGAGGGTAGAGGAGGAATATGTTGACCTTTTAGAGTCTTCTAGCTCTAAGAGTCTTAGAGAATTTTAAGAATAACAGTGGAGAATTAAAGAGCTCAGAATTTGGGGGGAAAATACCCAAAAGAACTGTCAAAAATATTAGCACAAATGAAGTGAGAGAATATTGAAAAGTCATACAACTATCTTGCTCCAAGGGGAGCTGGTTTAATTGGTGTGGCCTAGAGCCCAGACACTGGTATTTCTAAAATATTCTCAGGTAATTCTACTGTGCAGCAAGAGTTGAAATCGATGATCTAGTTGAAGTATTTAGCAACACTTTACAATTCTCTCCCAATTCTTCATAATCTCCAGCAATTCTCAAAATCCTGAGACTTCCTAACAAAGAGGATGACATACATTCTTCCGGACAACACTAGCACCAAAGGATTATGGCACAATCACAGGCTTTCCCACTGTCTACTCTTGTTTGACCATAATTTTCATACCCATGGTTAATGCAAAAATGTGTATTGAGAATCTTGCCCTAAATATATATTTTTCTTCACTTCCCCTATTGCATGATAAATTGCAAGTCTTTGGGTGACTGTTTAAGATGCTGCCCAATATTTACACACACCTATCACATTGCACAGACAGCTGGTACCTAAAAGGGGAGTTACCTTTGTTTGAGAGTGGTATAGAAAAATACTACAGAAATTATTAAATTCTAGAGGCCCAGTGCATGAAATTCATGCACAGGTAGAATCCCTAAGCCTGGCTGGTGATGAGGGCCAATCTGTGAGGCAACTGGTAGGGTGATCAGGGGTCTCTGCTGTTACCTGCCTTGGCTGGCCTGGGGCCTGCAGGCTGGGGGCAGCTCCTGCCTTGAGCATTTGCCACTTGGTGGTCAGTGTGCATCATAGAGCCTGGTTGTTCCACCAGTTATTCCACCTTTTGGTCAATTTGCATATTAGTCTTTTATTATATAAAATTTTAAAAATATAAGATTCAGCAGCTGCTGCAATGCATAAAAAGTTTTTCCCTCTTTGGGAGATTAGAATAATTATAAAAATTAACTAACATTTATTGAGCATATACTTCATGGCTGATAGAATGCTAAGCAAGCACATCACATTGATTAATCCATTTATTTGTCACAACAATCTTATGAAGTAGATGCTACTTCCTCTCTCCTTCCAGTTAAGCAGATGTGGAAACAGGTTGAGTGAATTTCACAGGATCTTAGAACTAACAGTGGCAGTGCTGGGATTAAAATTCAGGATGCCATAATTTAGAAATAATGCTCTTACTGCCTCTCCCCCTGCTCCTTACTACCCCCCAAAATGTTTCCAGTTTGGTGTCATCAGAAGAGAGTGAAAAATCATTGGACGTCATCTGGTCCAACTCTTCCTACTGTATGTAGATGCAAAAGAGGGGTCATGACTGGCAGATCTGTCAAGTAGGTTATTGTAAGGTTTAGCCACCAAGCAGTGAAGCAGATAAGCAGATCAAGGAACCCATAACATGTCTCTTTAGTCAGAGACTAGATTATATGCCATCTATGTCAGTGCTTTGATTTCATTCAGTTAGCACATTCCTTATATATAAGTGGAATTAAGTTTATATATTTTTCATCTTATAAGGGGACCATTCAGTCACTTCCGTGATTTGATTTTTGCCTTGTGCTGCTAAGTTAACACTACCCTTGGTTCTGCATTGCTTCATATTTAACTTTTGCTTGCTGCCAATCCACCTACTGGCTTTCTTTTACACTTGCTTATCCTTAACAAGAAACTAGTCTTGAGAATGTCATTTTGTGTTTAACACATTTATCTGAATTAATGCATTCCATTCATCTAATGGTAGTTGAACATTTTTCAGCTGAAAGTTTATACATGTTTCTGTATAGAATGGCCCAATATAGTTATGAATACTTCCCAAATTACTTTTTGAAAATAATACAATCAAAATTGAACTATTTGACTAAATAAAATTATCCCAACTTTCTTCTAAGAGAATCAACAGAATTGCAGCTGAGATTCTTTGGAAGAAAAACAAGGTTCATACTAGCTTATATCTAAACATATTTTAAAATGTAATAAGTAAACAGTATGATAATAGCATGGAATAAAAAGATCAATGGAAGATTACTCTATTTCTGACTTTATTTTAGTCTTTATTACTTTTGGATTTTCATTTACAATAGGACTTAACTGGCAAATTTGAAAATGGGAGAAGGTTTACAATCAAATTTGGGCCATCTAAATATTGTTGATATTTTATTATTGGAGCCTTCCATTTGTTTTATTATTGTAGTCTCAATATTATACTTAATCTCCTGATAGAATCTCTGATAATATATGTTGGACAGTGGAGCTAGGCATAATTTAGGATTGAAAATAGAATAGTTTTCAAACCAAGTAGGGAAGCCTTGGATTGGCTTTCATTAATGTGCTACTTTGATCAATTTCAGAGCTTTCTGGAATCAAAATCTAAATTCCATTCAGAAAGGATACCCAAAAGAGCAGCGGCCAGTGTTGGAGAAAGCAGCTCTAACCGGGTAGAAGCAGAGTTCTCTTCATAGACCTCCTTCCAGAGAGGATAGCCACACCCATTGCTCCTAAGGGCAAGCCCATGGATTTAGAAGAGTAAACCTGAGCTGTAGGACAGAGGAATGCCTTGTCCCCCTTCCTGAGATTTTCCCATTCCTGGTCTCTCACTTATTATAGCCAGGGAAGAGGGAATAACTTACCTGCACAGCAGATTTTAAAAGAACAAAACAATCTTGTTAGACTCAGCACTATCTTCCCCATACTCCCACCCCCTGCATCTTGGTTACTGCTACCTATAGGAGCCAGAAATTTCCTCTGAGCCTCCAGTCTCCAAGTATCAGCTGGGAAGGCAGCCTTTTGAGAGAGAAACTGCCTGGGACTGAGCAGCTGCATTGGATTGTGGGATTCAGTTAGCAGGGCATCTTTGGCCCACTTGGCTCTCCCAACTACGCTAAGTTCTCTAACACACGTATCTACAATAGTAAAGGTCATATTTTGACCCCTGTCTGCCCTAGTTATTCTTATGTTTCAATTTATTTAGAACAGAAGTAGGCAAGAGGGTACTACACACATAGTGGCCGCTTCAGACCCTCCAACAGCAGTATTTGATAAAGGAGGCATCTTGATCTCCCAAGCTAGAAACTCACTGTGTGTTCTGTGCAGCATTAGTTTCTTTGATGCTAACAGATGTTGTTTGTAAAAGAATTATGTGGTTAAATGCTTAATGCTAGGTAAGGCAAGATAAAAAAAGGTATCTTTACTGCAGAAATTTCAAAGCCTTTAAATAGAACCATGCTCAGTGGATCTTAATGAGAAAAACAGAGTTTTCAGCATTTCACCAGTATCTATTTCTGGATTTTTTTTTCCTTCCAGAATCCTGAAGTTTTAGTGTTTCATGGAATAGGGAATGCTGAATAAATCCATAGATAGTGCTGGGTCAATTGGCAGTTTGAAAAGAAAAAAACAAAATAGAAAGAAATTACTCCCTTTGAAGCATATATTAAACTAAATTACAGATAAATTTTTCAAAGTAAGAAATAAAAGAGTAAAATATTTGGGAATATAAGATCTCAGAACAGGAAACACTTTCCAAATAGTATAGCAAAGAAAGAACACTTACCATAAGTGGGGAGGGAGCAAGTAGCAAAATGGAAAAAATATTTTTAAGAATATGTGAAAATGGTTTAATATGTAATAACTCTCATTAGTAAACAATTAAAAGATGAACATCTCAGGAGTAAAATGAGAGAAGGGTATGATTTAACAGTTCACAGAAAGAAATATCAGTAACTGTAAGAGACAATAACTGAAAATAAAAATAATAAAGAAAAATAAACAGCAAATAAAATGAACAAAAGAAAAAATTAAAAAGTAAATTAAAATGATCATATCTGATATATTTGATAGCTAAAATTACAAGCAAAAATAATAGTGAGATAATTTTTTTAACTGAAAAAGAAAACTTCACATCTCTTCCATATTATTGGTTCTGGCAATATAAACTATGGAGTATAACTTTTCTAGGAAGTAACTTGACAACATCTTCAACATTCTTTAAAATGTTTATAATTTTTGACTCAGCAATTCCACCTTTAGTAATTTATTCTAAAAAAAATGATCACAGATGCTTGAAAAGATTTATATTCAAGCATAGCCACTTTATTATTTCTCATAATCACAAAAATGGATATACTCTTAATGTACTATAATAAATGTGACAAATTCATGAGCTGGAATATTATGCAGTGATTAAAAATTATGCTGTACAAGAATATGTAATGATGTCGGTAAATAATGATATAGGAAGTGAAGAAGCATGTTTTAAGGATAGAAATGCAATATACCCCCAATTTTTTAGAAAATATGTAAAGAATACACTCAAATGTAAATAGTGAATAGTAGAATTATGTGCAAATGTTTACTGTATTTTCTAATTTTTCTGCAATTAAGATACATTGCTTTTTGCAGTCAGGAAAAAATTAATTTCAAAAAGATTATACTAGCAAAGATTGCATTTTACAAAGAAGAAATATGTGGGCATGCCTTATTAAAATATCAAAACTAGTGAAGCATTAGCCTAATAAGATTTTATTTCATTTTTTGCATTTATTTATTTATCTGAGGGAGAGAGAAAAAAATGTTATTCTTGCAACATATCTGTAGGTATTTTTTTTAAATGCTAGAGGTCATGACTTCACTGCAAAACTTTATAAACTTTACAGACACTGAAATCACTGTCATTTTTAGTACAGATTCTTTCAACAGTCACCATGGATTGGCATGATCTGAATGAGAGAGGCTTTTGGGGTGATTTTTGGACTGTGGCAATTACCCATCATCAAGTTACAAGCACGCAAAACCAGAAGCCAAACCATTTTCTGATGTGAACAGGTTCCACAAATCCAGACCTTCCCAAGTCATCCAGAAAGTCCACATTTCACAGCCAGTTCAACTACAACAGCCATCATCACCCCCGCATCTAAACTACCCACATTATCTGAACACCTCCACAACAATCAGATCTGTTGACTCAGAACCTAGGGATGAAGGGTTAGTGAAAAGGAAAAGAAAATTGTCCCACTCGGATAACTCATGTAACATAACAGCAAGAGCAAGACCTTTGATACCTTGAAAAAGATTGTGATGGATCCAAACTGAAAACATTTTTTCCTGTTTATCTGGTATGCTCCTATTTTGTTCGGTGAGGCCATGCCATTGAGGGCTGCTTCTTTCTACCTCCGTCTCTTTGGAAGCACACCCACAGAATTAAATTTTATGCACTGACAGGGACGCTTTCAAAAGCTCAGAGTCAATTCTTCAATCATTCCACTTTCTTAGCTGTGATTAAAAACACGTGTCCCCTCATTAAGCTAATGAGAAATTGTTAATTGGCACAAAGCCCCCCTCTGTGCATACTTGCTGGTGTCACCATCACAGTGACAGGAGACATGATCAGAATCAAGGGCACAGCTTTCTTAAGTGACTTTCACATTGGACTCAAGGACAGGACCTGCCTGGAAGAATAAAGAATGCCATTTTTCAGTTGATTTTATAGAGGAGCAGAGGGAAAAGATGCAATAGGAAAACAATTTCTTTTTCTTCTTCATAGAAATGATAATATTCCACTCACTGACCTTTTTTTTCTGTGTAACAATAACTCTATGTAGATAAATCACAGCCAAGCAGGAATGCATCCCTCTAACAGTGGTCGGCAAACTCATTAGTCAACAGAGCCAAATATCAACAGTACAATGATTGAAATTTCTTTTGAGAACCACATTTTTAAAACTTAAACCTCTTCTAAGGCCACTTCTTCAAAATAGACTCGCTCAGGCCGTGATATTTTGTGGAAGAGCCACACTCAAGGGGCCAAAGAGCCACATGTGGCTCACGAGCTGCAGTTTGCTGACCACAACCTCTGAAGGACCTGCAGGAAGGAGTCTTTCTTAGTTATTTCGTTCACTGTTGGCCCATCTTCTTTCCTCTTGGCCTCTAATGAGCAATATCTCTGTTGGACCTTATCTTGTCCCCAGGGCTCCTTGTGGATGAGAAGGGTATGCTTTGTCAGAAGAAGCAAGTGCATTGATGAGATCATTTTCATATTTTTCTACAATGTCCATTTTGGCAATACCAGAACCTTTTATTTGTCTAATTTGTCCCTAGCTTTTCCTGTGTACCTTTGCACATATAAAAATAATAAATTCGCAGTCTTGCAAAATTTGCACATGAAAAACTGTCCAACTGTGGGAGATGGGGGCAGGATTTATGGAAGATTCTCAAGGGAACGTTAAGCAAAACTTCAGGCCACAAATAAGGACTGAAAGTACACAAGCTTAACTTTTTGTTCAGAGTCTTTAGCTTTAGGAGATGTAACGTTCTCCTTTAAATAAGTCCAAACTCAGGCCTTGGGTCGATCCTTTCAGAAGGGGACCAGCTTGAGGCCAGGGTGACTCAGGTCATCAACAAAGCTCTGAAAATGCCTAAGAGTTCACTAATAATTCATATATTAGTGAACTTCTGAAAAGATGCAATAGGAAAACAAAGATTTTTTCTTCTTCATAGAAATGAGAATATCCCACTCACTGACCTTTTTTCTGTGTAACAATAACTCTAGTTATTCACTAGTATATGAATCTTTTGTGGGGCATAGAGGTGGGGACGTTCCGATGACCTGGAGTCCCTTTTGTCCATCACCTGCCTGAAGCCAGGTGCTTAGTAGTCTTGTTGATCATCTCAGGGAGGAGAGAACACTGCAGCCTGGGAGTCACTGCTGGAACCCTGAGGTGGCAATGCAGCAAGCTGGCACCTCAACTAGGTGTGTGGGGCCAGTCCCTCTGCTGGCAGCAGTTCTGATGAGAGATTTGATGAGAAAAGGGGAAGCCTTTTAAGGAGAAAGTGGTCTAGGCATCAGAGCTAAGAGGCACTGGCCACATGGTAGTAGTTGGTAGTGTCTTCCCTCCACCCAATGCCATGGATTGTGTGTAAGTCCCGCAGTGAAGCAGCCCACAGAGCTGAGGACCTTGACAAGGGGCACAGGTGCAAGAGAGGAAGAGCGCTGAGGCCACTGGGTGCTGGCTGGAGCTATCGGGGAGCCTGCATTGCCAGACAAACCTGGAGGGCACTGCAGGAAAGCAGATGCCTGCATGTGTGTCTACATGACCGGGGGCCTGGGGAGATGGGAGTCACATCCTCCTGTGGGGAATGGTAGTGTCCTGGGGAGGGTTTCATGGAAGTCTTGGTGTGGGGTGAGAAAGGGAGGAGGGGTGCAGGAATTGGAGGCACCACCACATGACTGCAGACGCAAGCCTGAAAGACCTTTAAGTGCACCTGAAGTAGTATTATTTCAACCTACTCATGTTTTTCTTATAATATCACCAGGGAACTATAAGCACAAAATTCAATCACAGGAGCATCCATTAGCCTCTGTCTGGTGCATAAAGAGAAAAGATAAGAACCTACCAGAATGTGCCTCTTGAGGCTCAGCTGGTTGTTTAGGGCAGGAGGGAGGAGAGAAGAAAGATTGAATTTGCAGGAATGAAAACGGGTGGTAGTAGGTTCTTGTCAGACTCTCTTCCACCTCCTGCACCCAGTACTTTGCTGTTTAATAGGAGACTTCTATCCTATGGCCAGAGGTAGGGATGAATATTTTAGGATACACCTAGTTTTGAAAATCAGTGAGTCTGTTTATTTGAGCTAAAAGTGCTTAGTTCAATCAAATAACAGTGGAATTGGGATGAAATAGGTCATGTTTGGGGATTCATCTGAAGTAATCCATTTCTTTTAACCCACTGCTTTTCAGACGGACAGGGATGAGATGAAATGATGCATTTGAAAATGTTTTGTAGACTCTAAAGCTCTCAGAAAGTAGGCTGAAACCTGCTGAGGGTGGCGGAATAATCAATTTTAAAAGTAAGGACGATATGCCAAGATTTGGGTAGTTTTAAAATCCAGTTAAATCATCTCCAAACGCATTCATTCCAACTCTGTCCCTACAAACAGGGTTAGTGGCCGTGGCTTTGGTGTCCACAAGTGTGTCTGGCCTGGCAGAGAGAAACAAGTTGATTATGCTCCAAACATACACCAATTTGTCTATTTACTTAAAAAAAAATAAAAACAGTGGATTTGAGGTAGGTTTTAAATAAGATGAGTTATTTTTCTGGACACCCACTTTAGCCCATTTTTAAAAAAATAATGAAGACCTTATAGTCCCCATTGAATCTGTTCCAGACTTAAGAGTTGTCTATTTCTGTCTGAATATTCTTAGTTCCTTTCATAGGAATCAAACCTTTCAAGAGAGGGGATGCAGGAGGCCTAGTGTCTAGGTTTTTGTCTTCACTCACCCTTTAAAACCTGCTTGTTTCTTATTGCTCTTTGCCACCTCTACACAAGGGTATCTGGGCCTTCTCTTTGGCTACCATACCCACCCATGGACACTGTCTTTGGGGTAGCTCTTATTTTTGCTCTGCTCTTAAGGGTCTGTATCATATCACTTCTGTGTCCATTGTAGGCCCTGAAGCCCCAGATTGAATCAGAGGCTGAGGTGGTGTATTGGCATGGAAACAAACTTGGCACAGTTCCACTCTTCTGTTCCAATGTCCAAGAGTAGTAGGTATAGAAGCTCCACCATGTACCCTACCTCAAGGGCAAGTTCAGGATGGAGATATCTCTACTTCACCCATTTTGTTCAAGGTGTGATGCTCATCACTGGACCAGGTGACAGAATGTGGAGGTGAAACATAAGCACTAAGGGAAAGTGGCCAAGGCAGGGTAGTTAATACAATGTCCTTGACTCCTGGTCCCTCTTGTTAAAGCCAGGGGATTCCCGGCCACCACACGCCCATGTCCCAGGAGGATCCAGCTTATGTGGGCCGCCAGGAACCTGCCCCCTACCCATGCTGAAGCAACCTTTACCCCCAGTCTTTCAAAACTTTGACCTAAGAATAGACATAATATTTATCCTTTTCAAAAATATATATTGAGCATGTATTGTGTGCGACAGTCACTGTTCTAGAAATTTACAATAAATTAATAAACAAAACAGACAAAGACCCTCCCTTCTGAAAACATGTAGGTCAGGGAAGACAGAATGAGTTGAGTGTATAGAATGCTAGACTGTGATCAGAGCTATGGAGAGAAATAAGGTATGTAAAGTGGACAGAGAATGCTGACATGGTCATTGAAGACTTAAGTAGGATAATCTAGAAAGTATTGCTCAGGAGGTGATGCTGGGTATAACTGAAGGAGGTGAGTGATGGGGGGGGGAGTATCTGGAGAGTGTTCTAGGGCATAGGGATGAGTGATAGCAAAAGGGCAGAGGTGGAGACAGCCCTCCCATTCCCCGGCAACAGCTCAGGAGGACAGGGCGCCTGAATCCCAGTGCACGTAGGTGCGTGTTGCACGTGCAGGAAGTGCAAGAAGAGGTCTGGGCAGGGCGGTGGTGGCAGTGGGAGACCCCATGAGATATCTTGGGATCTGCTGTGAAGACTGAACAGAAGGGTGGATTGGAGGCTGGAGGCAAGGGCAGGGATAGAGAGACGAGGTCAGGACTTTTGGAGTAATATGGGTGGAAGATGAGGGTGGTTTGGACCACACGTGGGGTGATAATAGAAGAGTTGATAAAAGTGGATTGATTTTAAATGTATTTTAAAAGTGAGCCAACAGGATTTGCTGTTGGACTGGATGAGGAGTATCAGAAAGAGAGAGCAACCTCTTTGTTTACACTCCCTCGGAGTCTTGGGGTCTCTGGCCAGCTTAGAACAGAGGTGTCCCCTCCCCTCCCAGTCTCATCCTACACACGGAGTAAGACAGGACTCTTGGGGCCCCAGGCAAAGCCCAGGGGTTAGGTGAAAACTCACTGGATAGAAACACGTTAAATTAAAAGAAATAAAGGATTATCTTCCTCCCTGGGCCTAAAAAACTATGACTTCTTTCATGTGCTGTCGGTTGTATTATCAGAAGAAACCCTCATGCCCAGTTTACATATGAGTCCAATAACAGGAGTCCTTAGGGGGTACAGTATCCTGCCTGTCCTCCCCGCCCCCTTCTTTATTCTAGGGACCCTAGGAATCTTAAGTTATTCTTTTTTCTGAAGCAGAAGTGTTTGTGTTCTTCCCTGCACAGGGTAGAAAATTGTTTTATCAAAGTACACATAAAGGAGGCTACGTTAATAAAGGAGAGAGTTGGGGCGGGGAGGAGAGACGAGGGAGCCACCGCTTGAAGAGAAGCTCGTTTTAAATGTGTTCAGTAGCCCAGTCTCCCCTCATCCCCTCCCCAAGCAGCTATCACTGCAGTATTTTTGCTTGCATCAGCGATTTCCCGCCACATCTTTCTTTCTCACAGGTGGTTTTGAAACCTAATTCCAAACTGTTTGGATGAGATGCCAGCCCTTGACTGGAGCCAGGCCTGCACGAGCAATCTGGCATTCTGTCCTGCCAGCTCAGCTGTGATCTGCAAAAAAATAAAAATAAAAGTAATTTCATGTATGGAGGGTCTGCACCGGGGCAGCGGACACAGGTGTGTGCTAAAGCTGCACGTGGCTCCTACGAGTACACACATTCTCTGCTGGGGGGAGATTCGGCTTTGTCAGCCCCTCCCCAGGAGAGAGAGAGAGCACAGTTGCCTCCGTGCACTCCAAGTGAAACACTTCTTGGGGGTGATACTCTGCCTTGAAACCAGCTTCCCGTCTTTCCTATTGGAAACTGTGGGCAGGAGCTTCTCACTGCAGTTGTGGGTGAGCTCTGCTTCTGATGCTCAGCTTCCACAGTGGTTAGCCCTGGCAGGCACCACCACATTCTTCTGTCCGCCCCCCAGCTCCCTTTTCAATCAGTGGGAACCTGTAAGGCCCCGGAATGGATAACCACCACCACACTTGACTACAATGTACTGTCATGTATTGCCGCGATTGAAGGAGGACCGGCAGGGCAGAAGCAGCTAGGAGATGTGACCTTTCTCTCTGCCAAACAAAGATTTTTGCAAAGCATTGAGAAGCGGGCTGGAGAAGGGGAGGCCGTCAGATTTGCCGAAGTGTTTGAGCAGCTGTAAGCTTAAGCGTATGAATAGAGAATGCCTGTATGAAGCCACCAAGTCCAGAGCAAAAGGCCATTTGACTACACCAGAGGGAAGAAGGAAAGGCGGGGGGGAGGATGGGGGCGGGGAGGGGGAGATAATAAAGGCTGTATTAAAATGGTGAATAACGGCATTCAGAGGTTACCACCAGAGTTGAAATGAAATATGAGGTTCTCACTTTCATTCTGTCTTGAGCCTCAGGCGCTGCTGGTGTGGTTTATTAAACAGCTGTCACAATCCAGGCCCCGAGGCAGATGCACTCAATGGGGTGTGAAGGCAAATTCCAGTGGAGGCAGAGACAGCAACTGGTTTCACCGCAGGCTCCCCCACTGCAAGTCTCTTCCCCTCCTTGGGCCTCCTGCTAAAAAGAAATAGAAAGGAAATAGAAAGGAAAGAGGGGGGGAGATGCCAGAGAAATGAGCAAAAAACAGGACAAGTAAATTAACAGAGAAAGAATAGTCCTGTAAAATATGCTAGTTCTTTTCTCCCCATGATTAGTTAGATTAAAGAGTATGTGGTGAGCCAAGTAATTTACACGCTGTGAAATGCCCAAAGGTAGACCACACAGTGCCTGCCCTCTGGGGGACTTGGTACCCAAGGTGACATTGGAATTGAAGGATGAGTCGTTTGCCATGACAGAGCGTGGAGAAAGCTGTTCCCAGGCAGACAGTAGAGAGGCATGCAGATCTCAGCATCCTGTGACTTGGGCACAAGATATTTAGTGAGGAATGGCAAGGTGGGACCTGAAAAAGAGGTTTGGGCAAAATGGAGAGGACCCCTGAATGCCATCCTGTGGCTTTGGGATGTGATCCTAGAGGAAAAGTGAATTTAAAAAAATGTGTGTGTGTGTGTGTGTGTGTGTGTGTGTGTGTGTGTGTGTGTGTATAAAGAGAGAGAGGGAGAGGGAGAGAGAAATATCAATAATGAGAAAGAATCCTTGATCAACTGCCTTCTGTATGTCCCCCACTGGGGACCGACCCCACAACCCAGGTATATGCCCAGACCGGGAATCAAACCGTGACCTCCTGGTTCATAGGTAAATGCTCAACCACTGGGCCATGCCGGCCGACTGGGCAGGAGAAAAGTGAATTCTTGAAGGGTTTCAATCAAGAGGCAATCAGATTAGCTTTTTAGAAGGGCCTTGTCAGGTGCTGGGTGGAGGACCAGTTGAACAGAGGCCACGCTGAGGACGGGGGCCCATCAGGAGTCCAGGTGAGGGATGGTGCCATACTCTGTAAGGGATATGGAGCCTGTGCCTCCCAGCCCGCTGGCACTCCCTGGCCTGTACCTGGTCAGTGGACAGTGTTCTAGGAGAAGCAGGGAACGAGAGCAGACATGCTTCTCTGGAAGGACAGTGTTTCTGAAACTGTAACGGGCGCCATCTCCACCTGGGTGGTTGCAGAGTCAGAGCAACTTTCTCCAGGTGCCCACCAGCCATTCAGAGCAGCATTGGGAAGAATGTGATCCCCACTTTTAGGCCAGGCAGTAGTTCTCCCCACTTCTAAACTTCCTTAAAACAGCATGCCTTTTACTTCTGCTCACAAGGAGATTTAGCAATGTCTTGTGATGCTATGCTATTTAATTGTTAACTACATCATTATTTTATTATACAGAAATGAGAAACACTTGTTATGCTGAACATTTTTGAATTCCAGAGGGAAAAGAAATTGGATAACTTTTTTTTCCAATAAAAAGAAATAAGATACCTTAAATTAGCCTGTTTTTTGCCTTATAGCCTTTTTACCTCGCTCAGCAAGTGCTACAGGATAAAGTAATTGTGTAATTAGGAATAAATGGCTTCCAAAGTGATATCTTATTTTGTTCTAAAAAAGGTGTAAGTGTTCTGTATCCCTTTTTAAAAGTGCCTAATTTGCACTAAAAAAAAAAGAAGCAAGAAAAAATAATAATTCTGGAATAATTGCATTTAATAAGTTTGGTGACTAAGATTATCCCATTGGCGTGGTTTGCATATTTCCCAAACAACATTCAGCGTGTTTCAGGAACTATGTAGACACGGGATGAACCAGCTCCCTCGGGCCTGGGTTTGATTATCCTGGCCCACTCTGGGTTATTTTCATCCACAGAGTAGCTTTTTTCTTCTTCTTCTGTGCAGATCACGGAAGGACCGGAGAAAGAGCTAATGGCTGCAGATGTGTTCTTTTTTCCTCTTTATGATGGCCTCAGCTTATAAAAACAACATTTTGTGGCTGTTTTTGTTTTCATGGTGGTTTAACAGCTACAGAACCCTGGCATTCTTTCACATTTGCTTATAAATTAGCGTTCTGATTCCGGTTGATTTGTTTGCGGGGTTCGGGAGGTGCTAAGTTTACATGCCAAGGACACGAGAGAAGAGTGATGGGCATAGAGCTTAGTTAGGGAGAGGTGGCAAAGGCAATTACAATTTATCAGACATTCAGTGCCAGAAGCTCATTTTTCCTTCCAAAGTAAGGACTGGCTCATAAGAGTAACCCATCACAGGGGTAATCCTCTTTATTTTTCTAGACACCAACTGATACATTGGACCCTTACATGGTCCTCTGACTTAGATGGGCAATGACTATGTCCACCTACAAGGAGGGCACCGTTGAGAGCCCTCTTCAGTCCTCCTGCCAGCTTTTCCATCTGGGTAAAAGGGGCGTTATCCCAAATGGACCCATCTCTCCCAGGGGTATTGGGATGAGAAAGCGAAGTACCAGATGTGAATGCACTTAGAATGTAAAAGCAATACATAAATGTTAAGAGATTCTTAGTTTTTATTACAAAGATCCATCTAATCCTGCCACATTATGACAGCCCAAGCCGTATTAGCTACATACATTATAATAATCTATTATTGGCAGAATCAGCCTTGGGTGGTAGTAGCTGGCCTTGGCAATTACCATGGAAATCTGTTGGAGATATGGCAGTACGGAGTATGGCTGAAAGGAAATGAGACTGGTTAGTATGTGTTACCTGTGGAAACTAGTCTTGGTTCTGTCCCAGCACTGCGAATTCCTCCAAAAGAATCTGTGTCTCAATTCTAGTCGAGTCACAGGGAACAAAATAGTAGGCCTGAGGGCCAAAGTCCTACTTCCAAGACACAGCTCTACCACTTACTAATTGGGCAAGATCTGCCTGTTAAAGACTCACTGAAATCACTCTTTTAGTAGGCCCAGAATTTAATAATTCTTACAGTATGCCATGAGTGAATTGGTGAATTGTGTTGGTAAATGCTAGGCTCACAATTATTTTATTTTAGATGGAAAAAATAGACCGAAATTTAAGGTTCTCATTCATTCATTCATTCATTTATTCATCAAATGTAAACACTGAACATTTAGTATGTACCAGCCCACAGTTCCAGGCTAAGGACAGCATAGAGAACATAAATGGAAAAAGTCCTTTTCCTTTTGGGATTACATTTCAGTGGACAGTGTGTTAATCTCCTGTGGTTGCCATAGTAAATTATCACAAGCTGACTGTTTAAAACAACAGAAATGTATTTTCTCGTAGTTCTGGAAACCAGAAGTCTGAAGTCAAGGTGTTGGCAAGGTCACAGTCCCTTTATTCTGGCCTCTTTTGAATTTCCAGTGGCTGCTGGCATTCCTTGCTTTGTGGCCATGTCATTCTAATCTTCAGACCACCATCTTCAAGTCTGTTCCCGCTCTGTCTTCTCCTGGTTTCTTCTATATGTGCCAGATCTCCCTCTACCTCCCTTGTATACATGGCACTGCATTGCAGATTCACTCTGAGAATCCAGGAAAATCTCCCCAAATCAGAGTCCTTAACTTCAGCACACCTGAAAAGACATTTTTCCCCCATACAAGGTACGTTTTCAGACTCCAGGGGCTAGGATGCAACTATATCAGTGGTTGGCAAACTCATTAGTCAACAGAGCCAAATATCAACAATACAACAATTGAAATTTCTTTTGAGAGCCACAGTTTTTAAACTTAAACTTCTTCTAAGGCCACTTCTTCAAAATAGACTCACCCAGGCCATGGTATTTTGTGGAAGAGCCACACTTGAGAGCTACATGTGGCTCTCAAGCCGTGGTTTGCTGACCACAGGACTATATGTAGGGAGCCATTGTCCTACCTATCAGAGTGATAGTTAATGGAGTGCCAAGTAGATGTACAACATGTCAGGTGGTGTTGAGTGCTGGAGAAGGGTAATGGTGATTGGTGTGTTGGAGTGGGTGGGGGGTTACTGTTTTGATTACAGGTCAGACAGGCCTCACTAATATGCAGAAAAGCTGATTAAAGAAGGAAGCTGGAGGAGGGGAGGAAGCAAGCTTTGCAAATGGGTGAAGGCAGTATCTCTCAGGCCAGAGGTGGGGAATGTCTGGCCCATAGGCTGTATCATCTGGTCTGGCCATGCTAAGGAAACCACAGGTGGGACTTAAAATAAATCTAGGAGCTTTGTTCACAGCAACATAATTTTTAAGTTGATAATTTTGTATGGCCCGTGAATGATGTTATAAATAACCGAAAAGTCCTTGGAATAATTTAAAAAAAGGTTCTTTACCTGTTTTAGGCAAAGACACCATTACTAGAGACATGTATCCCTCACTTACGGCCTGGTTTCCTATTAACTACAGTCTCTTGGTCATTCTGGCCAAATATATTCTGAACCGTTGTTGAACTTCTGCTGTAATTTCTTTGAGGGATCCAGGCCCAGACCCCCAAGAAAACCAGCCAGGTGGCCAGAAGGACCCCTGGAGTGCAAAAATGTCACCACCCCTCCACCCCCTACTGAGAAGCTCTGAGGTAGCTGATCTTATCTCCCTTCTAACTGCCTGCTTAAACTACTGACCCCCATGCCCAGGTGATCAAGCTGTGACCACTACATGACCTTCCTAGGGTGGTGGTAAGGAGCACTCACCATCTTGCCCTCACAGCGCAGACTCCAACAGAGGTACCAGGCATCGTAGCTGGAAAAGGAGTCACCCGACCCTGAAATGGAAAGTTCCACAAGCCTGCCTTTTCCAACAACCCTGTCTTTGGAGGCAAGCCCACTCTGTCCCCAGCTTATAAAAGCAACTGAGCAGAGGCAGCCCCCAAGCCAGTTCACAGGACCAGTCTTTCCTCTGTGCTGCCTTCTTTGTGTTTGAGCATAAGCTTATTAAACTCTGGAAATTTCTCTGGATTTCCTCTCCATTTCTCTTGGGGAACCCAAGAACCCCAATATCAGTAACATCTTGATCAGACAATATTTCTCAATCTGGATGAACCTGGAGCACCCAGAGTTAAAGGTTTGATGTGCTAGCAGTGGTTGGCAAACTCATTAGAGCCAAATATCAACAGTACAACAATTGAAATTTCTTTTGAGAGCCAATTTTTAAAAATATATATATTTTTTATTGATTTTTTTACAGAGAGGAAGGGAGAGGGATAGAGAGCTAGAAACATCAATGAGAGAAAGCCATCAACCAGCTGCCTCTTGCATACCCCCTACCTACTGGGGATGTGCCCACACCAATGTACATGCCCTTGACCAGAATCAAACCTGGAACCTTTCAGTCAACAGACTGTCGCTCTTTCCACTGAGCCAAATCAGTTTCGCTGAGAGCCATTTTTTTAAAACTTAAACTTCTAACGCCACTTCTTCAAAATAGACTTCCCCAGGCTGTGGAAGAGCCACACTCAAGGGGCCAAAGAGCCCTATGTGGCTCGTGAGCCGCAGTTTGCTGACCATGTCACTAGAGGAAACTCATGAAAATGGCCATGGGGTTCTCTGTCCTCTGGTGTCTCTGCCAACTTCTAAAGTAGGGGAAGCTTAAAAATTAACACATACTGGTCATCAGCTTCCTTTATGCAGGAACTATATATTTTTTAAGATTTCCAAAAATGTTTCTTCTCTTTCTCCTCTTTCTTCCCTTTTCTCAATCTCTCTTATTCTTAAGAAATCAGAAACATTTAAAAAATTTTGCCTAGATTTTAAAGGATCACTCTAAAAATATTTCTAATTTAAAGTAGTTCAATTGTTTCCCTTTGATTCCATTGACCTTTCCTTGGGGACTTGAATGAATTTCAGTACTTCTGAAGGCAGCTGTCTCACTCTTCTGAAACTGGAAAACCAGTCACCAGTTTGGTAGTGTCTCACTGTCCTCTACCTAACCTATGTGCGGGCTACACCTGGGCTTTGCCTTGAACAACCATGAACAGAGAGGTGAATGGTGTCCCCTAAAGTTGAGTTATGCAATTACCCCAGAGTGCTTTCGTAGGGTGTGAAAAGACCTTTTCTATGCAGCCAAATGTCTCCTCCATTCTCCCTTCTCTTCACACCCAATGACTGCTTGAGATCCTCTCCATTAGAATTTCACATTCTATTCTGAACTAGAAATGTCCTGGGAGGAGCATGCATATGGATATTGTTGATATGGTATCCATCTTCCACACCTCAAAGTGTTTTAGTTTATTCTTGCTAAATAAGAGCAAATTTTTAAATTGAGGAAGAGTGGTATTCAAGGGCAGAACTAATAAGCTGTATGGAAAGAAAACTCAGGCCTCCCAGCAACACTGTGAAGACAAAGAAGGAATAGGAGAGGCCAACATACACAGACAGAGGGAGCAGGAGGCACTGCAGCATCTGGTCCGTGACGACAGTGTTGTCTTGGCAGGTCACCTCAGCTTTCTGGACCTTCTCTTACTAGTCCCTTATAAAGAAGTTGATTTTAAATGAAACAATTCCTTTTAGTTCCACAGCTTATGACTTAATTTAATAGCTTACATTTATTGAGAGCTTACTCTTTTCTAGGCATTTATTAAATCCTTAATATACATTATTTTACTTAATTCTCCCAATGATTCTCATGAGACACTGTTATCATCTATTTTAAAGATGAGGCCGAAACCGGTTAGGCTCATTGGATAGAGCTTCGGCCTGGGAACTTAAAGGCCCCAGGTTCGATTCCGGTCAAGGGCATGTACCTTGGTTGCGGGCACATCCCCGGTAGGGGGTGTGCAAGAGGCAGTTGATCGATGTTTCTCTCTCATCGATGTTTCTAACTCTCTATCCCTCTCTCTTCCTCTCTGTAAAAAATCAATAAAATATATTTTAAAAAATAAAGATGAGGAAACTGTGGGTTAGAGGGATTCAGTAAAGTGCTTATAGTCTCATAACTCATAAGTGACTGAGCCAGGATTAAACTCCATGTCAGTTTGATTCTAGAGCCCTTGCCCTTGTCTGCCATATTCTATGGGCAGAGGAGAGCACACCATGTCACAAAAACTTGAAGACTGGAGACCCATTCCCTCTTCCTTCTAGTACTATTGCCAACAACAAAATATTTTCTCTTTTTCTGTGCCCAGTGAAGACTTCTGGCAACTTTTTCAAAATCCTCAGATCATGTGTACACCTAATGGGTAACGGGTTTGCTGGCTTAACCTACAGTGACTATCTCAATCCAGAACTTGCATTTAGCTGCTCTGAACCAACTCTTCTGATCAATATGATTAGAGCTTTGTTTTGGGACCAGCTTACAGGGCTGGATGATAGCCTCCCATAAGTTGGTCTTCAAATGGTCCTCACTGTTCAAAACCACATCCCCTTCTTAATCCTGAGCTCTTGGGTGTAGCCTGGGTCCTCCCACCTGTGAAGCCCCTCCAGAGAGATACCATAGCTGAGACCAGAGACGACTTGACAAGGCAGAGCAACCATGTGTGTGTCTAGGAAACTTGCTGAAGTCCCCTTGGCTGGAACAAATGCGTATCTTAGCATGGCCTGTCATTTTGATATGTTTTTGACAATTTCTAAATGTGTATAGAAACAACCTGCCTCCCTTTATATTCATGTATTCCAGCACATAACGTCTGATTTTCTGCATGGTGGGAGTCAACCAAGCGCCTTCTCGCCATTCCCCAGTTCACCGTTTTAATGCATTTCATGATTTTGTTGCTTTGGTGTGCATTTCAAAATGACACATTTGATCAGTTCTTTAGGTAATATTGATGTTTTGCCCTTTTAAATGTGTCATTTGATTTTCTGATGTTATTCTCCATCTGCTTTGGTAACACTTTCATTTAGTCGCAGCTTTTTATGGGGTCCCCGAAGGCTTACATAAAGGAATCTGGCCGGAGGGTATTTTATTTTATTTTAAAGGGCTTTTTCTCTATTCTTCGCTCTTGTATACCCCCAACCCCACCTTTGTCAACCTATATCTCTCCTCTCCTTCCCTTCCCCCTTCCCGGCCACTTCATCGCCTTATCCACTCTTTTAAAACACTGTGAATAAATTCCCCACGATAAGAGCCTCAAACGCTGACCTTTCCTCGATCATATGCAAGTATTTGATTGTGTAAGGCCCGTTACCTCACCTCTGCTGTTCCCTGTGGTTTCAATCAGGGAGCAATTTTTAAAAGCAGATATGGGGAGCGTGCTGGTATTTTACATTTCTGACATGTTTTTATTGCCTTTGTTGAAGACATTTCCAAATAATAATTCCAAACGTTCGAAGGCAGCAACAAAACCCCGGTACGGCCTGTTCTTTTCTTCTTTTTTTGACTTTTTGTTTTTTTCTTTTACTTTTTACTATATTTACCTTACATTCTTGGCAGGTTAATTTTCACTCTTTTGATCTCTTCAGGTGTAATAAATGCAGATGTGAGAGACTTTCAAAACAGGGTTGAGAAAATGATTTTAAAAAATGAGCACATGCCAATTTCTTCCAAGTGAAATATTATCAAGAGACTCTGAAGGATGGGGTCAAGCAAATAAAAAATACGCTTGTTTCATGTTTACAATTGTCATCACAGATTGTCTCAAAGCTTAGATTCTGCACAGATGGGCCGTGCAATCTGTAAAATCCAGCTTCTTAACTTAGAAAAAGTCCCCAACATAAATGTGCGATCTGTAGGAAAGACATTGTATTATAAATAAGGTGCATAAAGTAAGTCAATATCAAGTCTTCCGTTTGTTTTATTGGGACGCGTTAAGGATAGACTACTCTGTGGAAATGAACATAAAGTGACAAGAAAATCATAGTGGGAAAGTGGAAGTGAGGTAGACAAGTTCATAGAGGTCTAGCTTTTGGCATAAGTGTAAATCGGCTAAGTGTCTTTAGGATCATTCTATTCCCTCCTTTCTCTCTGCATAATTTGTGCACTCACTGCTCCTCTTAAGTTCCTAGCAAAGAGTATAGTGCAATGAAGAGAGCATGAATTTGGACATAAAAATGGCCAGTATTTATTTGAATGTGGGCTCCTGTATCATCAGATTGCACACCTACACTTCATGACTCATTTCCACATCTAAGGAAAATTAGATAAATATCACTGACTTCCCAGGAGGAAGCTGATGTCATCTCCTGGTATGATGGAATGTGACAAAAATGAAATCCAGGGCATTAGTCATGGGGGTTTGCTCAGGGACCAGCAGCACTTGTGTTCATGAGGGACAGCACATGCAGAAGACGTGTTAGAAGCTTGGCCAGGCAGTCACGTGAACAGAAACCAAGATCATTCCAGGCAAAAGAGGCAGTTTGCAAGTCCAAATGTTTAAAATTAGTCTATAACTTAAGGAAGGTGGCCAGGTATAAAGACAGCAGAAGGAGAGAGAGGAGTTTGATAGCTAACACATTTCTTCAGAGTATCATTTGTTGTTCTGTTCTGATCTTTATACTTACCTCTTTCTTTTAAGTAGCATCTTGTTTTGTCCATCTACACTTTCAAGCCTTTCTTTTCTCCTCGAAGGATGAGTAGAAGAAAATAAGATATTTTCATTCCTCATCACACAGGCCCCAGCTTTGTTGTTCTCCATAGCACTTATCCCCATCTTTCTTTCGATACTACGACATAAATTACACAAGTGCAGTAATTTTTACATTGCCTTTTCATTGCCACATCCCCAGCACTTAGAATAGAGGCTGATTCAGAGGTCTCAGTAAGTATGTGTTGAATGAATAGGTAAATTATTAGAGATTGTTACGGAATGTATAAGTAGAATTGTAACTTAAAGGCAAAGGATTTGATAACCTTCAGTGACAGTCTCTAGGTATCAGTCACTCAGGTATCCAGCATTTTTTGAGACTAACTTTGTTCCAGGCACTGTGCTGTTTGTTAGAAACTCATCGGCAAATAAGAGTGTATGTTTGTTGTCACTCTCAACAGGGAAACAAGTAAACAGAGAATTATACAACAATGTACTGAAGACCATAGCGAATATGTGCTAAAACTATTTCTTTATAAAAGTGCTTTAAAATATTGTTCCATGATTCTTCTGTGTAGGATAAATTCACCGTATAAATGGACTATGAGAATACACCTATATTTGGCTCTTGGGTATGGTGGGGGTTTCACTTCTGCTTCCCCAAAGAGAGACACACAGGTCTCCACTGTGCAGTCTTCTTGGCATCTAAGAGTCCTCGGACTCTGATGCTGTGACCACACAACTTAGAACTGTACCAGGCTTGGCTCATTTCTCCCTGCAAAGAGCCTTTGAAGTTCAAAAGCATTTCAATTTGCTTTCCAAAAAGTGGTAACATAAACTCTTTCTCTCAGCTTTTACCCTGTGAAATTTTTTTAACTGGCACGCCAATACTGCAGTCCTGTAATAGAGTCAGCCTTGGGATTTTTTTGGAATGCATGTCAGAAATGCCCCTCATGGTGCCTAGGATGAGAAATTAGACAGAAAAAAAATGTGAAATGCAATTTAATATAGGTTTTAAAATTACATAGTGGTTTTTTTTATTTTCTTAAAATGAAATAATGATCCTTGTATCCTTGTAATCTTATCGGTGCCTAATAAATAGTTGAATGGATGATATTTTTCCTCTATTTGTAGGGAATTTTTGTTGTTTTGATTAACATTTTTAAAATTAGGAGTAAGGTACATTATTTTTACATTATTTGCATTATTTTGTATTCAGTTATTTGTCCTCTTCTTTTAGATTTTTATATTTTGTCAGCTGATAGCTATTCTCCTTACTGTGACCATTTTTCCCTGACTAAAGTGGAGGGAAATACCAGCTAGGCATTTCATCGTGGGGGCATTTGACTAGTTTGCTATTTTTAGACACTGGAGATTTTGCTTGGAGCTAACTAAGACCGTGCAGAGCCTCACAAGTACATTCTCCTAATCGTGTGAATTGGAGGAGCACTCACTGATTCTGAGTATTTCCATTGTTTAAATGAAGAAATGAGTCATGAGCTGAGCATTTTTATCTAGAGTGACAACTACTGGACTTACAGTTCATTGTAGCCCCTGTGGAGTATGAACCTAAGGAAACTCATGCTTGGAACACGAGAAGATGGCAAAAAAGAAGTAGGGTTTCCAAACATGGACTAAACCTTCTTTTGTTAGAGATTGGGTGTTTACTTTTTTTTTTTTACTGCAGGTGCATTGGCATTATTCTTTGATTAATCAATGCTGGACAGGCCTCCTGGCTAATCTCATTAGCTAATAGTGCTTCAGGGTAATTAGCTTGATGTGGGCAATTATCCTCAGATTTTAGACCTCCCCCTCCCTTTTGATAGCATTTGTACATATTTAATGCTTTGGATAGAATGTTCTGGTCCTTTGGGAAATTGAGCAAAATTCCCAAGTCTTTTCAAATCAAGAGAGCATGACAGCCTACCTGGCAAAGAAATTATCCGAGGTCCATCTATTAAAACCGTTCTTAGTGCCAGCAGTTTCTGAAATATGCATACACGCCTGGGTATGCACGGACACACATATGCATACACTCACACACATGCATGGATACACACATACACACCACATACACATATAGTCTAGCTAATGAAATCTGGAAGTACTTCCATAACTTTCCCTTTTGGCTAGAGCCATGAGTCTCCAGGTTTAATGATAAAAATTCTAACTAGGATTCAGCCAAATATATGAAACCAGAAAGAAATGTCCATAAGACAGACAACTATGAGTTTTGGTGGAAATAATATAAAATCTTTGGTCTTTTAAACACCCATTCTCTTTCTAAAAGAACCAAGAGATCTGGACCATAATCTCAATTCTAGCCTCATGATTTTGGGCAAGGCATTTATGCTCTTTGGTATTGAACTTATGTATATTTATAAAATGAGAAAGACCATTCAATTAGTCAATATGTTTTAAGTTCCTATTGTGAAGTAGCTGGGCCTGTGCTAACCAAGAGATACCACGAATATATAAGAAAGATTCAGCCCACCAAGCTTGTTGTCTAACCAGACTGAATTAAATGATTTTCTTAAACTCTTTCAAACTAGGTAGCCATGTGATTCTACCATGAATCACTCTTCCCTTTCTCTTTTTCACTTCCAAAATCCCTCAGAATGCACGCAGGAAAAAGTGAGCCCACTGTTAAGGCAGGTACAACCAAGATGTTTAAATCCAGATACAGTTAGTGGCATTAACACTACCACTTACCACTGCGGGAGAAGTGTAGGAATGCCATGACCTTCCATTTTGCCTTATTTTTTAACCTTTGTCATGAACATCCTTAATGCCATCCAACTGTGAGCCTCGAAAATGGCATTCGGGAAGGCTGAGCTGATTCATTTTAAGCCTTCAGTCACTACCTGTGTCTGTGTGCCGGATCATTTCATCCCACCACTGGTAGCAGAGCACTCAGCTGAATTGTAGACCCAGAGCATACATCCCTGGCTGCAGACTAATGACCCATAGCTGCTGGATCTAAGCCATTTTATTTCAGGGCAACCTTGCCTAAACCAATGTTGTCAACTAAATAACCCCTATGGACATTAATGGAACCTTTGAGATGAATTGTTCTATTACAGAAACTTATCTTTTTGTTGTTGTTGTTGTTGTTGTTGTTGTTGTTGTTACTAAACAATGTAGAGTTTGATTTTTATTTTTTATTTTTTTGCATCTAATTGCAAAATACCAGAAAGCACCTTAGTTGTGTTCCTATTCTTTTGATATAATTTTCTGTAGCCTTTTCAGGGAGAGAGCCATCAACCATGACTCAGAGGAAATTTGCTGTTAAAATGCAGTATTGTCCAGCAACTGTTAGCCTATTGCCTGGGTACTGGAGCTCAGGAAAAGGAACGTTTGCTCTCATCTGAGCCAAAGCTGGTATATATTAATGATCGATCGATGCAATGGCAAATATATTGGATTTTATTCTCCCCTTTAACCTGCCTCAGTAATAATCTTAATAATGGGGAAAAAGGCTCTCGTGATCTTTCTCAGAGGCCCCATGTTCCTGCCTCTTGCAGACAATTTTCCCCCCCTGAGAGCTTGAAGGAGACAGAAAGGGAAAATTCAATGATTTTCTTTCTCTTATATTAAAAACAAAGCGCCTCCAAAGTATGAGAAGTGACAGTAAGTCAACTAGTGTTTTTCCATTCCTTAGTTCTACTCTAGAGAGATCCTCCCCCAACCCTAAACTTAGTAAATGATAAGACATTGGATGGCTCTCTAAATAGCTAAGCATTGGAGCATTTATATTGTTATTATTATTTTTATGCATGCTATTTTCCCTTAGCAATAGAAAAGAAAATAAATAGTCTTTTCATAGCCAGTTCTATTTTTGTTGAGGGCTTAACTAGAAGATATATCTAATCATAATGAGCAGAGCATAAAGAATATTAAGATTAAAAGAACTTATATTTTCCTTTATCCTCTCAACAATCTCCAGATGGATTTCCTAGGGGTTGCCTTCTAAATCTTCTTACACAGGGAGCTGTAAATCCCGAACCCAGCAAGCTTCTGGTTTGGCTGAACATAGCCTTTCATGTACAATATGTACAGCCTGAATAATGGCAGAAAATTATTCAGAGGATAATTATAGCAATTGATCTTGAGATATTTTGCAGCATCCTTCATAGATCATTCTTCAAAGCCTGGAGAATTGGTGTCTGTGGAGTCCTCCAGAGGCAAAAAGCTTCTAGGGTTTAATGTAAAGTAAATAGCTTGCAAGAGTAGTAGTCACCTAAAAAGGAAGTGGGAACCATCTTAGTAGAACTCGGGTTAGAGGTCAGAGTCAGCTTAAAGAACCATAGAATTCTGGTGGTTCCCTGGATGACTATAAACTTGATCACCTTCTCAGATCATGGCATCCATCTCATATGTGCCTTTAATTATATATTGCTCTCTAATTTCTGAAGATTTCTCCTGGGAGTTCTCTCACCTGACTCTAGTAAGAAGGGTGATGAGCCATTAACCCACTTTACAGATGAGGAAAACTATATTGAGTGGTCAGACAATTTCCCCAAAGCAAGTGATGACCCCAGGAGGGCAGGGTCTCCTGACCATAAGTCCAATACATTCTACACCAAACAACCCCAAAACAGGAAGCTAAGTTCCCTCATGGCTTTTCTGAGGAAATGCCACAGGAAGGAATGATTCAAATTTCTATTCCTCCTTTTAACTCTACCTTTATATACATGCCTCCTTGTATACCTCCAACAGATACACACACACACACACACACACACACACACACACACATCCTCTTTCCTTTATTTTTCTCAATGGTCCTGCCATAGGCAGTAAACAGATGGGCAGCTGAGCCAGCATACCTGTACTGGACGAAGAAATCAATAGAGACAGTTATTTCATAAACGGCTCCACTAGGCACGGGGAAATTTATGGCTTAGAGAGCACAGCGGTTGGAGGAGGGGGGTTTGGAGGAGGCAAGCATATCCTCTCTCGAAGGCAGCTTGCTCTCAGGGATGCCTGGCACATACACTGTCAGGCCACAGCTGAACAGACTCAGCTCAGACACTTAGATCGTGACATTTTAGTTTTCATATCCCTGGCACCTATTATGATGCCTGGCATTAGAACATTTTATATATAATTATGAAAACCTTACAATGCATATGATATATTTTATGATGCATGTTTAATTTTTTAATAAATATTTTATATTATTACATAATTATTATGTTTCTTTTTTAAAGTGAACTCATTTTAATTGAGCTGATGGTGTGATTTCTGACACATTTGCATGAAGCCTTGGGTAACTGGTAATTACAGCCTGGAAAAAAAAAAGACTTGTGGTTGGAACAAAGAAAGCATGGAAATCAAATGATGACTGACTTAATCTGTTCAATTAATAGGAAGCAGAAATGGCCAGATTTGTATCCCCAAATCATTAGCCAGTCATTAACCTTCCCCCACCTCCACGTCTTACAGAATACTTTCTTTTCCTACCGAATCCCAGTGAAAAATAACATAATCATCTTTTGTTTCATAATTTGTGCATACCTACTTTAAATTACCATAATTAAAATAATCCATTATTTCCCTGTCTTTGCGGCTGGGACTGAGGTTTCTTCAAAGTGACTGCACAGAGTGTGAGCGTCTGTGTACATGTCTAAGCTTTTTCTTAGAGTAATAACCAAAGTTTGTGTTTTCATGAAGCTTCATCCAAAATCTGAAGTGACTTCTTTTCTTCCCATCAAAGTGAAAGAAGAGTAGCAGTGTGTGTGTGTGTGTGTGTGTGTGTGTGTGTGTGTGTGTTACAAATATGGTGACACAGGGAATTGCCATATTGCAACAGATCCTTAACCAATTAGCCTAGTATTCCACTATCTATCTTTATCCTAAGGGCTGTACTATGGAAGTACAATCTTATTATCCTTGATTCCAACCCTCAAGGTAAGCCATTTATCTATTTTGCTCATAGGTTGATATGGTTTTATCAGTGATAAATGTGTTTTTTTTTTTCTTAAACCAATTTCCAAGTTAGGACCATAGATGATAATATTTTATCAACCTTTGTGTTCAGATGGACATTATGCACTTGAGAGTAGCTACATGTTTTCCTATCATGCTACAAACTCATGGTGTAGCCAGAAGAATGCTGAATTGTGAGCTAGGTAATCAGGCTCTCATGTGTGAGTTCACAACCAATTCGAAAGTGTGTCTTTCATCAGACTACTTCCCCAAACTATTTCTCAGTTTTCTCCTGTATAATGGGGGAGGATTGATGATCTCTCAAATATTTGCAAGTTCTAAAATCATGAATCTATAGCTTCTATGTCCCAAACCTTGGGGGTGGGGGTGGGGAATTGCCTTTTATTGATTATGATGTGTTCTTTTGCATTTCCTCCATGGTTACATACAACACCTGCTTCCCCCTTGAAAGCAAATTTGATTTTCCATAGTTAAAGATCATTAAGAGCTGAGCCTAGGGATTAAAGTGTTTGATCAAGCTGGTTATGAGCATTTTAGTTCAAAAAATGAGCTGTGACTATAAATTAATAAGATTGGTGTCATGGAAATTCACATTGAGAGCCTGGCCCAAAGATGAGTTTCAGGAAGGAGTGCTGACAGCTAAGAGAACTGCTTTGGAAAAAAAAAATTCTGCATTTGGCCAAATATGTCATATATTAGGTCAAATTAAAAATACTAGTAGTCTCATCCTTCTTTAAGATTTTTTTTTTTAGTTGTAGTTTGGATTTTTTTAAAGCCAGAATACTTCTTATACTAAAGTTAAAAGCAGTTGCTAAGAAAGTAGTGCCATACCTCCTCAGCATAATAGTTACTCAGGGGTTGAAGAAGATGCATTTGCCCATTGTTCAATGTATTATCCTATCTGATAAAAAGGGAATATGCTAATTGACCCTCCTGCCATCACTAAGATGGCAGCACCCACAGCCAATAAGGAGGGAATATGCTAATTGACTGCCACACCCTCAAAGGTGGTGGCACCCACAGCCACAAGATGGCGGTGCCCAGTCCCCTCAAGCCCACTGGGGCTGCCTCCCAAGTCCCCAGTCTCCTTAGCCCTCCAGCTGCCCAGGGCCGGCCCAAGGCGCAGGCAAACCTCAGATGGTGGCTGCCTAGTTCCCCAGAGCCATCCTGAGGTGCAAGTAAGCCTTGGATGGTAGCTGCCCAGCTCCCCAGGGTCAGGTAACAGAGCCAGCTAAGGCTTGCGCTGCTGGCAGTGGCAGAGGTTTAACGGGGTGTCTCCTTCCCCTGATCGCCTCCCACCCCTGAGGGCTCCTGGACTATAAGAGGGGGAAGGCCTGGTTGAGGGACCTCCCTCCAGTGCATGAATTTTCATCACTGGGCCTCTAGTTATTGATAATAATGGTAGTTAACATGTATTGGCAGTTTTACATTAAGTAAATTAGACACTTTATCTCATGTATTTTCCCAACTATATGAGGTAAAAAGCAGAAGAAGAAACTGAGTCTCAGAGTGGTGAAGTAACTTGTCAAGGGATGACAAAACTATAAATTGGCATAGCAGTATTAAAAAGTTTCTCTATTTACAAAGTACACTCTTACAAATTCAGAAATTCACTTATTGGTGAAAAACGATGCTTTCTTCATAATCATGCTTTGCCCTGTCTTAATCTGAATTGCTCCAAAACGTGGTGCCTGAGATGAAAACTTGGGTGTAGGCTGTTCATTTGGGGTATAATATCCATACAAAAGGGAGAGGGCCTGGCGAGAGTGAGGCAGCAAGGATTCTCAGGTTGCTGCTCCACACAGAAGCACACAGATGCCTCCTGCCTCAGGCACCCTACAGAGGGAGGCCTGAGCAGTCACAGGCTGAGTCGGGTGTTCATGCAGCACAATGAAGAAGATGTGAGCAAGCTCTTTCTTGGAGAGGAAGGGGCAGGTAAGGTGAGCCTGCGGTTTTGTGGAATTGGCCAAGTTAGCTGCCCCCAGGGCACCTGCTCCAACCTCCATAACATTCTTGCTACTGAAATTTCCTTTCTATCACCCCCGAACGCCCTCCCAATTTTCTATTGAAATTCCACTCATCCTTTAAGGCACTAGCTGTGTCCTCTTGTGAAGCCTCTCTGGCCCTGCCTGCCTCACATCTGACCTCCTACCACAGTTCTGGCATAAGGCCATTAGATATTCCACTGGTGTCCTAGAAACACTTGCTTACAAGCTTGTCTCTCTCATTAAATCTAAATTCCTTGAGTGCAGGGTTTGCACTTGTTCGTTTCTATAACCCTACCACAGCCAAGATTTGAAAACCTACTCTACATATTTTTAATTAATGAAATACAAGAGGCTGATCATACTCACTTTTTATGGTTTTGCAGGTTTCAGTTTTGGCCTCTTTCTGCCTTCGTCTGCCCAGACTTAGACAGTAGACTCCTATCACTTTCTATCATCCTTGGTGCCCTTCCCAGACCTCTTCCACCTTGAAATGTGGCATCCAGAACTGCCATGAGTGTTCCGGGGGATGCTGCCCCATATGCACCAAGATGGTTCTGTTTTCTCTGTTCCTCCACCTAGCAGCAGCCACTTCTACTTCATTCATTGCTGGAAACCGTCTTGATGCAGGCATTACAGTGATTCATGGACAGGCTTCTCTTCTCTAATGGACTCCAGGCTCCCCAGGGGAAGGCAATTGTCTTATTTATCTTCCTGTTCCCATAAGGGAGGGAAGGTGTCAAACTGAATGGTCAAGGACATGCACCTTCTATTATAATGGTAACAATAATAAGGCTACCTAACAATGATGGAGCACTTACCATATCCCTGTCTCTGAGCACTCTGCATAAATCACCTCATATCATTTTCTCTCTACAACCGTTGAGATAGATGGTCCTATTATTATCCCCATTTCACAGAAAAGTGCCAGTGGTCTTGATCCAGCATCCGCAAGGGTTTAGAAATCTGGAGAAGGGCTGTGTGTAAATTAAATAAGAGTCCAGAGATGAAACATAATTTTGAAAGGCATCATAGGGAGTCAGAGAAGACTTAGCTGAAGGAACTAAGTTCTCCTTATCTCAGGACCCCAGGCTTTTTATTAGCACCATTTGTCCTTAAGGCAAGTTAGATATGCAGATCAAAGGGTAGGGTTTTGTATACACAGTCCATTGCCAGAATGGGGAATTGCCTATGGCTGTTCAGGTGTTTGGCCAGCAGGAGGCAAAAACTTGTAGATTAAGATGCCCTGAGCTGTCTGGTGACCAGCAATCATTTTATGCATCCTTTTCAGGTTTGGGGAAGTGCTGTTTAGCAATTCCCAGATGATTCAGCCTGGTTGACCTGCTGGAATTGGCTTCCAACAGAAAAGGAACTGGAGGATCACATAAATTAAGGGACTTGCCTATGATTATGCATCTAGCAATTGGCAGGCTCAGGATTGAAAGATAGTTCTCCCTGATCCTAACCAAAGTCTTTGCAATGACAAAATACTGCATGGCCAGCTAATAGCTGTCAGGAAAGGTAAAGAGAACACAGAGAGCATCATCAAGGACAACCAGGGATGATTTGCCCATCTGGGGACATTTAGCAATGTCTGGGGGACATTTTTGGTTGTCACAGTTAGGGAAGGGGCTGGGGGAGTGCTACTTGTATCCAGTAGATAGAGGTCAGGGATGCCACTAAACATTCTACATGGCTCAACAAGGAATGATCTGGTACAAATCATTAATATTGCTGAGGTTGAGAAGCCCTGGTTTAAATGAAGAAATAGAGAAAGAGGAGGAAACAGGCCAACACAATGCAGTGGCTGGGTTGGGATAAGGACTTGGGCCTTAGCCTCTTTATCCCATTGCATTTCCTGCTCTCCCATGCCCTGAAATCGTGCTGGCTCATGCTGACCTATGGTAGAATCTGTATGTGAAATTGCTTTGTAAACTATAAAGTTCCCACAAAGGTTGGATTCTAGTTATCAGCATTGCCTCCTGTTGAGCCTTCCTGAAACTGACTTCTCAGGACTTTCCTCACACTTGCCAGAATCTATTTCTCTTTTTCAGCCTTTCCTTCTGTCGCAGAGCTCTGAATGCTCTCTCTCCTGGGCCATCCCTGCCCACTACCCCCTGAGGGGATCACAGAGAATTTTTTATCTTATTTTTTGCTAACTTCCTTAGTGATTTTGAACAAAAAGTGACCCTTTTGGTTAGTGTATTTTTCAAGGCTAATGTAATCCAGGATGTTTTCGTCCTTCTGGGCTTAGTATAAGGCTTGGTTTCATAAAAAAAAACAAAAAACAAACAAACAAACAAAAACCACATAGGATTTATTAAGTGGAGTCATGTTTATGACCCAATCAGGGAAAGTATTTATTTTTAACATCCTATTTTTGGTGTCTCTAAATGATGTTGGTGCCTGACAAGACCTGCCATCTCTGGAGCTCAGTTAGGTCCTCTTCAATTTACCTGCTCTGGGAAATGACAGAAAGAGAGAGAGAAATGACTCACATCCATGTGAGAGAGTAACATTGATTTGTTGCTTTCCATACATGTCCCAAATGGAAATTGAACCCATAACCTACTAGATATGTGCCCAGGAATCAAATCTGCAAACTTCTTGGTATATGGAACAATGCTCTAACCAACCAAGCCACCTGGCAAAGGCTAACAATGTTAGCATCTTCCCTGATTCTGATCACTGCTGCACTTTATTCCAAGTCTCATCACAAACATTGCTGGTCTCGATGGCCTATTGCATACATGATAACCTGAGTGGACCTGTAGAGGGCCGCCTGGGAAGGCACAGGGGCAATTTTCTATAATTATCATCAGCTGAACTCAAGGTGTAGGCAGAGCCACGACCTTGGAACATGTTTCCCCAAGATGGTGGACATGTTGTCAGCTGGGCCTTCATATCAGCTCAGGTGTCGGCAGGGGCGGGACTAGATATGTAAATCCAGGCATGCTAAAGCCTACTTAAGAATGCAAATAAGTTGGTGTTACTTCCTGGTATTGGGGGTATAAAATAAATGCACTGGGAGGGGTTGTCATCATTTTCTTCCTGCATTTCCAGCAGACAGTATGGCGGCCCACCCAGCTCCCAGCTTAAAATCTATCTCTGTGTCTTCTCTCTTTATTTCTATTATTTTTTAATCCCTGACCTCCTCCACTTAGAACCGGTTCATTCATCTCTCTTTCCATGTGGGACGAGGAAAAGGGAGATCCCCGCCATGTTTGGCCCGCGCTGCATCAGGCCCCCACATGGACCTCTATTCTTCTTCAGATCCAATTCCATTCTTGAGCCTCCGGCCCACCAGGATAGGACAATCGAACACAGTGAGGTTGTGAAAATCTCTAAAAATCCCCATTTGCAATCAGTTTTAAAGGGCCTCACGCAATGGATCTGGGTCCTATGGTAATTAGAATAGATGTTTATAAATTCCTCTGTACCTTTTAAAATTTCATTCTATGTTCATCCTGTAAGGGATTACAATCAGTTAAACAAGAATGCAAGCAATCACTAATCTAAATAAGCAAATAAACAAGAATTCTGCAATTTCCTACCCACAATGTGAAATAATAGGGCCAAAGTAAATGCTCCAAATTCCCAGCAAATTGGAACATCTCCAATTATTGATTGCTCTGTTCTCACCTAAAAAGATAGAGGGAGTAAAAGATCTCGGTGTTACTGTGTATCTATAATAATAAAAGTATAATATGCTAATTGGACCAGACATCCTTCTGGACAAAGCCGGGGCTGCTTGGGAAGCCCGTGTCCTGGATGCCAGAGGGAAGCTAGTGCCAGCAGCTGGGGGAAGGAAGGCCTACTCTTGCAGGAATTTCATGCCTCAGGCCTCTAGTATATATATATATATATATATATATATATATATATATATATATAGAGAGAGAGAGAGAGAGAGAGAGAGAGAGAGAGAGAGAGAGAAGTGTGTGTAATATAAGAAGGGTGGAATGTGCATATTTTATCTCATTTCTTTTTCTTTTTTTTCTTTCTCTCTAAGGTCTCTCAGTGGGAGATTGTTACATGCACAAGATGGAGTGTTCGTGCCTAAAAAACCAGGCTGGCTTTGGAGATGCTCAGGTTAGTTGCCTTTCATACTATATCTTGTATTATCATGCAAACCATAGCACTAAGGTTAGTAGCAAAATCTGCTGCTTTAAGATTCCAGGCAAACTACAAAGTATAGTTGACCCTCCATACACCCATGGATTCAACCTCTGGTGGATTGCAATATTCAGAAAAAAAATGTTTTGTTGTTGCTGACGTGTGCTATGCCAATAGGCCTATGATGGTTGCTCCTATATTGAATATTGCAGACTTGTTTTACTTGTCATGATGCCCCTAAACAATACAGTATAGCAACTATTTACATGATATTTACATTGTGTTTTGTATTACAAGTAATCTAGAGGTGATTTAAAGTATATCAGAGGCTGTGCATAGGTTATATGCAGATACTGTGTACTTTTATATATGGGACTTGACCATCCTTGGATTTTGGTATCCTTGGGGGCCCTGAATCAAATACCTTATGATGCTAAGGACAACTATAAGTGTTTGTTTGGCTGGTCCTTCCATTTCCTTGATTCCAATCCTATATACTTTCTTCTCTGTGCCAAATATCAAAGAAGGAAACAAGGGTTGAGTGCCATTGGTGGCCTGACTTCTGCAGATGGCCAACATGCCCATCATAAAGGACTCAGTTCTCTCTTTCTAAGGGTCCTTTTGCAGCAGGTTGCAAATGCTCACTAGAGTTCTGTTTGGCTCTAGAACAAAAGACAAGCAAGAGTCAATAGAAGAGTAACTTTGCATTGACGCTGTATTCCAAATTTTGATGCTAATTGAATTCACCATCTTTCATATTCTTGTCATAATTAGATACTGCCAAAATCTTCAAGCTCTACTGGTTACTTAGTTTCCCATTTCTGGCTTCTCATTATGAACTGCTGTGCATTTTTTTATACCAATTTGTTCTGCTTCTGTTGCCCTTTCTTTCAAATGCCATTGGGAACCCCAGTTCCAAAGTAAACAAATTCCTCTGTATTCATAATTGTCCCACTGTCTATTCCTTCCTCCCTGGCTTGGAGTGGACCCTAGAAATCACTCAGGAAAACCTCAGTCTAGTGTGGGTGCTAGGAGCTCAGGTTCTATTTTCAAATTCCAGTTTTGTCACTCACTAAGAGACTCACCTTGGTCAAGGTGTCAAAAATGTCTTAGCCTAGGTTGCTACATCCATAAATGGGATACAAATACTCTTTCTGGATTATTGTAAAGATTAAATGAGTATAAATATAAAGTGCTTAGAACAGTCCTTTCATAGTAGGAGATTTTAATAAACAATAGTATTTAGTCCTAACTGGTTTGACTCAATGCATAGAGCATTGGCCTGTAGACTGGAGTGTCCCGGGTTCGATTCTGGTCAAGGGCATGTATCTTGGTTGCAGGCATATCCCCAGTAGGGGATGTGCAGGAGGCAGCTGATCAATGTTTCTCTCTCATCGATGTTTCTAACTCTCCATCCCTCTCCCTTCCTCTCTGTAAAAAAATCAATGAAATATATATATATTTTAAATAGCAACAACTGTCTGCATTCTACACATTTATTTTGTTGGATATTCTCAGTATCCTTTAACCGATGTCTTTCCTTCTCCAAATCATTACTCCATTCTCATATAAGAAGTACCTCTTACTGTGAAACCCATTCTTCTAAGGTGTACTTTTCTTTATTCTTTTCATCCCTGCCCATTTCATCCCTCCATTCCTTTATAACTTCTGCCTGATCTCACAAAACATTGAGTCCCACTTTCATATCAAGTGAAACTCCTCAGACGCAGCTTGCTCTCTACCCCTTTGCTGTGAATTGGTATTAAATGCTCACTTTGCAACAGAGGAGACAAGCCTAGGTGGGAGAGGCTCAGACTTTTGCTCAAGAGCACATAGCTAGTAAAAAATTAAACCCGGATCTGCTGACTGTGAAGCTTAGACACTTTGAACTGCACCAGAGCTGCCTCACAAGGCTTTCTGAGGTTTATGCACATTTGCTTGGCATTTCGGTCCCCAGAAGGATCATTTAATGTCATCTGAAAGCTTGAAGATGTTACTCTTTATTTTTGTAGATTATCTTCCCATATGGCCCGTTTTCATCGTCAGATGTGTAGTTTTCCATGAGAATTCTGTTAACCTTCCTTTCCCAGCCTTTGAGGACATTTCTATGCTCCCATTTTCCCGAGAAAAGGGTCCCATTTTACCATGGCAGCTGTAAAGAGAAAAAGGAAATGCCTTTATAGCCTCCACCGGCTCAGTTTCCACCTTGCAGGGCTTAACAGCGGGCCTGTTGTCACTCAAGGTACATCAGTTGGCTAATGGAAACAGGAGATTGGGAATGAAAGACCCATCTAGGCAGAGCGTGGAACTGAGGGCATGCTGCTGGCTGGTCTGGTTGGGTTTTTATTTATTTATGTTTCTCTTCCATGGAAGGGAAATAGGGATGGCAGATGAATCCCCGTACAGTCTAGCCAGACAGGAAATGACCTGAAGTGCATTCCAAGGAGGAATGGGTAGTATCTCCTCAGGCATAGGAAGCAGAGAGATGGTTTGATGCTGAACATAGAGCTGCAACCTTTTAAATAACCATTCGTTGAAGGAGGTGGGGGGGGGGGAATGGATGGTGAATATGTGTCAACATCACATCCTCACATGTAAAGAACCAGATTAGAGGACAAGGGTGTTTATGTCAAGAACACATGAACCTCTGGAAGTGGTGCTTCCTGCCACAATTAAACAAATGGATTTCATTACAATTAATTATTTATTCAAGACCTACTATGAACATACTGGGAAACACTAAACTTAACAAAAACCAGCTTCTACCATAACTGAGTTTACTATTTACTTTCAGTCAGAGAGGAAACCAGGCTGCAAACAACGGTGATGGTTTCACTTCACCTTTGAGTTGGTCCAGGGGACGCTCGCATGTAATAAAATTTAAACCACCTTCCTCTGACCATTTAATCTAATGAATTGTTACTTCAGGGATGAGAGTCCTTGGAGGGCATGTTTTTTTCTCCTTTTTGTAAGATGATCAGTGCTCTTCTAGTTGACTACTAAAGGCATACATCAGACTCATTTCAATACTCCTATTGTAAGAAGGAAAAGAAGGAATTTACAGAAAATTATACAGCGAGTACTTTTTGTAATTATTTCTATGACTCATGTAGAAGATTGGGACTCATAGGAGAACTAGGCAAATACTTGGGACACTGAGACAGTTTCCATTTGGGACACTTGTGTTTAGAGGGACAGGGATAAATGGCAGAGAGGCAGATTAACTCAATAGCATGAAAAAGGTCTTAGTGTGTCCAATATTAGAGTCTGCCTTGGGAGATGGTGAGTGGCTCATTACTAAAAGTATTCAAGGGAAAATGTTTTCAGGGATGATGAAGATGAGGCCTCTTGGGATAGGAGAGCATATGATTTGCCTGTAAACTCCTTTCACTCCCGATGGCAGTGTGGGGTCCCAAACATCGATGCTTATTTAGATTTCTAGATGATGATGTCCACCCCTTTTTTCCTCCCTAATCACAGTTCTGAAAGCCTTTGAGTGGTTTCCATACAGGAGCAGATTCGGACTCGTGGAGAAAGAAATATTATTTTGCAGCACAGCAACTGGTGCTCCATCAAAACAGGGGCCTAGTGAAATGACGGCAGACATCAGTAATGGCCAAAGCACCAGCCTTATTTATAGGTTTGAGGGAAAGATAAATACTGTACATGTACATTCAAATTAAGGCCAAGGTTTCCCAGCATGCATAGCTCTGCATCTCATTCCTCCTGTCACCTCTGCCACTGCTCTCATATTTTCTGAGCTGTTCTTCGAGTTATTGGTAATGCTGTGCCGACTAAAATGGATGGAGTCCTGGGCTGGCTGCAGGGCACAGGAATTTGATCAGCCACATCACTGGAACTTAGATTCAAAAACATCACAGCTCTATTTGCCCTTTGTCTTCAGTTGCAGCATTTAGACCAAGAATGGTGATGTAGGATTTAGGATTACCTGTGAAGGGACCCCATATCCACTGTGGTATAATGGTGGGTAGTAAAGTGAAAAGTGCCCCATAGAAATGCTCCCTTCTCAATTCCTTTCATGTCAGCTAAGCATCTGGGGGGTTAGGAGGAGAGGTATGGTCTGTTCTGTCAGACGCATTTCTAAGATAGAGTTCTGAATGGCATAAAGCTAATGCTCTTTTTACAGTCTCTCCTACCATCGTATACTACAAACAACAGAGTACATGCCACGATCATATCCCCTTAGAGAAAGTTCAATCCTACTTTTGATCTTTGGGTAATGAGGACATCATAATCTAATTTAGCTAATCATGTCAAAGGCAAAATCAATAAGCATACACTTAAGCCTCCATAAGTTCATTTTTAGACCAAATCAATCAAGACTAGTCAGTCTGATCAGGAATTCACAATATCATTAACTTTAAAACATCAAGATTTATTTTCAAAATATTAATATATTATTATTTTAAAAAGCTATCTTTTTTAGTTCCTTACAATATCCTTATATAAATACACTGTAATAGAATTTGAGGTCTTTACTTGTCAAAGGTCTGACTTCTCATTGCTGCAAATAAATAAGAGTATTTACTCTATAGATTTCTGGATGTGCCATCATTTCACTCTAGAGCTTTAATATATATACATAGTGAGCAGAACTAGGCATGTTTAAATAAATGCCTGATTGTCACAATAGATATGGTTTGCAGTTGGACCCAAGGAAATAAAAATAGAAGAGGAACTAGGAATACATGGGGTTAACGTAGGTATGGAATAGGTTTTCTCCTTGGTATTTTCAACTTGAGTCCCAAATGAAAACTTGTTTGAATTAGTTGCTGATTTTTCTCCTAAACTTTTGTTAATGTACCAACTAGGACCAGATGTCTGCCTGTCTGTATACATATATGTGGTGTGTGTGTGTGTGTGTGTGTGTGTGTGTGTGTGTATTTGTTTATGCACATGCATGCAGCTTGTCTGTCTACATGACTAAGAGACATTAATTGAAGAGTACATTTGTTCTCTGTGGATGTACTTAATCCTACAGTGTAAATCTCAACCTAACAGAGTGTGTTAAGATTTTCAATGCACCATTTGTCACTCTCTAAGATTCTTTGGATAATTTCAGAAGCTTAGTGCCACATCTTGGGAGCCATCAGCATGGGGTGGGGTGAAGGAAGGAAATTTATATTTATATTAATACTATAAAACTGACTATTTAGCTGACAAAGACCAAGAAACTTCATATATTTGGTATCATTTTTTTAACAATGTGAATAAATATACCTATCTCTCAGTATAGCAATTTTCATTTATATTTTATAGACAAGGTTACTGAAGGTGAAGAAATTAAATAATTTATTCAATATTATACGATTAGTAAGTGGCAATCAGGCATTTATTTAAACCTCTGAAAACCAGCAAGAGGGTTTGAGTTATTAGATAATACCTTGGTAAGGTCAGAGCTGTAAGTAGTCATGACCAATGTTTAACACAAGACCTCAAAATACTGTTAAATGAATGACGGTAAATCCAGGGTAATCAACCTGTTTATCACAGAGTGAGGAAACAGCATGGTATCAGGGCTAAATCAGTGCTTAGGTTTCAACCCTGGTAGGGAACCTTGGTCAGATAATGATGGTTTGATTCTGCAGACCAGGTAAAAAGTATGAAAAGTCAGTCTAGTACTGAAATAAGCACATGATGGAACTCTAAATGCGTAAGTTTCCATTTAGAGTCAACTGACATTTATCGAGTAGCTGTTATGTGCTAGCTTCTTATTCCTGTGCGTAGTTTTCGTGTTATCTCATCGTACCTTTACAGCAATCATTCTTTTAGAGTTGAGGAAATTGAGTTTCCTGAAGGTGTGACTTTCTGTGGGTCTCAAACTAGTATGTGGTGAAGTCAGTGTTAGAACCCAGGTCTCCTGGCTCACTCCAAGTTATTCACATACGGAGTATAGTCCATTTTCCATAAGCATCTCACTTGACGTGTCAACGACCTAGCATCATCACTTGGCTCCCAGGGTGGCATTCTCTTCTTGTTTTCCTTTTATTTTATGAACAACACTCTCACTTTCCTCTGTCAGTGTTTTCTGAGTCCACAGACTTCTGAACATTGTACCTTTTCTTGTCTCTCTCTACACTCCTGTCTTCAATGTGCTCATCTCATCTAATGGCCTTTAGTGACATCATGACAACTCCAAAGTAAATATCTCTAGCCCAGAGCTCCCTCCAAAGCTTCTTTTCAAGGTTCCATAGCATCTCACATTTCAGTTTTTTAATCGTGCACTCCTGATGTGCCCCAGAACTCGGTCACACTTGCTGGATCTTTCATCTTATCTAACAGCAGCTTCACCCTTCCAGTTGCTCAGGACTTAAACCATAGGATCATCTTTAACGCTCTCAGACAGTCCATATGCAACGCCAGCAAATTCTCTTGGCTATGTCTTCAGAAAATTTCTAAGGTCTGAGTACATCTGACCACTCTCACAGCTGTCCTCTTGGTCTAATTCACTGTCAACTCTTGGATTATCACAAGAGACTTTCCTGGTCTGAATTTGTCCACCTTCAACCTATTGTGTTTATAGTAGTAGCCAACGTGATCTCATAAAAGGTTAAGTCAAAACATGTCACTCTCCACCTCACAACCAATTCACTCAGAGTAAAAGGCGCTGTTCTTATAATGTTGTACAAGGCTCAACATGATCCGGCCTCATTAAGCACAAACATCTACCTTAAAGACGTGGCCCTTGCTATTTCCTCTGCCTGAAAAGTACTTCCCCAGACATCTGCATCTCTTGCTCCTTCACTTTTTAAAAATGTTTTCTTATTGATTTTAGAGAGAGGAAGGGAGATGAAGAGAGAGAGAGAGAGAGAGAGAGAGAGAGAGAGAGAGAGAGAGAGAGAAACTTCGATGAAAGAGAAACATTGATGGGCTTCCTGCTGCACCCCCTGCCCCTCACCTTGTAGGGATTGAGCCAGCAGCCTGGGCATCTGCTCTGACTGGGAATCGGACTGGCAACCTCCTGGTGCTGGGGTTGATGCTCAGCCAACTGGGCCACATCACCAGCTGGGTGCTCCATTATTTTTTAGGTCATTTCTTACTCATGCTATTTAAATTACACACTGTCTCCACACATTCAACTCTTTATCCCACTCTCCTATTTTTCTCCATGGTATTTATATCAGTCTGGCATATTCTATATTTAACTTGTAAAAGGTATCACACATACCTTTTTAATTGCCTCCCCTCTCCCTATTAAATGTGAGCACTAAGAATGAAGCAGGCAAGGATTTTTTGCTATTTTGCTTGCCATTGCCTCCCCAGCAAAGGGAGAGCATAGGAGAAATTTTTAAAAATTAAAAATAGAAAACCATGATTAAATGTCTGGGAGAGAGGGAGCCGTAAGAATTCAGCACTCCAGGAAGAGGCACGGAGAGTGATATAATCCCTGATAGGTAGGCAGCCAGCTAAGCAGTTTCAGTGAGACGCTAAGGAGTATGTGAACCAATGCACAACCTCACAAATTTATGTATCAGAAAATCCCTCCCATATTCCAACATTATATCCCTATGCCTCAGAAAGAAACGCTAGTGCTCAGAAACCCGATAGGTCATGAACCCTGAAAGTCTTTATAAACAGTTGTGCAAACACAGAACACAAATCCTGAATCTATTTCTTTGGTAAGGTTGCACAATTGCAAAATAAAAATAGAAAATGAAAGAAAAAATATTTGAGTATCTGTTTATAGACCTCTCCCCCAGTAGTGCTCTGTTATTGTATTTGACCTCCACCCAAACCCTTCCAATTGGGACACTCTCCATTTTTGGTAGAGAGCACAGCCTGGTAAAAAGACCATGGATCCTGAAATCAGAAACTGGATTTCACATTGTGATTATACCACTTGCTGACCACAGGATCTTGGTCAATTTGTGTGACTCTTCTGAGGCTCAGTGCTCATTGTAGTATAGGCCAGATAAAATATATGTGGTAGGGTAATTGTGAAGATTAAATTATATAAGAAGTTTCTCTCTCTCTCTCTCTCTCTCTCTCTCTCTCTCTCTGTGTGTGTGTGTGTGTGTGTGTGTGTGTGTGCGCGTGCGGGTGTGTGAGACTCTATATATATGACTGTCTATTAATTCATGCTTCTTAAAATTTGATTGGAATTAATTACTATGTACTAGTCTCTGCCCTGGTTCCTAGAGCAGAGCTCCTGAAACTCCTATAATTTCCTAAGTGATAAGAGGACTAGGAGCATCTTTTGTTGTAATGTCTGGCCTTTGACCCTCTTTCCTGGCTAATGAATCTTTTGAAGTTTCTTGGGTGATAGCAGTGCCTTTGTTTTAATGAGACGACTCCTGGATGCCAATGGTCACCATATAAAAACAAGCCATGACTAGAAGCTTGGCATTTTTAGCTCAACTCCCCATTTTCCAGAGAGGGAAGGGGGGCTAAAAATAGAGTCAAGGGTTGGTCCTGTCTCCGTGATGCAGTCTTCATAACCATCCCTAAAGGACAGGGCTGAGGGAGCTTCTGGGTTAGTGAGTCCATGTCAATGCTGGGAAAGTGTGGCTCCAGGGGGGACATGGGAGCTCCACACCACTCCCAACATACCTTGCTTATGCATGTCTTCCATCTGGGTGCCCATCTGTACCCTTTACCAGTTCCTTTTGTAATAAATCAGTAAAAGTAAGCAAGTGTTTTCCTAAGTTCTGTGAGCCACTATAGATAATTAATTGAATCAAAGGAGGGGTAATGGAAACCTCTGATTTACAGCTGATAGGTTGGAAGCTCAAGTGACAACCTGGGCTTTGGATTGGCATCAGAAGTGGACTGTCGCTTTGGGGGATTGAGCACTTAACCTGTGGGATCTGATGGGATCTTCATGTAGATGGTATAGAATTCAATTGTAGCACACAGCTGGAGTCACAGAATTGTTTGATGTGGGAGAAACCCCTACACAAGCTGTGTCATAATTGTGAGTGGGGTAGTAGTGTGAGAGTAAAGGCAAAAAGAGGAGTAGAGTGTTGATTTTCTACAATCAAGTGCCAATGTACATATAATGCACTATATAATGTATATGATATAAATATATATAACGTATACATATATTTAAATATATACATACTAGTGTAGCTACATATACACATATATTTGATTGGCACTTAATGCATACTCCTTAAAAGGTTCTAAGTTCTATGTGTAAGAAATTCAATGTTGACAGAAAAGCAGAGACTGATGGCTTAGTGTTGCATCATTCTTTCTCATATATATTCAACTAACTTGGTTCATCTCCTGAGGACACATAGCTATATCAATAGAAGCAAAATATGCTGGAAGGCCTAACATTTCTACCTGCGATATGTATTGTAGATGAGTGCTCATTTTCATCCAAATTCTGTTTTGTATTTTATAGAATCCAGATCATTTCAATGTCAGCTAAAGTAAGTTTTAATTAAGAATCTTACCAGGTGTGTTGATCTTGGCAGGTGGTTCTGGAACTTGCCTTGGTGTGATATTCTTGGGCTGGTTGTCCAATCAGCCCTCACAACTCTGTGTGCAGAGGTCCTTTACAGTGGAAAATATTTGGGAATGGTTTCCCTCAGCTGTTCATGTTGCCAGTAGTATTACTGCCTCTGAGATCCCAGTTGAGGTCTCAACACACCTCAGTGAGAACAAAGACCAGCGTGGCCAATAGAATCATAAGAAATTTTATTCAACTCATGATGCCCATAGATACTACCATGTTTCCCCGAAAATAAGACATCCTCCGAAAATAGGACCTACTTACAGGTTTCCTTCTGAGTGAAATTTAAGGCATCCCCCCCAGAAATAAGGCCCCAAGGCTCTGTCTCAGAATGAAAATTAATTTACCATGAACTGGTCACTAGGGCCGCCCCGACTGGCATCTAGCAACCAGTGACCTTACGCTGAGTCCTGACATCACTGCCATGTGAACGGAGAGAAATCAGCGTGGAAACTTTGTGAAACTTAAACTGCAAGAAGTTGTGACTTGGGTGAAGAATTCATGGGAGAAAATCACTGACAGTTGCATTGCAAATGCACTGCGAGCAGGCTACCTTGACAAGAAGTACTCATTTAAAGACAGTGCTATTGCTAAACCTGAGAGATTTGGTCCACTGATTCTGAAAGACATGGAGTCACAAGAAACTCACCAGAAAATTCAGGAATTGGATTGTTATGAGGATGTTCCAGAAGATGATGACATTATTGTCATTGAATAAATGAGTAAATTCTTGATATTGTAGGATTCACAGTTTGTCTGGTTTGTGTTGACAACTATCGTACTACTGTATACAGGTAATAAATTTCCTTTATTTTCATTTAACAATAAATGTGTACCGTATTCTTCTTCATGGAAAAATAAGACATCCCCTGAAAATAAGACCTAGCGCATCTTTGGGAGCAAAAATTAATATAAGACACTGTCTTATTTTCAGGGAAACAGGGTATGGGAGAAAGCAATGTGATTTGAAGCCCAGGTCAAGAAACAAAATTTAAAACTTGTTTCTAAAATTAGTGATTTCTTAAATATCTCATCTTCCTACTCTCCTCCTCCTCCTTTTCCTTCTCTTCTTCTTCCTCTGTTTTCTCCTCCTCCTCCTCTTCCTTTTTCTTCTTTTGTTAATCCTCACCAGAGAATATTTTCCCATTGCTCTTTAGAGAGAGTGGAAGAAAGGGAGGGAGAGGAAAGAAAAAGAGAGAGAAAAACATTAATGTGAGAGAGACACATAGATTAGTTGCCTGCCTGACTGGTCCCTGACTGGGAGTCAAACCTGAGACTCAAACCTAGGACTCTTCAGTGAGCAGGCCACTGCTCTAACCATTGAGCCCACTGACAAGGACATATCTTTTAAAAAAATTTCTCAGTTTATATCCCTCCCAATATCATAAGAGCCAACATGTCTTAGAAATTAGTGGGTAGAAATTGTACTCTTATCCATATGCATTATCTGCTCTATTTTCTTCCCAATTTAGACTTTTCTCCCATGATAATAACAGAAAATAAGAGGTGTGGGCTTATTAAGAAAGGAGGATTAGTGACCCTCTGGGGAGATAACCTTAATGGATTTAAATGGATTTGTACTCTGACAGGTGTTTGGGTTCTCATCCAGCTTGAGAAATTTCAAAAATCACTGATGCTTCTATTTAGCCAGCAGACTTTAAATTTTTAAAAGATGATCAGGTGATTCTAATGTGCAGACACATTTGTGAATTACCCTTATGGGCCCATGACAGGAACCAGCCATTCATCATTGCACAGTCCATCTGAATCAAAGTGTATCAAATTTCATGGAGCCAAAGATACTATCCTCACCAATGTCTGGCATCAATATAGAAGGCCAAAATAGCTAATTCTGAAAGGGGAAGGATTATATCTTGAACTCTGCTCCAATAGCCCATGTATCTAAATTATAAATGAATAAATAAATTTTTAATTATAAAGAAAAAAGAAAAATCTAAATTATATACAGGCCATCTGTGGGTAGCAACTTAACTATTATAAGAGTGCTGTTCAATGGAAATAAAAGGATATTAAAAGCAGTTTTCAGTTCCTGGGAGAGCTCTGCTGCTTAACCCGAGTGCCCATATAATCTAGGTTGGACTGTATCCTTTTAAAAGATGTATCCCAACAGTCAGGAGTGGAGAGATCAGGAAAATCTGTACTTGGATGTGAGAAAAGTAAAAGTCTATGGTATAAGCTCTAATTTGAGATATCCACATGGAAATTTGAAGTGGGAATCAAAGGTAATAAATTTCAGCCACCCCCCACTCTCTAAACTTGAACAGGGAGAGGGCTACTCTCCATAGCACTCTGCAGGACAGGCCACCCTTGGGTTTCCATGCACATCAGAGCAAACAGCTCAGAGGAAAGGGGAAGCCTGACCAGAATTAAGTCGGATCCTCATGGGAGGGTGCGAGCGTCTGGGCACTCTGACGGCTCTCCTCATGAGCCCATCCTGGAGATGGAAAGGTAGCCCACCTCCATCCACTAGGAATAAATTGGGATCCGCATAGGTACTTGAACTATTGCAAGTAGTCACACTCAAAAAAGAAACAGGTGAAATGATTGTTAATGTGTCTTTTGTTACCCAATCTATCTTATCACTTCAACATGCAATAAATATAACAAAATTACTTAACATTCTTTTCTTTACAAGACTTTGCAATTATATATATATATATATATATATATATATATATATATATATATCCAATATTTCTAAATTATAAATGAATAAATAATTTTTTCTTAAATTATAGAAAGCTAAATTATATATATATATATATATATATATATATATATATATATATATAATCTTATTATGTACTAGTTATATTCAAGTGCTTAATAGCCACATGTCTTTGGACACTGGGGATGTAAAGGAAAGATCACAGGTCTGAGTAAAACATATGTTCTATTTGAGGCCTACCTGGCAGATTACACTACACTAGAGGCCCGACGCACGAAATTCGTGCAAGGGGCTCAGCCCTGGCAGCCACAGTGGCTTGCCTTGGCCCTCACAGTCCAGGTTTCATCCTTACAACTAAAAGGTCATTCAGCTGTCTAGTCTAATTAGCATATTATGCTATTATTATTATAGATGGTCTCTAGAGTTGTTTCTTAGCCCTTATGTTCTCCGACTTGATATCAAGTTAGTGTGGGTGCACAGAAAAAAAAAAATGGGTGAGAATGGCTTAGCCTCTGAAGCTGGGATAGTCCTCATGGCAAGCCTGCATTGACTTGTTCTTTTTCTCTCAACTTAGGGCAATTAAAAAAGTGTCTTCATCTTTCAGCAACACTGTAGGTGAGCAGAGGATAGGTCTTTGTCCCATAAACACAAAGGGATTCCATGGGTTGTGGTTCCAGGGAAAAACCTCACTGTAAGGATTGCTTAATAGAGAATTAAACTTCGCTATTGACCCGAGTGGTCAGGCAATGAGCAGTGTGGCATAAATCAAACCCTTGACCCACGAAGAGAAAGCAAAGCCCTTTTGATTAGTTTTTGCACGGCTTTATTAAAAAACAGCACTGCACGCTTCCACAGTCCCTTTCACTCCGAAGACTGGTAGAAATCATGAGGAACCGTCCAGCACCCCTGACGCTGACTCTCAGAGCAATGACAGGCTTGGGGACAGCACCGCTTTGTCTGGCCTCCTTGCCTGGGGTGGCCTTGGAGCTATAAAAAGTCTCTATTCTTTGCCCTACTTTCAGATACATTTGCTCAAATGGGTGTCTATTTAGACCAGTCACGAAAACGTCTGTTTTTTGCTGGTGGGATGCGGAAGCGGCAGTGGTGAAGTTATTTGAACCAAAACGAGAAAAATGAACGCTCAGCCCATCTGTTCTCCTGAAGCGCTGTATGGCCCGAGCCAGCAGTTCCTCCATATCTAGGCTCCGTTCTCCCCTTGTAAAACAAGCAAAGCCCTTCCCACGTCCATGGTGAGGGTCACGTTCATGGACTCCTGGCCCGCTGCACAGGAAGGCTTGAGATACATGCAAGCTACGATGGTGAATCATTTCCACAGACCCCACGGAAGAAGCGGGATGGTAAATAACTGTCAAATCTTGCTAAGCAGTTCAGGCAGATGAGGGGAAGGCATCCCCTGAAAGTCAGGTCAAGTGCAAGGGGAGAGATGGGGAAGAGACAGGAAGGAGGTGTAAGGGGTGCTCGCTGCCCTGAGACAGAATGCTGAGGAGCCAAGGATGGCAAAGTTTGGAAACCTTGCCTTTGTCCTGGGAGGGCTTGACAAGCAAAACTGATTAGCTGGAGAATATCATTTAAATCTCCTCGTAAAGCAAATCCGAGTCTTTAATCATTATCTCTCAAACCACCAAAGAGCTCCAGACACACACACACACACACACACACACACACACACACACAGCCTCACTGAGAGACTTGTCAAGACTGAAACAGTAATTCACAAATTCACTAAAATTCCCTGCTCCACCGAGCAGTATGACAGCGCCAGCGACCGTGGTAACATTTCTATTCAAACTGGCTTTGGAGCCGAAGCTATAAATATCCTTGCAATATTTCCTACTTCAGAACATAAAGACAGCTTTACAGCGCTGATAAAATAGAAATTACTTTCTCTCTGAGGTCTTGCTGGAATTTTAATGTCTGTTTTGCAATAAAGCAGCTCCTACACAATTTGATTTGAGGGAAAGAAAACAAACGGTCTAATTTAGTTACAATAACGACTCTGCTTGTATTGTTTGCCCTACTTGCTTCTCTGTCTGCCAGGCTGTTCCAGTCTGTAGCAGGGAGCAGAGGGGATGATGTTTATGAGAATATTAAAATGGTTTCTTTATTATTTAAAGATACATTGTCCCCCATCCCTCCTCGCCACAGAGCAACCAAAAAAAAATTTTTTTTCAAAGCAGAAATAGAGAGAAGAAAATAAAGTTTACAGCCCTTAATAGCGCTTTGTGAAAATTGCTTGTTGGAACTGTAAAGCTGTTGACCAAAGATGACACGAATTTAAAAGGCTTTTGAAACGTAAACGATCATAGCAGCTTTAATTATTCCATATGTTGCCCCAGTTCTAGTTAATGCCTTCAGAGCTGAGCAAAGCATCTTTTTTAAAAAATCCATATACACTCCTCTCCTTTTAGATTACATAACAGAGAGAGAGAGAAAAAAAAGGAGAGAAAGAGAGAGAGAGAGAGAGAGAGAGAGAGAGAGAGAGAGAGAGAGAGAAAGAGAGATTGAGAACTTTGTGTTTGCACATGGACTGCATGCTGAAGGCACAGGAAAGTCAAGTTGAGAAGAGAAGCTAAGGATGGAGCAAGCTTTCTGGAGACAAGAACTGAGTGATTAAAAGGAAGCAGGGTTTAATTACTGATGATCAGGGATGTAATTAACCCAAGCTCAGACTTCTTGGCAGAGGATTAGGGTTCAAATTAGTGGTAGTTAGGTTTTAGGTTCCCACCAATTTATCTTTGCATTGAAAAAGGATTTCTCCCTACTTGAAGAGCATCGTGACCCCATAACACCTTCCAACTGGCTGGTCCAAGGATCTCTCCTAGGTCAGATGGCCCCAAGCAAACCCATGAGGCAGAAATTCTCTTCCACAATCAATCTGCCTCCCCCATTCCTTTACCCATCTTCTTCCTTATGTTGGTTTTTCTTGCTCCCTTGTGCCTAGAACAGACTCTATTACCTTTTACTCTTAGGATTCTCAATTTTTTTCTTCATTTCCTTCCATCCAAACTTTACATTTAACTGTGCCTACATCCCAAATTCTTCATATACCAACAATTATCATACTTATCATAATTATCTCAGTGTTCCTCCTATGTAGTGTACTATACTCATGACCTATAAAAATGGTTGGCTTCACAGGAAATTAGGCACTTGTGTTCCTAGGACCCTTCAGATTTAAAAAAAAAAATAGCTCATTGGTTGCCTAAAAGAGAGGCAACCAGTGGCTACACTCCTATATCAATTATGGAATCTGCACTTTTATAAAATAATATGAGGAGGACTCATGTAAATTTAAGCTGCTCTGCTGCTTTATAAAAGTTTGTTGTCATGGCCTTCATTTTTTTTCAGAAGAGAAAATGTAGATACCGAGACGGGAAATGAATAAATTTTTTTTTTTTTTTTTACAGCTGAATAATGGTAGAGTGGGTATAAGAACACAAGTGGGTTTGTTGTTACAATGATAGGGTACTAATCTCTAATGAACTAATTTGTACCTAAGGGAAAACACCATTATGATTGATCAATGTTAAGAATAGTTCATTAAAGCAAAAATAGTAACAAGTGATTGTGATGCCCTTGCCAAGAAGGCATTTTTAAGAATTAGGTATTGTAGGGAAGCAGGTCTCAAAGTTTGGTCCAAGAATTCAATGGGGAGAGGACAGACTTTTCAACAAATAGTTCAGGGAAAACTGGATATCCTCATGAAAATAATGAAACGGGAACCTTATTTTATACCTTATAAAAATTAACTCAAAATGGATCAAAGACCCAAATCTCTAAACTATAAATCTCTTAGAAGAAAACGCGGGACAAAAGTCCTTGGCATTAGATTTGGCAGTGATTTCTTGGATATGACAGGAAAAGCAGACAAAAAAACAAACAAAAATAGACAATTTAGACTTCATAGAAAGTATATAAATGTGTACAGCAAAGATAATATCAACCCAAAGAATAAGAAAAAATATTTGCAAATCATAAATCTGATAAGGAGTTATTATTCAGAATATATAGAGAACTCCCAAAACTCAACAAAAAAAAAAGAACAACCCGATTAAAACATGGGGTAAGGACTTGAATAGACATTTCTTCAAAGAAGATAAACACATAACCAATAAGTATAGAAAAGATGCTCAACATCACTAATCATTAGGGAAATGCAAATCAGAACTACAATGAGATACCACGTCACACCCAATAGGATGACTACTCTTTCTTAAATAAAACAGAAAATAACAAATGTTGACAATTATGTGTAAAAATTGGAACCACTAGGCACTGCTGGTGGGAATGGAAAGTGAAACAGCTGCTGTAAAAACAGTACGCCAGGTCCTCCAAAGCTTAAAAATAGAATTACCATATTATCCAGGAATCCCACTTCTGGGTGTGTACTCAAACACAATGAAAGCAGAGTCTCAAAGAGGTATTTGCACACTCATGGGATGTCTCCAAAAGCTTGAAATAGGGAAAACACAGCCAGTTAGGACAGCAGACTGTTAGGTTGAGCACAGTGGGTCAGATCTACAGGTCTGGGTCAGCACTGGACTGATGGCAGCTTCATCGGAGGCTTTAACCAAACTCGTGCAAAGAGTCTGCCAACCAAAAGTGGGGGGTTGGGGAAGATGTTAGATTTCTTTTATAGGCACTGGGTGGTGAAATAAAAAGACCAGTGGACTAGGAGTATTATGGCATACACATCAAGTGTTAGGCAATGTTCCTAACACCTGGGAAATGCTCTGTTGCCAGTATTTTAGTATTTATTCTTGCATTCCTATTAGTATAAAATAGCTGATGCTGGAAAAATTATGTATTGCTTTGAGGCCTAGATTACTCATTTCTAAACTGAGAATTGCTGTGCTTCCTAATGCATCTGCCAAAGCTGTGAAGTACAGTGAAAATAGGACAGGATTCGGGAGTCAAGATGCCCGTGTTTCCTTCTAGCAAGAACAACTAAAAACCAAATGACCTTGGAAAAGTCATTTTTATGGCCGGCCCCTTAGTTTCCTCACCTGTAAAACAAATAGTCTCTCAGGTTCTATCCAGCACTGATATTCCTAGTCCATAGGCTCCTATGATCCCACAGTGTGAAAACTCTTTTCTAGATTACTTAGTATATTCAGGATAGAGCTAGGCCTAGAACCCAAGTCTCTTAGTTTCTGAAGGTATATGATTGTTCTGGGTAATGAGGTGTTCCAAGATAGCCTGAACACTTGGAAAATTCCATCTCAGTGATTCATTTTTAACGACCAAATATTGAAGACATGAGTTCTGTATAACTTTTAAGAAAGATGGAAGGCTTTTGTTGTTGTTGTTGTTGTTGTTGTTGTTATTGTTGTTAAAAGAGGAAGGGAGACTCTGTCCTCTGAGGACCAGCTGTCTGGCAAAATTTCAAATACTTCCTAGTTCCAATGGGTGGGAAATGCCACAACAACATTTGTCCTGGTGTCATTTTCGTAGTTCCAGTCCCAGCAGCAATCAAGAAGTGCAGGGGAGTGTGGCAACAATGAAAACAAGAAATTAATCAATTGCTCCCTAACTGTACTGAATGGGGGAGCAGCATGACCAAAGCTATGGGCAGGGTTATAAAAACAGAGATGTAATATCTGCTCTGTTTTAATCCATTTTATTAAAACAGGAATGAAAATAGTTATCTGAAAAACTAAAAATTTACCCTTCTTTTTAAAAAATATATATTTTATTGATTTTTTTACAGAGAGGGAGAGGGATAGAGAGTTAAAAACATCGATGAGAGAGAATCATCAATCAGCTGTCTCTTGCACACCCCCTACTGGGGATGTACCCGCAACCAAGGTACATGCCCTTGACTGGAATTGAACCTGGGACCTTTTAGTCCGCAGGCTGATGCTCTATCCACTGAGCCAAACCAGTTTCAGTAAAACTTACCTTTCTTTGGAAAGCTCAAATAATTTGTTGGTCTTTATCCAAATCATTTGAAACAAAATGTATGTCTGCATTCATCTTCTAGGTCAACAATGAATCAATCTTTTATTATTATTATTGAATGTTTCTTCCCTCTTTACCTTGGTAATGGCCAGTTTCTGCACAGTTGATCAGATCAACCAGCCTATTGATTTGATTTGGTCCTTTAAATGGTCCCTGGATTAAGTAATTTTATATTTTTCATCATATGAATGAAAAATAATACTCACCTAGTGTTTCTTGAAAACCTGGTCAGTATTCCACGGGCATTAACAACACGAGTAGTGCTTATGTTAAACGGAGATCCTAGGATCCTGATTCTAAATCAGAGTCCCCGAGGGTGGGGATTAAAGAACCCCATTAACAAGTTCCTCAGGTGATTCTCCTGAAGGTCACCAATGTCCTAACTGCCAAACCCGTGCCATCTTTGAAGTCCTCCTCTGGCTGAAACTTAATGGAACATGTGATGCTGTGGACTCTTTCTTCCTTCTTGCAACTCTCCCTGATTTCAGAGATACTGATATTTCCTCCTCCCTCCCATGCCTTTTCCCTTTTTTTCCCTTCAGTCTCTCCTTCACTTCCTCTGGTTCTCAAAATGTAGGGCACCTTGGTTAACAATCCGACAGCGATTAAATCCAAAAGGGAAAGGGTAGCTCTTTCCCCCAAACCAGGGCTGTTAAGAAACAAAAGCAGCACACGTGCTAGCCAGGCAAAAGCAGATGCTGTCCACTGCATCTGTGTTCACTGAGATCCTTGCAGTCAAGGACCATTTCTCATTATTTCTAAATCCGCAACCTTTTATGTGTTGCTTACTACTTAGGAGTCATACATTCCATTGCCGGTGGATTAACAGATGAATACATTGAGTAAATAAATGCACAACTCTAACAAGAGGGTTCATAAGCATTAACTTTGCTATTTTAATAGTCTCTTAGTCCCAGCTTTTTCTAATCCATCCTAAGAACAATCTTCAAAAACTTTACATTAATCAACTTTAATCTTCTGATTAGAAACATCAAATGGCCCTTGATGTAAATGCATGCCATTGGAATTCAAGCACCTCTTTCATGTGTCCAGGATCTATCTCTTCACCATCAGCTCCTAACCCTTCACAGCTCCTAATCCTTTGTACTAGAGCTAAATGACACCGTGCTTCCTTCTATAAAAATGTGTAGACATTTGTCTATATAAATTCCTCAAACATAAATAACTCCCCCAGATTTATCTTTGACAGAAAAACAGTCTTACTGATCTTATTGATCATTGGACTTTTATTTTAGATGCTACCCTTACCACCAAGTTATTTATTGAGTTCCTTCTGAGTAGAAGTCACTGAGTTTGGTATTGTAAACAGAAATAAAGACTTATCCTTTGTCCTTCATGGCTCCTGAGTTAGAAATAGCTTCATGGGGCAAAGATCTCCCTTCAGTTTTCATCTCAGGGTGTTGCTCATCTGTGGTTAAACTTAACACATCTAATCTGTGTTAGTATTATTATTTTTTTTATTAGAGCATACCTTAATCCTATGATTGGCCTGTAAGCTTTTTCATGGGGTAGATCTAGCTCTCAGAATGTTCACAGGAGTTGCTTAGTAAACACTTGGATTTAATCTATCCCAGTCCCTTTGTTTGAGAGATGAAGAAAGTCCAGAGAAAGCAAAGGAACTACTCAAGGTCAAATATATAGTTGGAATCATAGCCAGAAATAATACTTTTATTTCCTTGACATGCTTTCATTTAAGTTCAAATCTTAGTGTTGGAGACTAGTCCTGATTTTCTATTTCAACAGCTCTGCCTTTCACATTGCACATTTGTTTGATACATTCCCATCCCCTTCATGTATATAAGCAGCCAGGGCTATTTTAATTTATCCTCATGCTAATTATTTTTCTTTCATGATTATTTCTGTGTTTTTCAATTGTATTTCCTTCATTTCTGTCACACATCACGATTTTGTACACAGAATTCAAACATTGTGCGTTCCCAGCCTCCTTTCTGATCATGTCCAGGTAATTGCGGGTCTTTTGCCAGCAACATCAGCACGTGGAACAGATGTTTCAGGGGATGAATATAAGGGTTTCAACACACCTAGTCTGGATTGTAACTGCTAGTGAACCCATCATCATACAAATATCACCTGTATTTTTTCCTCTAAGTGCTTTCCCTATACAAGCTCGCATTCAGCCTCGCTGGCTAGATGTCTGCCCAGTCTCACAGCCTGTAATTTACCCTCATTGGGTTGGTGCATTACTGTAGGGAAAGGCTTAGCTCCACCTGAGGACTTCATTGCGTGCCATTTTCAAAACAATTCCTTTAAAAATACCGTAAGCTACATTGCAGTATCAATATCTGGGAGGTTTTCCCGTTATTGCTATAAGACACAGGAAAAGCATCATCTTTACTTTCCCTTTTGTTGATTGTCTTTTGCCAGGACTTACACAATATGAAGGAAGCCTCTCCCCTTGGCCACTCCATGCTTACTAAGCTCTACCAAATCCTTTAGAAAACCACAAAATCGTCAAACACTTTTATAAAAAGTATACCCATGGGCTTCCTATGTTAATATTTATCAAGCTCCTCAAACAACTCCATTAGGTACATGAGATATTATTTTTTTTTCCAGAATCATAATAGGAAACGTGCCTCAGTGTGCCTTCCTCACAATGATAGAAATCTTCTAGCTAGCCAAAACCTGTTTGGCTCAGTGGATAGAGCTTCGGCCTGCGGCCTGAGGGGTTCCGAGTTCAATTCAGGTCAAGGACACGTGCCTTGGTTGTGGGCACATCCCCAGTGGGGCTGTGCAAGAGGCAGCTGATCGATGATTCTCTCTCATGGATGTTTCTAATTCTCTATCCCTCTCTCTTCCTCTCTGTAATAAATCAATAAAATATATTTTTAAAAAAGAAAAGAAAGAAATCTTCTAGCTACTGAAGGTGAACAGGCCAGTTGCAGTCCCCTAGAAAGTAGCTAATGCAGTACCTGGGACAAGGCAGTGCCAACAGTTGTCTCTTTCTTCCCTCTGTAACCCAGGTTAGGTCGGGTGCCTTTGGTGCCAGGATAGACTCCGGGACTTGGGATCTTCACTTGTGCTAAGGGGCCGTGTCTCTCCATTTGCTCATTTGTAAACCAGATGCTTGCAATCAGTTGTCTCAAAAGCTCCTTTTAGCACGTTTTTATCAAGGATTCTAAAACCTGTATTGGCCCACAGTTTCGCATTCAATGTTCATTTTTCAAAACATTTGCTAGTCTGAGATCTTTCCCTCGTCTCGTTCATAGTTAACGCTCGACATCTGGCACATTTATTATAAATTCATTGTGTGACTACCTCTTTAGAAAAAGATAAATTGGAGCATGGCTATTTTTTTATTTTTTGAGCAAAAGACAAGGTGAACAAATACCCCTTCTCATAATTTCTGAATATATTTTTTTATTTTTTCTCTTTTAGTACTTTTGTTTCTATTTTTTCTTTTGTGTTTTGTTCTCTCTTTCCCTCTTTCTGCCTTTTCCTCCCTCCCTTTCTTCCTTCCCTCCTCTTTCTTCCTTTCACAACTCTGAATGGTCTCAAGTGACATCTCCATGGTTTTCTGCTTTTTAGATCTGTACTCACAGGATATCAGAATTACAATGACATTTAGAGGTATATGTTATAGTAGAAAGAGGATCAACTTTTTAATTCGTTAAGTCGTACATTGTGAGCCTTTAGGAATAAAATATATGTTAATATTTATCAAGCTCCTTAAACTTTAGGAACTACCTAACTTCTCTGGTTCTCCACCTGTCAAAGGAAGCTTATAATACGAAACGCTTTTCTGCAGACTACACAAGTAATGGTATAATGCACGCTGCAAGCGTTTCTACCCAAATGCTGGTTGTTATTATATATTCAGCTTTATAGTCTTCTCATTGGCTTGGCGGTCCCTTGGAGACTGGTGCTCAAATCCATTTTTGAATTCTAGTTCGCACCAGATTCCTTGCAGTTTTAAAGGAATGACCCGCATAAGGGTTCCTGTTTTCACATGGGCTGTCTTTCCCTTTTAAATGGCAATGACTGTGCTCTGACAAAGGCCTCTCTCCTGTGACAGCCACTTGCTGGGGGTTTTGTCTGAGTGCCTGTTGGAGCAGAATGTGTGATTTACTGTTTGTTGCGAAGGTGAAAGAGATTTTGACAAGTGGAGAAATGGAGAAAGTCTGAGCCTTGTTCATTAACATGCAATGCTCTTTGTACGTACGTTAGGGGCGGGAGACAAAGTAGGGAGGGTTAGACGTATGAGTTCTAAACTTGAAGACTAATTTGATTGTGGAAACAGGTCCGTGTCTGGCAGAAACACATGGCACTCCAGTCCTCGGCCCTCAGTGTTTGGGAAGCAGGCTTCATTTAATTGGGAAATCATCTGTCTTGCATTGTCCTCCACCAGCATTATGTAGGAGGCAGCTGCCTACCTTGGCTAATTTAAATAAGATTTAGCGGGATAGCCTCCTGTTCCTCCTGCCAGGGCATTCACAGGATCAAATTAATGTTGATTGGCATTCCCCACCCAGCCATCAGTGATTCACAGATAAGATTCTGTTACCGATCTACGATCTATGCCAGGAGGAGTTAAATGAGGATGTCTTTATTGCCTGCTTTTCATTGGAGAGGATTTGGCCCATTCTCCGTTTTCTAATTTTCTTCATTTGTCTGCAAGATTTATGGGTGAGCAGCTGTCCCGCATGCAGGTGGGGACTCCTCAACGCATCCTGGGAAGATTCCTGCTATTCCAGGCCACTTTCCTGGTTTACCTTTCTCTTTTTCCAAAAGGGCAACTAACCCTCTAGGTGACTGGGAACATTATTAGCACATGAGTGGTATAATATCTGCCACAGTCTTCTACATTTAAGTTTTAAAAACAGTAAATTAAAACCGTATTGAGGGAAGAAAGATTGAAATAGATTCTAAGAATTACCTTAAAAAAATGAGGAAAGAAGGGAATAGAATGAGGATTAGAATGTAAATTTTAAAAAAAGTAGCTGAATCCCTAGCTGGTTTGGTACAGTGGATAGAGTGTACGCCTGTGGACTGAAGGGTCCCAGGTTCGATTCTGGTCAAGGGCACATGCTTGGGTTGCAGGCTTGGCCTCCAGTATGGGGCATGCAGGAGACTGCTGATCAATGATTTTCTCACATCATTGATGTTTCTATCATTCTCTCCCTCTCACTTCCCCTCTGAAATCAATAAAAATATATTTTTTTAAATGTAGCTGAGGATCAGGTATAAATGTAACTAAAATCTTGCTCAAGATCCAGATTATCTCCACAATTAGTTTGCTTCCTGTAGACACATCTAGACACTGGTTCTTAAGAGTGCACTGCGTGGCCTGAGTATCTATCATCAAGTCACCTAGAGGGTTAGTTGCCATTTTTTTGAAAAGGACAAAAGTAAACCAGACAAGTGGCCTGAAATTGTGGGAATTTACCCAGGATGCTTTGAGGAGTCCCCCCCCTGTGTGTGTGACAGCTGCTCACACAATGAATTAAGTACTTCCCCTAGTTTTTTTCATGTCTAAACATCATCCCTTTCTTTATTGAAGTTAACACACCATTAAAGTGATATGTAGGTATCACATCCATGTTTTTAAATTTAACTTCATGTGCATTTATCAATAAAATTATATGTATCACACTGTATTTTTATTTTGAAAAGTTATACACAAGATATCCTTCTGCAACTTGCTTTTTCTATCAATGTTAATGATTACCATATGTGTATTATTGCACTTAATTTTATTTTATCTTTTTTATTTATTGTGTAATATGTTACAAACCACTGTATCCTTTCTTCCCCTAGTGGACATTTGATTTTTCCTATATTTTTTGCTTTTGCTCTATGTAACTACAATGCTTCACTGAATATCTTTGAAGACCTCTATATTCTTTTTTTAATACATTTTATTGATATTTTACAGAGAGGAAGGGAGAGAGATAGAGAGCTAGAAACGTCGATGAGAGAGAAACATCGACCAGCTGCCTCTTGCACACCCCCTACCGGGGATGTGCCCGCAACCAATGTACATGCCCTTGACCGGAATCGAACCCGGGACCTTTCAGTCCACAGACCGACGACGCTCTACCACTGAGCCAAACCGGTTTCGGCTAAGACCTCTATATTCTTGCTCACATTTTTTTATCAGTCAAATAAGTCTGTTTTTAACCGTTTTGTCATAATCTGAATCTGGATTTCAAGACTTAGAGACCACTATGGCAATCAATCTGAATATCCAGGACCACAGGTTCACCAAGCTCCCAATGTGTGGCCTGTTGCAATGATATTACTTAATACAACGACAATGTTAAAATCAGCAAAAAATAGGAGGTGTCCTAAGGAAAGTTGATGTAGAGTTGAAAATGAGAATATCTATCTGAAGGTGAAATTGTCTGGAGAGACAATATAAAATATTCACAGGTATGATAATATTTTAGTTGAAACTTTAAAAATAGGCAAGATTTTCACATGATGAAATAAAAAACAAAATTCCTGACCTAAAAAACATGCTACACGATTAAAGCTGTGGCTATCGGATGTAAAAATGGAGCTCGGCCAAGTTTGGTTTAAGACCTAAGAGAAGCTCTAGATCACCTCTGTGGAATATACATAGAAGATGGGTAAAAATTGTTTTCATTTAAAAAAACAACAACATATTTGCTAAAAATATTTTACTACCTGCATCTTCAGTCTATTAAGGAAAAGGAAGAGGTTGAGAGAAATTGAAAGGACCTATGGAGAGAGAGGATTTGTTGAAGTGCTTCCTCTCCCACGCTGTTCCCACAATGAAGTAGGTACGGGGAGTGCCTATTCTTTACCTCAAGACTAGTGGCAACCTCACAGATATATTAATCATGTGCTGTTATTCTTATTCTTTCACATCTTGGGGCCCAGCTAACAACTGGAGGGACTGTCCCCTACCCAATGATAGCTAGTTTCTCGAGATAGCACAACTCACCTGACTACTGCCTTTCATACATAAACCTCAATCAATCCAGAGCCTAGTCCCCCAACTGACTTCCTCACCAAGCTCTCACAATCCAGGCCAGGATCCCCCTGCCCTACTCACCGCAGTGCCAGGTATCAGTCAGTCAGGGCAAACCCGATACCCCAGAGCCCACTTAAGTTATTCAAACTAGCTAACTCTATGCCTGCTTGCTGTGCCTGGCCCATTCCTTCCCACAGAAACCTCCCCCAGCCTCCCAATCCACCCTCCCTCCACACACACACACACACACACACACACACACACACATACACACACTTTCCCCCTCACTCCCTCTGCCTCCTGACTGATCCTGGTGCTTCCCTATGTGGTACCACATGGCATCCTGTGCCTCCTGTTTCCAATGATCTAGCGATTATAACAAATTTCTTCATAACAGTCATTTCCATGTCTTCAGGTCTTTCCATGCCTTGTCAAAACAAACCCCAGATTCCCTTAAAACAGAAGAGCATTTGGAAACTTGGTATGGCTGTAAAATTTAAATGGTAAGAGACTATATAAGGTAGCCTGTGATAGCTGCTTTTGGGAAGTCACTATGCCTTTTAGGATCTCCAAAATTTCGATGCCAGGGTGGGATCAAAAGATATTTATTGGGAGAACTCCTGTGAAGGATAAAAGAAGAGGAAACAGGAGTAGGCAGGGACAACCTTCCACCATGATGTAGGGCTAATACCAGTGAATGGAAAGAGAGGAGGAAAATTAAGTAGAAAGAGCTGCAGGTAGCTGCTTAGTCCTGAAAGACTCAGCTGGACTGATGGAGAGTCACTGAGCTCAAGTGCTCATCGGAAGAATCCACATCAGGCAGTACTGGGTGTTACTTAGTACCCTTGCATGCTCAGTCACTGGGCAGAAGATTGTCAGGAGAGTGTGGCCTTGGATAAAAGACTTGATTGATCTGAAGTTCCACCGGGTTCCCCACAGCAATTTATCTTAAGGAAGATCGGAGTGGAATACATCAGATCAGAGAAGGCCCACCTTGGGTGTCGCTCATGAACCAGTCATGGCCACATAAATGTTATGTAAAACTGCCTGGGAGACTTCTGGAGGTGCAATAAGATCTCTGCAGTGAAAGACTGAAAGTGTACCTCTGGGTGCGCAAGGGCTGAGGGAGGAATGATAATTGACCAACGAGGAAAGTTTGTCTGTGTCAAGGGAGGTGTCCATGAGAGACCCTCAGCGTTACAGTGAGAGGAAGTATATTAAACACTTCCCAAGGCATTCCACAGAAGAAAAAAAAATTGGTAAGTGTATATTGCATACACACACACACACACACACACACACACACATCTACCTGCTAAGGCCAGAAAGCACCAAAGCTACCTTTCCATAATACCAGTCCAGTAAGACTTTTCCTGTTCCCGTATCATCCTTTCCTCCACCGGCCCTAATCCTGGAGATATCATAAGCCTCACTTAGTGTCTTGGAAAAGGAGAGATTACACGACAACGCAGAGACACAAGGAATAAATAAAAGCAAGTCACATCTCTTTGACTCTGTAGAATTCTCACTTGTAGTAGAGAACACACACCAATTTCTCCCTGAGAGGAGTCTAAAATTTAAGAATTTCCCCATCTAATTTATTTCCAGTGATATTTTAGTTACTAATGATATCTTCATCTTTGTGATATTATAAGAAATATTGCAGTGTGTTATGATGTCTCATCTGTCTCTCCTGCCTTAAGAGGGCAATCATCAACTCTCTCTTATTTAGAAGTTTATATATGCCCTAGCATATAGAAATCACTCAGTATATGCCTATATACTGAGTGAATATAGGAGAATAGTCACTCAAAAATTCTTTTATTACTCGAGAAAAAAACCAAAAACGTAAGAGCAAACTGTATGGAACAGCGGACAATTAGGGCCATGGGTTTCTCAAAGAAAACAAGTGACTTAGAAACATGAATATCACATTTATATAGGTGATGAAAATCATAAGCTCAAAGCAAAACTGCTGTGCTTATAAGCATCCGCCATCAGCAGATAATTTTGTACCTTATACCATAAAGAAACCCACTACAGCAGTTGGCTGATGTTCATAATTAATATCTTGTAATAACGCCAGTGCCTTTATTTCTATGTGAATCTCCATGATAAAACTGCTAATAAACCTCTTTCTCAACATGAATAACAATCACATTTCCTCTGGTAAAAAGACATGCAAGTGTATTTTCCTTCGTAAATGAGAGTTAGAGCCAATGAAGGCAACAACTCTTTTTATCTCTGTAACTCTATTGCAGTAAAATGGAAATATAGAATTCTAGCAGGATGCCATGCATTATTTCCTCCTTAAAAATCAGCTTCTTTAGTGCCACAATGAATACTAATTTATAGAGTTCTTAAATATCCTCTTATAACATTTTTTTAAACATAAGCTAGCTAATATCTCTGAGTTAAAACTTATTAGAATAACATTACCCAAAGCTGCCACCGTAGAACAGCAGCTTCCCGGCTGAAAGATGATGTTTCCTACTGGGCTGAAAGCGAATACAGCGTTATTAGGCAAGCCCTGCTTCTGACTTTAATGGTGGCAACTACCACCAGCCGGCCTAATCCAGCGGGAGAACTATAGTACAAATAATTTTAAGCTTGAACATCCTCACATACAGTGAGGACAGCTAGTTGGTTTGTTGAGGATTTTGAACGTTTATATTTATTCCAAATTTGATTTGTTTGTTTACACAAGAATGAGTTATGCTTCAAGAAGTTGGAGAGGGTACCCTGATGGTCTCTGTCCACTGTGCCCCTAGGAATAGAACACTCATACAGCCCTGGGGTATGAGCTGGAGGCTGTGGGGCAAAAACAGGAAAACAGAAGGAGGAGGAGCCCCCTTAGAAATGATGACTCTAATCTCCTCTTGAATACTGATATTAGAAGAAACAAAGACAATCTGAATCCATGCCCTGATTTTGAACAGGGATATCCCATGAGAGCCCAGCTTTCTGTTTGAAAATAACAATAACAAGAAACTCAGAAAACTCTTTATTTGAATAGCACTTTCACTTAACAGTTTTTCAAGCACTCTCTGGGACATTTAATTTGGTCTCTGATAAAACCTCTCCTTCCACCATATTTATAGATATAAAAGCCTAGGTGACCGAACAACTGGTTGACTGGTTGCAATGACCCACACTAACCACCAGGGGGAAGATGCTCAATGCAGGAGCTACACCCTGGTGGTCAGTATGCTCCTACGGTCAACCTCCTGCTGTCCCTCCCCCCAGCCAGCTGGCCAGCCTCCCATAGTTCCTTCCTGCCCTCAGCCAGCCAAACTCCTATGGTTCCTTCCCCCTTCTGGCTCCCCTAATCAGTCCTAATCACCAGCCAGGCTAAGGGACCCACCTTTGTATTTTATAAGAAAGCAGTCAGAGCTATTATTTTTTCTGTTGTATAGATAGGAAACTAAGGCTTAGATAAGTATAATGGTTTGCTCAAGATTACACAGTTATTAATGGCAAAGTTAAGGCTGGAACTCAAATATTTGACTCCTGGCCTAATTCTGATTTTAAATACTACTTTAGCTGCAATATACTTGTTTGTGAATATATTACAACGGCTCACAATTTTGATTGTACATTCTTCCTATTTCCTAACTATAAGTCTTCAATCTTAAAAAGTTAATGACTGCCTTACTGTTAACCCTAGTCTCAATTGGGGGCAGGGGGGAAATGGAATAATAATCATACAGGTTATCTTAGTTTGTTTCTCTTTAGAATAAATAGCTGCATTTAGCTACTGTTTCCTAATAAGGGGTAGGCCAAAATGATAGCAAATACCAGTGTAACATTAATATTGGGGAAACCGAAAGAGCATAAAACACTTGAATCAATACTTTAAGTACAAAAATATGGAGAGATGAGCTTCAGAGAACACCAGATCTGTTTCTGTAAATAAAGGAACAAAAGTTACATGCATCTACTTTGACATAGTGCTTGGAGGTAAAAGGGCCATGAGGGTACAAACTTTTTCCTTGTTAGGCCTGTGCTCCCTTCTCACCAGAGAGCAGTCAGGCCTATTCCCCCTTAATCTTTCTTAAATGTGACCTTGGGGTAGAACAGGGCTGAGATTTGATAGGACACTAATGGAAAGCTGTCGCAAGCAGGAAACATTGATAAAGAAAGTTGGTTCTCCATGTCTACACAAGGTCCACTGGGTACTGGGACTTGGCTTCAGGCATAAAAATGGAAGTGAATGACAAGTGTGTGTGTTGGGGGAGGGTAATAAGGTGAAAATGAAAATGACAGAGGACTGATAGGCCAGCAGATAGATACTGACATCACCAATGATGATGCTAGAGGGCAAAGTGAAGAGAAAAAACAGTGAGTCACTTACTGAAAACCTCAAGGAATAAAACATGACAATACAAAGGAAGTGGGCCAGTGGTGAAGTCTGGTGGCCTGGAATGCAAAGGAAGAAGAAAGAGAGGGTGGAAGGGAAGGAGAGAGAGACTCAGAACTACCCAATGAGAAAGAGCACACTGTTTAGAGTGAGAAGGGAAATAAGTTATTTCACCACTTTAGTGTAAAGAGAAGAATAGCAGATACACTTTTGGAGGTTATCAGTGACATATTTTTATTTTTTTAAACTTAAATTTGAAATAATTATATTTTTAAGAGCTAAGAAAATAGTGCATCAGTAAAATTGCAAGATACAAAATCAACATATAAATCAATTGTATTTATATACAGTAAGGGTAAAACACCTGGAAAATAAGTAAACTATCCTATTTACAATAACATCAAAATAATATAATTCTTAGAAATAACTTTAACCAAAGAAGTGAAAGAGTTGCACATTGAAAACGTTTTGCTGAAAGAAATTGAAGAAGATATCAACAAATGGAAAAACATAGTGTGGTTATGGATCGGAATAATTAACATTGTGAAAATGGCCATATGCCCAAATCAATCTACAGATCCAGCACAATTCTCATCAAAATACCAAAGGAATTCCTCACAGAAATAGGATAATAATCCTAAAATTTTCAAGGGACCAAAAAAGACTCAATGGCCCAAAAGAGTACAGCCTGCCTAAAGGAACTCTCAGTGGCCAAATCTGGGAAAACTTAGCAACAAAATTATAAAATGATGGTAATGGGTTATATCTCAGAATAAGGTGTGAATCTGTAAGTTCACAAAAAAGTAAAACAACAAAACAAAAAACACACACAAACGAGTAAAAGAAGAAAGGAAATAAAGAAGAGAGGGTGGAGGGATTGAGAAAGCAAAAGTCTTCCCCTCAATAAATACTAACTAATAAATATAAGAGGAATAATATAATTTAAAAAATACAATTTGGCAATTGCCATACTAAAAATTGTTTACAGCAAGAATCATCAATAGATGCTCAAATTCAGAGGCAAATGTATGATGCTATAGGACATTTACATGTTTTTAATGTATTTCTCCACGTGATGCTTACTAAGTACAAATGGAAAGCCAGAAAGAATAGAGAAGTCTGGCCATCACCACCTTAATCAAGTGACCAGAGTTAACAATAGCGGCAATCATGCATTTTATTTCAATTGAGATATAATTTACGTATAATAAATTTCACTTCCTTCAGTGAATAATTCTTCATTTTTAGAACATCTAGCATTCTTTATTTCTTCATATAGATTGAAGTTTCTGTCTGATATTACATTCCTTTTGCCTGAAAGAGTTCACTTAACATTTCTTGTAGTACAGGTCAACTGGTAATTTATTTCTCAATTTTTGTTTCCCTAGTAGCTCTTATTTCCCTTTCAGTTTTATACGATATTTTCACTAGCTATAGACTCCAGGGCTGACAGTCCTGCTCCTACACACAGCATTTTACAGATGCCACTTAAATTGTATAATTTCTGATAAGTCTGCTGTAATTCTTGTCTTTGTCCCTCTGTATTGAATACATCATTTCCCCCTCCCTGGCTGTTTTAAAAGATCTTTGGTTTGATATCTGTCATCATTTTTGCAATATTCTGTCATTATCTTTTGAGATATTTCTTCTATCTTCTATTGTTTCTTTATTTTCCTCTGAGAGCCTAATTACATGTGTATCAGACTTTGGATGTTATTTTACAACTAGAAGCCCAGTGCACGAATTCTTGCATGGGTGGGATCTGGGCCTGCTTGCTCCAATAGGGATGGAGTGTCTATTGAGGTGGGGCTGGCCAGGGGCAGGACAGTTGGCCAGCCAGCCCCACCCTCTGTTAGAATTCCTGGTTGAACTTCCAGTCAGGAGACAATTTGCATATTAGCCTTTTATTAAATAGGATCCCTTTGATAGTTTCATCATTTTAGTCATATCTGTAAATGGTTCTATTGATAGCTGTGGTTATTGACAACATTGTGTATTTTCTGAGTGGTCTTTTTTTTAATTAATTTTTATTAATTATGGTATCACATAATTGTCCTTATCCCCCAATTCCCATCCCAAACCCCTCCCTACATATTCCCCCACCCCCCTGTTGTCCATGGCCACTGGCTAGGCCCATGTGCATGCACACAAGTCCTTTGGTTGATCTCTTCCCTTTACCCTCACTCTCCCCTATTTTCCCTCTGAGGTTTGAGTCTGATTGCTGCTTCTCTTTCTCTGGGTCTATTTTTGTTCACCAGTCTATGTTGTTCATTATTTTCTCTAGATGTGTGAGGTCATGTGATCCAAGAAATACCCTTGTAAGAACTAAACTGCGACAAGCCTTAATGATTATGCTGAGAGGCAAATGAATCAGTCTGTAGTGAGTTCCTTTCTGGTCCAACAGTTCTTTTGAGTCCCAATTTCAATGTCAAATAGTTCCATATGTGTACATGTCAGCCATGATATTTCAGATCTGGTTGGTGGACAAATGGTGGTAATGCAGGTCCTGGGCATCCTTCAGCAACACGCAGCTGCTGTCTGCTGGTATGGTGAGGCGTCTTCAGCATCTTCCATCTCTGAGTGGGGGTTTTTGTGTGTGTTTTCAAAATAATTTTGTGCTAAAAGTCAGACATTGATACAAGACTGTCGAGATTCACGTAAATAGTAAATGCTTGGAAATGAGCATACCCCTTGCTAGACTTTGAGTGTGGGGAGTTGAGTCAAGGTTGTCAAGTGTTGAGTTCGTCAAGGCTTGAGTTTTATTGTGAACAAATACTGGCTTCAAACTCATCTAACCTAATGCTTAGATGAGGTCTATACTTAGAAAAGGAATCTTGGTTTCTGGTAGATGTTTCCTGTGTGTGAGTGTAGTTTGTTTTATTTTGTTTTTAATCACTTGTAACTCTAGGTTTTCCTGTGAATCTGTACCTCGGAAAGGTTCTCTCTTCATGATCTTGCCCCTCCAAGCTGTGAATGGCAGTTACTTGTTACTGCTTTCCATCCTGGTCATAGGGGGCCAATAGGACTTTCTCTATGGTTGTAGTTCAGCTTTCATCTGGGGAAAACCCAGAGCTTGGGGCCCCATCCTTGAGTTTCCTAAGTGATCTTTTCCTACTTGGGTGTTATAAGATCTCTAATATTTGAGCCTAGAGTGGTTTCCTGCCATTCCCACAGATGCAAAGGGCTTTATCTAGTTCCTTCCTCTAGACTCAGTTGGTATTTGCTTGTACTCTGGAGATGATAGGGTTTGCCTAGGGCAGGGGTGGGCAAACTTTTTGACTCAAGGGCCACAATGGCTTCTTAAACTGGACTGGAGGGCCAGAACAAAAGCAACCTGACCATGCTGGCACTCTCATCTTGGGCTGCTGGTGAAGGAGGGGAGGGAAGAGCAAGAGAACCCTCCGCTCTTTCGGCTCCGTGGGCCGGATAGAACAGCTGAACAGGCCGGATCCGGCCCTCGTACCGTAGTTTGCCCACGGCTGGCCTAGGGGCTTACGGCTGTGGGGAGCAAGATGTGGACAAAGGCTCCGTGCCTTTTCTGCAGCAATGGCTGCTCTCTTCCCACAGGTCTTTTTGGGTCTGATACCCTGTCCCTAAACTTTCTAATGAATCTCCAGTGAGATCAATGAAGAAGAACTTTCAGATGGTTGTAAATTGCTCTGTGTCTGTGGCTCCATACTATAAACTCTTCTTAGAAAACTGTTAATTTTTTAGCTGAAATTTCTTTGCTTGCATGGTAGCACCAACTCCCTTCTATGCTCAGTTCCAGGTAAGTCAATGTTTGCCTCCTGCATCTGCTAAGAGATATGTGTTTTTCTTCTATATTTCTGATAAGTTGGTTGCATTGCAAATCTCAACTTTCAGATATATTCAAGAAAAGTCGTGATTTTTATAGATTAGTCAACATTTTCTTGCTGTTAAGTTGGGAGCAACATTCTTTCCAGCTTTCTGCCTCCTAAGTGGAAGCTCAGTATGCTAATATATTCTTTTTAATAAAGTTGTGTCCCTACTAAAAAATTCTAAAACTACTGATGTTGGGGACCACAATGAGTATAAAAATGAGGTGACATATGCTCATTGAGTTTTATAATATTACCAATTGTTATGTTATAGGGTCTGGAAAGAGAAAAATAAATGCTAGAAGAACTTTTGATAATAGCGCTTTGGAATTTACTAGCATTCTCTTAAAAGTAGCATATGGTCAACTTTGGCAAATGGTGCATAGACACTTGGAAAGTAGTGTGGTTTGTGGTCATTAAAGTCCCATTTAATTTTTAATTAGTTATATTACTTAAAACCTGTGTCTATTCTCAGATTCATGAATTGCCAAATTTTTTTCACTTTATCCTTTTAATTCTAGTAGTTTGACAAAACTAACTCATCTTCATGTGGAATAAGAAAATCAGTATAAAAAAAAAGAAAATCAGTATAATTTTACTTCCTTCAACTCACCATTATATAAACTAACATAATATAAAGTTATAAAAATAGCTATTGTTTTTGTTATAGATGACCCTTTCCTCGGAGCTTTTACTTCAGCACTTATTTCAGTTACAGTAATTAAATAAATATTTCCACTAACTTCATTGTACTTGAAATCCTTTTATCTTCTGACTTCTTTGTTGGGCGCCTTTGATTCATGTATTTGTCAGCTGGGTTATGCCTTGGAATAACTTTTTTTCAGGAAGGATCCATGAGTGCAATATTTTTTGAGCTCTTACATATATGAGAATATATTTTTGCTGCCACAACTCATAAAATCCCCTTTCATCTCGAGCATTTGGCATTGCTGGAAGTTGGAGACTTCCAAACACTTTCAGAAACAATATAAGTACTGATGAGAGAAGGGACTTTGAGGGAAGCAGTATCTTTATGCATGGCAGAAGTCAGTTCCTTCCAGCAGGAGAGAGAGACTCTCGGGCTATTTGGTTGCAGCTTGGACTCCGTATCTTAAATGTAGAGGTGAACGCATGAGAGGTTAGCAACCTATTCTCATTTCTTTTTGATGGCTGCTTTATTTCATATGTCTGGATAGTTTGTTCTATCTTGCCCAGCACACTAGAATCAGGAATATTTCCTCCCAGAAATTCACATTCGCTTAAATGGTATTACTGAAGCATTTAATTGGTTTCTGGTGGCCTGTTCTCAGCCTTCTCGATGAGATTTCAATAAGAGGATAGCCCTTGCTGGGAGCTCAGTTGGGTAGAGCACTGTCCTGATGTGGCACACCAAGTTTGCCAACCCCTGTCAGAGCACATATAAGAAGCAACCCATGAAGCATAGATAAGTGGAAAAACAAATTGATGTTTCTCTCTTTCCCTCTCTTAAGAAATACATTTTAAAAATAGTATTTCAAAAGGAAATAAATCTGAGACTTCACAATGTTTAATGTTTATTCCTTCATTAAGCAAACATTTATGGAATAACTTATTAAAGTCCACATTACATTTCTAAAAGTTTAGTTAACTATATTTAGATATTTTCAACCATACTTTTTTTTTTTTTACCAGTAAAATAATTACCTATTGAGAAACAATATTTTAGGGTAGATTCTTATCTGTGAAATTTCTAGGCCAAGGGTTTAAGTCATTTTAATGTATCAACATTTAATGCTGAATTACTTTCTCAAAAGAAATTCTCTCCAGCAGATAGTTATGAGTTCAGCTTCCTGCTGTCCAGTCACCGCGGACCTGGCTACCAGGAGGGAACTGGTGTCAAAGAACTAACTGAACATGGAAGGCCCCCATTCCATGGGCAATGTGATAAACTGAGGAGAGGCTGGGGCGTAGCCCCTGGCCAGAGGTGTGAGAAAGAAGTTCACAGATCATCAAACCAGAGATGAAATCGGAATATACTGGAAAAGCAAAGAAGAGAAGGTGAATGATTTAAGCTGCTAGGTCTGAGAGTAAAGTGGGCTAAAGAGGGAAAGGAAAATGGAGAGCTCACTTTTCAAAGGCGATCAAAAACAAGAAACCGACTCAGCCTACCGAAGACACAGGTTCATAACTTCCTGTGGGGGACTGTTGAGCAATTCATCCAAGACCTTCAGCTAATCCTTCCTGCTCTTAAAAAGACCGTATCACTTCCTATAACAGAAGCCACGATGCTCCATGCACACAGTGATGGAATGGCAGCGAGTACTTGGAAGTAGGCCCTTTCTGGATGCTCATTGAGCCAATTCCTGGGTTTGATAGTTGAGCTGTTCCCATGCTCAGTGCAGAGGGGGAGGCTCTTAATTAAATCCAGACCAGCCAAGCCCATCACTTTCACTTGCTAGGTTCTAGGGACCAGACGAAAAGGAGGAATGTCCCGAACCAGCCATAGACAACGGTTAAGTCGCCCCAGCCTGGGTGCCCAAGCCCTTGAAGAAAGAAAGGCTCGGAGTACACCAAACAGCTCTGGAGCTGGGCTAGAGCTCCATTTTTTATTTTAAAATATGATTAGATGCAAAGAAAGCTCATAACGTTTCCAGCATTCTTGACTCCAGCATCTGCAGCGGCTCTGAATGATTTGGTGGCTTGCTTCGCAGCAGGCAAGTTGAGCAGTGAGCGTGTTTTAGTAGCAGTGGCTGAACTAACATTTCCAAAAGGAAAAAATTTTTTTTTAAAGTCCTCAGAATAGTAAGTGAATAGCTCATTATTTCTTTTTTTAAAAGCTCGAACTCCGTAGGCTGTCCCCACCTTTGCCATTCCCTCTGAGGTGCCAGCTTCAGACAGTTTGTCTTAAAGTGCTTGAGTCGCTTTGGAAGTCAGAAATCTCTCCATCTGTCCCCGAGGAACACCCAGAGCTGATCTAAACGTGTCCAGGAGTTTCCAGAGAAGTCAAATCACCAACTAATTACAGTTCCTTAAGAGTGTATTTTACTATTCCATTTTTTTTCAAATAATTTTACATGTAAGATTTCATTGTAAAATGTAAATGACTATTTTTCTGGGTGAGAAAAGGCAGTCCCCTTTTACCTGAGAAGCCACAAGACACAGAGAGGTGGCTGACCCGTCCAAGACCACAGCTGGCTAGGAGCAACTGGGAACGGGAAGCAGAACTGGCCAACTATTTCCTCTGTGACCTCACACGCCTTCTCACAGGGGATGGGAAGGGATTTAAGCAGAGCACTGTACAAGCACTGGAGTGGAAGTGGGATCTCTACTCCTCCCATCAAATGGATGGCTTTTCCAGAATATTCCTGTCTCTTCCAAGGCAGGCATAGTTCTCCTGCTCCCAAACCTTCAGTCAGCAACTTCTTTACCCAGCAGCCCCTGCCTTGGACATTATGCTATGGGAAACCAAGCCTTCTTCTGTCTGTTCAGGGGTGCCTGCGGATTGCCCTCCATTGATCTTGACATTGGCTTGCAATTAGCAGGATTATTTTATAAGAAGTCTATTTCTGGTGGTAAGATCAGGACCCTAGAGATAGGAGCTGCATGTAGCATGCAGTGCAATACCCTGGGCCATCTCGCTTTAGCATGGGATCCTGGATGAAAGCTAGCATGCACTCCCCGTGAGCAAAGTCGGGACCTCGTGGGAGAAACCCATCACGTGGGAGAAGGAAACATCAGGGCTGGGATGAACTCAGAGAGCATGAAAACCAGCCTCCTATGAGGACACATGTACACATGAGGCCTTTGCGTGACTCATGTGAATAGAAATCAAATCTGATTTCATGTTCTCACCTCCCACCCAACATCATTCTGCTCATCCAAGGAGGAAGAGGCACTTATGGAATCTGGGTCCTTGGCCACTGCCTCCGTGCCTGACATGCGGAGGCTTGCTTAGTCTCTCTCTCTCTCTCTCTCTCTCTCTCTCTCTCTCTCTCTCTCTCTCTCTCTCTCTCTTATTCTGTCCACCATCCTGATTTCCAAGTTCGTATTACATATCAAAGCATAGATCCATCCCTTGATCCCTTGACAGCGGCCAGAATAACATTAGCCAGATTGATTTCTATGCTCTCCTCTCTGTGTGGTCGTTAGACATGTGTTCTACTGGAGGCAGCCCAGTGTGGCTGTGATTCATGCTCACCAGTTACTGTGCGCTGCAATCCTGCCCACTGGTACTTCGTTCCTGAAAAGCTGGTCATGGGCACAGAGTGTAAAGGATGCACGTCAATGAATCCTGAAGGTTTGCAGTAAGCCACACCGGAGGCCTGGAGACTTGTCCTTTATTCATATAGTCATGGCTTATTTTTTTGCCTCTTGTGCAAGGGAAGGGATTTGTTCAAAGGCCTATATCTGTGGTAAGAAAGTCCTAATGCACGGAGCAATCTCATTTAACACCCCAAACCTTTACTCCCTCTGACTGTTTCAGCTGATTTGTCTCTGTCCAGTTTCTTGCTTCTGAAAGAGCCATAGAAATGACACAGAGATGGAAATCAGAGGCATGGTATGGATAAGTAAAAAAGGAATTCAAGATAAAGGGGCCCAGCCCAGCCTCTAATATGTAACCTGAGCACTAAAAGGTGGAAATATGTTTTTAAATATATAGGCACATATATGTTACATATATTTGATAACTATACCTTTGATCCTGCTTGTCAATTCATATGCAACTCTACCTTTTGTAAGGATAATCTTAGCATAGCAATTCCATAAGGAAGACCAATTGATTCCTGTGGCATTATGTAATTATAACAAATGGCCACAATAGTATTTTTATGCAGGACTTTGCTCTTCCAGAACTTTGCCATTGCCATTCTCCATTAAGAGGTAAAGGTTATGTCCCTTCCCTTTGCCCTGGGGAGGTTTGTGACGTGTCAACCTAAGGAGGTTTGTGAGGTGTCAACATAAGGAATATTGTGGAAATCTTATAGCATGACTTCTAAAGTTAAAGTTACCTTAGATCAGGCAACAGAGCTCCTGCCTGGTGTGAGTCAGTCTCTCTCTCTCTCTCTCTCTCTCTCTCTCTCTCTCTCTCTCTCTCTCTCTTTCTCAACCCACAAAAATATCCTTAGGTTAGGATTAGGAAAATGGTTTCCAGGCAATGATCAAATCTAGTGCTGCATCTATAGAGAAAACCAGTGTTGTAGCTGAAAAACTCTATGTTAAGACCTCAAAAATATTTAAAGTGGCATCTCAAACTCCCCAAAATATGTTGCCCCATGATCTTAAAGTCATGCCCCACAGAGTGTGTCAGTTAAAAATTAAAGCTTCTAAGAACCTTAAAGGTGTTATCTCACAGCAGCCTTATAGGAAGCCCAAAACAGAATTTCTAAAAAGAAAAAAAGAGTGGCTATGACTTTTGTCTGATGAAATAAGCCTTGATAAAATGTTTAAAATAAACCATAAAAGAGCTCAATAATCTAGGAATAGAATGGAAGTTCTTCAGTCTGATAAGGACATCTCAAAAAGTCACAACCAAAAAGTCATACTTAAAGGTAAAAGATTGAACACTTTCCATCCTAAAATCAGGAACAAGTCAAAGATGACCACTCTCACCACTTCTATTTAATATTGAACTGGCATTTAGCCAAGACAATTATATATATATATATATATATATATATATATATATATATATATATATATATTTGATGAAAAGGGATAAAATAGATCTACCTCTATTTGCAGGTGGCATTATACTGAATGTAGAAATCTGAAGGAATTCACAGTTTTTAGAACTAATGAACGAGTGCATGATACAACATCAATCTACAAAAATCAATTGTATTTCTATACACTAGCAATGAATAATCTGACAATGAAATCAGAATAAAATTCTACTATAATAGCATCAAGAAGAATAAGGTACCTAGTAGTAAATTTTTTAAAAAGTTTAAACTTTACACTTGGAAAACTATAAAACATCATCTAAATAAATAAATAAAATTATATACATGTTCATGGATCAGAAGTCTTACTATTGTCAAAATGGTGATTGGTGCACTAATTAATACACAGATTCACTGCAATCTCTATAAAAATTCCAGTTGTTTTATTCTGCAAAAAATTGACACTCTTATCTTAAAATTCATAAGGAAATCCATGGGGCCAAGAATAATCTTGAAAACCAAGAACAAAGCTGTCAATATTCTTTCTAGTCTATGTCTTGCCTATTCTTTTCTGGTTATTTTTTTTCATGCCCTATTAAAAGAAAACAACCCCACAAAGTTCTTAAGTTGCAAAGATATTCTCTTATGTTTATTCCAGCATTTTAGGATTCTAGCTAATGTTAGGATCCATCTTAAAATGAATGTGTGTGGTAAGATAGGAGTTGAGGGTTATGTTTAATTTGTACTTTTATCGAGGTGTTCCAACATCATTTAAAATTAAATTAGCCTTTCTAGTATAAACCCACCCTCTTCCCTTGCTGAATTGGCATGGTGATTGGTTTGAAAACAAATTGACCATCCATATGTGGATATATTTTGGACAATCTCACCTGTTCTATTGATCTATTTATCCATTCTGTGGTACTACCACTATGTCTTGCTTACTGGAACTTTATAGAAAGTATTGTAATCAAGTGGTGTAAACCCTACAGTTCTAATTGTTCATGATTGTTTTAGGTTCTTCTAGTAATAAATTGTAGAACTAGTTTGTCAGTTTCTTCACAAAAGTCTGCTTTTTTCTTTATAACATGCTGAATCTGCAGATAAGCATGGGGATAAAGGACAATAGTTCAGACTCTCTCAATTGTGATCCATCTTTCAATTTATTTATGGCTTTAATTTTTTCAACAATTTTTTAGTTTTCAGTATAGAGGTCATGAACACCTTTTGTTAGATTCCATCCTAAGGTATGATGTTTTTTGAAGCTAATGTAAATGGTATGTTCTTGTGTTCTTTCTGATTACAGGCAAAATAGCTTAATATTTTGCCATGAAGAATGATATTAGATATAGATATTTCACAGTTGTGCTTTAACTGATTGAGATAGTTCCTTCTCATTCCTAGTTTGCTTTGAGTTATCATTATAAATGGATATTGAATTTTGTCTATTTTTTTATCCGTCTACTGAAAAATTGTATATTTATGGTCTTCCTTCTCTATTCCATTAACATTGTGAATTACATTGATTGATTGATTTTTTATGCCTTCTTGGTATAAACTCACCTGGTTAAGATTTATTCTCTTTTATATTTACTTTTGAATTTTGTTTGCTAATGTTTCATAATAATTTATATATCTGTGTGCATGAGAAATTTCGATCTGTACATTTCTTTCCTTGTAATATGTTTGTCAGGTTTTGATATCAGGTTTATGCTGGTCTCATCAAAGGAGTTAGGACGCATTCATTTCTTTTCTGTGTTCAGAAAGAGTTTGTGTAAGATTGGTATTATTTCTTCTTACATGTTTAATAGAATTTACCAGTAGAGACAACTGGAAATTTTCTTTGTGGGAATATTTTTGTTACTGGGCTATTTTGGTTTATATTGGGCTGTTTAAATTCTCTATCCCTTTTATGTTTTTCAAGGAATTTATACATTTTATCTAAGTTTTCAGGTTTATTGGCATAAAATTGCACCTAATATCTCATTACTCTATTAATTTTTTAGGCTTTGTAGTGATGTTCTCTTGATATTGATAATTTATGTTTTGTTTTCTTGATAAGCTTTGAAAGGCATTTTATCAATTTATTAAGATTTCAAAGGAACAAACTTGAGTTTCTTTATTTTTCTCCACTCCTTTTATCATTTCATATAAAGGAAATCATATGATATGTGCCTTTTGTCTATTCTTTACAAGAGCATCCTGATTTATACATCTATTCATATTGTTGTAAGTATTTATAGTTGGTTTCCTCTTTTAAATTTTCACCTGGGGTATACAACAGACAACGTAGGTATGTGCCCTGATCTGGAATCCAACCTTTAACCTTTTTGGTGCATGGGATGACACTCAGCCAACCTAGCTACCCAGCAGGTGCTGGTTTGTTCCTTTTTATTGCTGAGTAGTAGTCCATTGTATGTGTATGCCATAGTTGGAGGACATTTGCTTTTTTTTTCTTCTTGAGGGCTATTATGAATATAGCCACTATGATAATTTGAGTTCAAGCTTTTGTGTAGTCACATGTATTTAGTTCTCCTGGGTAAATATCTAAAAATTGAATTGCTAAATTTTGTGGTATGTGTGTATGTAACTTTAAAAAAAAACTGATTTAAAAAAAACATTTTTTTAAATTGATTTCAGAGATGAAGGGAGAGGGAGAGAGATATAGAAACATTAATGATGAGAGAGAATTATTGATTGGCTGCCTCCTGCATGTCCCCTACTGGCCCTTGCCTAGAATTGAACCCAGGAACTTTCAGTCTGCAGGCTGATGCTATATCCACTGAGCCAAACCTGCTAGGGCAAGAAACTACCCAATTTTTAATTGGTAATACCATTTTGATTTTTTTACTACTTAATATATAAGAGATTCAGTTGTTCTAAAATCTTATCAACCCTTACATTTGTATGTTTGTTTGTTTTTTTAAATTTCAGCTATTCTGATATGCAAGTAGTATGCCATTGTGGTTTTAGCTTGCATTTTTAGGTGACAAATAATTTTGAGCATGTTTTTATGGGCTTTTTGACCATTCATACATCTTTTTTTCTGAAACATCCCCCCCCCCAAATTTTTGGCTATTGTCTTAATCGCTTATTTTCTTATAATTAAGTTATAAGAGTTCTCTATATTTTCTGAATAGAAGTCCATTGACAGACATGTGTATTTTCCTCAGCTGAGCTTTCTTTTTCATTCCTCAATGGTGTTTTCAAAAAAGCAGAGTTACTGATTTTTAGGCAGTACAATTTATCCAACTTTTATGTTTCATACTTTTTGTGCCTAGAAAGTCTGTGTTAAGGCCTTTGTTGCAGTGTAGATTCAGCTTCCCACTGAGTCAGATGTTTTCAGGCCTGGATCAGAACTTTCAGCCAGGCTCAGGATCTAAGCCCTCAAGAAACTGTCTATGTCATTTTATGCTGAGCTTTTCTGCGGCTAGTTTTCTGAACCATGAGAAATCTGTCTCTGTTTTCAGGAAAGATGCCAGCATTTGGGGTCACTATTTGTTCACCAGTTTTACCCTAATATCTCTGAACTTTGGAAACTATTCCCACTGGTTGCCTGGCCACTTGCCTTTGGAGGTCAGCTGTCTTCTATACCGTATATGTCAGAATACTTGGATGGATTTTAAAAAATATATATTTTATTGATATTTTACAGAGAGGAAGGGAGAGAGATAGAGAGCTAGAAACATCGATGAGAGAGAAACATCAACCAGCTGCCTCTTGTACACCCCCTTCTGGGGATGTGCCCACAACCAATGTACATGCCCTTGGCCGGAATTGAACCCAGGACCCTTCAGCCTGCAGACCGACGCTCTACCACTGAGCCAAACCGGTTTCGGCCTACTTGGATGGATTTTTATCAGGTCTCTTTTTCCATCCACAACCTTCTGAAAGTTGCTGCAGTATTCCCAACGATGACCTTACATGCCCAAATAGAGAATCGCTCTCAGTTTTCCTGCACTGCCATAATACTTAGGCATACTTCCCTTTACACTCAATAAAGACTTAAGAGAAAAAATATAAGTCTATTTGGTTCCTCCTTTACCCCAATTTCCTATGGATTCTTCCTCATCCCTCTGTACTGCCAATATAAAAGCAGTCATGTTTCTTCTCTTTTAGGAAGAGATTGCTACTTAGTGAAATTTAGATTTCTTTGTATTTTCATCTCTCAAATGGGCTTGACCCGCCCCCCACACACATATTTTGTGTGTTTTTTCTGACTGTTTCATTATTTAAGATGAGAGTAACAGTCCCTTGACCATAATTCACAAGGAAGTAGAAATATGGCACAAAAAATTATTGGGAGGACAAAAATATGTAAATATAGACTTACATATACGCTTAGCTGTAGACTCAATATAGACAGTATACAGGTGTGAGCCAAAATAGGTTTACAGTTGTGAATATACAAAACACAAACTTATAATAATCATAACCTGAATTTTTTTCCATAAGAACAACTTTTGCCACCCCTGTATATGTTATATACATAGGCTTGCATCCAACAAAGAGTTAAACATTTTAGATTATTTTAATATGCAAGACTTATTCACGGCTTTTCTTTTTTATAGCAGTTTCATTTTTAATATTTTATATTCCAATTTTCTTTATTTTAATATTGCTTTTCTTGCCTGATACTTTTATCCTATCTTAAACAGGAGGGTTATTACTGAGCAGGCAGGTAGTCCTTTAATTGAAACATTTATGGGGTATTCTAGAAAACTATAAAGACTTTTAAGAAATAGCAAAGCTTTAATAGATTCTTGTGTACTCACGTTATAACCTAATTCAGTGCTCTTTCAGCAATGCCTGAGGATGTTGCTAATTTATGGCTGTGATGAGCAATAAAGCAATAATAGTAATCGAAAGGTGCAATATTCCTTGTTTAAGGGGCATTTATGGTTATGTATTAAAACTATAAATACTTCAAGAGGCTACAGAGCTGATCTATAGAAAATGAAAGATAAGATTTCACTACCTTCTGAAAGTGCTTTTCTAGCAGAAATCTGAGCTCGACTTTATGGTTTATAAATACAAACAAACCAAAAGTGAAATGCTCGATATGTCTACCCATCCAAAGGGACCACTTAAATAACCACTAGTCCTCAACTCTAATAAGGCCTGGAAAGCTTATTTTCTTCCTTATTTCTCAACTTTCTATTTTCTTTCCTTTGTTCCTTTATAAAAATTGCTCTTCCCTCTACTTCACATTCTTTGCACTCTTTTACCTTTTACTCTGTTTCTTCTCTTCTTTCCCATTTCCCCTCACTTCACCTCCTATACCCATAGTGGATGAAAGAAGCAAGTTGTTTTGGGGCAAACATGGGGGACAGAGTTCAGCCTTTGTGGGAGAGGGCCCCAGGACTCTGGGTAAGTCTTCTCTGATCCTGATCCTTGTGGCTGGACCAGCTCTGACTTCCAGACTACCTATGTAAGCAAATTCTGAAATGAATGCCTGTTCTTTACAGCTATCCAATATCCTTGCCACTTTTTCCACCCCCATCTGGATCTTGGTTTTGTACTCATTAGTCTTGATTATTTTGTTCCCATCTTGTTTTTAATATCTGCTTCTGGCACATTTGTTTGGTAGCCCATTAAATGCCTTTTTTAAAAAAAAATCTTCTTAGATTTCTGTTTTCTAAGATATATGTGTTTGATTTCCTCAAGTTCCTGGGGTCCTCAGATCTCTTCAAGGAAGGAGGGACAATGAAGATCAGTCAACTGATTTCCAAGTTAATCAAAATCTTACTCATTCTCTAAAGTTGGGGTCAAGTATTTCCTCTGGTAGGTACCCCATTCTCAGCACCCCACTGTGCTCCTGTGACTGTATCTCACACAGGGGTGTGAGCTGGGTTTCATTTCTAACACATGTCTTACCACAGTGGTCAGTCCATGAGTAGAAATTAAATGATAAATAGAATGAACAATTTTATCCACACAACAAATATTAATTGAGCACCTACGTGGCACCAGACACTGTGAATTTAATAGCAAACAAAACAGGTAAAGTCCCTGCCATCATTAGATCTATATTTCCTGAGCCATCCATACAATAGATACACAAATAAATATAAAATGAAATGTCATGTAATAATAAGTGCTATAAAGAATAAGGATAATGGATTGAGACAGGATGCCAGATAATCAAATTCTAAGCACGAAGAAACATAAAAGCACTATACCAGTCTGACTCACAGAAAATAAAGGAGCCATAGCTCCATAACTTAGGGTCTTTAATCTCATTTTCTATACTCCTGGCTCTTCCACTGACAAAGTATTAGGAATCCTGAAATAGATATATTTCCCACCCAATCTCCTTTGTTCATATTTTTTTCTTCCATAGATACTCCTTCTGGAATCCAATCGAATGGGCTATTCAGGGCTGAAAATAAAGGACCACGAGTCCCCGAGCTGATCACGATTTCTCAGGCTCTCAGCCCCACAAACATATTAGAACAGTGGCTCCCAGGAGTATCTTCCTGGGCAGGTCACATTCTGCTCCCCATTACAATGGGGAGACTCAAAAATGACAAAAAAAAGATTATGCAAATATTCATGAGAAGAAATGTTATGCACATACTCCATAAGAATAAAGCAAAAAGAGCTTTTAACACTGAGTCTGACAGACAATGAAAATATCTCCTTCTTTTTATAGCAGTCCAGGTAAAGAAATCTGATAGAAAAGAAGTGCATTGTGATCAGGTCAGCTGATGGGCCCAGGGATGTTTCAGAACCCACATGTTGGCCATGTGGCATCAAGAAAAGCTATGGGGGCTGAAACCAGTTTGGCTCAGCGGATAGTGTCAGCCTGCAGACTCAAGGGTGCCAGGTTAGATTTCAGTCAAGGGCATGTACCTTGGTTGTGGGCACATCCCCGGTGGGGGATGTGCAGGAGGCAGCTGATCAATGTTTCTCTCTCATCAATGTTTCTAACTCTCCATCCCTCTCTCTTCCTCTCTCTAAAAAAACCAAGAAAATATATATTTTTTTTAAAAGAAAGAAAAGCTATGGGGATAAACTTCCTGAAATAAAAGACATTTTATCAATTTTCCTCCTCCCACAGTAGCAAAATGAGGGCCTTTCCTAGGAAAATGAAGGCTTGTCTATCTCTGTTTCTAGTGTCATGTGGAGATAAGTCACTAGCCCTTTATTTCCAAGGAATTATTCTTAGGTGTTCCAGCTTCTTCCAGACCACTCAGACTCTAAAGGATTCCCCTTCCCTGTCGAGCATTATCTCCTTGGCTCCTTCACACATGTTCTCTATGCTTCTGCATGGGTTACCTCCCTGTCCAGCAACATCAAACGTTCATTCTTGCCCATGGGAAGGGGTCAGTGGGAAGAGCATGATCTCTGGAGCCAAAGAGATTTGGATTCTTAATGTAGGATGATCCTTGACTGTGTGACTTCAGGTAAATAACTCATTTTCTCTAAACCCATGTGTTTAAGTCTTCAAATCAAGGAAATAATACATCTTCTTATGTTGCTGTGAGGACTAAATGAGGCATCGTATACATGTAAATCATCCACTGCCATGTCTAGCACATGGTCACATCCTTGTCTTACTTGTACCCAGTGTGCCCTGCCCATTCCTCCTTTCCCCCTTCAAGATCAAGGTCTACACCCAATTCCCATAATTTCCTCATTGACCTGCCATACTCTTGTTTCTTCCTCCTTTGAATACATGCAGTGAGTGTAGTTTGTGCCAACAAAATGACCAGGTGAGGACCTCCTGTCTTGGTTCTTTATGAGTTGTTTCTCCCCACCCACCACACCCTATCCCCAGTGAATAGGAGCATCTTATTCTTCTGCTTTAGTGTTGTGTCTAGCGCAGATCTTGAGCACAAGGTTATTGATGAAAATGGAAAACAAGCGATGTCAGCTTTCTCTAGTGATGTCTGGGTTAATTTTGATTCAAATGAAATGAGCATCATTTTTTAAAATTATACAAATAATATGACTCTCTAAATCCCAGAGACTGGCTGGCACGGGTAGTTATGGCCAAAAGGAAGCCCTGGTGTGTCATGACATTTCACACACACTGTTTAATTTAATCAACACAATATTCCTGTGTCTGAACTCTATTAAGTATACCTGTTTTATGAGAGGGACACTGAGGTGGCGTCATCAGGCCACAGTGAAACAACCAATGGAGGTACAGAGAGGGCATGTTGTGAGAGGCGAGTCAACACTAGCAAATCTGACGCCAGACCACAAATCCACAGCTCTTCTTTTAGGCAACCTTGCCCTCTCCCTCAACTTCTTAACTCTGTTTTGGTAGACATTGGCCATTTTTTTCTTCCTATGTCCAAATTTTCAAACATCCAACTTCTCAGCACTGAGGATAAGGAACATTTGGTTCTTCCTATTGCTTCAGAGTCTTTAAAAGTTCCTTCTTGGTTTTCCCATTAAAAACAAGCATTCCAAACAGCAAAATCACCCTTGTTTTGATATACTAGAGTCCATTTTTACGGTGTGGGGGGTGCTTTCAGTTCCTGAGAACTCTCCAGATAGTCATTTCTCACTCTCTTCTCCTCTCTCTAACAAAAGAAAGGAAACTGGCAGCATAATATTTTGCTATTTCAAAAGCTAAGAGTAACTGGTGTTTTATTTGCCTTCTCACTCTGTTAGACATATCTCTAGACACTGATGGGAAAAGGATGGTCAGTGATTGGAAGAGACAGAGACAAATAGAAGATGGGGGAGGGAGGAGGCAAATAGTGGCTTGAAGGAATGATGCAAACCCAGGCTTATTTCAAAAGAGACAGCCATAAATAGTGTGCTCACATGGAGACAACAGATATGATGGCCAGATTTTTGTTCTTTCCTGTGTCTTCTTACTCTGCAGGTGTGATGGTCTGCTACTGAGAACAAAACCTTTTCCAAATTATAAGGGATAAAATAAAGGTGTAACAATTAGATATTGCTCACACACACACACACACACACACACACACACACACACACCCCTCTCAATAGCTTAAAAAATTAAGCATCTATTATTTCCAATGGGTAGTCTTGTTGATCATCTCAAGCTTTCCTCATCTCAGAAAGGCTTGCTCATGCATCTGGTGGGTAAGCTGTGAACTGGCTAGACTAGGAGGGCCGCTCAGATGCCTGGTTGTCAGATGGGGTGATAGGGTTGCCCATTTCTCATTACCCAGTATTCCAGTGAAGCTTTTGCTCATGGTGTAGGCAGAAATTCCAGTTAAGAGTGGAAGTAGGCAATGCCTCTTAAAGTCTAGGCTTGGAAATGGCCAAATGTCATCTTTATGTATTCTATTGGCTAGAGTAATTTAAAAACAACAACAACACTCACACCACCCAGATTTAAAGTATGGGGAAATAGCTCTAACTGGTTTGGCTCAGTGGATAAAGCATCAGCCTGTGGATTGAAAGGTAGCAGATTCGATTCCAGTCAGGGACATGTACCTTGGTTGGGGGCACATCCCCAGAAGGGGGTGCGGAGGAGGCAGCTGATAGATGTTTCTCCCTTATCGATGTTTCTAACTCTCTATCCCTCTCTCTTCATCTCTGTAAAAAATCAATAAAAATATATTTTTTAAAAAGTATGGGGAATTAGTTTCCACCGACTAATTGAAAGAGTCGCAGTGCAGAGGACAAAGAATTTATAGAGGGATGAAGAATTTTAGGCAGTTTTGCAGTCTGCCACATTATGTATATCCTCCCCATAGTCTCTCTCAGGTTTTAGACTTTCTCAAGACCTCCACTAGTCTCATATAATCATGGAAGTCCAGGACCTGGTGATGGTCATCAAGTCTGAATTAAGCTTCTATAGTCCAGACCCTTATAATATAAGAAAGAAAATTCATCTGTTCCCTGAACACCAAAGATAGGTGGCGAATAGGAATAGGATAATTATTTAAAACACTTCCATTCCAAAAGGGAAATGAAAGGAGGCAAACAGCCCGGAACTGGTCATTGCAGTTCTGAAATACTGCAGAGCAAATGTTTCTGGTTTCTCTCATTCTTAAAGTGGAAGGTTCCTTGATCAGGCCCAGTTCTGCTCCATGGGGGTGCCTCCCACTCCACTGCTCTCGTGACTCTTGGCTTTGCCCTTAGGGGGCCCTTTTTATGGCTTTTCTCCTCAACTTAACAGCTTTCTTATTTTATTTACAGGCTATCTAAGAAAGACTGTGGGATACAGGCCCTCAAATAACGTTTTGTTTAATGCCATTTTCTTATAATGTTGACAAAATGCCATAGAAACATAACTCTTATTTATATCAATTAGCCTATGGTAAAATGGTTTCATTACATGTTGTTTTACTGAAAGTCGCAGAACTTATCAACAACATTAATTGCAGACTTACTGTACTAAGTGAAAAATATGAAGCAAATTTACCATTGACGAATTAAATTCACTTTTCCTATTTCTTGGGTTTGGGTTTGGTCTTATGATTTGCCCTCATTCAATGCAACAAATGTGATGGGTATGCCAATATGTGGCCACATTTTAGAAGACCTTCTCCTAGACTCCAGTGAACACCTGTGAATAAGCCCAAGTTAGCCTGAGACAGATGAGAGATTGTTTAGAGGAGAGTTGTCTCACAGGGGGCCATGCTAGACCAGCCAGCTCCCAGCTGACCTGCCAGCTATAGACACATGTCTAAGTCAAAATTAGCTTAACCTCAGTGAGAATAGAGGGACTTCTATCAGATCATAGGTTTCACGGACTAAAATAAATGTCAGTATGCACCTGAGAGTTTTGCAGTTCTTATTGTGTAATATTAACACGGCAAAGTAGATGTTGCCTAGAATCACAACTATTGGCGTTCAGACTCCACTTGTTTCTGGGGCTGGGCAGCCAATACCTGCCAGTGACTGATACATGCTAAACCTTATGTTGTCATCTTCTCTATTCCATCTTTTTAAAACATTTCTTATAGTTAATATGTGCATTATACTTACAGATATTAATTCAGTCTTTTCTCATCATAACCCCATGAGGTATACTGAGCAGGCAGCCTTATTGTCAACACATGCTGATCATACCCAGATCTTCATGGCATGGCCCTCCGATAGTCATTATTGTGAGTGCCAACTTTTTCCAGCTCTTCCTCACTCAAGGAGGAATGCACTCCTGGCTCTCTCTGGTTGGGTGTAGCCATTGAATAGTTATTTGCAGAAGTGGCATGTGTCACTCCCTGCTCAAACATCTAATTGCCAGGGCAAGACCCTCAGAACCCTCTTTTCCCTCTGGTTCAATAGCTGACAACAGCCAAAACCGGTTTGGCTCAGTGGTAGAGTGTCGGTCTGCGGATTGAAAGGTCCCAGGTTCGATTCCGGTCAAGGGCATGTACATTGGTTGCGGGCACATCCCCAGTAGGGGGTGTGCAGGAGGCAGCTGGTCGATGTTTCTCTCTCATCGGCGTTTCTAGCTCTCTATCCCTCTCTCTTCCTCTCTGTGGAAAATTAATTAAAAATATATATATTTTAAAAAATAGCTGACAACATTTGAAAAGGTGGCTACTCTCTCAGCTTGGACCTTTGAGAGACTACAATGAACAAAGGACCCCTGCTGACCTACAATAGATGGTGAAGTAAGAAATTAACCTTCACTTTTTTAAGTGACTGGGATTTTCTATTATTACCACATCAGTTTGATGGACAAATCCCTGACCTCTGGCTCTTGACCTCTAACTCTCTTTTATAGGACTCCCTAATATTTTCATTTGGATGCCAAAGGTGCACCTCTAACACCGAATTTCAAACCAACATCACCAGTTCAAAGTGAATCAATAATCTTTTTCCAAGTTCTGCTTCTTACCTTTCTCTCAATGATACTATGATATTTTGCACATTTACCTGGTCAACAAAAAGACAGAACAAACCTTCTCATGGCCAATCAGGTAATGTATTTTTCTTTATCTCCTTAACATCTTTCATATCAAGGCTCCTCTCTCTGACTATTGTTGCTGCTCTTGTCTAGGCCCTCAAACCCTCTAGCTGGACAATTGCATCTGTCTCCTAATAGCTCATTTTCTAAAAAAAACAAAACACATATGATCATGTACCAGTAATTGTTCTGCTTTAAAATTTCTTAGTGGTTCAAGGTCTTCATGATGAGATTCTCATACTCTGTGTCCTCTACAGTTTCAGGAGAATTCATGGGAGAAGGAAGGGAAATCCAGGTAGAAAGGTCACCATGAGCAAAGACCAGAGGCAGGAAGCAGTGAGGCTTTATAAGGGAGCTGCATGCAAATAGTATGACTTCAGCAGGGGTCCAATGGAGGGCAAAGAGAGAGAGAGGACTCTTAGGACTAGAGTTTCTCTTTGTTCCCACTGAATTCTATGCCTAAATCATACTTTCTTTATTCTCCCAGCTTTTACATCCTGATGGTAAACACCCACTGGTTTTTAAAATATTTGTCTTGTCACCGCCGCTATGAAGCCTTCCTGCTTACAATAATACTTTATCAAGCTTATTTTTCAGTGTTCTTCTCCCTCAGTAAGCTGGGAGCCTCCTGAGAGTAGAAACAATCCATTTCTCCATTGATTTCATATCTTGGCAGTCAGCACAATAACTACCATACATCAGGGACTTAATAACTGATTGTTGAATGAATATATGACTGGAAGGATTCTTCTCTTTAGCATCTCTTAGATACTGCATTCACTATTCAGAATGAATTGCTTCAAATCCCAGATTTATGGATGGCTAAGAAAATGGGCAACGTTTTATTTTCCATACTTCTACCTCCATGTTATCAACCCCTCTTCCCCCAGTGCCAGTCTCTGCCTATCATCCTGTCAGCAGCCCACCTGCTGGGTGCCAATACTGCCAACTCAGCAGCTCTGCCCACATATCCCCGGGGACACCATTCACCTTATCACCAAAGAGAGAAAAAAAACTCCCATCTGTTACAGCTCAGAGCTGGGAGGCGCATAATTATATCAGCGCACAGACTGCATATCAAACTTTCTTGTTTTTAGGGAGCACTTAGGGAGATTTCACTCCCCCTTTATTGTTGTTTTCTGCCCAGCAAGTGACTGTATTTCATCTCCACGGAGACACAATGAAAGACATTGCCAAGCCAATTTGTTGCCTGATGATTCCAGGGTAGGTGCTTAAAACCATAAATGTCTTCCTGAAAAGCTGTAGAGGAGCCCAGCTCTGTAAACTTTTAAAAACTAGCACATAGTAAATGCACAACTCTTGTGCCACCATCAGATATGCCAAATGAAGGTGGTAATGGCATCAGAGGGGCTCCCGTAATAAGCATCGCTCCGGCACGAAGGGTAGTGGCCTTGAAAATGGGCTGGAGGCTTTCCAAAGTCATCAGCAAGGGCAAGGCTGCAATGTTATGTTATGGCAATCCCTCACACGCGAACCTGTGGGACTGCGAAATGTCTTAGGAAATTACTAAGCTGGGAAAGCACACTTGGAATTATAGTCAAACTCCTCTTGATGACATGTATGATCATTGCTAAGCTTGTTTCTCCATTTGTAATGCAGAAAAAAATATACTTCATGCCCCAAGCTATTGTTTGCTCTTCCCAAGGAAGGAGAGGATTGAATTTCATAAAGTGATTTGAACAGGAAGAAATAAGCAATGAGTTCATTTAATTCTTTTTTAAAAATATTTTTTATTAATTTTTATAGAGAGGAAGAGAGAGGGATAGAGAGTTAGAAACATCGATGGGAGAGGATCATCAATCAGCTGCCTCCTGCACCACCCCCACTGGGGATGTGCCCGCAACCAAGGTACATGCCCTTGACAGGAATCGAACCCGGGACCTTTCAGTCCTCAGGCCGATGCTCTATCCATTGAGCCAAACCGGTTTCGGCAGCAATGGGTTCATTTAGCATGCAACTGTTGAGTACCCACTGTTTGTCAGGAACAAGTACTAAACAGAGCAAGACTGGCCCCTGCCCTCATGTCACTAAGTCTGGAAAGGGAGAGAGCTATTAAACAAATCCCACAAATACATATTCAATTATTAATGAAGTGAGTGCTCTGAAGAAAGGGAATAGATTAGTTAAAAGAATCTTAATTACATTAAAGTTTTAAATTTACATAGAGATGACTTCAGCACATTTAGACCCCATGCAAGGGGGCTTAATAAGCCTGTTATTTGTTCAGAAGTTTCTAGTCATACTCCATTAAGACAGGACCACAATGTTAACCTAAAATTCTCTCAAGCTTCCTAATTTCCTGTCTTTGAAAAATATAATCTCCCTCATGTCAATTTATGTCCCAGAAGCCCCCACTATTTTACATTTCCTGGAATGGAAAGGCTATAATTGCACAAACACTCCAGAAATTACTATAATATATATATTTTCTGCTAATACTAGCCAAGAACATTCTTCTCCCTGTAGACACCACCCCTCCTCCAAAAGTAAGCACTGAAAGGGCAAATGGCTAATATCCATACATTGTGTGACTAATCTAATTCTAGTTTCTTGGTGTAGCCACCTTCATTTGATATTCCGTCCATAAATAATGCACAATACACCACTCTGACAATGATATGAAATTAGGGGTGAAAAACATGTGACTCCTAAGGGAAAGAACAAAGGGGGTTGCAACTCAATTTCTTCTTTTTTTTCTTCAAAATAGTTGTTATTTGGGTAAATTTGCTGCAGTCAATAAAGCATTCCTGTAGGGCTCCTTCATCCCTGGGTGGCCTTTAATTTCATTTGCATATTGGAAATTCAGCACTTTCTCTTGCTCTAATCAAACTTGAAAAAAATAAAAAGAACAAACAAGCTGCCTTTCTTCAACAAGGGTGTTTTAGATGCTAGTAGTAGACTAAAGTATTTTATAAAATAAAAGAACATTGTAGATACCTTCTTCTGAGTGTCCATCTTCCCAAGGCCCAGCACCCCTACTTTGTAGAGCTTAGAAATCGGAGTTGGGGTGCTAAGAAAAAGCACAACAGGCCTGGAGCTCAGAGGATCTGGGCTCTCCATTTACCTTGATACTCACTAGCCACTGACCTTGGACGTGTCTAAATATATATTTTACTAGAGGCCCAGTGCACGAAATTCATGCATGGGGGTGGGGATGTCCCTCAGCCCAGCCTGAATCCTCTCCAATCTGGGACCCCACAAGGGATCTCCAACTGCCCTTTTAGACTGGGGTCAGGCCTAAACTGGCAGTCGGACATCCCTATCACAGGACTGCTGGCTCCCAACTGCTCTCCTGCCTGCCTTCCTGATTGCCCCTAACCACTTCTGCCTGCCAGCCCTATCACCCCTAACCACTCCCTTGCCAGCCTGATTGATGCCTAACTGTTCCCCTGTCAGCTTGTTTGCCCCTAACTTCCCTCTCCTGCAGGCCTGGTCACCCCTAAGTGCCCTCCCCTTCAGGCCTTGTCCTCCCCAATTGTTCTCCCCTACAGGCCTGGGTCCCCCACAACTGCCCTTTCTTACAGGCCTAGTCGTCCCAACGTTTCTCCTCTGCCATCCTGGTCACCCCTAACTGCCCTCCTCTGCAGGCCTGGTCACCCCTAACCACCCTCCCCTGCAGGCTTGATTGCCCCCAACTTCCCTCCCTTGCAGACCTGGTCCCTCCCAACTTCCTTCCCTTACTGGCCTGATTGCCTACAACTGCAGTCCCATATAGGACTGGTTCCTCCCAACTGCCCTCCCCTACTGGCCATCTAGTGGCAGCCATCTTGTGTGTTGGAGTGATGGTCGATTTGCATATTACTCTTTTATTAGATAGCATGTCTCACTTTTCAGATCTTTAAGATGAGAATGTTGACTGAGAGCCCCTCCCATACCATTCTCTTTATGCCTTTGTCTCTTTCCTCATACTCCTTTCTCTGGTAAATATGTCTTTCTCCTATTCTTCCTGGCACAGAGTCTTTATATTGTTAGAACCCAGATAAAAAATTACCTGGATGGCTGTTGCTAAAGTCAATGTCCTAGGTATTATGATAGTTCCTTATGTGCATGGCAATCATGTTTTAGGTAACTTGTGACAATCTCTGGGCCTCGGGGCTCAGAAGGGTTCCAAGATGAATAACCCAAAAGGAAACACTGGGGAATCCGGAAATCATAGTCAAATATTTTGCCCAAATTTAAAAAAAGGCACAAATAAACTTAAAGCAACCGTCTCAGTAAAATAAGACACCCCCTCCCCCCCCCACACACACACAAGACAACAACAGGTGGACTTGAAACACTATCCAACAGAACACACTAAATAAAAAAAGAGTGGGGGGAAATGATCACAAAAAGGAAGGTGAAACTAAATGGAGAGCAAAGAAATTCAAATGATGATTTTACAATAAAATAAAATATTGAAACCATTGGCTCATTGAAACAAGAAAAAGTGAGAAAGTACAAATATGCAAAATAACATGATGTGAGATAGCACTAAAGACATAAAGGAAATTAGCCCAACTGGTGTGGCTCAGTGGTTGAGCAGTGACCTATGAAGGAGGAGGTCATGCCTCCATTCCCAGTCAGGGAACATTGCCAGGTTGTGGGTTTGATCCCCTGTGGGGAGTGTGCAGGAGGGCAGCCATCCAATAATTCTCATCATTGACGTTTCTATCTCTCTCTCTCCATCTTCTTTTCTCTCTGAAATCATTGGGGGAAAACACACACACACACACACACACACACACACACACACGCACACACACACACATATATATATACACACCGTATTTGCCGGCGTATAAGACGGTTTTTTGGCCCTGAAAAATACGTATTTGCCGGCATATAAGATGACCCACTAAAATTTCCACTAAAAATACAGAGTTTGTTATATACTCGCCATATAAGACTACCCCCCACTTGGAGGCATATTTTTCAGGGCCAAAAAGTCGTCTTATACACCGGCAAATACTATATATATATATATATATATATATATATATATATATATACCATATATATATATATATCATAAAAAATTACTAAGCTAAAGTTCATAGAAATAATTTTTAAAATAGGTGAAATGGAAGGTACACTAGAAAATATACTAGAAATATTAAAATACCAGGTGCTATTCATAAAACAAAAAATATTAACATATCCCTTTTCCATACACCAAAAGCATAGAATCCAGCTTCAGAAATTGGACTAAAATTTTAAAGAACAGAATTAAACTTATTTAAATAATTTCAGAGCATAGACAAGGTGATGAAGATGGCAGGAAGAAAATTTACAAACACAGGATCTTTTCATGAAATTTTACATCAAAACCTGACAAGATTGCACAGAAAAATAAAACTGTAGATGAATCCCATGTGCCTATAGTGATGCAAAAATCCTAAACACATTAAGAATATAAACCACTCTGACAAAGTAAGGTTTATTCCAGGAAGACATAGATGGTCCTTAGGAAATACATTCATCATTTTTATGAAACAAAGAAGAATATCAGATAGACATCTCCATGGGTACTGAAAAAAAGGCACTTCACATTGTAGATTTACCTAAAAAAATAAAGGGAAAAGTTCATAAAATAGAAATAGGAGGAATTTCTTTAATATAATAAAATACATCTCAACAGCAGAGCCAGGATCTTGCTTGAAAGGAAACACTAGGCACCTTAGCAGTCAGAAGACATTAGAGTCAGGAATAGAACAAAAATGGCCTAATCATGACTTCTCTTCAGCATCATCTGGGATAACCAGCAAGTGCTTTTATACAAGAGACATAAATTAGAGGCATGCAACCCAGATATTTTTAACTTATCATTATATGCATATGATATAACTAAAAACTATTCCCAACAGATGAATTCAGTGAAATGAATGGGAAGAAAACCAATATCTTTTTTTATGTAAAAACAACAATTTGTTGAATTTTTCAATAGAAGAAAAGACACCATTTACAACTGATTTTAAAAATACAAAATCCCAGGTAATCTAATAAGAAATATGTGTGTGTGAGATATACTACTGAGGATATGTGACAACTTACACAAATGATTAGGCATACCATATTTTTGAATAAAACAACTCAAAAATATGAGACCAGCAATTTTATTCCTGAGCTCAATTTATAGATTTAACATGATCCTGATTTTTTTTTAAATGTAAATAAGATTTTTGGAAGCAGACAGCTGATTCTGAAATTCAAGTGGAAAAATAAAGAAGAAAATGAAAAAATAAAAAGGAGAAAGCCTGGTATTACCAGATGTTAAATCACAATACCAGGTTGCAATAATTAAATGTTTGGTTCTGGTAGTAAATGAATTACCTGGCAGTCAATGGGTTAGAATTGGAAGTCTAGAAACAGGCTTGAAGATTTATGCAACTTTAGTATATGATAAATTTCCATTTCATATCAGTGAGGAAAGATGGATTATTCAATTAATTTTGTTGGGAAACTGGGTCGCTATCTGGAAAAAAATTTAAGTTGAATTCATACTTCAAGTATCACAGTAGGATAAGTTTTAAAAATAGATCAAAGACTTAAGGGTAAAAAATAAAACCATAAAAGTTTTATTCCCCCCCCCCCGAAAAAAAATTTTTAAATAATATCTCAGGAGCTAAAAGAAAAGATCCATACATTAAACCACATTAAATTAAAAAAAATACTCATGGCAAAAGCACCACATGAAATCAAAAGTTTTAGGATAAAATTTGGGGAAAAAATCTGTGAAACCTTACTATAGACAGAGGTCAATTTATCTGATATGTAAAGAGTTCATATAAATCAATAACAAAAATACTAACATCCAAAAGAAAAACAATGCATAAGAAACATGAATGCACAGTTCAAGAGAAAAAATATATGCAATTGGCTATTGAGGTGTGCACTTCATTCATGTTAAGAAAAATGGAAATACAACTACAAAGAGATACCATTTTCACGTATTCCTTTGGCACAGATAGAAAAGTGTCACAACTTAAGGTCCTCATAAAAGTGTGGAGAAACAGACTCTCATGCTTGGGGAGAGTGTAAGTTGCAGCTATATCTATTAAGGGTACTTTGGCAATAATGAATATACCTGTCTACTTTGAAATTTCACTACTGGAAATTTAGTCTAAGTATATACTTGCACATGAGTAAAATGGGGACTACAGACCACTCACTTATGATTATATGCAATAACAAATGAATGGCAATATCCTAAATGTCTATCAGTCGGGAACCGATTGAATAAATACAGAACATCCATACAATGGAATGCCATGCATCCATACACAAGAACAAGAAACTCTTGTTCTATGGGCTGACTTAGAAAATTCTCTAAAATGTGTTAAGTGAAAACAGTGAAGCGAAGGATAGTGTATTTGGCATGCTGCCATTTGTATAGTAAAAGGTAACACACACACATGTACACACAAACACTTTTGTGTGCATAGAATCTCCAATATTGATAAGAAATTGATAACAATTGACTGTGGGAAAGGGAGCGAGGCAGTTAAGGAATCAAAGTAGGAAAAGAATTTTGACCATAAGCTCTTTTATCCTTTAAATGCTAAACCACATTGAATATACCACTTACTTAAAAATAAAATTTAAAACATTAATTAAAACAAAGTTAAAATATCAAAAGGAGAAATTTTCCATGAAGCTTAATTTATCCAATCTTAATTTTTATGTCAGAAGCTCTTACTTTTATATGGTGGTGTTGGTCAATGATAGACATTGTTGTGTGTTGTTTTCTTTAATTTAATGTCTACAATTTTCAAAATAAAAAGAAATACAACATAGCAATTGTAACTTGATATATGGACCTGGGGCATTTACACATGAACTTTGTATTTTAAAATATTGAAGTAAATTAAGAAAATCAAATATACATAAAATTAGGAAAATGTGAATAAGGAACAAAAAGTTACTTCTTACATCTTCATAAATAGTATTGAAAAGCATCAACATATTCCTAGATGGTAGAGATGGGAACATCCAATAGTTGAAAAGAAAAAGGGTGTAAAATAAGAGGAAAACGCACATACCTTAGAACTATGGAGACAGCTGTTGCTGCATAGTCAGGGAATGTAAAATACTGAGAGTTAATTATATGCTTTTTATAGCAATTTGAAACGGACCCAGTGATCTGATTCCACAGTTTAAAAACATTGACACATTTTTTTTTCCAGTTCTGCAGGGTTGGGCTGTTAGAACTTGACTAGGGCTGGGGTGGAACTAGTGTGTTACTCACATACACATTTCACTTTGCAGTTTGCAAATCATCTCCATTCACATGATTTCGATATTTTATTCTAACCTTAAAGGTTATTCAAGGCATATATTTTTGTTGCATTTTTACAGATCAGGAACTGAAGTTTGATTTACTTAAGTAACTTGCTCTGGGACACACAGCTGGGAATCGCAAGGTTAGAAGTCAAAAATGCCCTGGATTTTTGTCTAATCTTTATAGCTCTAAATATGATTGCCTAAGTCGAACATGTCCTGTTTCACTGAGCCTGCAGGAAAGTTTGCCCAGCATCTAAGGAACGCATGCAATCATTCTTGCATTAAACCCCAGTAGATTTCTCAAACACAATCTCCCTCTAATTGTGTCTTCTATGTGAGCAGTCATTTCTTGGGTGTGCAAGTGTGAGTGTGTTTGGGTAATGTGTCATCTATGTGCCATCACGGCACCTGCACATTTGCATATTGGGAAAGGCCTGAATAAAACATGAAGTGTTTTATTCCAATGGGGAAGCAAGATCCTCAAAGGATATTTACAAATGCACGAAAGTCCCTCCGAATCAATCAATCCCTGAAATCAACAAACATTTTTTGATTCCCTGGTGTGTCCCTCCCGCTCAGATAAAAGCTGCAGAGGAAACAATGAAGCTAGGAGAGAAGAGTCTCCTCCTCCCCCATCTCCACCCTTGGAGACCTTCCGTTTAGATGAGAGAAAATAATGAGATTTAGGGCTGTCTCTCACCCAGTGTCCACAGAGCACACATTCACTCAGTTCCTTTCAAAAGGCTCCAGTTGGATAGAAAGGAGGAGCTGAAAATGCTGAAGTTGAGTTGTCTACATCCTGGTGACCTTTCATCATAAGGTTATTTGGCTGTCCTTGTTTCCAATGACATGTGGAACACTGCCAACGCGGACAGCTGGCCATGAATGTGGCTTTGGCCACGGATAATCCTCAGTGCAGTGGCCCTGCTTCCACTCCTGCCTCTCTAGAGTCTATTCTTTAGCCAGCGAACATAATATTTTTTAAAATAATAAATCAGTTATGTAGTTCTTTTGTTTATAATTTTAAAACGAGTACCTCAGTTGTTCTTAGAATAAAATTCAGATTCTTCACCATGCCCAGCAAGGCCATTACCGGGCCCCTGACTCCCTCTCATACACATCAGCACCTTCTCACTCATGATTTTCTTCCTGTCCCCAGCTCTTCCCAAATATGGGCCTGTGAACTCCTAGTGCTTTCTCCCTCAAATGTTTGGACCCAGATTTTTTTTCTCCCATCTCCTTGTAATCATTGAGATTTCAATTCAAATGTTCATACCAAGACAGACCCTCCCTACCCAACTGTCTACTCTACATCTTGCCCTATTCCCTACATATCAACAGCGTGTTCTTTTCTTATAGTAGTTACTAGAGGCCCAATGCATGAAATTCGTGCAAGAGTAGGCCTTCCTTCCCCTGGCTGCTGGCACTAGCTTCCCTCTGGCATCTAGGACCCAGGCTTCCCTCGCAGCCCCGGCTTCATCCGGGAGGTCATCTGGAAGGATGTCTGGTCTAATTAGCATATTATGCTCTTATCATTATAGATTACTATGTGAAATTACCTTCGACATTCGTTTGCTTGTTCCTTGTCTGTCTCCCCAACTAGAGTGCAAAGGCTTTATAAAAGCAGCAGCCTTGTCTGCTATATTTATTGCTGTTTATGCAGTTCCTGGGACAGCAAGTAGTAAGTATTTAGCAAATATTTATTGAGCGAATGAATGAGAAGCCTCAGAAGTTGAGTGTTTATGGTTCTCACTAGCATCTGCATCCCTTTATAGCCCGATGATTCTTTTGAGATATTATCCAAGAGTCTCCCCACCTCCTGTGCCTTCCTCACCTTCACAAAGCACTCTGGGGCTCCCCTTCTATTCAGTCAGTGGCACCCTGTGCCCCAGGGAAGAATAAGATTATTGGAGCAGTAATACAAAGTGAAAAAAAAGTAACAGTTTAAATTCTGGGCTTTTTTAGTTTCTCAATGGATTTTTGAAATTATAGCTGCTGCTTTGCAAGAGCCAGGCCCTTTTATGTATCAGAAATAAATCCCTGAAGGAATCAGGGCATAAAGTGCACACCATAAGCAAGTGATGGGAAAAGAATAGAAGGGCCATTTCATACAATCATGTGGACAAGATAAAGATGGAAGTCTTAGGGGACGGGAGGATGTAGGCAAGGATCCGGGGGCATGGTGGGATATTAGATGATGGTTGGCGAAGGGCCCAGGGTTCTGCCAGCTCCCACTGGGCCATGTCCTGAAAGATGAGAGGTCTCAGACTAGAGAAGAGTTAGGCTTCCTGATGTTGGTGGAGCGCTAGGAGTTCAGGGGAGAATTGCCATCTGCCAGCAAGAAAAGGTGGCAGGGAATGTCTAACTAAGTTGATCAAAAAAGCTTTTCATGTTCTTATAGAAGTTGCAAAATGGAGCATATAGACTGTTCTGAGCTTCCCTGAAAGGAGCAGAAATGCTTGAGAGATACCTGGGAGACATAACAGATTGTGGTAGCCAGAATGAAGACATAGAGGTACCTGTGAGTCTTGATGATGAGGGGGCACAGCAGGACCATGGAAATCAGCAGCAGATGCACTGAGGATCCAAGCTACTAGTAAGGACCAAAGATCAAGGGGCAGCAGAAGGTGGAGGGCAGCGAGCGGTAAATCTGGTGTCTCTCCATGATTCTTAGCTCATCACCCCTGCATGCTCACATGCACTGCCTCTCTTCCTAACATATAGGTGGCATACGGATTGAAAGGGAGATAAAGGATGGACAATAAGACAGCTGAGTTTATACCCAAATGTTTCATTCCTGTTGTGAGATCATACAAAAATGTCCAGATTTGGGATTTTTAAAAATCAGATGGAAATGAGACTTGATGAACAAATTAAGATCAATTCAAAGAGAGAAAACACGTAACTTCACTTTTTTCACATGACTTGATGATGTGAAATTTTTACTCAATACATATATTTGAAAATGTATTCAGAAGCTTTGAAAGTAATGTAGAAGTTAACCACCTGATGGTGTTACAGTGAAAGGTACAGCTATCTCACAGAGGTAACTAACCATCTTGCACCTGGCAGAGGGCTGAGTGTTCTGAGGCAGGTAACAACACCACCTGAAACCCAGGCGTCAGTCTGGAATCAGATAGGCCTGGGTTCAACTCTCTGCCTCTAAAGTTTTATGAAATGGTAATTTGAGATAAGGCATTTAAACTTTAGGTATTTCAGTTACATCATCTATGAAAATAATGCCGTCTTTAAAAAACGGTTTGGGAATTAAATAACATTGTCGTATACAGTATAATAAAAGCCCAATATGCTAAGTGTCCAACCATTCAACCAGTTGCTATAATGCACACTGACCACCAGGAGGGAGACGCTTCAAACTGGTAGGTTAGCTTGCTGCTGGGGTCCAGCCAATCGGGACTGGGTGAGACAGGCTGGACATGCCCTGGAGCTCTCTCTCAGTCTCTCCCTGGCCCCAGTCTTGCACCAGTGGGGTCCCTCAGCCTGGCCTGCACCCTCTCACAATCCAGAACCCCTCAGGGGATGTCAGAGAGACGGTTTCGGACCAATCCCCACAGGCCAGGCTGAGGGACTCCACTGGTGCATGAATCCATGCACTGGTCCTTTGGTATATGTGTATGTGGTATATCCTATATAATAAAAGAGTAGTATGCAAATTTACCATCACACCAAGACACAAGATGGCTACCCCCAAAGATGGGTGCCCCTGTGTGGACACATGATGGCTACCACAAGATGGCTGGCATGGGAAGGCAGTTGTGGGCAGTTAGTGGTGACCAGACCTGCAGGAGAGGACAGTTGGGAGGAACCCAGGCCTTCAGGTAAGGGCAGTTGAGGGGCACCAGGTCAGCAGGAGAGGGCATTTAGGGATTATTGGGCCAGCAGGGGAGGGCAGCTGGGGGCAACCAGGCCTGTAGGGGAGGACAGTTACGGTGACCAGATTGGCAGGAGAGGGCATTTAGAGGTGACTAAGCCAGAAGGGGAGGGCAGTTAGGGGCAATAAGGCTGGCCAGGGAGCAATTAGGTGTTGATCAGGCTGGCAGTGGAGTGGCTAGGGGGTGATCAGGCTGGCAAGCAGAAGCAATTAGGGGTAATCAGGCAGAGGCAGGCAAGCAGTTGGGAGCCAGCAGTCCTGGATTTTAAGAGGGATGTCCAACCGCCCATTTAGGCCCGATCCCAGTGGGGTCCGTCAAGGGGTCCCAAGTTGGAAAGGGTGCAGGCTGGGCTGAGGGACATCTTTCCCCCATGCATGCATTTTGTGCACCAGGCCTCTAGTAGACTCATTACACACACACACACACACACACACACACACACACACACACACTGAGTAGTCAAAGTATTATGATCTCTGAACTCTGAATGCATAATAATCTGGCCACTCAGTGTGTGTGTGTGTGTGTGTGTGTGTGTGTGTGTGTGTAATTGTTTAGAACATTTCTAATTATTAATGGAAATTATTATTATTCTCATAAGTGGGAATGACTTCTTTTGGCTACATTTAATGTGTGCTTTTAACTACCAACATATTATATATTGTTCACGAATTTCTGATTGTATAAAGCAATATTTCTATTAAGTAAAGCAATTCACTGAGGAGGAATTAATAACCAACATGGTAGTTACATTTGTTCACATTGTGAGTTAGTGGAAGAGACATCAATTATGATAAACTATAAATTGTAGCATTTGTACTCTCACATTTAATTTATTCTGTCCCAAGAGGAAGAACAAATAATAACAATAAACAAAAACTCATTCTCTGGTTTAGTTTTCCTTAGTAACCAACAACATCCACTTATGTAAGGTTTTGCTAGGAATTCACGCCATCCATTGCTGGCATCGATTTCTAGAATTTGAAGAAACCTTGAACTCATCATAGAGATCATCTGACTTAAACTCACATTTTACATAGCAGAAAATCTAGGCCTAAGGCAGACAAGATTTGGTTGGAATTTGTAAGTTATTGAGATAGATAGAGTTTGAATAAGGTCTATATTACTCATTTTTTTTTTTTGCCGTGTAACAAACCACTCCAAAAACTCAGTGACTTATTTGTCTGGCATGGCTCAGTGATTGAGTGTCCACCTCAATGGCACTTTTTTTTCTTGTAGTGGCACATAGGAATGCAATAGGATAAGCAGAAAAAGGTGATGCTTTTTGAGACCCAGCTTAGAACTTAAAACACTTTAACTTCCACCCATGTTTTATCAGTTAAACCAAGTTACATAGATAGGCTCCAAAATCAGTGTGCCACACACACACACACACATATATATATATATATATATATATATATATATATATATATATACCTGGTCCATTCTAGTGGGTGTTACTTCCAAGTTGTAAGATCTGTGGTAGGGATATATTTGTCTAATAATGGGAGGACATGAGTGACTCTAGTCATGAGTGCCTGTATTTACCACAGAGTTCCAGTATTCAGATTCCTACATGAGTTTCTCTTCTCCTCCATCTTCTTCTAAGCAGGCCTTTAACCTTGTGAGAAAACCAGTTGAAACTTTTTGGTGCCGAACCACACAGGACCAGCCGTGGCAATAAGTTAACAATATTACCCTTAGAAAATAGCCATAGAGTCTAGGCACAGTTACATGGAGGAATTTTTAAAAAAATATTCATTGGCCAAGAATATATCTACCTCCCTTCTATAATACTGAAACTCACAGCAATTTTTCCTTCAGCGAAAAGGGTTTTATAGCTTCAGCCCTATCAATTGTTTTTTAATTAAAAATGTATTGAGGTCCTCATGACTGGAGCACATAAACCAGACATGCCAATGCTTGGCACAGGCAGCCCAGTGTATGTGTATAAATTATACCCGGGGTGACTTGGGTCTGGCCGGGAGACTCTGAAGCAACTCTGAGTTACGTTTCTCCTAATTGGATCTACTGAAACTGACATGCTTAGAATATTTAAAGCATCTATCATAGGCCTGAAAATGGATGACTTCACCCCCATCAGGGATCCCTTTTGAGCAGTTTCAGATTCTGACCTTACCTGCCATAGCGTGAGGTGGCTCCCATCAGCCCAGCCAGCACCACATTGGTTCTAGAAGAGATGACCTGGATGCCCTTTAAGTTAGCAGACAGACTCTGGCTGCAAACGCCTTCATTGCCTTTGGTGACATTGAAAGGGGACAGAAAAAGATCTCATACTGGGCTTCCAGGATGAGATCCAGGATGCAGAGATGGAGCCCGGTGACTTGTAGTCCTCTATCCATCCATTCACTGGCGTCAAAATTTACTGGGTTTTTGTTATGGACAGCCACTGAGTTAGCAGCTGAAATTTAAGCCCAGAGGAGTTGATTTTCTGGCAAGAGGGAAGAATGGGGAGCCCCAGTCGACAGCCAAGAGTGAATTTTAAGGAGTATGCAAATATGTCTTCAAAGCACAAGGAGAAATAATGTCAAGTTACCCTTATTATTATTTGCAAAACATGGTAAGGAAGTGAGAAACATTCGCCCTTTGTCTGTGCCTAAGTGTAAGATTGATTTTGATGAATCCTGACATACAGACTTTATAGACTAATATTTAAATGTTGAAGACTTCTCAACAGGTACAGAGGGATTACCTGCCTGCCTTCTACAGAAGGTTCTGAAAGTTATTGGTTTCCATAAAGAACAGAATAGAAGGCTATCTTAAGTGTGAGGAAGAAGCTCCAAGGTCAGGAAATGAGTTCAGATACTGGGGAGCCATAGCTGTGGGACTTTACAAAGCTTTCTTCCCCTCTCTGGGCATCTGTTCCCCCATTTGCAAAATGAGGGAGTTGGGTCTGATGAACGATGAACGGCAAGTTCTCTTTCAAGTCTAAAAGCTATGGGTCCAATATTCCTCTTGACTGCCAACCTATGCAGAATGGTCTCTATATAATACCTCCACTCTATACTACATGGAATAATAAAAGGAGCACAACATTTGAAGATGGGCCCTCTGAGTTTGAATCATTGATTATATGTGATCTTGAGCAAAGCATCTTTGAATCTGACTTGGACCTCGAGAAAACTTAGATTTAAAAGGAGGAAACTAAAGATAACTTCCATCAGATCTCCTCATGGATACTCAAGAATTGATGAAGCAAAAAATAATCAGATCATAGTTGCCAGGTATTTGTAATGCAATTCATTTCAGGGTGATCTTTGAAGATGCTATGGTTGACCACACGAAGCAGAGAAACAGACCCAATGCCTTTTGGACATGCAACTCGTCCTCTTTTGGTTCTCCATAGACTTTTGGGCAATGAGAACAAGCACCGAAAGTGGTAGTGGAAACTGGATTTTGCCATCAGGCCTACTTGGTTTCACGCTTTGGCTCCAACATTACCTAGGAAAGTGCACTGGGCAAGTCCATTCACTCATTCACTCATTAATCACTTGCTGAGTGACTGCTATGTTCCTGACACTGCTAACTGGGTATCTGAGCCACAGTCATACCTAACTACACAGTTTCTGCCTTCTTGAAATCATCATTGAAAGAAGAGGCAGGTAGGTTCATAATTATATGACCCTGTGGTCAATGCCAAGAATGAATTTAGCACAGAGATCTCTGAGATCATAGGGTGCTGTTCTCTTTGTTTAAAAACCAAAACCACAGAACAGGAACCCCATCCATATGAAGTAATATTATAAAATATTTCAGTAACACTTACTGAATGCCTATGATGCCTACTTAGTTATATACACTCACTAATCTTCACAAATTAATTTTCCCCTAATCATTGTCCCATTTTACAGATGGAGTTACTGAGGATCAGAGAGATTCTATCATTTTCTGCAGATTATCAGCCATTAGTAGAAGAACTGGCATTTTAAGCCAGTTCTGTGTGGCTCCAGTGCCCATACTTGCTTGTCACACAATGCCACAATGCTTTCTCTTCCATATATGAGTCCTAATCCTTGTTACCCAGTATCCATGACACAGATATCACCAAAATACAATTGTTTCCTTAAAATAATAGGACCAAATCATGAGAAAAGCCAGTGAGATTGCCCAGATTCATGTTGAGGGAAGGTTAGTAGAGAGAGAGGTTTAGGGGATCTGGCTGCAATTTAATGAATGTTTTGATGGCCGGGTGCCTCACCCCAGGAGGCCCCAGTTTACATTTCCCAGTGATCTCTGCTGTGCAGGACATTCTTCTCCATGGTACTGTGTCTATTGCACACACCAGAGCAGCTGCATTTTATCCCTCTCCTTATGCACAATCTCTAAAAAAAAATTTTTGTTAAAGGATGTGGAGAAAGCCAAGTACAAAACATAACTCAGAAATGGTAATGTAACAGGGCCCACCACGGCTGCTGACTAGTTGCATTCGTAATGATTTTCTCCAAATAATGCAAGCACTATTTTTTCCCCTGAGAAATGAAATATGGGAGTGCCATATTCCACGGATGATGGGGAGAACTCATAAAAGATTTTAATCTTTCCTTGTCAGGCTTCAGAAATGCAAACGGCCTCGTCCTCATTTTCTTTATGCGCTGGACTTCTAATTGAGGAAGCTGGCATCAATTCTGCATGTGGGTATCGCTGGCAAGGGAACTAGAATAAATATTTGGGGGGTATCGTTAGCCAGAACATCACTTCATCTTTGTGTCACCATCATTTCCCATATTGTAGTGTTTTAGATGAGAACATATGGCAATAAGGTAGGTAATGAGAACAACAATTTTCTGAAACAACATTATAACTTTTCCCTCTTTATGGTCACATTTAGTTACAGTACACGCTGCCATTTAGGTGTGGAGCTTCATAAAAGCAAATCTCGGGGATTGGAGAATTCAGAGGCGAGGCTTAGGAAGTCTGAATGCCTGGGACTGCAGCCAACCCTGCAGATGGGAGTTTGGGGGTGTGGACTAGTTAGCTTTTGCTGCAGGAACGTGCCAGTTTTGAAGGGGCTCATCACTGCACCCTTTCTCTCATTTTCATGTTACACGAGGACTGTGAGTGGCTCGGGGTTGGCTGGTCTCAGGTTCACCTTTCTTCGCATCCAGATGGCAGACTGAAGGAGTGGCCTCTGTCTGAGACACGCTGCTGTCATGGTGGAAGGGTCTGAGACCAGTTACCCAATATCATTTAACACTTACACTCAGTGTTTTCATATCCACTCCCAACCCCCCATCCAGAGCGGATCATAGGAAGAGCATACCGATAAAGCAGGGAGACACCGCCAGGATGGAGAGGTGGGATATGCACTTATGGAGAGAGAGAGCAGAAAGTGGTGCAACAGTCGGGTGAGTTAGGGTGACACCTAGCTCTACCCATCATCACTGGGGCCGTGCTGGGGTAATTTAATAAATCAGCATGTGAGCCAAGAAAGTCAACGTCATTTGATGGACCTGGAGTTCACGTAAACACATATTCCGCAAGCATCTCTTGAACACCACTCTAAATGCCAGGAATGGTGCAATGCATTCTGGGAAATAATGCTGACTCAGATGATCTATGCCATCCAGGACCTCTTTGTTTTGAAGAGATGGTAACTCAAGCCAAGAGTTAGTAAAACTCGTGGCCCAAGTGAAGCAGTGCTATTGAGGAACAGGAAACGGGGAGGAAGGAAAGCTGACCTGCACTGTTAGGTGTGTTGCACATAGTAGTATTGTCTCATTTCATGTATATAATATTCTGAGGTAGCAGTAATGCAAAGGACAATCATATACTTTCCTCTACATCCTCGCCAATACCTGTTGGTTGTTGATTTATTGATGACAGCCATTCTGACAGGTGTGAGGTGACATCTCATTGTGGTTTTAATTTGAGTTTGTCTGATGATTAGTGACATTGAGCATCTTTTCGTATGTCTATTGGCCATCTGTATGTCCTCTTCGGAAAACTGTCTATTCGGGTTCTTTGCCAATTTTTTAATTGGATTGTGTGGAGTGTATTTTTTTTTATGTTGAGTTGTCTGAGTTCTCTATAAATTTTGGATTATTAACCCCTTATTAGATGTATTATTGGTGATCATGACTTCCCATTCAGTGGGTTATCTAACCACTGTGCATACACCTAAAATTAATACAAAATTATATGGAATGCAAACTATAATTTAAATTTTTAAATTAAAAATTGCAAAGGTGCAAATGTGAGTATAAGACAAACTGAATGGCCTTCCCACTTAAAAATTAGTAAGGAGTTAAACTGGGGATTAAATAAAACAGTGGGAATGAGATGGCAGAACAAATTCTGCCTGAGAGAGATCAGAGAGGAGCTAGGTAACAGGGGCGACATTTCAGATGGGCCTTGACAAATGAATAGCATCTCAGTAGAGAGAGAAGAGGAAAGACAGGCAGAACATCCAGTGCGAGGGAAGAGCATGGGTGAAGCCCAGATTTTCTGGGGAATGGTCGGGGCAGTTCTCCTGAGTGGTTGTGACAGCAGGTGGGATCAGGATCAGGTTATTAAGGATGAGCAGTGTGTGTTGTGTTGAATACTTTGGAGTTTATTCTGCAGGTGGTGACACCATTAAAGATTTCTGAGGAAGGATGGATAAGATCTTACCTGTATCTTTAAAAAGATGATCCAATAAGAAAGTTCCCTAGGAAACGGTCTGCCAGATCGGAGACAGTCTGCCAGACTCTCTAAGATATTAGATATGCCATTAAATATGTGTGCCTTTGTGTGAAATGTTTATGCCTTCAAGTCTTCAAGAATGGAGGGTGTGCGAGGGGGGTTTCAGTGGGTATTTAGGTGTGCGCATGTTTTTGAATTTAAGTTATGTTTCATATGATTTTCAATCAGTGTCTGCTTGTTAAATTTGAGGTGGTGCTGCCCACATGGATAGGTTTACTGTAGCCCTGACCCCCACATTCCTTAAGGTCGACTTGCCTGGGTCTTCATCCGTGTCCTGTCAATGAACCTCACTTGCCAGCTCCAGATCAGTCTTTGCAGAATAGGCTCCATGTGAAGATAAATAGTACCCTTCACCCAGATCACCATGCAAAATGCACACACACACAAACACATTCATCACACAGATGAAATTTCAAGAGAGTAAGCTGGTGAGAAGAGCCTCCATGTGAGAAGAAGTAGAATCCTAGGGGCTCAGGCCTTATAGTCAACCACTCTGATTCAAGGCCCTGGGGATCTTTTATGTACTGTCAACACCCAGCCCAAAGGTAGGCAGATCTTTTTCCCTTGACTTCACTAGAAAGATGGGTCTGGCATTTAAAAGATAACTTTGTTTAAAATGTAAGGAAGGAAAAAAAAATGGGGTGTGGGGGTGGGAAAGAAACCTAGTCACATTTCTGAGTTTGAGAATCCCACAGGGTTCTGACTAGCTTTCCTTAGGCCTATGCCCCTTATTCTACAAAAACCATCAAAACTTCTGATGCTGGACTCCAATCTTCCTAGATTCCTCCTCTCGGAGTTGCCTGATTCTTCACCTCCAGGTGTGGTCTCTTCAACATCTTCCTTTACCAGGACAAATGCCAAGAATCCCATCTCAAATATCTGCTCACCTTGTTCCATTTTCAAAACAGAGGAATTTTTCTAGTCTTACTTGATATGCAAAAGAAAAAAGGTGATTAATACTCATTTGCATTCAAAGATTGAGATAAACCAATGATTCTCAAATTAGCCCACCTGGAGGACCTGATACAATTGGATGGTTAGACATCACCTCCTGGAGTCTCAGCTGCAGGTAGTCTGGAATAAGGATCAAAAATTTGCATTTCTTTGGAAACTGGTTTGGCTCAGTGGATAGAGAGTTGGCCTGCGTACTGAAAGGTCCCAGGTTCAATTCTAGTCAAGGGCATGTACATTGGTTGCAGGCATATCCCCAGTAGGGTGTGTGCAAGAGGCAACTGACGGATATTTCTCTCTATCCCTCTTCCTTCTTCACTGTAAAAAAATCAATTATATATTTGCATTTATAACAAGTACACAGGTGATGGATTTTAAAGAACTGGTCCCCCACATGTTGAGACCCAGATATGAGGCCAATGGAGCGCAGATCCCTAGACCCATCCTCTCCCGCTGTCTTCTATAAATCAAAGCAGATTGATTTGTATTTGGGGGTAGGGTGGAGCTTCAGAGCTTTTGGGGCCTGATTCTTTATCTTGGATCTTTCCCTGGTTAATCAAGTGATCTTGGAAAAACTGCTTAACCTCATTGGGACTCAGTTTTCCAACTTTAAAAATAGCAACAATAATATTGTCTCGCAAGTGGTTGTGTGCTTAAAAAAGAAAACAAATATAAAGTCCCCTGCACAGGCTCTGATGCACAATATACATTCCAAACATGTCTCTAATTCTCCTACAATGGGACCTCCCTCAGGTGCGAGTCCTCAGGTGAGCGTCTTCTACACTCTCATACAGAAGATAATCCTCCAGTAGTTTTTTCACTAGAAGGGCAACGGAGCAGTGCAGCGGCCATAACATGTAAACAACGATGGTTTATGGATTACTTTGACACGTTATGTTCAAATACAGCACCTGCTAGGTCTCCATTCTCTTGCTCAGCCCAAAGGAATGATATTTCCATTTGGAAGTTGTAAGGAAAAAAAAACAAACTTGTAAACCATGCTAATGGAAGTCTAAATTCTACTTTAATGACAGCTATATCTGCAACATTAAGTACAGAATGCCAGCGAAGGATGGCTCTATTTTGGAGAGCAAGGACTGGGGTTTTTTTTTCTTTCTGAGTGAGTCCTACATGAATCAGACACAGCGAGGGCTGTGCAGGGCTGTGGCTCAGCATCTGGGAGAAGGGTCACTAGTGAACACAGCACCTCAGGGCACATGCTGAGAAAGCTGTGCAGAACCCTGAAATCAAAAGCTGTGGCTTTTGGAAATTAAAGTGACTCGGAAGCAAATTTCGCAGGCTTACCTTTGGAGCTGGAAGAGAATAAGGGAGAGGTATCGCCATTAAAACCCAAGCAAATACAGAGAAATATATAAAATACCTAAGTGACTGTGGGTGGTGCATTTGATAGAAAGAAATGTTTGAATTACCTCTCATCCTATCATGATATAGCCTGGGATTTCTGGAGCAAAGTACTTAAAGAAAGGAGATCATGCATAATTCATAACGTTTTGTAAAGGCTAATGAGATCATGTATTAAAGTTGCTCATCCAAATTCCTGAAGCATGGTAATCCCTCAATAAATGGTAACCATTAGTTGCTATTATCCTGAAAAGCACGGTAGCTTTATAATTAATCGTTTAATGCCCACCCTTTCCCACCCCACCAACTAGATTGCAAGCCTCAGGAAGACAGGGACCACATCTATCTTTTTAATGGTTTATTTCTTTTTAAAAATTAAATGTATATTTTTATTGATTTCAGAGAGGAAGGGAGAGGGAGGAGAGATAGAAACATCAATGATGAGAGAGAATCATTGTTCAGCTGCTTCCTGCACACTCCCTATAGGGATTAAGCCCACAACCTGGGGATGTGCCCTTAGCTGGAATCTAACCTGGGACCCTTCAGTCCTCATGCCAACGCTCTACCCATTGAGCCAAACTGGCTAGGGCTAGATCTATCTTTTTAGCATCCTATGCCCAGTGCTACTATAGTGCCTGGTGCATAGCAGAGGTTTGATAAATATTAGTTGGGGGCAAAACGAAAGAAAAGATTTGAGAGGAGAGAGAAGATTTAGGTATGGGCTCAATCATGGAGAACTTCAAAGAAAAAAACACACACACACACACAAAAAAAAAAAAAACCTAGAAAATATGGGGAACTCAGAATGGAAAAATTAGACAGGAAACCTCCATTGACTCTGGGCATTGAAAGCATTTATTTTGTGACTAAGTCACTTACAATTGCTTTTCTTCTGTTCTCCCCTTCATTGCCCACCCTGAAATGCCAATTTGGGACCTTAATTCTTCTAGTAGCATCACGCCGGGTTCATCCCTCAGGCTTCCCAGTTGCCCAAATCACCTGAAACTCCACCAAAGCCACCATGACCTTGTATGACAACTTTGCACAGATTTGAAAAAGCTATCCCTTCTTCCAGATGGACGCAGCCAGAGGCATGGTGAGTGCAGTGTGAACTGGGTTTTAATTTTCTCCCACCCCTTGCTCCTGTCACCTTCTCAGTCAGGTCCAAGGTATGTCTGATAAAATTGTACTTGGTGGTCCAGGACTCCCTGAAACTTCGGATACAATAATACACATGCATTGAGAGTGTATACGTTTTAGGCACTAGGGTGGCAGTGCTTTGTACGTGGCTCCTGTCCTCATGGAACTTACTCTGTAACTAAGGAAGTGGACGTCACCAAAATGGGTGAAAATGCCTGGAAGTGAGACCTGCCCTGTTTGAACACAGTGTCTCCCAGTCATCAGCCATGCTCCCCTGAGCAAGTCATGGTACCTTTCAAAGACTGTATTTCTCCTCTTGAAATTGGAAATAATGACATTATCTCCCTCAGAGGCTTTCGTGAGCATTAAATGAGATGCAGATATGTACTATGATCTGAAGGTGTGTCTCCTCCCCCAGATCTATATGCTGAAAATTTAATCAAAGTGTTGGTATTAGGAGGTGGGGCCTTTGGGAGTTGCTTATGTCATGAGGGTAGAGTCCTCATGAGTGGCATCAGCACTCCTATATAGGAGACCCCAGAGAGCTCTCTAGCCCCTTCTACCATGTGAGGACCCAGAGGGAAGTTAGCAGTCTGCAAACCTGGAAGAGGGCCTTTACCAGACACCAAATCTGTTGGTGCCATAATCTTGGTTTTGCCATTGTTTTATTATAGCAACCTGATTGGACTAAGACAGTATATGTTTCATCTATTTTAGCTATTATTATTATTATTATTATTATTATTATCATTGCATAGCTAACCAGTGACCTAATTGGGAAGAAAATAACATATACTTTGGGGCTAGGACATTCAGAAAAACATCACTGAAGCACTGTAACCGAAGCACGAATGGTGCTGTAATGTACCTGGGAATGGGCAGGAGCAACAATTACTAAGCAGGCCAGATTTGAGTCACTAAGGGATAGGATAGAATGTGACAGATAAAAACTTCAAGTGTTTGGGAGGAAACAATATAGTCTGCAATATTAATTTTGCCTTGGGAGGATGGATAAAAAATATTCACACCCTGGATTAAAAAAAAAAATTCCCAATCCTTTCAGAAGCCTTGCTCTTTATCATAAGTTGCTGTCACTCTTTCTTCATATTCTTCCTGGGGTGTTTGGGAAAGACCTTGGGCCCTTAACATCATATATAATAAAGAGCTAATATGCTAATGGTCGTGACACCCTCACGCCGTCATGGCTGTTCAGCAAGAGTTCTATGTGTGTGGCAGGGCAGAGCTGCATTGCTGCAGAGATGGAGTAGAAGCAGGGAAGTACCCAGAGGAGGCGGGACGATCCTGTGATGGGGAGGGTGGGATGAGAGCCCTTAGCACCCCCCTCACCAGTCCTTCACCACCCGCTGCTTGCACTCAGCCCACCTTCTGCCCACCTGCCAGGGGAGGAAGCATAGCACATGCATCGCCAGGAAGTGGTGCTCGAAACTCCACAGCAGGAGGGAGGCTTCCACCCTCTCCTCATGAGCCTTGTCAGGGTGGAGCTGCCATGTTGCTCTGGAGATGGGGCAGAAGCAGGGAGGTGCCCAGATGAGGCAGGACCAGCCAGAGGTGACTCATGGGATTAAGGGCAGAGCCTGAAGTGGCCAGAGAAGGCAAGAGGAGTCGGGGATGGGGTCAGGCATGCTCGAGCTCTGGGTGGAAAGTTTAAGGTGTCAAGTCAGGGCAGTGGGCAGGTGGGTGGGGCCGCACAATTTCGTGCGCCAGGCCACTAGTTCCTCATAGCAGTCTTCCTGAACAATGCATAGGCCCAAAGCTACAAAAGCAGAGCCACTGTTTCCAGCCTCTGAATGGCCCCAGGCCAAGCTCTCAGAAACCCTAAGCTTTTCCTCCTCTTTCGCCCCAGCCTCCACTAGGTCTGAGATGAATTGACTGTAGAGACTTCTGGCTCAGAGTACATTGTTTGAAAGTTTGTGTCATAAACGTATCGATTCTGCCTCATGCTCCCAAGCAGAATCTCAATGCTGAAGCACTCCTTTAATCAAAAGTAAATTATGTACAGGCCACAGAGGTCAGCTCAGCCAGCCTCACAAAAAAGGCAATCCATCATTTATTCCTAAATGTCAGTGAAATCTGGGGATCAATATGTGCGTCAATGTGGATTATGTTTATTATTTTTTCTGCAAATATCAATGCCGAGAAATATTTTGAGGGAGCACCACCAGGTGCCATGGGAAGTCAGGACCTAACTGAGAGCCAGTGGTAGAATGATGGGATCTCTCCAAGCAGATCTGTCCTGTCTTTTTCAGAGCCCCTTTGCAGGCTAGAGTAGGGCCATTCCTCATTTCATGAAAACTAGAAAGAAGAGAAACATTCTTATAGTGATCAAGATATTTGAAAAAGTTCCAGAATGGATCTGCCTTATAATGAGATGGAAATAGCTTAACCTGATACATTATGCAGAGTAAATTTGGATATATATATATATATATATATATATATATATATATATATAAAAGGCTAAGTGACCGACCGTATGTCCATCTGATTATCTGGATGGCTGGTCGGCTGATACATATGAGGCACACTGGCATTTTAAAAATAAACATTAACTCGAGCATGCACAATACATATAAAGCTCTCACTGGCGCCAATTGCACGGGTGTGTTTCAATCTGTTATTGTCAATCATAAATTTGGCACAACGTACCTCTGAAACTGAAAGAAAATGGTGTCATCAACTTTCTTTCCTCTCTGACACTTCTATTATAGAGAAATGGTGAATAATGAAAATATTTCTTCTAATAAATTTCCTTCCAATGTGCATGAATCCATGCACCGGGCCTCTAGTAGAAAATGAAAGTGGTTCCAAAAGATCTGGTTCATCCACAGGATCCCAGCAGCCAGAAGGCAAAGGAAACTGGAGCCCTGTTTCAGCCCTTTTCCTGGGCTCATCTTGGTTGCACATGATACATGTGATGTCAGCCCTGGCGGTGGCAGCAGCAGCAGCATACAGCTGCTTGAGAGGAAGGACCTTACTTTATTGCTCCCTGTTTTTCTTCCATTAATTCTAGAGGCAATGGGGCTCTTGGAGGTTTTGGAGTCAGTGAAAAATACGATCAAAGTGGCATTTAGAAAAGACAGACATAAAGACATATTTTAATAAATGACATTGGTAACATAAGAGATGAAAGGCAGAGAAGCCAACTGTGAGGCCCAGGCTGCATGGGTAGACATCTCTTGGTAGTGGAAAGATCACAAGCTTTGCAGTCAGACACCAGGGATTTGGGAGGAGAAGAGATAAACCAAAAACCTATATATTTACCAGAAATTTGAATGCATTTCATGCACTTGGCAAGGGGGGGGGGGACCTCAGCCCAGCTCATGCCCTCTCACAATCTGGTAGCCCTCGGGGGATGTCCGACTGCTGAGGGCCTAAGCTGGCAGTCAGACATCCATAGTGCTACTGAGTAGGCAGGAGAGGCTTCCACCACCACTGCTGTGCTCACCAGCTGTGAGCCCAGCTTCTGGCTGAGCGAAGATCCCCCTGTAGAAGCGCACTGACCACCAGGGGGCAGCTTTGAGAGTCTGCCCCCTGGTGGCCAGTGCGCTTCACAGTGACCAGCCCTTCTGCCCTTAGGTTGATTTGCATATTAGCCTTTTATTATATGGGCTATGCATAGTCTATGGACACAGGCAATAGGGTAGTGAATACCTGGGGGGGGGGGGGGCTGGGTAGGGGCTGGAAGAAGAGGGATAAAGGAGGGGGTGGACTGGAGATATTTGCAATACTATCAACAGTAAGAAGTAGATATTGATTGTTTAAAAAGAGCTTAAAATTGAATCCTTATTCTATTAATTTCTAATTGCGAAAAAACATGGGCCAATTATAATACCTCTCTGAGCATCAGTGTCCTGCTTTACAAACTGAGGTTAGTAAGAGCAGCTGGATCCGTCAGGCTAGGTTAGGTTTTAATACAGTAACAGACAACCCCCCAAATCTCTGTAGCTAGGAAAGGTTTCTTTTCCTCTCATGCTTCATACCCATCCTAGGTCAAGGGGGCAGAGGTACCCTCTGAATCAAGTGTTGCTCTTTCTCTCACTTCAAGCATGTTTTACTTCAAGGGTTTCAGGAAGGTCCAATCGTATACTGTGTTCAGAAGGAAAAGAATGGGATATACATGACCAATAGCACTCACAGCTACCTCCCTGAACTCGCACGGCTTGGGGGCAAATTAGCAGTAACATTTACATATCAAGCATAGTGTCTGGTACATGACGAAGTCAGTAAGCCAGCGCTGCTTTCATTGAGTCAGTCCTTTGATGTCAGGTTGTGAAGGCCAGATTTGATCTGAGAGACAAGGTAGTACCTTCATAGGTGTGAAGAAGGAGAATGACGAGATTGTGAGCTTTTGAGATTAGTTTAGTTTCATTCATTGAGAGTGCAGGGCTTGCTGAAACCGGTTTGGCTCAGTGGTAGAGCGTCGGTCTGTGGACTGAAAGGTCCCAGGTTCGATTTCGATCAAGGGCACGTACATTGGTTGCGGGCATATCCTCGGTAGGGGGTGTGCAGGAGGCAGCTGGTCGATGTTTCTCTCTCATCGATGTTTCTAGCTCTCTATCCCTCTCCCTTCCTTTCTGTAAAATATCAATAAAATATATTTAACAAACAAACAAACAAAAAAAAGAGTGCAGAGGTCAGGGGGTTTTGAGATCCTCCTGGAGGCGGTGCTGAAGGTCTAGCGGCAATGAGGACCGTGGATACCTGCTGACCTGCTTGGGTTCTTGCCGTCCTGCCTGGTGGGAAGGTGACCTCTGGAAACGGATGTCATGAGCATCCTAACAGTGTTCATGGAGAGATCAGCTTGAGCTGCGGCAGAGCCTACAGAGAACACTCAGTGTGCTGGCGAACGTTTTCGCTGCTTCCTTCCCGTAAAGTTTCCGCCTGGTCTTTGCCTCTCCGCTGGGGGCCTCACAATTGTGTCATCCTGGATTAGGTAATAAGGGACCTAAGATATAGGCCTATTACTCAAACTGTCTCTGCGTCCTTGATAAAGTAGCCCCATTCCTTTTCCAGGCTTCCGTAGACTCATTTGTAAAATAGGAAAGTTCAAGTTGAAATCCATCATCTCTAAGGTCTCTCTCAGCATCAGATTTACAGGGTTATTTTTTACGAGTGCTGGCAATGAGCACATAATTGTTCTTCTGGTGTGCGAGTTAATTCTAATAAAAGATGATATAGGAATATCTGCTTTTGTTAGAGTATCTGGGCTTCACGGGGTCTATTTTTCCATCCCGTGAGTGATTAGAAGAACAAGAAAGGGGGAAATGTAGAATAAAATAAGGATGTATATAATGTAGGGGAGTTATTTTAATGTTTTGGAAGTGATAAAAAGGGGGAGGACTGAATCCACGCTCTAGTGTTTTCAGGTTTGGGAAGATCCCAGTAGGACTTGCCCCACCTTGCTGAGCAGAGCTAAGAGGAAGTTGGGGGTTTGCTTGGAATCCATGGTGTTCCAATCCACAGCACACAAGCTCCACGGCAAGGGCAGGGCCATGGCCTTGTTCACTGCTGTGTCCCGGGCACGGAGAATTAGTGGATGGCATAAAGTAGGCGTTCAACAAATATGGGATAACAAATATGTGGATGGTTGAGAGAAAATTAATTATGTCCAGGTCCTCCCATGTGCGGCCCATTTGAAATCCTCTTCTTGTAAGAAGCCATGGAGGATTTTTTTCTCTTATATGTGTCTCCAGTGTGCCATTCTCCATCCTTTTTCCAGCACATACAAAGCACTGAACCCACGCTTAATCCTAGCAAAGTCCTCAATGAGACACATGCTAATCTGGTATTCACCACCTGAGTGTACAAAATGTGCAAACTGACTCTTGTAGAGTCTTCCTTTCTAGGGATATGAAAGGTTTGAATTCTTTGATATGTGGATTTGGGGGACCCAGAGGACCATCTTTCCCTCTGCTTCTTCTTGAGAAAAAAAATCTATTAATGGAATATATATATACACTCTGCTGCCACAGATGAGTTATCAAAGGAAATAATAAAGTGTTTACAGGGAGTATTTAGCTTTATTTTTAAGGTAGACTTTGGAACCAGAAAAGCTGGTACAAATCCCAGTGCTGCCCATTGTAGCTGTGAAAACTTGGCAGGTTACTCATGGTTTTTAGCTCCAATTCTCTCATGCCTAACATGGATGAAAAGAATGCTAACATCTCTCAAGACCATTTTAAAACAAAGCCCATTCTAAGTATCCATTCATTTATTTATTAAGCAAATATTTATCGGGTGCTTTCCACATCCCAAACATTATTCTGGGCTCTGGAATGTAGCAATTAGCAAGCAGACAAATATATCTCTTCTTATTTCCCTTCTCTCCCCTGATGTTCAATAAATATTAGCTATTATTATCATTAATGTTTTCCTAAGCATGAGTATTCCAGAATGTTTATGTAGATGAAGGCATTTTTTCTCTAATTGATGTCTGCCAGCCAGTTGTATTTACTAAGTACCTTGAGTTAGTGTCTCTGTGAATGCAGGGGAGAAAGAAGGATAGACTAACACCTTAGCCTCTGCTTTCAAGGAGATTATAGAGTGTGCTCAAAGAACAAGAACTAAAGGAATCTTGCATTTAAGAAACTTGCCTCCATTAAAAGCATCACCCTTCGTGTTTGTTCTTAATTACCTCTCAGTAATAATAAGAAGTTGAGTAGATTTTTTTTTTAAATCACTATCCATTGAAATCTGTCCTCAAAAACCATTGAACCATTCTGAGGGGTCCGGAAGGAAACGGGTAACAGCTGTATCTACAGTGCTTGGGAAAGAGCTTGGCTTAAAGAGCTCATGGACAGGTGATTGGGGGGCAGGGTAGAGGCGGAAGAGGGTATGGGGAATAAAGGATGACGGAAAAAATAAAAAAAATTAAAATTAAAAATAAATACATGAATGAACATATGTTTCTTAAGTTGACAAGTCCCCTGAGGAAGCAACAAGCCAACAAATGTCAACTTTAGCTACTCTCTGAGGTAGCACTAGGATTTCTTGGAGCTTTAGCTTCTGAAAGAGACTTCAACAATCCCTCACTCAAATCTTCTACCTGATAGATAAGGAAATGCATACAGATAAGACAGAGTGCTTTAAATGGCGCAGTGGGTGTGTGGCCAACCGGACCAGACCCCCCTTCCCAACTCAGTGTTTCCGGAGCCCCTCCAAGGCTGCTCAGTGTCCTTTTCCCTGGACTCAGGCTAGCAGTGTGTTCTGAAGGCGCCTGAAGAGGAGCTTTCTGATGCGAGGTTGCTGGCCCTGAGGTCAGACCCCTTTCTGCTTATGCAAAATAAAGGGGTCTTGGTGGACAATCTCACCCCTACTTCCCTCTTGCTCAAGGAGTTCAGATAGAGTCACTGGTGTTTTGCCCCCCAGACTCCTCACAATGCTTCAGCCATTTTTTCTGGACAGATTACAATGGGCAAGGATGAAAATCCACTTATACTGTTACTTCGAAGCAGGAAAGAGCAAGAAAGGGTGATGTGTCTAAATCACACATGTATCTGAAAGTTGAGTCCTTTTGATCCTCGAGAAAGGCTGCAGTTACCATGGGAGAGGAGGAGGAGGAGACAGTACTCTTCCCACCTTCTCCCCCTCCCCTCTTCCCCCCCCCCCCCCCAATGGTGGCTAAATCCCTCCCTGTTGCTTCTTGCTTCTGCAAGGATCCAGATTCACTTGGGAAAGTGGGGAGAGATTTTAAAAGGAGGTGCCACCTAGTGGCCCCCGTAAGGACCAGCAGCCTACAGCTAAAAAGGCCAGGCACCAAGGAGAGCAGCTGTAGCCATTTATCTCATCTCAGGCTAAATGGCCGGAAGAATCCCAGAATGTTTATATTGTGAGCAACCTCTAGAGATTTTCTATTAAGACATCTGCCTCCATTCAGCACGAATGCGATGTCTTCTGTTTATAGTGTTGCATAAAACACTTTTACAAATATTATCGCATTTAATCCTCACACCAGCCCTGTGAATTCTGAGATAATCATTTTCTCTATTTTAATGGTGAGGAGATGATCAGTCATCATTTAGATTTCTTCCACAAAAGTGATGGATGGATTAAGAGCTTACACCCAGGCTTTCTTCACATACCTTCCCATTTGAATTCACCCCTCTAGCAAACCCAGGAAGATACACAAAAAACACAGAACTGTAAAAGAGAGGGGTTCAGTATTGTTCTTACCCCTCAGCCCTTGCACAAGGATTGGATCAGTGTCTGAAACAGATTACATATCACATTTTTGAGTTAGAAGAGAGTTTCTTGCACCTGCAAATTCATCTCCAACCCGCACCCCCACCCCCACCCCAACTCCCGCTCAACAAATGAACAAATCAGAAAGCGCTGGTCAGCAGGAAGGAGCCCTTAGGAGGCCGACTTGGCAGGGGCTGGCATCAGCGGGGAGGGGGGCCCTTGTGTCCAGGGGGCAGTGAGCAATGGACCTGCCTGGAATGCGGAAGAGGCTGCTGGTTTCCTTCAAAAGGAAATGAAGCCGGATATAACCCCACTAAGAAGTCCCTGGGCGCATCTCAGGTCCCCAGTTTAAATATTCAATAGTCTTCAGGGATTAAATGAATAAGTGAATCCGGTCATCTGGCAGTAGCAGGGAAAAGAAAAGTATTTGAAAAGTTTAAAAAATGATATAGTCTATCCCGCCTCCTCATTCAACCACTTCCTCTCTGCGGAAGGGCCCGTGACTCACAGGTAAGGGGAGTCTCTAGTCCCACCGACTCCCCCTCCCCCCCCACACACACACACCTGCTCTCACTCTAGCCCACTCCGACGCCCAGCCCAGCCCACGTGAGTCCTAGTACTTGGACAGTCAAGGGCAGCCCTGAGCAGCTTGTGCAATCACAGGACATTTCTCTGAAAGAGAAGCAATCTTGTGTGGTTTGGTTGTTTTAGAAAGAAGACATTGCTAATGGAGGTCCTAACCTGTGGGCTGGAATAGCGTGCTTTTTCCGGCTGGTGCTTGTTAGAGAGAGAAAAATGTATTTATGAGGGAAAAAATCATCTTTATGTTCCTCAGGGTTGGGGCTGACAGGAAGATGCAGGCGGGATGGGAGTGCAAACCCCACAGTCCTCTCCCCCGCCCCCCTCCCGCCGGGCCTCTCTTCTGAGCACTCTGCCCTGGACTCCCAGGTCCTCAAGTGATGGAGGAAGGGACATTTCTTCCCCGCAAGGAAGAGGCTGCAGATTGTGTCCAGTGACTCCTTAAGAGGAAATTAAGCTGGATCTAACCCCCCAAAAGTGCTGCTTTCTTTTCTGTTACCATCCCCATAAAGAAAGAAGAAAGAAAAAGAAGAAAGAAAGAAAGAAAGAAAGAAAGAAAGAAAGAAAGAAAGAATTTAAAGTCAGAGATAGCACTAGGCTGGATCTGTAGTGTTCATCAGTACTGGGATTATAGGGTAAATTGACTGTATGTCCTCAACCCCATTTCCTAGGCCTCAGGCTGCCCGAGGCCCATCAGTGCAAGCAGAGACTCTCCTCTGGAGCCCAATCGCTAAGCCAGAACTTGTGTCTAAAAGCTCACAGTGTATGCTGAGCCCCCTTCTCACTGGGGAATTTCAGTCAGTTTTCTGCCCCTCCCTAATTCCCAGTCACGTCCTTTTCCTCTCAGAATTCAGGGAGTCAGGTATAAGTCTCCCTGTCTACGTAGACAGACTGGAAGAGATGTGAAGGGCTAATGACAGAGCTAATAGTTTCTTCATCTCTTTTTTTATGCTGGTCTTCCCTCCTCCACAGTCTTAAATACCGCCCTCCCCACCTCCCCCCAAAATGGCAGAGCTCCCTCCTCTGCAGAACCGCTTCAGCTAGCCACAAGGGGAGGCGCTCAGAGTTGGGTCACAGGAAATGGTGTCTGTAGATAGACTAGATTTTGAGACCCCCCAGCTTATGTTGAAGGGGAATAGGGGGCAAACTGGGGGAGGGGAGGCAGCAATCTGAATCTGTGCCAGGAACCAGTATCCCAATGCCCATTCTCATTAGCCCGACATTAGGTCACTGCCCCTTCCTTAGGCAATACTGTGTTTTCCTAAATACTCCCAGTTTACAAGGGCCACAAACCAAGAATTTAAAAGTTTAGCCAAAGGGGAGGTCATGGCACCACCCAGACCAGGCCTTTGGGTGTAATCTCACTTCCCCCATCCCAACCCAAAGAGGGACTGCAAAGCCCACAGAAAGTTCTGAAGCCTGGTCTATATTTGGGGAGACAAAGAAACCCAGGGGATACATGGGAGAGACCCCCCTCATTTGGTACTCAGGCTTTGGAAACGGACTCCCCTGAGTCACCGTACCAGTATACCTGCAAATAAAGGTTGTGTGTGTGTGTGTGTGTGTGTGTGTGTGTGTGTGTTTTCCTGAATCTTCTGAGTACATTGTGTGTATTTCAGTCACCTAGTACATTCTTCAACAAAGTGTCCAAGGCTTTCTAATGACAATAGCAGCAAGGACGCCTCCAACCAAGAGCATGGACAATCATCACGTCACACACTCACTCAACCCAGGATCTTTTAATACTTTAAAGAATTTGGCACGTGCCAGGCATCATCCTAGGTACTTGAAATTCGCCAGGGAACAAAATGGTAACATCCTACCCTCAGGTAGCTCTCCCTAACGGTTCACCCAGGCTTTCCACTTACCTAATGGAAGCTTTTCAGGAAGCTCTGCGAGTGCTGAGATCTGGGCTTCCTGCTTTTACAGATGAAGAAACTTTTGTCCTGCTCCCTGTATCGTTAAGCACTTCTCCTCATCCCCAAGTCAAATTTCTGGCCAACCTCACGCATAATGTCTTTCTTGGAGTGTCTCTGTCAGTATTGGTGCCAACACACTGATTTTATTTCCACGTCTGGCAGCTCGGTGTCCTTGGGAGAACACAGGATCCAGAATGAACCCCAAGTCAAATCCTTTCTCCACTAACCGGCTAATGACGGTCAAGTCGCTTTATTTCAGTTTCCTTGAAATGAGAATATAATAAGATGTCTAGGATGCCACACTTAGGGAGGTGCTGTATCGGTGGTATTCTGCTTTGTCCAGATGTGGCATAGAGAGCTTAGCAGCCAAAGCAATCTAGTGGAATCTTCTCTCGGATATGAGCTTATGAGAATAATAAATTCTAAGCTCAGCTTATTGAGTAAAGTCTATTTTTTGTTCCAAATAAAGTCAAGAAGGGAATTCTCTAGTCAACAAGGGAAGAGACTGTTTGATAAATGGCACATCAATGTCGCCTTAGTAGAGAAAGAGAAAGTTCAGTGTCAAGGAAGAGATATCAGAATTTCATGAGAAACTCAGGGCTGCGAGAAGAATTTCAGCAGCATCTGATTCCTCCCTCTGTCCAGGGCAGGATCACCATGTGGACATCGATGGCTCCTGGGGAGTTGCCAGTGACAATCGGCATCACCTTTCCACTGTTCAGAGCACAAAGCAAAGAAGACACTAGACTTCTTCATGTCTTCAGTCAATGCCCTACAGTAGTTGAAATTCAAGTACAAGAGGTAGCAGGCAACCTGATCCCAGGTGGCTCTACCTAATTCAGATTTGGGGTTTTCTCTTTGGAAAATAGCCTAAGCCTTGGAGCCCCTCCCATGGAAACCTGTGACCAAAGCAGCTTCCGCCTCCTAACAAAGCTGCTGTCCCTGATAGGACCGGAGGCTGGAGTGCAGACGGCTGGCCTCTTCCATAGGGGAGAGAAAAATGATGCGAGAGCAGCTTGGATGGGAACAATATTTCAGGCATGGCTGGCTGTTAAAAATGAGCTAATTCAGAAGAGGCACATTTAAATAAATATAATGCAAAGGCATAATGGCACAAGATAATAGTTTTGAATGGGGAATTCTAATGGCTTCAATTGCATTTCATAGGGCAATTAATACACATGGAGATGCTTGCAGCCCTCTGCAGAAGGGGGGGGGAAACAGGGTCAGAGCACAAAAAGGGGAAATGGCGGCAACTGATAAAAAAATGGGATCTGATTTTCTTTGCAGAAGGAGTAATGCTTACAAATATTATAAAAGAGGAAAAATAAATGTGTTAGGTTTTGTAATTCAGCTTGTTAAATTCAGAATGATTAGTTTTTGAAGAGGGCAATTAGTTCTCTTTTGCATATGCATGGGGATTTAATTAAATGGGGCTGGGCGTTCTCCATTCTTTCCTGGTTACTCCCTTCACTACCTTCCTTCACCACAAACTAAAAACATATTTCTGGTTCCATCAAACCGAGGCCCCATCCCCTTCAATTCATGGAGGAGGTTCCCTCTACTGATGGGCCTGTACAAATGCCCACGATTATCTTTAATAAATGATACATATTTATTGTCTCCACTGTAAGTTAATAGATGAAGTGTGTGATTCTTCAGGGGCATGATGGCAAAGAGGGAGATTGAACAGGGCAAGAGGCTGGCTGGCTCCCTGGGATAGACAGAGGATGTCTTACTTGCCTGTTTCTCCTTTTATATTATTGCTATTGGTGTGTGTGTGTGTGTGTGTGTGTGTGTGTGTGTGTGTGTAGAAAGCCAGAGAGAGAGAGAGCAAGAAATAAGGAAAGACAAGGGAGGAGATATAGAAGAAGTAGAGCAGTGGGGAGAAGAAAAGAATGAGTCTGAAGAGACTGAGTCCTTTGCTGTCTAGTCTGGTGGAGGCCTGGGAGATAATTTTAAGGCAGCTACCAAGTATACGATTTTTCCTCTTCTTTGTTTATACATTTTTTGAAGTGTTGCCTAGAGCAATCAAAACTGGAAACCAATAAACAAACGAATTCCACATCTCACACACAGTCAGAAACCACCTCAGCACAAAAGGGATAGACCCCGCTGGCCCATCTGGCTTCCGTCTCCTCAGTGCACTGATTTCTGTATGTTTTGTTTTGTTTTTGTATACCTGTGTGAGCTTTTTGTTCTTCCAAATCCCAATCACTTTTTCTAATGTTTTGTATATGAATTTTTTGGTCAGCTTCCAAGTCTCTTGCTCTAACATTCTCCTGGAGTTCAGATCCTGTTAAGGGTTTCAATGCTTCCCTACGGTGCACTGACTGTTTACACCATCTTCTTTCAAATGCTTTGTTTTCTTTGTGTGTGTATGTTTAAATATGTTTTTATTGATTTCAGAGAGAAAGGGAGAGGGAGAGACAGATAGAAACATCAGTGATGAGAGAGGATTAGGCTGTCTCTCGCATCCCCCCACTGGGGATGGAGCCCCGGAATCCGGGCATGTGCCCTGTCTGGGAATTGGACCATGATCTCCTGGTTTATAGGTTGATGCTCAACCGCTGGACCACACAGGCCGAGCTCAAATGCTTTGTTTTTAAGTGGATCCTCTCCCTCCCCACCATTACTGTCACACACACAAAAACTCCCCTTAATAGGGACATCAGATAAGTGATTGTTTTAGTTCCTCCTACAAACAAAAGACATTTACAGATTTGCCTGCACTAGATTTTGCTCAGGACTGAAGCCTGCTGGGAGAAGTTAATTACTCGAGGTCACAGCTAGAGTCTGAGTTCAGGTCTGTCTACCTCCTCACTCCACACTCCTCCTCACGTAGCTCTGGCTGCCCAGCTTCTGGATTCTGAGAACTAGGAAAGGAGAAGTTCCTAATCTGCTTGTAAGGAGTAACCGCTTTTGATTTTCCCAGTGTGGACCAAAGGGGCCACTTCTAACCTGACAAGCTCAGGGAAGGCCTGCATGGCGGTCTTGCAAACAGAGACCTAAAGTCACCACAAAGGATAGAGTGCAATTAAACTTTGACTAAAAGCAGTTCTGGTGGGTAGTTACAACCTAGGCTGGCATCTTCACTGACAAGGTCAACCTTTACCTTAACTGGGCCTATGTGTCTTTTTGCATCTATAATAACATACCCTTTGAAATGTCTGGGTGACTTGTAACTCCCCTTTTTTTGGACCCCTTGGGACACAACCTAGTGCGCTGGGCACCAGGACAAATACCACAAATTCCTTCATTATCATGTTAATTGTTGACTGTTATGTGTCTATCATTTTACTTTTTATCCAATCCCAGAGGTTTCCCTGCTTTGCTTTCTTCCGCCTCTCTAGTCTATCACCAATAGATTTTATGTTACCCACCTACTTCCCTTTCCCTTGATTGTATAAATACAAATGTGTTTATACAGATGTAACCCGCCATTCTCCAAAGCATTATCTCAATTCATTGAGGTTCTGCTTCCCAGCATGTGTCGACAGTTTGGCTCAAATAAACTCACAAAAATTCTTTACAGGTTTCAATGGTTTTTTACATTAACACCAGAAAGAAGAGGGAAACGGGCTAGGAGAGACTGAGTGCAAGGAGACAACACTTCTCCATCCCTGCTGTCCTTTCCCCTGGGAATGACAGCACAACATGCCACAGCTCCCTTCTCTTTGGAATCCATCTGCCTGCAAAGTGTGCTTTCCAGGGGCCTTCCCCATAGGGAAGGCCAGTCTCTCCCCAGAATAACCTGTGCTTAGGAGGATAAGTCTATTTAAGTCTGGAGTTCAATTTTAGGAAGCCTCGGTTACAGTTTTCAATAATTCTCTAATAATTAATAAAGCTGACATTTTGGTCTCCATTGACCTGTCTCTACTCTGTCCTTCAGTTCCTTTAAAAATCAGGTGAAGAGAAAGATATGATCTATTGGCCCCCTCTGCCTTCAATGCAAATCTTTACTGAAAGCTTCCTCTGACCCAGTCATGGCACTAGACTTGTATTTCAAAAGTCATCTCTGGATATGTCATCAGGTGGCTGTGAAAAAAGGTGCTGACCTTTTCATTCAGTTACCCATGGGTCATGAAAAACACTCATAGGAATGACCCAGAGGTCTGAATCTGAAATTTTCAAGTCCAGAAAAGGGAATATAGGCAAGCGGGTCTGGATAATTAAATTTTGTGTGAATATGTGCATCTGTATTTTTCTAGGAATGGTCCATAGCCCTAATAAGATACTCAAAGGACAATTGCCCCCCTAAAATAATGCCCCACGTTGGAAAGTCATAGTGACTGCTACCAGCTCGGAAGGAAAAGCTTCAAGATCAGCTGGTAGATTCTTACCCTAAGCAAGACTGTGACTGTTCCCCATATAGTCAGTGTCTCCAAATTTTGGTCTGATAATCACAACCAGAGGAGAAGGAAATTTGCCTACATTCAGGAAGAACAATTTCTATCATTGGTAAGTTACTGTCAAAAGTTCCTTTTGTGTTAAAGTACAGAAGAAAGGGTTCCATCCTCTCTACCTTAGGTTCCCCTGCCCATTGCCCATGACCACTGCTTTCTCCACTTGGCACCTGCCCTAGAATGGAGAGTGATTCTCCTCTCTGGCTTCCCTCTTGCCTTTTGGAGACCTGTTAAGCCAGCCCCTCGGAGAACTTGCATTGTCCAAAGATTGGCCCTCGTTGTCCATAAGAGAAAACTTGACCTCTTTGCATAAGGCAGCTTCATTCATAAATAAATATTGCAAAAAACACCAAATGGTTCATTAGCCAGTTGTTATGGCAATCAGCATTTTAACCAATTAAAACCTTTTCTAAGACTTTAAAATATGTTGAGTGTGGCAACATAGAGTGTCTGAAGGCCATGTAGACACACTTGTATGCAAGAGGCATCTCTGCTTTGGGGTAGAAGGAAGCTGGTGGGTGGGGAAGGGATAGAGAGGTACACAAGGGCAGTGCACACACCAGTGTGAAGATAAAGGATGTTGGGAGAGCTTTATCCAGTTTTGCTCAGTGGATAGAGCATTGGCCTGCTGACTGGTCAAGGGCATTCTGGTCAAGGGCATGTACCTTGGTAGCGGGCATATCCCCATTAGGGGGTGTGCAGGAGGCATCTGATCAATGTTTCTCTCTCATTGATGTTTCTAAATCTCTATCTCTCTCCCTTCCTCTCTGTAAAAATCAATAAAATAGATTAAAAAATAAAAAGGATCTTGGGAGAGGAAGACATCCCCCCCCCCTCTACTCTGAGTATAAGAACACTTTGAGTAAACTCAGAAACTAAAGGCATTATCCTCCATACTTTTTTGTGTGTGGATTCCTTGAAGACAGTGACTATATATGGTTGACTATTGTGTTTTCACTTCCCAACACACTGCCTAGCCCTAGCACATAGTAGGAAACAATTTCTAGTAATAAATAATAAATATGGCTATCAGAATTGTAATCAATTGTAACAAGTAGCAGAAAAAAAATTAAGCATTCTTGTTCCATTACTGAAACCAGAAACGAACCATGTTACTGGACTTCAGCAGGAGCCAGTGAAGGAGGCTCTGTGGTCCTGAGCATCTGGCTGGGGCAGCTGGACATCGCGCTGAGTACCTAGGGACAGGGGAGAGAGCAAGCAGTCAGATATAGAAAAGGGCTAGGGACTGTGCTCTCCTCATCTGTCTCCCATGGTCACTTTATAAGAGTGCCTGTTACACAGTAGGTGCTCGGCAGCCATTGGCTAGAGAGTCATTCTTCTTAGCATCCCAGTGTGGGATAGGCCATGTTGGGGTGGGAGCCTGAGAGAATCAGAACTCTGAAATCTATTTTTATATTTTGATTCCCTCCCCGGAGAATTCTTTCCCAGTTATAATACCCAGGATTACAATTTCTCTTCATTTTCACTCGCTGATCAAAGGCATTTCTTAGGGAGGTGGACTCCTTCGACGAGACCAGGAATATAGAGCTTTTCAGGGACCTGGGCCAGGGGAGAGTGGAGAGCCTGGGACTCCCACCTCACTGGTGCCCAGAGGTCTGGCTGGCTCCTGGAGGCTCAGTACCACCTCCCCTCCCCTCCCCATCTCTGCTGAGCTGTCTGGTCCGGACCCCTCCACCCAGAAATGCATGTTCTCTGAAACTGTACTGATACCGTGAAAGGAAAGGAAGCACAAAAAATAACCTCTCTAGACAATCAGAGCAGATTATTTTAATGAGGCTTGGGAATGGGAAACAAACAGCACCAAATTAGCCCGGCTCCCATTCGTCAGCGAGGCTGGTGAAGACACTGAGCTTTCGGCTGAGTCAGCAGTGGGGGAGTGGAGGGCTGCCTCTGGTTTCAGGAAGCTTCTCTTGCCTGAGCACCCACTGGTCTTTCACAGAGCTGCCTGCTCCCACTTAGCCAAGGGGTCTCTGCCCTGACTGTCTCAAGGCTGTTGGGACCACAATTGTTTAAAATTCCCTCTGGGGAGAAGCACAGATCAATGGAGGGGAAGAGGGTCCTACCGCCCACTGAGACTCAGGTAGATGACAGAGCCAAGATGCTCACATTTCCCAGACTCTGTCCCCGACCCCAGAACATCTGGGTAGGCACATTTGCATGTGAGACACATACCCCTTTTCTCCATGCTGTCTGCTGGCAGCCCCAGGGTATTGTCCTGGGGAGGTCACTGAAAGGTCATCAGTCTATAAGGGTGGGCAGTTTCGCCACCATTCACAGAGTCAAATAATGCCACTAATAATGTTCCCAGGAGTGTCTGGATGGCAGACAAACCTCTGAAACTGGGCCTCAGGTCAGAATGGTGAACAGAAAAGGACTAAAATAGATTATTACATTAAGCAAAACAAAATTGTTTCCCTGCTAGGAGGAAAGAAAGTCATTAACTCAGAGGGTCCAGTTATCTGGGAAAATAATATCATATCTGCAGTGTGTTTGGATTGCAATGTAAGAGGAAAAACTATATGAGGATTTGATGTGCGGTCAAAGGTGTCCATTGATAGCTTGGGGAATCCGGATATGTTGTTTCTTTGTCCGCCTCTTGGTCTCTTTCTATTTCTTGTTCTCGGGGGTCTCATCTCACCTACTCAGACATTCTTTTCTCCTGCTTCTAAGGAGACAATGTGGGGAAGATACTGAGGGGAATTTAATTTCTTCCTGTTTCTGAATTTAGACCCATATTGGAGTTTGACTTTTAGCTTGCTTCTGTTACTTTTGGGGTCACCATGTAGCAGTAGTTTGGTTAGAAGGGGGGTGAGGTTAGCCCAGAAAACAAGGGAGTGTAGATAACAAAAGGAAATAACAGGTTTAATCATTACTAAATGATTGAATGTACCAAACGCTCCTCAGGTGTGGAATACTGAATGCCACACCACAAAAAACATAACCGTGACCTAAATGCTCCCTTAAGAAGTTCATAATCTAGATGGGCAGATAACACACAGTACAGGGTAACCTGGAAATACCAGGCAGTCCATGGTCACAGTCACTGAAGAAACTAAGAAGCTATCTCCCTTTTTTTTTATCTCTCTCTTCCTCCTTTTCACACCCTCAGCCCAACCCCAATCCTTTCATACCATCTAGGGAATGAATCTTTCACAAGATGAGTTAATTTGGTTAGATGTTTATAGTATACCTACTGTACTGAGGTCTGCTAATTAATGGGTTTGCTAACCACTTCCCTCTGTTATGACTACATTGTCCGATTTGATAGATGCATTTAAACCTGAGTAAAAGTCCCACTGTCTTAGTACCCATGTACCAAGTACAGTCCTTTCTATCCCATGATGCAGTTCCTCAGAAATGTACTTTTTTCTGGTTCTACTATGCTGTTTTAGTCATGTAATAGGACATGTTGTTATAAAGGAAAATTTCCTATTATACAATAGGAAAAGTTGTTATATTATAAAGTCCTGGATTCAATGCTATACACAGTCCTTTCATTCTTATGATAATTGACCCAAACTTAGTAACATACATATCTAGCTGCAAGGGAGGCAGGGGAATGTAGTTTCTAAGTAGGGAATTCATATTTCCAAGTAAACATTTGGTATTCTATTACTAAAAAAAAGAAGGGGGGAAGGAATATGAGGATAAAATTAGGTTTCTCTCCCATGCCATTTCCTATATATTTGCACTAACCAAAACCTTCTATCTCTATTATCTACAACAATAAAAGAGAACCATGCAAATTAACCATCACTTTGCTACACCCACCAGCCAATCGGGAATGAGTATACAAATTAACCCAACTAAGATGGCCACCACCATAGAACTGGAGCAAGCAGGAGGCTTGGTTGCCCCTGGTGATGGAGGAAGCCAAGCTTCTCGCCCACCCTGGCCAGCCTTGGCCTCCATTCAAGGCTACAGAGCTTCAATTATAGAAGATAAATAAATCCCAGATACCTGCTTTGCCCTGGCCTTGGCTCAAGGAGGCACTGAAAGAAAAGATAAAGAAAAAAGCCCCATACCCAGACTGGCCACACCCCCATGGGGTGAGGGTCCCCATGGGGAGCTTGGCCAGCCTTCAAACAACCCTCAGCCCCTCATTAAGGGGCCACATCCCCACGGCCCGATCCCTGTAAACAGGCAGTTGAACATCCCTTGAGGGGTCCCAGATTGGAGAGAGAGCAGGCTGGGCTGAGAGACACTCCCTCTCTCAACCCACCTCCATGCATGAATTTTGTGCACCAGGCCTCTGGCTCTCAATAATGAGGAATAAGTTACATTCTTCTTGTTTTCCAGTCTCTTTTAACCAAGTTGAATGTCCCCTGACTTAAGTTGAGTCTTTAAATCTTAAAGTTGTACAGGTATCCTCAAAACCATCTATGACTTTCCAGTCTAATCAATCACCTTTTCATTTGCTGAATTCATATTGGGACATATGAAGTACCCTTTTTTGTGCTGACACAAACATAAACAAAGTACCACTGCCTTCGGGGGTCACCTGTTCCCTCAACTGTTTCTGCTCCTTGCTGTGTCCTTTGTTCTCATCAGATCCTATCTTAGTCTTCACTGGGCTCTTTGTTGGCTCATTTGTTTCCTCCAAACTAGATTGTTCTAGTGTATCCTCATACCCTGCTCTATTTCATCTAGTCAGCCTCTTTATCACCACAAATCATCATTTAATTGGCACATTCACCCAACTCTTCACTTGTCAAAATATGTGCCTACTCTGCACAGACTCTGTCCTAAGCACTGGGTATAAAGTGGCTAACTAACTGCACAGTGCCTATTGTCACCGAATTCGCTCTTGCCCATGAAGATAGGTGATAAGCAAGCAAACTCAAGTGTACTTATATTTACAAATTGCACAAAATATCTTGGGAGAGGGAGGATGCCATAAGAAAGAATAATAAGGAAGACCTATTTAGCCTAGGAGTTAATCTAGGAACATAATGCCAAATCTAGAACCTGAAAGAAAGAAAAAAAAAAGCAGGGTTATCCAGGCAGTGTATGGTGGATATTATTTCAGATAGAATACCACATAGGGAAGCTCTGAAGCAGAAAAAATTCGTGTATTTGAAGGATTGAAAGAAAAGCAATTGACAAAGACACAAATTGTATAGCCACAAGAGAGGAAGATAATGGAGGGGGTGCTGAGGTGGCAGCAGAATACATAAACTTTGCGAAATGAAAACCTACTGAAGTGACTTGGTTTATGTTTTAAAGTTCACTTTGCTGTGAGGGAAAAATGGCAAGAATTTGAGAAGAAACACACTAATTAGAAAACTACTGTCACATTCTCAAGGAATAAAGGAATGACATGGTGATTGAGAGAGTCATGGGATTTCATTAAACTAGGGCAAGGGTAAATTTCACCCTCCACCTGTTTTTTAAAATAAAGCTTTATTGAAACACAGCTACTTCAATTCATTTTTATATTGTATACTAGAGGCCCGATGCACGAAAATTTGTGTAAGGGTAGGCCTTCCTTCTCCCAGCTTCCAGCTTCCCTCTGGCACCCTGGACCTGGGCTTCGTCTGGAAGGACATCCAGAATGATGTCCAGAAGGACATCTGGTCTAATTAGCATACTGCTAATTATTAAAGATGGCTATTTTATTATTATAGATGGCTATTTTCTGTCTTCAGTTAGAGAGATGTGAGGTAATTCTAACAGAGGAAATATCACCCATGAAACCTATATTATTTACTCCCTGGCCTTTCATAGGCTCTGCTGAGTCCTACTCTCTAGACAGTTGCCTCAAAGAGTATACAATGTGCAGTGGAAATTAGTCAACTTACCCACTTACTATTTTTTCTACTACTTTTTAAATCTTCTCTTTGATATACAGTAGAAGTCCCCCTTTCACCTGACTGGGGCTGAGAGTTAAGAACATCCTGTGAACTGAAGAAACACTGAATGAGTAAGAAGGAAACCAAGACAGCCACAGCCATGCTGAATTTCTAGTGGTATCAAAAGGAGGCAACGACTACAGGAAGAAGACATTCTTAGTATTTTTCCATTAGAAATACCTTGTGTATCTCCATACCTTCAGATCTCCTTGTAGCTGCAATAGCTTAAGCCCAGCACACTGAACTAGCAATCTACCAATTATTTCCTTGCTCAACAAACATGACTCACAGCTCTATTGTGGCTAGGGGGCTTTTTAATAAAACTGTCTGTAAAGATTACAAAATAAACCAATGGGCAACGTTCTCACTACTTCCATCTATTTCCCTCCAATTTCTCTTCCTTTCCCACAGAGAAGGTTTGGGTTTCCACCCAGGTGCCTCTTCAGAGCTCTAAGAGAGAATAGCCCAATATAGCAATTTCTGTCTTCCCCCTATGTAGCAGAACTCCTAGGAGCTGCTTTTTCACAAATGGTATGACATTGAAGAATGCATGGTTGACTCCTTCCTGGGACACAGCCTTCTAGTCACACTACCAGGCATTTTTTTCATTCAAGCAGGAAGGCAGGACTAACCTTAAACCTCCTTTGTTATTCTGTCCTGCAGTTTTAATCTCTGTATTCAGAGTATAAGGTAGTTTATTTGTCTTTCAGGCCAATAGCCACCCAAGGTGAGAGTCCATTTTCGTCCAGGAAAAATCACTTTAAATTAATTCAGTGAAAGATTGGTGTGAGGAGAGAGATAGAATTCCTTAGCTTTAAGACAAATGAACAAATTAGGTGAATGGACATACACACAAATGGCTCCGGCCAAATGGAATGGAGGGAGCTCATGTCAGGGCCGGTGGTGAACTGAGGCATTAGAATCCTGATCACTGAGTTCATGGGAGTGCGGTCTCTATGTCTAAGGCATCCAGATCACCCAGGGATCTTGTTAAGGTGCACATTCTGTTTCAGTGGGTCCAAGGTGGGGCCTGAGATTCTGAAATCCTAACAAGCTCCCAGATGATACCCAGGCCCTTGGTCCATCGGCCACACACTGAGTAACAAGGGCAAAGGACCTAACTTTAGTGTTTGCGTGATTTTCTATTTGGAGTCTGAATTGTTCACCAGTGCTCATAGGGAGTCAGGATGTCAGTGGACAGAGTGTCAGCCCTCAAACTAAAGGGTTTTTGGGTGTGATTCTGGTCAAGGGCACATACCTCAATTTCAGGCTCAATCCCCGGCCCCAGGTCAGGAATCTCTCACATCGATGTTTCTCTTTATTCTTCCACTCTCTAAAGAAAAAAAAAAAACAATGGGAAAATATCCTCAGGTGAGAATTAACAACGAGAGAGAGAGAGAGAGAGGAGAGAGAGAGAGAGGAAGGAGACTCTGGAAAAGAAGCTACAAAGAACAAAGAATTGGTTTAAAAAGACAATAGGTTTCTAGTGGATGTGCTGGAATTATCTTCAAAAACATTCTGGAAGGAGAATTTGGCCCCAAATAATCACACAATCTGGTAGGTTAACCAGAGTGGCCACAGCCAGAGCCTGAGCTAGGGAAGCAGAGCACTGGAAGGCTGACCCACAGCATAGTGAGGGGACTGAACACCTAACCCCCACAATCTGGCTCCACCACTCTGAGACTCTTGTTTCTTGTCTGTAAACACTGACCTCTGGTGCTTTAGGATATGATCTGTAGAAGCAGACCCCACGATGATGATGATGATGATGTGTGAAGGTGATTTAGTTATTACTGTGAAGTTAATCCCAAGCTAAACTGGTAGGGGTGCAGGGAAGTTGCACCTGGGAAGGGAAGAGAGCCAAAGAAGAAGCATTGTTCTATGAGAGAAACTGTAGCTCAGTGTCCCACAAGGGGACACTGCAGAGAGTAAGTTGCAAACCTAAAATCTCCCAAATGGGGGAGAGCTGGATCATTTATAGCCTCAAACCCATCAGCATGAAGGGCTGCTCCGCGAGAGATGTAAATTCTCCAGCACTACTGGTTCTCTGCACACACAAGAAGCGAAGGTTCCAGAGCCCAAGAACAGCCCTTTGACCAAGAATCAGGGGATGGTTATTATGAGCCAAAGTATACTCAAAATCCTTTGCACAAAAATGGTACACTACAAAGGGATCCAAAGGTATATGAGAGGTTCTCTGGCACTAAATCTGGCAATCCTAAACCATCCGTAAAATCTCCTTTTAAATATATATACTGAATAGACATTATCAAAACATAAGGACAAAGAAAGACAATAGGGAGACAGGCATCCATCTTGTGGTGCCCTAGGCACGGGATCAGAGCAGGCTTTGCAAAGGCAACACTTCATTAAGAAACAGTTATTGCCGAAACCGGTTTGGTTCAGTGGATACAGCGTCGGCCTGGAGACTGAAGGGTCCCAGGTTCGATTCTGATAGGGGGCATGTACCTTGGTTGTGGGCACATCCCCAGTAGGGGGTGTGCGGAAGGCAGCTGATCGATGACTCTCTATCATGGATGTTTCTAACTCTCTATCCCTCTCTCTTCCTCTCTGTGGAAAATCAATAAAATATATATATATTTTTAAAAAGAAACAGTTACTGAGTGGCCTAACTGACCAGAATTCCTAAGATCCAGCCTTGATGCTGACCAAGGGGCAACCTCATGAATGCGCCTTCCATGTCAGGGATTCGTGGGCTCAGAGTCCACATAGAAAGTGTGTTCCTGGATACGAGGGCCCAGATTTCACTGCTGTTGGCTTATGGGGTGGGTAACCTCTCTGGGCTCCTTTTTCTCCTCTCTAAAGTGAGAAGTCCTCTAAGCTGTAAAATGTTAGGATTTCACATACCAATATATATAAATGAACACAATACTAAGTCACATTGTCCACAGTCACACAAAACAGTGTCACAGATAGTGTACCATTGTTTCCTGCATCTGTCCTTTGCATATGCATATGGCATCAACTCAGGCTGGCTCTTGTAGCTGCTCATGTCACATAGTCCTGCTAACTGTGATTGATTAGTCTATGCATCTCTCTCTCTCTCTCTCTCTCTCTCTCTCTCTCTCTCTCTCTCTCTCTCTCCCTCTCTTTTTCTTCCATCTCTCCCTCCCTCTCATTTTTTGTGCATTTAAAAAATAGATAAAGTGCCTTCTTATTCTGATTTTGGAGATTATAACTTTCAGGATTTATATGTTAAGAGGTGGATGAGAGGCAAAAAAAAATGTATTCTGATGCTACTAATTACTCACCAAGATATGGATATTTTTGTAAGCAATGAATTGGCTCATTTAAAATTCCTTTGTTTTCATTTTAGAAGAAAGAAAAAGGAAGAAAGAAGAAAGTCAAAAGGATGAGAGAACAAAAGAAGCTCCCCGTAGAAAGACGGAATCTTCTGCCAGCACATGTAAGAGATGGTGCCAAGTGCCCAGAAGGTAGAGGGGCTCTGCTTACTGCCCAGTAAATAAGATGGAAGGGAGGAGGAAGCATGAGTCAAACAATCCTCTCTGAGGGAGGGAGAAGGATTTGAAGAATTCAAACACTGATTTAACTAACCTGACTCACCTGGTAACACAGACAGGAACAAAAGGTTATCTAACTCAGTGGTCGGCAAACTCATTAGTCAACGGAGCCAAATATCAATAGTACAACGACTGAAATTTCTTTTGAGAGCCACATTTTTTAAACTTGAACTTCTTCTAACGCCACTTCTTCAAAATAGACTCGTCGAGGCCGTGGTATTTTGTGGAAGAGCCACACTCAAGGGGCCAAAGAGCTGCTATGGCTCACAAGCTGCAGTTTGCCGACCACAGATCTAACTGAAAGGGACTGGAGAGATTGGAATTAGACCTAGAACAGACCCCTCCCTACCACAGGGGGTGGGTAGGCATTGTGCAGCCAGGTGGATGGCTCTTCAGTTATGTGGGCATATCAGGCAGAACGTGGAATTCGTGGGCTCAGATTCCGCATATCAGATCCAGACTATCAGGTGGAACTGGTGAAAGGGGCGAAGTTTTGATGGCCTATTCTAGAACATCGGCATGTTCAGGGCAGGCATTATTTTGAGATCCTAGCAGATAATCTCTTGCCAGCAAGAAAGCCAGATAGTAAGGGGTGAGAGCAGAGGATCCTGATCCCATTGCTAGAGCTAGTAGACAAGTCCCAATCACATGGTGGTTTGGGGAGTCCTCACTCCAGTCCTGGGTGGCCTCAGAGTATGGACAGGCCATCGATAAGAGAAAGGGCGGTTATTGATTAGTCTACTACAGTAATTTTGTAGGGCTGCTATAGCAATGCACCATAAACTGGGTGGCTAAAAGCAATGGGAATTTATTCTTTGACTTTCTGAAGGCTAAACATCTGAACTCTAGGTATCAGCAAGTTGGTTCTTCTGGAAACTCAGAGAGAGAATGTGTTTCATGCCTCTCCTGGTGGCTAGTGGTAGTGGATAATCCTTGCAGTTCCTTGGCTTGTAGTCGCATCACTCCGCTCTCCACCTCCATCATCACATGGTGATCTACCTGCATGTATATGTGTGTCTCTATTTGCTCTTCTTATAAATACATAAACTGTTGGATTAGTGTCCGCCCTAATACAGGATGGCTTCATTTAATTTAGCTTAGTACATCTGCAAAGACCCTCCGTATTTCCAAATAAAGTCTGAGGATCTGGGGAGACTTGAACTTGGGAGTTGGGGTTGGCGTGTGGGGGTGGGGGTGAGGAGAAGTTACTGAGAGATGGAAGATCTATGGAACAATACAGAAGGATGGCACTAGGGCAAGAGCATGAGTCTGCGCTCTGGTTTGGGGAAAAAACTGAAGCCAAGTAATAACCATCAAGTACAGCAAAACTAGGACCCCCAAAGATGGTGGTGGGAGCCATGGAATGGTGACTCCAATTCCATATGTTATGAAGGGAGCACAATGGTTAATTCATGAGTTTAACCTGAACCAGACTTAAGTTCCCACAGAAGGATCCTATTTAAAATTAGCATACCTCTCCTGCCTCCCCAAAGTTCTAGTTTAACTCAGAAAGGATATTGGCTTCTTTCCTTACCATCCATCCTTTCTTCGTAAGAACCACTGCTGTATTGAGCCTTCTCTACTAATCCGAGAGTGCCAGACTGCAGCAGAATGTGAGGGCTGCCCTGGAACCCCACCTTTTGTGTGAGAAGAACCTGAGGTGGACATTTGGCTACTGTTAGAAATCCTGACCATGTACTTTCACATCAGCCTTGGTGAGGTTTTCTTGGATTGTTTTGTAAATAATAGGACACCTCTAAGACTCTGAGAAAGTTTGTAGCTTTAGAGAGAAATAAATAAAGACTCTCAGAGTCTGTCAAGGAAGGAAAGCAAAGCTTTCTACTGAACAGCTCAGGCAACGTTACTGGTGTCAAATCAACTTGAGCCCAATCAAAGGAAAGATGGATTTATTAGCCTAAGGGCAGAGATGTTGAGAGGGGAAGTTGAATTTAAATTCTGGGGAGAAGCAGTACAACCACTGTGAGCAAAGACCTCTGAGACTCTGGATTCACATTGTTCAGACTAATCCAGAAACTCAACTGGTCAAGTCCATTAGCCAAGCTTAAGCCAATAAAGCCAGAGGTCATAGAAGAGACTCAAGAGTCCCTGAGAAACAGGCCACCTCTCAGACAAGGGCAGATGCATCATCAGCTGGGATGAGAGTAACTGGGGCTTCATCCAGAGGAATTCTTATTTTTTGTCCATTCCATGTAGAACTCCTGGCTAGTCCATACCCCAAGCACCTCCTACTGTGCAAAATCACATTTAAATTATTCTTCCCATGTGACTTAATTTTCCTCTAGCAAGCTGTGTAGGTTAATGTTAGAGGAAAAGGATGAAAACAACAAGGGTGATGAGACAAGAAAACACATGGACTTAAGTTTAAAATGTTATGTGTAACCTGTGGCAGGATGACATTGAAATAGGAAAAAACACTTTGTTATATTATTATCAGTGCAATCCCTTCTGTTTGGACCTCTTCTTCTTTCTCATCATTTTAATCTGCCTTTCTCTGAACGTTTCCAGCCCAGTAAGGAATAGTCATAGTGGAATTATAGGGCCTGCTGTAGTTTATAAAGCACACATATTTATGTCACTTGATCCTTTCAATAGCCCAGTGATGTAAGTATCACAGTTAATCCATTTTACAGAGGGGGGGAAACAAGTTATGGCAAGAAATATTCTGATGTAGGGACCACCAATTCCAAACTTATTGCTATTTCTACACCTTGTACTTCAGGACAATGGAAGAGAGGAAACTTAAAAGAACTTGTCAGGTTTAGGGACAAGTGAACTGGCAGTAATTACTTTCCTTTCTTTTTTTAAACATATGTGCTTATTGATTTCAGAGAGGGAGAGCGAAAAACATCAATAATGGGAATCATTGATCGGCTGTCTCCTACATGACCCCTACTGGGGATCGAGCCCTCAACCTGAGCATGTGATCTGACTGGGAATCTAACCATGACCTCTTGGCTCATGGGTCGACTCTCAACCATTGAGCCACTCTGACCCGGCATGGTGGTTACTTTTCACTTCGCTTCCAGGCAAAGCTCAGATAGAGCCCTGAGGTGGGACTGAGGGCAGTGATGCTGAAATCAGGAGGGCTGAAGCTCTAACTCTGCTTCCAAAGGCAGCAGGGCAAAAGGAGTGAGACATGACCCTGCTGCCTTCATCACTTAATTAGTTGAGCATCACCCTTCATGTCCTGTCACCTCCAAGACACTTGCAGTTGTATATCTTTCTTGGCTATTCATTCCATAAAAGGCTTTTTCATACCAACCCCTCTAGTCCCTGGGGAGCTGGATGGGAAGGAAGAAAAGGATGTAACGGGGATTCTGTGAACACCGTCCGCACTGTCTTCCCCTGTGAGCTCGGTTTCTATTGCCTTTGCCCCTGGCGAGGAGCCGGGTAACTACCTGAATGGGATGTTTTTCAATCCCATATTACTCAAGTAGGTCCAGAAGCCACAACTCTGGCACACCAGTAACTTGCTGATGGAAAATGCCATTTGCTTCATATTGAAAAAAGAAAAGAAAAAGAAAAAAAGAAAGAAATTATTTAAGTGAAAGAGGAGGACCACAGTCCTTGGATGAAGAAACAAAGTGATGTCCCTGTCCCAGGGCTGGAGAGAGGCAGTGCCAGTGGACAGAGACTCTGGGCCCTGACCAAGTGCGAGGCCAAAGCTGTAGAACCTTGCTCTCCATTTCACAGAAGCTCAATCCTCTTCTCAGAGGTGTCAAGGACTGGCTTCAGCTGCCTCCCAAGCCCTAGTTGGAGAAGCATGAAGTGGCTGTCGGAGGTAAAACACTCATTCCTGTAAGGGCAGGAATGGCACCTTTTGAGCTTTTACACCGAAGTATGGGCCACAGGCTACCCAAGGACTGTGCTGACGTTCTAAACTACTGGGAAGAGAAGAGAGGCCGGTCTTAGTGGTCTCCCTACAGGCCCGTACGGAGCCACTGATGATAGTGAACCTGCTCTAGAAATTTCTGCCACGCTATCTTGCTTGCCCTCGCTGCTCCTCTGAAGCACCCCTCCCATTGGCACTTCTCTCTTCACACACTCTGGCTGTATGGGAAACACGAGAGCACTCAGCAGTACTCTAAGCCCTCACTTCAAATACCAATTGTGATGCATCTCAATGATTCTAGACACTTGGGCCATCTTCTGATGTGGATGAGGACGTAGGAGACATGGGACCAAAGGGAGGGAGAATTTGAAAACTTAGTGTAGAACCCTGCCACCCAAACCCTGTGTTGTTGTTTTTTTTAATTTCAACTGTTATGAGGGAGAAATAGATTTCACTCCTTCAGTGTATCATTCCCTTCAATCCAGTGTATTTCTGCTCCCTCTCCTCATACCTTCCCCCCCAAGCCCTCCATGCCCAGGAATGACACTTGCATTAACATCTGCTGACAGTCAAGTCTATTTCGGTACAAAAGGTCTTTTCAAAAAGTGGGTACGCAATAGCGTAGCAAGGGTTCAAAGTCAAGGGCTTTGAAGGAACTGATGGCTTTAAGGATCTGAGAATGTCAGTGTCTCTCATTGTGTCCTTGATTCTGGGAGAGAGAGGGAGAAATATAGAAAGATGCCTTACAATGGGCCAACAGTAATAGCCAGTCTGTTTAAAAGTTCATGAATAAGAGATTGTATATAATCTCTGGGCTATGAATTATGCACAGACTGTGGACAGAAAAGAGATAGGCAACTTCCCACTTGACTCACCTCTGCCAATTTCACCTTCACTTTCAACATCCCTGGGCAGCAGCATTCATCATATCTACTTTAATCTATTAAAAAAAGAGTTGGCCCAGAGAAAGAGGCCTGCTAAGATCAAACATCCTTGACTTTGGTGAACTCACATAATTCTTAAAATTTCTTTCCCTTGATACTTAATTTCAAACCACCTAAACTGATTTCCACTTCAAAACTCCTGACAGAGGCTTCAAACTGCAAATCCTAGTTGTTCACCGAGCGGGGGGTGATGGGGAAAAAGCGGCCAATTAAGAAGAAGTGGGCAGAGGAAAGAGAGAGACACAGAAATAGCTTATGTGATGACCAGTAAATATCTGTGATAAACATCTGGATTTGGAGTAACTTCAGCTGCTGCCTCAACAAGCAGTTACTGAGTCCTTTGAATAAACATGAGTGGCTCTATCTCAGACAAACACCACTTCGCTGTGAGCCATGTCCTCCACAAAAAATACTGTAATCTGGCCCCTCTCTCTCTTTTCAGCTCCGATACTAAGCTGAGTAGCTCAGCAGCCATTGGAAGTTGCAAATAGTTCTGTTATCTGCTGCGTCTTGCAGGTGCCTGATGAGTCCAAGACCCGGCAGCTGGTTCTGGCTAGTCACCAGCACCAAAACTCTGAACACGATTTATCTGCAGTCTCAGGAGCCTCAGGAAACCTCAGAAAAGGGGTTCAGGGGGTTGAGGTTATCATCTCTGGGATCCAGCTCGTTATGTTGTTTCCAGCAGATATAACTCTTCCCTATACTGATTTTCTCTGTAGTGGAGACAGAGTGGAATGGAGACAGACGCGATGCCTGTGAATTTATCACAGCTTTATAATACTTTAGGACTCAGTTTCTGGAATCATTTTATCCAATCCTGACTCCAAATAGAGTTGCCCCTACATGAGAGCTATAAGAGCTATAAGAGCTGACCATTTTTAGAAAATAAAGAAAATTCGAGTGATAGAGACTGAATGTTTCTATTCCCTCCCACTCCGACTTTGCTCCAAGTCATATGTTGAAACCTAATCCCCAGTGCAAAGGCATTTGAGGATGGGGTCTTTGGGAGGTGGTTAGGCAAGGAAGGTGGAGCCAGCATCAATGAGATTAGTTGTCTTATAAAAGAGACCTCACAGAGCTCACTTACCCTTTTCTGTTGAGAGAGCATAGCAAGAAGACATCCATCTAAGAACTAGGAGACAGGCTCTCACCAGACGCTGAATCTGCCAGTTTGACAAAAAGCTAACCCTGATCTCAGACTTACAGTCTCCAGAACTAGATTTAGGAATAGATTTCTGTTGCTTATAAGCCAAGCAGTCTGTGGCATTTTTGTTACAGCAGCCTGGATGGACTAAGGCAGAGGAGGGTAATATTTTTGAGCATTCACTGTGTGTCAAATGCTATGTAAAATATTCACCCCGACCGTTGCAACAGGAACGGTTCTAGAAGTGAAACTGAATTTTTGGGGAGCCCAGTGATTTTTCTCTCATCCCATAACTGCAAAGCCTCAGTGTTTCGAATCTGCCTGGCTTTGTATCAAAGTCCGAGTGCTTTCAGAAAGGCTATGATCTCTGCCCCAGAGTTCTCAGCCTCAGTTCTCAACCTTGGAGAGCTATGCCAGAATGTGTCTTCCCATCTAAAACCAAAAAGTGCTTTCTTATATCTCGCCTAAATTTTTAACACAACCCTCCCACTTCTCCCTCTTCCCTCTGATTTATCTCCAATACATTTTTAAAAATTAAGTGACATTTCAACCATTTAGAGAAATGCCATCCCATCCTTTTGGGACTATTGCTTCTACAATTGCATCATTATAGGCACCAATTAGGATTGAATCAGAGTGAGGACACTGTGTAAGGGCAAGGTTGGAAGGAGGCGGAACTCTGCCTCATTGTCAAAAGAAGTATGCTCCCTACCTGAGAATGCCTTTTCATAAATCCACGTACAATGAGCTATATTATCCATATCCCGCACTGTAATCCACTCCGTCTCCCAAGGGTTTCCCATTACATTGAATATTTGGGGAGGGGCGGGGGGGTTGCTTTAAAGCCTTTAATTATCAAATAGTGTTAGGGGAATGAGTGTGTAATGAGGAAATTGGCAGGTGTCCCAGAGTGATCTGGAGGGCTGGGATTCAGAATGCTAAACCTCCATTCAAAATGTAAGTAATTAAAATTAATTAAAAATCATTAGACAAACCTTCATTTCTGCAATTTCAAGGTGCAACTCAAGTCATCAGAGCTCATAAAAAATGTGCCTGCTGTCGCATCTACGTGATGTATTTCCATGACCCGAGCGTGGTCTGAGGAAGGGAGCTGTAGGAAACCGGATCAAAGTACTATGGTGAGTCAAAACCTGTGCTCACAAAGGCCAGTACATGGCCGTGCCTAAGATCCTGGATGGATTGACAAGGCACTGCTTGGTCCACTCTCTCTCTGATCATCAGTCAACAATAGTTGTTCTCTTACTCTCCAGTGCTCAACATTCCTAAAGGGCTCTGCTATTGCAAGGTGGGGCAGACCAGAGGCCAAGAATAACAAAAATGGAACAGTGCAGAAGAACGCATCATTCATTCATTCAACACATTTTAGGGGTCCCCCTGCTACTGTAGAGATAAGCATTGCGCTAGGCCATATGGTAACAGAATCCTTGCCTTCAGTGCCTGCCACCTGCTAGATGCAGTCAGGACTAGTTGAGGGGTGAAGCGTGTTGCACTCATGGATTTAAGTACAAGCATGCTTTGTGTCTGGGGTAGGCCAACAAGTGTAGAGATGCATATTTGGGATCAGTGGAAAAGATCACTCCTAGCAACCCTGTGATGGGCAAGATGAGATAAGGATCAAATTAGGAATACCTTATGTACCTGTAATCACTTTTAAGACAATTGAGATTCAATAGCATAAGCTTTTTAGACAAGAAGTGACTCAAAGAGGTCATGGCCTTCGATTCAGTACCACAAGCAAATGAGAACATCACATATATAATTTCTACCCCACCTTTCAGTCAAAGTGTCATCCTGCTCATTGCACTGAGAACAGGGTACGGGAAAGCATGCTCTTTATACAGGTTGGATTATCTGAGGAATTAGGAAATCAAACTAGAGTCCAAGTTCAAGAAACCAGGGACATTTATTCTGAAGAAAATAGGGGATCAGAAAAAAATGGAAATAATGGCCAAGTATTGCAGGCCAGAAGCTAACAGGGGGCAAGGAAGGATTCCCCTACAGGTCTCTGAGGGAGCATGGTCCTGCTGACCCCTGACTTTACACCTTTAGCCTCCAGAACTGCGATTTTCAACCGGTGTGCAGCGGCATACTGATGTGCCACAAGAATTTTTAAAACGTGCAATATCTGTCTATTTAATCAGGGGTACTGACCACTTTTTCCTTAGATTGTCAAAGAAAAATAACAACAGCCATCACAACAATAGCTGGCTAGTGTGAATGAATCAAAATTATACCTTTTTGTCAGACTGGCAAAAAAAATCAAATTTTTTTTGGTGTCCCAAAGAATAATTGTTTATATGTGCCATGAGATGACAAAGGTTGAAAAGCACTGCTCTGGAACTGTGATGCAAGTTTCTGCTGTTTTAAGGCCCCCAGTTTGTATAACTTTTGTTACCTCGCTCCTGGGAAGTGAACCCAGTGACTCCCCATGAGGGCCTCGGTTCCATGGAGACAGAATTGTTCCCTTTCCTAATAGGTCATGTCTTAGAGCCTGGAATGGGCACAAAGCTGGCAGGTGATTTTCTCTGCTTTGCATCTCACCTCCCATGTTGTGGCAAGATCACCCTGCTACATCTTGAGAGTGTTGGCAGACAAGAGAGCAGGAATGAGAAGTGGGCACGGTCTTAAAGCTGCTCTCGATTTAATTGACCTGGTCCCTCATCATTTTGGAATTTAGTCTAGCTATCTGCAAAATGGAGATGATATTCTTGTTATACTGTTCACCCCTCTTGTAGTCATTTCTTAGGGGTGACGTGAGGGCATGAGAGAGATAATGCCAAAATCTTTGAGATGCTTAAATAGGAATGTAGAGAAATCCAACACAGGCCTTTCTGGGCAGCTCAGGAAGGGCCAGGACTCAGGACCAGCCAGAAGGATGGCCTAGGACCCAAGACCAGCCAGAAGGATGGACTTGGAGCATTGTTGAGGTCAGAATCAGGAGAGCAGTTAGTAAAGCAGAAAGGACGTATGGGTACCATGAACCTAGGAGAAAAGCCAAGTTCAGACTGTGTCATGGCAGGCCGGCCAAGAAGGAGCAGGTGAGATACAATCTGGGGCGATCAGTCCAGGTTAATGAACAGCTAGCTAACCATGCAGGGACATGGACAAAAGCAAAGACAGACTATGTGAGCAGGAAAAAATGGAACATTCTGTGGCTTAAGTGCAGGGATTGGAGTCCAGCAGAGCGGGTTAGCAGCACTTGGGATTCTGTGGGTGCTGGTGAAAATTAGAAAACTGGGTCTAATCCCTGCTCCTCAGACAGAGGAGCCTGACTTCTGCCCAGATCATAAGCAGCCATCTTGGATTGTGTCAATGAAGGCCAGAAGGTCGTGCAGATTTTACTTCTAAGAAATTAAGTCCTTAAAGCCTTGCGTTCATCCGAAACACAATAAAGATAGTTTTTGCAATTATAATGCTTCTTCAGGGTAAGGCAGGGTCTGTGGGGGCTGGTGGTTGGCACTTGCATTTCACACCAGGGCTCGGCCCTCCAGCTACTCCTTTATTGAACTGGAGGGTTTCTCTTAGAACAGTAATACACACAAACCACTTTCATAACCTGGAAAAAAAAGATCCATTGCAGTTTGAAAAAAAATCCTAAAATTCACTTGTTATTTCCTCATTAGAGCTTGAACCTACTCACTTATAACCTGAGCTGCAGGTTTTCCAATCTACCAAACAGGCACTGCAGTAAGGAGCTGTCCAACAGCCCGCGGGTTAGCACCTCTCAGAGGAGCAAATGCTGCCCTAAGCTCCTCTTGTGCGAGGTTGGTATTCAGAAGGGAAGGACTTAAGACAAAGTGGGCATCGCAGATGTGAAGTGGGGTGTGATATCTCCCCAGAGAGTGCAGTCAGAGGCCACAAGCAAGCTGGAGAAAAGCCGTAGTATTGTAGTCAGATGGTAGGAATGTTTTTTCATTGCATCAAGAGGCCGTGAAAGAGATTTCCAGGCATAAAGACAGAGAAGCTAAGTGTCCTCCCTAGCATTCCGTCTTTGGAATGGATGCATCTTCTTTCCTTCAGATATCACTCATTAGTGTTTTGGGAAAAGCCATTTATTTTTTTCTTTGTTAGTAAAAACTGCATATGTTCTAGCCAATATAATTGTTTTAGGAGGTATTCCTGTAATTGTGTTGTGCTTATGGGCACCTGCCAACGATATATCATTTATTGAGAGCCACTGTATGCTAAGTACTCCTCAGGTGTTATCTCCTATGATCATGCTAATAACCCTCTGGCATAGATGTTAACGTCCTCATGTCATTAGAAGAGGCATCTAGACCTCCATCTGGTTAAGTCACACACACGAATCCACACGCTTAATGCACAACTGGACGTGGAAACCAGGATGATCGCAAATAAAAAATAATCCCTAATGTTGGGATTTGAGCCTAGTTATGAATTAATTGTAAAGTCCTTTGGGGCAGAAAGAATTTCCTGTTGAGAAACAAGTCAGTGGATGAGGAGGAGGAAAGAGCAAAGAACCAACATCATTCTGTCCCCTCTGTGGGGGATTCTTGACACCTTTCATTCCCATAGCATATCAGGCTTTCTTAGCTCTCAGTGTGCACACACTCTTTGCTGCTCTACACTAACTCTCAGCAAGACTTGTCTTGTTTTGACTTCTACCCTTTCTTTCCCTCTTCCTCCTTACATGCCCAACTGACTTCCCAGAAAGTTGGCAAGCTAGAGCAGAGAGTAATCCAATATGACAACGATTCTTTGCTTCTAGGTGTCAGTCTCTGTGTTGAGCTTGTTGGGTGCTTTCTCTATTTTAATCTTAAAAATTAAAATGATGAAATGGTATTATTATCCCCATTTTATAGATAACAATATCACCACCATAAATTTTTTCCTCTCTTATTCCCCCATTGCATTAAAGTATTCCCCCGTGCCCAGCTGGCATGACCTAGTGCTTGAGCATCGACCTATGAACTAGAAGGTCACGGTTCAATTCCTGGGCACATGCCAGGGTTTTGGGCTCAATCCCCAGTGCGGGGGGACAGGGGGAAGAGGGCATGCAGGAGGCAGCTGATCAATGATTCTCTCTCATCATTAATGTTTCCATTTCTCTTTCTCCCTTCTTCTCTGAAATCACTTAAAAATATATATATTAAAAAATATTTTCCCATAGATTCAGAGGTTATAATCTGGGAAGGAGCACAGGTTCTCATAGAAGTAAAACTGTGAACACAGACACAACTTCCCAATCCCCCAACTTGCCACCCAATGCGGAGATGTTTCCTTTTGTCTGCAATGATCTTCCTGCTGTTCATGGATAGCAGCCTCGGAGTCAGTGCACAGGCAGGGTTCTGAGATTATTTAGATTCTCATAGCACAGCAGATCATGAGTAATGGAAGACCTGCCAGAGTTCAGTGGATGCCACATTAATATCTTTATTAAGGTGCTTATAGGGTTACCACGTGCCCCCAGCGCCATCTCACCTCTGTTGGGCCTGTGTTTAAAAGGGGATCCTGACAGGTCTACCAAAGAAGATGAAAGAGGCAGCTGGGGCAAGGGACAATGGATCAGTTAATGTGTAGGAATAAACTTTATAGCTCCAGGGCAAGGCCACCATAAACCTTCTCCACACGCTGCATAGGTTGTGATGGAGGCAGCCCGCCTTGGATGGAGGTTTGCCTTGGGATCCTCAGGGGAACTGTGCTTTGCAGACCTGCCTGTTCTCTGGCTGCTCTCTCCCAGCCACGCAAGGGCTCCCATTCCTGAGCTCGGAGGCAGCCGTGAACTTGGGGACAGGTCCGTAGTTCTCAGGGCGAGCCTCAGTGGAGTCAGGTGGCCCTGGCAGCTCCACAGGATTGGAACTTGAACTCATGGAGGATGCTGCCTGCAGATAAGACCAAGTGACACATTTGAACAAATTTCAAACAACTTTTAAAGGTCATCTCCTCCATGTCCCTGTCTCTCCTTTAAATAGTTTCAAAAGCATTTCAGAATGAGGATTTCTCCTGTTTTCAAAAACTGTCAAGTATAAAAGTGTGTGTTGGGAGTTTATCTTCACGACTTAGGTGACCAAAAAAGAAAAAAAAAAGTTTCCATAAGTCGAACTCATGTGTGAGGAACACAGACTATTTCCCTCGTTCTGCCTTCTGGGGTGGTGAAGGGTGTTTCACTGATATCTTGAATCATTTAGAGAAATTTAGGATTCAATTTAATGCAATAAATATTTACTGGACTCTTGGGTACCTACCTATTCCTGAAATTGGGCCTCTAGAAGGTCACAAAGTTGATAAGACAGGCTTCCTCCTCCTCTCAAGAAGCTCTCAGTCTAGGGAAGGAGGAAGATTCTCACATCAAGCATTGTCCCCAGTGTGGTAAATGCCACAGTGAGGCCCCAATAAGAAGGATTAGGAGCCATTGATTTCACCAGGAACCAGGTCATTCCATGGTGGCGACAAGGATACCTGGGAGAGCATCTGCATCCCATCAGTGCCAAACGGGATGGAGACAACAGTCTGGGTGAGCTGTGGCACAGGTGTCTGCCAAGAGCAGGAAGCTGGCAGAAAAGGCCTCAGCTGGCTGTGCCTATAAACCTGGATTCTTGCCTCACTTTTGGCACTCGCTGAGCGCATCACATTCGCCCTCTGTAGCATTCATTCCTCCCATCCTCCATCCATTTGTCTAATTAATATTTATTAAAGACATGCCTACTGTGCTCCTGGCCTTGAGCTATGGGTGAGGAATTCAGCCGTGAGGGGGGAAAAAGGACAGATGGGAGGATCTCTATCCTTGGGGAAGAGGACATAGAAATAAGAATAATTAGTTAACAAATACTTGTGCAGCATAATCAGTGGTGCAAAATATTTCAGAGAAGTGTAGTAAAAGGCTCCAGAGGACCTGGTAGTGTGGCAGAGGAAATAATGTGACAACCAGAGGTCATCGTAGAATGTTTCCCCACCCTGGCTTCGTCCCTTTACTGTCTGTCTCCATTCATTGCTCTATTTTCCTTAACCGTACCCATGGATACCTTATATTTCATTGCTTATTGTCTGCCTCACCTGAATGGAAACTCCTTGATGATTTTTTTTCTTATTCAGTACTCTATTTTTATTCATTTTTGGAAAGATTATCTCCAATGTTGAAAGTATTGAATATGTCAATGCTCTATTTTTAGTGCTTAGAATCATACCTGGCACATGATAGGCACTCTATCTATCTATCTATCTATCTGTCTGTCTGTCTGTCTGTCTGTCTATCTATCTATCTCTATCACCTATTCATTCATTTATTTATTTATTTATTTATTTATCATAGCTTAGAAAATCTAATGAATTCTTAGAGGCAAACAAAATCAAGACTTCAGAGAAAGAAGTAAGCATGTTAAAAGATGAGAAAACATTATATACCTATTTTAATGGCTGAAATTAAGAGAGTGACCATACCAAGTGTGAGAGCAGCTGGGCCTCCCACACACGTGCTGTGGGAGTATAAACTGATACAGTCACATTGAGAAACAGTTTGGAGGGTACACAAAGTTAAGTATGTACTGACTATAAGATTCAGCCATTTCACTTCTGCGTTCTTATACAAGATAGATGAAAGCATATGTCCACCCAAAGACTTAGAAGAATGCTTATGGCAGCTTTATTTGTAACAGCCAAAAACTAGAAACAACCCCCAAATCCATCAACACCTCAAGCTAACCAAAGTGTGGTGTAACAATCCAATGGGATATTACTCAGCAGTTAAGAGGGAATAGATTGTGGATAGATACAACATATGAATGAATCTCAAAATAATTGTTTTGAGTGAAAGAAGTTAGAACAATAACAACAACAGTACAGAATGTACGATGCCATTTGTATAAAGTTCTAGAAAAGACAAACCAAGCTTACTGACAAAAGTAGATTAGTGATTACCTGGGGACTGGAGTGAGAAATGCAAGGGGGCAGGGAAGTGGCATAAAGGAAGATGAGGAAACTTTGGATATAGTCAATATCTCCATTAACTTTATTATGGTGATGGTTTCATAAGAATATACTTATATCAAAACTTAACTTATAGCCCTGTTCAATGTGACACAGTTGGTTAGGTGTCATCCTCTGCACCTCAAGGTTGCCAGTTTGATTTCTGGTTAAGGCACATGCCAGGTTTTGGGCTCAATTTTTGGTAGGGGGCATTCAGAGCTCAGCCGATTAATGTTTTGCTCTCACATTGATGTTTATCTCACTTCCTCACCCTTCTTTTTTGTAAAAATCAATTAAAAATCTTTTATATATATATATATATATATATATATATATATATATATATAATTGATTTTTTACAGAAAGGAAGAGAGAGGGATAGAGAGTTAGAAACATCGATGAGAGAGAATCATCGACCAGCTGCCTCTTGCACACCCCCCATTGGGGATGTGCCCACAACCAAGGTACATGCCCTTGACCAGAATTGAACCCGGGACCCTTCAGTCTGCAGGTGACACTCTATCCACTGAGTCAAACCGGTTTGGGCAATTAAAAATCTTTAAAGAAAACCTTAAATTGTAAAAAAAAAAAAATTAAACTTTTAGTATATAAGGTTTATTATACATCAATTATACTTTGATTAAAAATAAGAAAATAATTATAACTAATTGATATCACAAGTTTATGAAATATTGTTTCTGTAGGTTTATGTATGGTTTAACTTTTCTCATTCTGGTCTCAGCTCATTTGTCATTCCTACCCTAACTTCTAGGTAAAGAATCCTCACATTCAACCCCATAGCTATTGTTTTTTCCATTATATTACCAAGTTTTACTATTTTAATACCATTTACTATTATCTGGAATTATCTTACTTATTTGGTTTATATCTGATTGTCTCTCTTCGTTAGATTCTCTGTCCATCAGATCAGAAAATGTGACAGTCTTTACTTACTCTTGTATCTTGGCGCCTCCAACAAAGTTGGGCATGTAACAGTTGCTTAATAACTATGAACTGGATATATTGACTACATACATACCTTGAAGATATTTCTGGTTTGGTTCCAGACCACCATACTAAAACGACTATCATAATAAAGCAAGTCATAATTTTTTACTAGTGGAGAGTTTCAATTTGTAAAAAAAAAAAAAATCTATAAAGCAAAATATAATGAAGTACAACAGAACAAGCTATGCCAGTAGTCTGTGATGAAATGCAATCCCCAGCTTCACCAGTAGGTGTTACCAACCAACATCCGATTGTTGCAACCACTAATTAACTGGGAGCTTAGATGGCTATTGTTACCAATACATCAGACTATATCTTAAGAATTTATTTTCTAATTGTTTTAGTTTAAAACTCTATAGAGTCAGTGACACCAAATGAACACTCCCTAGGAAATTTGATGTGACATCCAAATTACTTTCATTGACCTAAACTCACCATCTAACATTAGCTGTGTGCTTTCTTGGAGGTGCATACACTGAATGTAACCTCAGGGCTGGGGTAAGCACTATGTAGCAATACCTTTCCTTATTCTCCACATTTTCTCTCTTTAAACCTTTCTACCATGATGATTTGTTTGTGGAATAACCTCAACCTAAACTCTCAGCTAGTTGAATATTCACAACTGCTTCTGAGTATCACAAATTATTTGCTTTTTGGGTGCTGTTCTGAGGATAGATCTTTATAGTGCCTCTCTTGGATTGCTGGAACTGCCAACTCTCCCTTCTGGCTGCCAAGAATTAGCAGCATCAATAAAAGCTCAGAAAACTCTGCTGTAAATAACCCAAGTTTCCACCCATTATCATCAATTAATAAATTATGGTGGTGCTGGGCAGAAGCCCATGTTATTAGGGCATCTATCTAAGGTTTTCTAAAACCCAGGTTTTAGTTGGCTCTCCTTGGTGGCGGACAAGATGCACTGGAAAGAAATCTGGATCATTAAGTCGATGGTGCCACAGATAAATGGACTGACCCATCTCTGAATTATGTAGCATTTCTTTAAAAACATTTCTTTGTGAGAGCTGTTACCTAGCTGCAGAGAACCAGTCAGGAAACAAAAGAATCTTTAAAAAAAAAAAAAACAACAACATAAAAAACAAACTATTCCTTGTCTGTCTCCTTATAGAGGGGTGTTGTTGACAACACAGAGAGAAGAGAAGACCCAAACAATGAAGCAAACCCCCTGCCCACCTGCTGTCAGTGTGGGGAAAGAACAAAACCAAAGCAAAGCCATTGAACACACACAATGGCCTTGTCTTCTACCTTTCTTGAGGCACAAAGCAGGAGGTAGAGGGCTGTTCTCAACCACCCCCACCCACTGTCTCTCTGCCATTCTGGCTCCCTGGCATGCTGGCCCCCCGGCTGCCTGCTCTCCTTTCTCCAGTCCTCCGCAGGCACAGGGCTGACTAGCAGCTTGACAGTCCAGATTGCAGTTTTAATTCACCAGCTAGCATGCAGTCTTATAGAGTGGCTTTGAATCTGTGAAACAGTTTGAGGGAGAAATAAATCGCCCTTATCTGTAGGTAATGAAAGCTAAGAGAGGTGCACCCAAGGATACACAGAAGGTGAAGCTAGGGGTCCTCAGGAAGGTGGTGGTACCTTTAAAATTGACTTCCCTCCAGGGTCTTGAAAGCCCTTCAAGCTACTTCCTGTTAGCCATTGGCAGAGGACTCTGAGCATTACCTTGAGGGGAGAATTGTGAAGATCAGTGTTCAGGGACCTTGGCCACGGCAAAGGCCCATTGGAGATGGAGAGAGAAAAGTGGAGGCATGTTTAGTTCCACACAAATATGTGTATGAGCATGTGTGTTTAGGAAATGACAACTGGCATTGGACCTTGAACTCAACTTTTGTTGAATGAAGAAATAAATAAAGGAATGCTTATGATATGTGGTGACCTATAGTTACCTATCATAGTAGACTTCATGGGTGACTGATCTCTAAGGAATACTAATATGTAGTCTAATAAATTCAGTTAAAATATTCATCAGTCTCTCTAAAGTCCACATTTTCCCATCATTGCCATTATTTCCATACTGTGGAAATCCCATAGACTCTGTAAGAGGCAAATATTAGCTTAAGTCCTGAATCCACTGTTTGATAACTTAATAAAAAAATAAAATACACTCACTGGGCCGCCTCTTCCTCCCTCCATGGAGACAGTGCATATGTCCCCCTGGGGTGGGAGTGTTCTCAAACAGAAAGAGGTCCCCCACGGGCGCCAGCAGAGTCAAACACCAGACACTGAGGCCTGCAGTGGAAAAAGACTGGCTATTTTATTATGGATGGCGTCACCCAGGAGAATGGGAAGCTAATGCCCCCAAGTTTGAACTCCCAATAGCATAAAGGTTACAGATTGCATGGGACACAATTACAAAACACGGTGGGTTAGGGAATCGGAGTCATGCTGGGAGCTGATTGGTCAGAGGTGAGGTAAGGTTAATGAATCACTTTTTCAGGTTTTAAGGACAGTTCCGAGGTATGTCCCCGTGCCCCTCTGACCAGTCTCACGGAAAAGGAGCCAGGGGTTATTCCACCTTAGGGCTCAGGAACTAGAACATAACTTAGGTTGAGATGTCCAGCCCGCAGAGGTCCAGACCACTGACCATTGGTCAGGTCCCTGTGACCATTGGTCAGGTCTGGACTACTGTCTTCTGCTGCCGTGGGGGTTGTTGATGATCCAGGAGAAAAGCTAGGCTTCTTAGAGCCATATACATATAGAAACAGGGGTTGGAAAATGTAGGTTTACAGTTGTTCATATGGAAAAAGACATGCAGGTTATGACTATTGCAATAAGCTTTATTAACTCAAAGGATGTCCTGACAAAACTGTGTAACTGTAAACCTAATTTTGCCCACCCCTGTATGTGTGTGTGTGTGTGTGTGTGTGTGTGTGTGTATCTTTTTCTCTGTGTGTGTGTTTGTGTGTGTGTGTGTATATATATATATATATATATATATATATATATATAGAGAGAGAGAGAGAGAGAGAGAGAGAGAGAGAGAGAGAGAGAATATGATTTCTAGAGCTAGGCTTTAAAGCTAAATTTAACGAGAGTCTTAAGGACCCTCGGTCAGGAGGGATGCCTCCCAGAGACAGCCTGGTAAAGTGCTGAGCAACTTGTCGCGCACTCTGCAGGCACTACTTCTGTTGTGTCCCCTCTGCTCTTTTCCTCCCTGGACAAATGTTGCTGCTGAGAAGAGTGACTGTGCTGCTCAGACAAGCAGGCCTCGGGTAGATGTCCTCCCTCCCATGCTTGGATGGCAGCGGTTACTCACGATGAGGAAAGGGCTGTCCCAGAGGATGCAGAGGGGCCCTTCCTGAACGCGCTGTGCAGCTGGGTCAGTACGCATGCTTCGGGCTTCAGGCCACTGTCGGATTTTCGTTGTGGGTTTACATGGGCACTTAAACCAAGAATTATATGAGTTGCTTGACGTTCGTGCGTGTGTGTTCCATATAAAACTTAAACAAACTAGAGTTATAAAACAGCCCTGGCTCACAAACCCAGAACGTTATGAAACCAGACAGCAGGCCTGGTGAGAACCAGAGTGAATCCAATGAATGGCACTCCTTTAAGATTCATCTGCACGGAACTTGAGAGGCGGAGGATGTGAGAAAAGGACGGGTGGGAGATGCTGGGGAGTTGGAAGGAGAGGAGCTTGAGTGGGACTGAGACACGGGCATCATCTGGACCCGGTTTCAGGGGCAAACACAGCAGATGCGCAGAGGCATTTGGAGGGGCAAGGGCCGGGTTTCTAAACATGGCAACCAAAAAACGCAGCTGAGGAAGTGTGAAAGGCTGTGATGCATGACTCATATTTGACTGGTGGGCTTTCCCAATAGCCGCAGAGTATCAGCACATGGTTAAGCCCGCCCAGGATCCCTGAACTTGATACGTGTCTATTGGACAAAACGTTTCTTTTAAAAATATATATATTTTATTGATATTTTACAGAGAGGAATGGAGAGAGATAGAGAGCTAGAAACGTCAATGAGAGAGAAACATCGACCAGCTGCCTCTTGCACACCCCCTACAGGGGATGTGCCCGCAATCAAGGTACATGCCCTTGCCCGGAATCGAACCTGGGACCTTTCAGTCCACAGACCGACGCTCTACCACTGAGCCAAACCAGTTTTGGCCCAAAGTCATTTTCTATGTGCAATCCATCCCTGTGTTCTCCCACCAGGTCTCTCTATCTGCATGTCCTTCAATCCACCAAAGACACAGAAATATTCCCTAAACAACCAAATGCATCCTGGAAAGGGCTGGTACGCATAAGTAATGAGTACCGAGAGAGACTCCCTTTGAGTGTTCACATGAAAAATGGACACCTCCTAGCCCACTCCCACAAGTCCAAGTTGGCTCTGTGCACGAGCTGAGTCTCCACTTTCCTAAAAGTGGATGCAGACATAAATTAACCTGGTCACCACTTCACCCATTTGAAGCCACTGATGTAGGAGCCGTGCTTCTCAGGAAGGGAGAGCGGAGAAAGGGAGGAGAGGAGGAAGAAAAAGGAGGAGATAGCAGAAGTAAAGGAGGAGGATGGAAATGAGCTCTGGTTAACAACAACAAAAAAAGACCCAATCCAGCCCACCAGTCAAAATTGCTCAGAACATAGTAACTTCCAGGCACCTACAGGTATGTTCCAAGTTCTGGCCTTGGGAAGATTTGTTTGCTCGTTTCTCCACCCATAAGACTCAGAGCCCTCACTTCCTCATATTTTCTCTTGCTGCTCAGATCTTAGAAGCAGCATCTTCCGCACCTCCCCACGTGGTATGTCTGGCCCACACCCCTGCACCCTTGAATGTCACAAGAAGTTCTGAAATTTGCTCGACTGCAAATATATTTTACCATTTTCTTTGCAGCTCCCATGCATTCGTGGGTTTCCAAAGCTACTCTAGCGTCAACCAGGACCTGTTCTGAGGTCCAGGGAGCTGGTGCGCGGCGCTGTAATAGCTCCCAAGGTCTGGCTCAGAGGAACCGGCAGTGAGTGATCAGTCTATTACCAGAAATCTCACCTGTTAGGTACATGTCACACCGACCACCCCTGATTTTAGAGTCAGGCTGTCTTCCCTACATTATTAAGGTGCAAATACATTATTTGTGACGAACAGTACCATCGTGTGTATAAATGTATTTCTGTGCTTGTTATTTTTTAGTTTCTAAGTCCCTCATTCTCAGCTGTCAACTGCTACCCAGTATGGTGCTGTCAGCCCTCACCTGAGATTTCAGGCGACGCAGCTTTCTAAACTTGGCAATTCTCCATGCTCTGAAATCACGGGTTTCCAGGTCTTCTGCTTTCTCTGCCTAGTTGGGCCTCCCTTTTTATTTTATATTCATCAGATCACAGCTTCTCCTTTGTTTACATCTCACCTCTTTCTAGATCCCCATCACCACTTCTTCCCTTGCGAATATGGGTTCCTGTTGACCATTAAATTTATCAAGCATGTATTGAGCATCCTCTGAGGTCAAACACTAGGGAAGCACTTCAGGGATTTCAAAGAAGCATAGGATACAGTCTCTATTCTCAAGGAACTTCCAATCCAGTAGTAGGAATAAGACACGTGCAGAAATAACCACAATGCCGGGAAGAATGATGTGCCATGGCCTTCTAAAATGGAGATGAAGTCAGATGGAAGGGAGAATCATACTGGTTTGAGTGCAGGTGGGGGATATTTGAGATGCATCTCATAGGTAGGATTTGAACAGATGGAGTTGGTAAAAAGACATCTAAGAGAGCAGGAAAGACAAGAGTAAAGGCATTGAGGTAGGACCGGGGTATAGGTGTGGTTTCTCACACCTGCTCCATCCAGTAAGGTTCTATAAGCTGCAACTGACAGAAAAACCAATGAAAAGCTGTTTTCTAATAAGGACATTTATTATCTCCCATACCAAGAAAGTAAGTGGGCTGAAACCGGTTTGGCTCAGTGGATAGAGCTTTGGCCTGCGTACTGAAAGGTCCCAGGTTCAATTCCCATCAAGGGCATGTACCTTGGTTGCGGGCACATCCCCAGTAGGGGTGTGCAAGAGGCAGCTGATCGATGACTCTCTCTCATCCATGTTTCTAACTCTCTATCCCTCTCTCTTCCTCTCTGTAAAAAATTAATAAAATACATATTTTTTTAAAAAAAAGAAAGTAAGTGGTCCCAAGGTTGATACATTTAGCAGCTCAGTATCAGGGTTCTGTGTCAGTATCTCTGCCATTATCTTGGCCTCCCCTCTCATATCTTAAACACGGCATCCCATCCTCACACAAAATTCAGAGGCAAAATGGGACATATCTCAGCGATTCCTTTCACAGGTGAGGAATATGTTTCCCAAAGCCCTGGCCAGCTTCCCTTCATGGGCCAGGGCAGCATCCCGTGTCCATGCATGACTGACCACTGGCGATTGGGGGAGAGGGAGCTGAAATTGATTAAACAAATAAAAATTCACCTCTAGTGCCTAGGGAAGAGTTCCCGGGGCTGTCAGATACTAGCTAAGTGAGCATTTGAAGGATTTGAAGTAACAAAGAATGGGGAGTTTCTGCCCTCAGGGGTTTGCTTTCTGACATCTTTGTAAACCTTTGCACAGACAATTCCTCCTACCTGGGGTGTCAGTATCCAGGGAGTTGAGCAATGTTCCATGAAATGAGATGTGAAAACTGAGGTTGTACCTGCAGCATTAGTTGGGTTGTGATTTAAGAACCTATCCTCTCTGACCGGAAAGAACTGAGTTCAAATCCTGACTCTGCCACTTAGGACCTTACAATATTGAGCAATTTATTTCCGACTCCTCCCCGAGTCTGCATTTGTTTCTCTGTAACATGAAGCTGATATTGGCCCTTTCCTCAGAGGGATTTGTGATGAATAACAGCCATCATGACTGTGGAGCCAAGTGGAAGGTGCCCCGTTGCGGCGTTAGCTTACAGTAAATATTCCTTTCTATTTTATTATTGTTATAATGAAAAAGGAGGTCTGCTTCTTTGGAAACAAGTGGGGTGAAACAAAAAGGCTTCTTGGAGAAAATGAGTGGTTTTTGTTCCCCCAATAGCTGTATGAATTCAGTCCTCAAGAAACGTTCCCCCAGGAAGAGGGACAAAACAAAGGCACCCCCGGGAGTGAGGCTGGTTTGTTTGGAAAAGAATCTCAGCATTGGACAAGAAAACCAAATCTGCTCCATGAAATTGAGCTACAGACAATAAAAATGTCAACGTGGGACAGTGGTCAGAATACCGACTGCACTGGAAAAAAAAATCATCCTAGTTCAGAAAAAATAATACATTCAGGCAACTTGTCAGTACGCATCATGTCCCTCTCAGTGTCACCCTGGCAGCGGATCTGCTTTGTTGACTGATTGATTATGAAATAAAGGAAAGAAAAGGGAAAGGGAAAGGGAAGAAAGAAGGAAGGAAGGAAGGAAGGAAGGAAGGAAGGAAGGAAGGAAGGAAGGAAGGAAGAGGAGAGAAAAGGAAAGGAAAGAAGAGAAAAGGAAAGGAAAGAAGAGAAAAGGAAAGGAAAGAAGAGAAAAGGAAAGGAAAGAAGAGAAAAGGAAAGGAAACATTTTGATTACCTCCAAGCTGAGTGCTTGCGGGGCCCACACAGCCGTACCTGAAAATGGCACCAGCACCCTGTCCCCAGCCTCAGGTATCCTCAGTGGAACCCAGGACTGCATGCCAACTGCTTTATTCCTCCCAGCCCCTGGGATGAGGAGCAGAGGGAGGGAGGAAGACTGGCCTGGAGCAGATGGAGGGCTGGAAAGTCTCCCCAAAGTTTCCTTCTCCCTTGGAATTACAGGGGCCCGTGTGAGCCTGGCCACAGGAGAGCTGGCGGGCCAGGCCAAAGGGCAGGGCGGCCTCCCAGCTCCACAGCAGCCCAGAGCCCATGCAGGTGACTGTGGGGTTAAAAAGAATGCACCTGCTGTGAAGGAAGTTCAGAAGGGAGCCCCCAGAATCCGGGTTCCCTGCTAAGACTGTACTCCCATAGGAAGAAGGAAGAGGAGGCGTGCAGATGGGTGGGGATGGAGGGGGGTGAACAACAGTTTTAAAATGTTCGCTGGTGCTCAGGAGTGTGGGTCTGTTGTAAGCATCTGGCAAAACCCAGAAAAGGCTCCTGATTGTGCTGGCTGAAACCTATTTACATGGTAATGGTTTTGTAGGGTATTAAAGAAGAAACAGAATTCAGAGTATTTTGGAAGAAAAGCATTTAGGAAAAAGAAAACAATTGGTTTCTATTTTGGTAATGGAATCATCAAGAGAGAGAGGGAAAGAGAGAAGTTAGAGGAGAGAGAAAGAGAAGAAAGTTAACCTTGTTCTTCAAATCTATGTATAGATAGTACATGTGCGTCTAGTATAGCTTTCAGTTCACACCCAGCAGATGTATTTCTTGCACAGTGATCATTGTCTAGCTCTGAAATTCTTCTCAGTCATTCAAGTCATTGGTGGAAATCACTTTTCTTTTTTAAAAAATATATATTTTATTAACTTTTAACAGAGAGGAAGAGAGAGGGATGGAGAGTTAGGAACATTGATGAGAATCATCGATCAGCCGCCTCTTGCACACCCCCTACTGGTGATGTGCCCATAACCAAGGTACATGCCCTTGACTGGAATAGAACCTGAGACCCTTCAGTCCCCAGACTGACGCTCTATCCACTGAGCCAAACCGGTTTCAGCTCACTTTTCTTTTTACATCTTCCTCACAGACCCGTTTCAAGTTCATGGTGATCAGGAACCGAGACATAAGAGAATCACACAACTTCAAAAACCAGTGAGTGTTGGACCTGGATGTGCACTGTTGTCAGTGTGAAAGTGTCCTGAATCCATCTGAGGACAAGTTCAAGGGCTGTTATGGCTGCGTGTGAATCTATGGCTCCAGAGGCTGAAGGGAGGCCGGAGACGCCACCCCACAGGGAAAGGCCAGTCGTGCTCATCAGGACACGAATCTGGGAGGCGGAAATATTTCTTTCCCTCAGCACTTAGCCTGGTCTGAGGCTTTGGCTCTGCTTCAGTTCAGGAGCCCTGTATTCCTAATTAACCAACATTTGTTTAGCCGAGCCCAGAACCAGCAAAATCCTGTCATCCCTGCTAAGAAGTTTCTACAGAAGCAAAGGGTTCCTCATCCTCCACATATAGCCCTGGTGCCTAGAGGTGTCCCACTCTGCCCGTTTTGTTCTCAGAGTGTCACCAGAGTATCACCTAGGTCAGTGTTTCCCAAACTTTTGACATATGTGTACCCCTTCTATAATTTTCCTAACGCTGAGTACCCCTCATCAAAAAAAAATGGATGTGTTTTAATAACAATCAAAATATATTTATTTTTTGGTACATACACAAAATAATAATAAATGAAAAATAAAATTATTCATAATAAAATACAAATAAAAGTTATATTATAAATAACATTTATTTGCACACCAGACCATCTCATGCCTCACAAGACTGTCTTGACTTGACTCATGAGAACGTAGAATTAGGCGCAGCTAAGCACTGTGCAGTGCATATCCCCACCAAACTCCGGTGCAATGTGTACCCCCACCAAACTCTTCCCGTACCCCTGGGGGTACGCGTATCACACTTTGGGAAACAATGACCTAGGTTATGCAGGCTGAAACCTGCCTTCTGACCATCAAGCTGGGCACTATCGGGCCTGTGTTGGAGCCCCTTACCCAGATTTCACTCCCATGAAGGGCTACTCTTTTCTTTGCACAAATGGGCCACCTGGTCATCAAGAAGTAAGGACAAGCAACTATGTTCACCCAGAGGGCCACCTTTCCCTGACTCCCCCAAAGATACCACACAGGGTGGGCAAAATTAGGTTTACAGTTGTGAGTATAAAAAAAACAGAGGCTATTCTTGTATTATTATTTATTAATTATTGCATTATTTTCCATATGAACAACTGTAAACCTACTTTTGCTGATTAAACCCTGTATAGGTTGGCATTGGCCCAGGGCCATCGTCCTCATCCTTTACCTATTCTTTTAAAAATATATATATATTTTATTGATATTTTACAGAGAGGAAGGGAGAGAGATAGAGAGATAGAAACGTCGATGAGAGAGAAACACCGACCAGCTGCCTCTTGCACATCCCCTACCGGGGATGTGCCCGCAACCAATGTACATGCCCTTGACCGGAATCGAACCCGGGACCTTTCAGTCCGCAGACCAACGCTCTACCAGTGAGCCAAACCGGTTTCGGCTACCTATTCTTCTTACTCAGCTCAGGCTACTGAGAGCATGACACAGATATTTTCCAGAAGCAAGAGAGAGATATTAGAATGCAGGAACCCAGTGGGAAGACAGACATAGTCTAGTGCTCATCACCAGCCGGAGGTTCCTAATGTCCTAAGAGAGCAAGAGATTCAAACTGCCTGTTGGCTGAAGGTCACCCTTTACTTCTTTCTCTGGCTCCGGTGGCCAGTAGAATCTGAAGTAAGTCCATTTCAGACCCTCTGGCAGAGTGAGCCTACCAGCAATGAAAGCCGGGTTTCCTGCTTGCTGCAACCAAGCATCAAAGGCACACACCACAACCCCCACCTGGAACGGCCCAGCTGCCAAAGTCGGAGGCAGTGGGTTCTGCTCAGCTTTCTTTCCCCTGAGCTCTTGGGTTTCCTTCATTTTAATCCAATTAAAGAAAAGAAAAATCAGTACGTTTTCGCACTAGTAGAAAAGGGCTCAATTGACAGCAGCTTAATCACTGTGCTAAGCGAGGTTAATTTCTACCCTTGGTCTTTAATAGGCTTGGTACTGGGTATGAATTTTTTAGTTGATGCCTCACTCAGGTCACCTGGTTGCCCATTTTAATCAGAAAGCTTCCCTAGCTCCAGTGTATGTGTTTCTAACCACGTACCCAGCCTTCTTCTCTGGAGGCCGATGTCACATGAATGGCAAGACAGATTCATTACTACTATGATGAGTTAGCATAAGGAGATCCAATATGTTCTTAGCCTTGTCTTCCCTCTCTCCCAACTGCAAACACACAGGGTTGTCTTTCAGGACCCTGCCATTAAGTTGTAGAAAACTATGCTCAAGTGTGAAGATATGAGCATGCAACAACCTTCCTTGCTCCAGATCACCTGGGGCCAGGGAACCACTGCAGCATTCTCTCAGCTGCGGATGCTGGGAGATTGAAGAAGCAGGGGGAGATCAATACAAATTAAAAGCAAATTTAAAAACTATGCTAAAGGCTGAAGCATGTAGATGAAAATCCATTAACTGTGATTTATGGCATGGCGGTCCGTGCTTAGTTGCTGGGTTGACAAAAGTGAGCATGAAATAGCTTAGTTTCTATGTATGTTTGGAGAAACCTACACACCTCTGAATAGTACTTCTCATTCATATTACAGTAAGTGAAATCCCTCTGAATGACTTTTCTGGATCCGAGAACATTATTCAAAGCTTCTTAAAAGGCGTCCTGAGGCAATCAGAAGTCACTCTGGGTGACATCCCTTCACTCGAGAGGAACATGGGCCATAAGTCAGGCCCACATTTACTTCAATGGATTCTGAAGGCAGCATTAAAGAACCAGGGGTCAGTTAGAGAACTGAGCACCATGACTGGTCAGACAGACTGACATTGCTATTCACTCTGGGCTCACTGCCTCCTGATAGTTGCCATTACCAGAAATGGATGGATTGACCAAAACTAGATGCTCAGTTCAGCGATTCAAGTCTTTGGCGCTGTCTTGAAAGACTTGAAGATGAGGGCGGTAGAAATATTTGGCCTTGCTTTGAGTAGAAACTAGGGAAAACAACCCGGCCCAGAAAACAGAGGAGTTTTGTGCTCTTATGTGCTCCTGGTCTTCTTCCGTGTGGCTGTTTCAAAGGGGGGAAGCCTATAGATTCAACCCAATCTCCAGGCTGGCAATCAGATACTGGTATACCAGACATCCATGCTGCCTTACCCTTATGTGGTGCAGCTATCTTCTCTTCTTTGGTCCCTCATCTGGACCAAAGGAAAGATTACCCTTGGTAGTGAGGGTGTCAGAGCACATGAGGTCATGGCTGGAGAGCCTAGGTCATCTCATCTGCTATCTCTCAGCAACAGGAATATATGTCGTTTGCTTTCTGCCAACTCTAACTTTCTTCCAAACTATCCTAACTGGACTCTCTCTAATCTTTGGCCCTGCAGCTCAGGTCCTCTTTCTGGTCACATGCCCCACCTTCCTTCCCACCATCATCGGAACAGATAGTTCTTTACTCTCCTCAGCTTATTCATTTGCACTTCTAGCTCTTGCTTATGTTATACTTTTTCTTTTTTGTAAGCAGAGTTCATCTTAAGAGCCCTATGAAAGATCAAGGACTGACTTTGACAGATTCCTACACCCTTCCAGAGCCCAGTTTGTGGCCCGATCATAGGAAGAGTCAAGGAAACTAAGATAGATTGAAAGTAATAAACTGGACTGAATTTATTTTATCAAACACCTTTGTAGTAGAAGGTGCTATTTTTGCCTTCAATTAAACAAGACATTTATTAAGTCCTTTTCTGGTAGACCCTGCAGGAATTATAAAGAGGGGCTCCACTATGCTCTCCTGGTACTTTGGTGATTTGTGAACTATTGCTTTTCTTTTCTTTTTAACCCTCACCAGAGGATATATTTTTTAAATTGATTTTTAGAGGGAGAGGATGGGAGAGAGAGATAAGCATTCAATGTGAGAGAGAAACAACAATTGGATGCCTCCTGTACTCAACCCCAAACTGGGGATCTAAGCCACAATGTGGGTATGTGCCCTGACTAGGAGCTGAACCCACAACCTTTTTGGTGTATGGGACAATACTGCAACCAACTGAGTCACCCAAGCAGGGCAAGCACTTGTTGTTTTTCTGAACTATTTGGTGGTGACTTTCTGAAGAGCAATGATTTTTGTTTTCTGAATGCACACGTGCTACTCATCCAGGTATAATCTATATATCATTTCAGCCAAACACACACACAGCCTGTAAGATTGATGGTTTTAACCTATTTCACAGCTGCAAAGGTCAAGGCTGGAGTGTGTTTAGTATTTTGTCTGTGCCCACAGAGCTAGAAAGTAGCAGATCTAGAGTTCAAGCCTAGTTCTCTCTGGCTCTGAGAGCTGAGCCCTTCTCACGACACTGTTCTGTCCTTTAGTGGCCCCGCCTTATTTGTCTTTGTGTATCAAGACCCTAGCACACTGCCTTACACAAAGTAGGTACCAACTACATGATTGATGAATAAGTGATAATACACTCCCTCAACTCAAAGAATTTATTTACAATCTAGCTACAGAGTCAATACATAAAGGGGCTAAAAAAATAAATAGCAATTCAAAAGATATATAACAGTCCAGTACAACAATACAAAAGCTGTCATAGGACTGTATAAGATTAATTGCCAAATGACTGATACAGATAATAAGTGCTGTAGGGCTGGAATGATCTGGCAAAACTTCATGGAGGAAGAGGGATGTCTTGAAGTACAGCTTCAATATTTAGAAAGTGCCTACTCTAGGCAAACCCTTACATGCAAAGATCAACAAAACTCAGTCCATGGTCTCCAAGTGCTTTGAGTACAGGTGGGAAAAGACAAAGAGGAATCCAATATGAGATTTTGAAAACAGAGAGGGCTATATATAAACAGGGGTTACGACATGGCCTCTAAACACCTCCCCTTGTTTTTACTTGCCTGTTCTCTCCCAAAGCACTTTATTAGAACCTTGCTATGCAAAGTGGGATACAAAGACCAGAAGCATTTAGCCTTATTTGGAAATTTGCCAGAAATGCAAAATCACGGAAAGTGCCCCAGACCTACTGAACTAGAATCTTCATTCTGATGAGATCCAGAGGTGATTCAGATGCACATCCAAGTTGGAAAAGAGCTGATTTATGATGCAGAGTAGTTAAGCAGCTGGGATAGCCATCACTCCCCGCATCTGCACCACCTGTCCCCACTCCAAGCTGTACAATTTTCCTGAGGGCAATTCAGAGTAGTATTTAAGGAAGCTCATTCAGAAGTCTTGCTCTCTGCCCTTTTATCATTGTTGATAAATAATTACTTCTTCTTTACTTGCTCTGTATTCCCTCCCCCAAATCCCTGACTCATTCTCACCCCCACAGTTCACTTGCTGCTCCCAATCCCTTCTGTTCCAATCTCCAGATAAATAAGAATTACTCTTGCTACTCCGTCCCCTCAAATGTCAGATTCTCTCTGGGGCTGTTGGACGTGTCAAGGAGAAAGAATTATCTTTGTGGTTAAATATAGACTCTTGTCTGTCTTTCCCCCACTCTCGCCCCAATCCCCTTGAGTCAGAGCATCAGCAGCAAGGGGAAAATAACAGAGAGAATGTTTTGCTTCTTTAGATGGGAAGGTATTGATCAGGCAGAGAAGAGAAACAAAACAAAAAAATAAAAACAGAAGAGAAAGCAAAGGCATTCAAGTTTCAGATGCATCTGGGCTGGATACAAAAGGCCTCTTTTAGTAGGCATGGATTTCACCTTCAAGTACAAAATGTGAAAGAGAAGATCTGAGAAACTGAAGCAAGCACTGAGTACTTGACATTTGCAATAAGAGACAGATTAGCTATGATGATTGAAAATCAAGCTAATGATTTTCAGTTTAATTTTAAGACAAGGGGAAAATGTTCAAGGCGGATTAAAAGTTAGAACTGCTCAGCATGAATAGTCTGGTGGGGAAAAAATGAAGAAAAAGGGGATTGAATGGGGGAAAGAGTGATGTCTTTCTTCCACACTGTCTCAACAAGGGTATTGTGTATTCTGTGGATGTTTCTCATAGATAATTTTATTTAATCCTCATGGTAGCACTATAATGAAGTATTATTCGTCTTATTTTAAAGTTAAGCTTAATGAGATTAGGGAACTTGCCCAATACCAATATATATCTAGACATGTGCAGAGTGATGAAAAATTTGAGTCACCCCACGTGCACATTCTCAGGCAAGGCTAAATGAGGTGACCTTCTCCCTTCTCCTTTCTGCTCTCATATTGTAAACAAGTGTCTTTTTCATGGTCTATTTAGTGCTACATCTTTGCCCTGTTATTGCTGTCTGTTGATGATTTCAGTATTTAAAATGGCCCTGAGCATAGTGCTAAAGTCCTGTCTGGTTTTCCAAAGCACAAGAATGCGCTTTATGGAGAAAACAGGTGTGTTAGATGAGCTTCATTCTGGCATGAGTTATACTGCTCTTGGCTGTAAGCTTAATGTTAATGAAGCCACTATATATAGTCAATAAAGTACAGAAATGCATACTATAAAGGTTACATATTCATTAGTTGATGAAAATGTCATGACTGTGGCTCAGAGGAACCTAGCCTTATATTTCCTCTAGGAGCAGTGGATCAGTATTCACTAGTTCAGGGTTTGTGGCAACTTTATAGGATGTAACTACTGTGAATAATGAAAATTGAATGTTTTTTTTTGTTTTTTTTTACTTCAAGGTCAAACAATACACACACACCCACACATACACACATACAAAGTTATCCTCAGGTAGACTACTGGGACATAAGACTTTGAAAAATCATTTGAGGTAGAAGGTAAGACTTCTAAGGAACCTAATAAACTTCCTTTTATGAGGAGACAGTCTGAGTAAGTGACAGCCTTGGCTTTGCTGATGAGGGACACATGTGTAGGGTTAGGTTGAGCCACAGCTTCCAGCGTCCTCCTTCTTAACCCTCCCCTCATCAGCTTTGCTCCTACATATGTGCTGACTACATGTTTTTAAAATATTAAAGAAGGGCTAAGTCACGAGTCTTCCCTAAGTGCCCGTAAGTCTATTTGACATTCTTCCCATGGCTATGTTTAAAAACCCAGGTCTGTCACATTCCAATGGCATGCTCTTCCCCTAAATCTCCTGGCATCTGCTATGCCCAGGAACTTCTGTTTATTGAAGGCTAGAACTTTGGGAAATAAGAAGAAAGATTCTGTCACTCTTCCGTTTAGCACAATTAATCTTTCTTCCATCAGCGTCAGAGTCTTCTCACCAGGTCATCCTAAAACAAAAACAGGAACATTCAGGAACCCGATTTTTTATTCAATAAAATGGTGGGTATTTTTCTAAAAACCAAAAGGTATCCTATAAGCCTAATAGCATATGACCACTTGAATTGCTTTAGCATGATCTTATATGAGGTATATTTTATATTTTTATTGTTTCTGTCTTCCCTAATTTCACCAGACTCCTCTTAGCCCTGGTTGCCACTCTGTGTCTTTTTCTCCTTTGCAGTCGGGTCCCACTTACTTTTTATTTATTCTTCAATTCAGCATGTTCTTCCACCCCAAGCATGCCCAAATCAGTGGATACCTTTTATGCTTTATTTTATCCTACCTCCCTTTAGCCTCTGACATCATTGACTATGCCCTCACATTGTGATGCCTTGTGGGAAGAGTAAATGAAATTTAGGACTATAGACTGTTAGAGCAAACAGAACCCTAGAGACCATCATGCCAAACCACTCACTTTGGGGGTGAAGGGAGACAGTGACTTGGCAAAAACCATGGCTCCAACTGGTGGAGCAGTGCCAAGGCCCAACAGCATCGGGTCACCCCACCTATAGCTCCTGCTATTTCAAGCTAGCTTCCCATCCAAACATTATTCTGGTCCTGGCCAACTCCATGACTGGCCAAGCTGGAGCAGTACATCCAAGGTGACATATTTATCTTCTATGTCATTTCACCTCCCTTTGCCTCCCTGGGGCACGTGTCCCTCAGGCTGGCCTTCTGCTGGTCATGACACCTGAGAACCAGTACCAGGGGGAGAAGATTGCAAGTGCCAGGCAGAACCATTGACGATGCCCTCCTGCACTGATAAAAGTAAACTGATCAGAACTTTATTACTTGGAGTAAAGTACTTTTGGACTTTTACTCTGTCGAGTAAAACAGTTGCTAAATTATAAAGATTATGCACCTGGGGGTATCTTCTCCTTAAGCCTCGGCACATCATTTGTACAGACCCCCTTGTCAACATCCTATGTCTACTTCTCATGAGTACCATGGTCCCTTCACTTGGAAAGGCCCGCTGAAGGAACACAGAAGTTTGGGGTGGGTAGTGATCATAAAATTAATTTTAAAAGAAAAAAAATGTCTCAGCTAGATGAGAGTGATATGTCAGGTGTGAAAGTTTGAGATGAGTAAGATCTAGCATGACAATGTCAAACTCCTGTTCTTAAGTGATTGGTATTTATTACTACACCTTTCAAAAGGACCTTGCAGGAAACATGGTTCCATCAACTCTAAATAGTCAGGACCCCATGGCACAGAACTCTTCTCTAAAAAATAAAAACAACAACAACAACAACAACAAAACACTTTTGAAGAAAATAGGGAGGGAGGAATGGAGAGAGGGGTGAGGTCACTTTAAGTCATCCTCTTCCTATGTGGGTGCTCTTGTAGGGTTAGAATATTCAATACAGGAAAACTCCCTCTCCTTCTTAGCAACAACTGAGGTGTCTTGGACCCCAGCTTCTGCTTGCAGAAATGCGACTTTGTCCTTGAGCTCCTCATTGTGATGGAAAACCGGGTGAAATCCATCCTATTACACACATTGTGCCATATGACCTAATCCATGATGGGCAGCCCAAAGCTCCACAGGACACAGATACAAAGAACTTAAATGACATGTCTTTGTGTCTGCAAACCCACAGAGTGCCCTCAGGAGTAGGAGGGGGTAACCGTGTAGAAGGATTTTCCTGCGTTTTCTAACTCACCAATCTTTCCCTTATAGACTTTAAACCTTGTAAGAGCCTGAGCCCTGTTGTTCTTAAGCTTTTCCTGTTTTTATTTAATTTTTATAGGGCAGCCAAGGGCTAGATTGTCATTATTGAAGTGAAGAAGATAATGCATGTGGACAATGTTTAGCAAATTGTAAAACCTCATACAAGCATTGGCCATTGTTATTGGCATTTATTAACCAAATGCTGATTCCCATTAGGAAGAATTTGGCAAGTCTCTCTCCCACTTAGCCACCCTCAGCATTGTTCGTTGTTATTTCGTGATGTGGAGTAAGTCAGGAAGAGATAAAATGCAGTCAGCCTTCCATATGCCACACACTATCAGAACCAAAAGGACCTCTATTAAAAGATTCATTCGTACATTCAGCAAATATTTTATCAAATAACTATAATTTGCAGGAGCAATACAGTGGTGATTTAATAGTCTCTAGTCTCAAAGACCCTAGTGCATTGTAGGAATAACCACATTTAAAAAAAATTTAACAAATAAGTGTATTATGAAAACTTGTGTTAAATACTATGTAGAAAAAAGGACAAGGTTCCATAGGAGAATATATAGAAGGTCTTAATTACCTGGGGAGAGTGGTTCACACATGAGTATAGTATATAGCCCTAATGTATGTGCTAGATTTACATTCATTGAATGAATGAATGAATGAATGAATGAATAGTAAATGAATGGTCTCTCTGAATTAATGGTCTCTCTGCATAAGTGATATTTAAGCTGAGAACTGATGGATGAATAGGAATTTAGTCAAGAAAAGAGCATGGTGCCGAAACTGGTTTGGCTCAGTGGATAGAGCGTCAGTCTGCAGACTGAAGCTTCCCAGGTTCGATTCCAGTCAAAATGACATGAAGGTCAGAGGCAGCAGTGGTGTGGGTGTGCAGAGCACAGCAGGCCGAGGAGGCAGGCTGTTCTAGCCGGGATGGCCAGCCTGTGAAGCTTTAGCCCAGGAGTAAATTAATCTGACTTAATCTCTGAAAGGATTACTCTGGCTGTTGCGGGAAGGATGAAGCTGGGGTGGCAGAAATGGGGACAGCACTTAGCCAAGCTGTGGTAGGAGTCCAGATGAGTGATAACGGTGCCTTGCCCTGGGGTGGGGGTGGATGGAAGGGAGCAGACATACGCATGTGAGACCTTGGATTTAGAGCTAAGAGGCTTGTGGTGATTTATTAAGAGGCCATGGAGATGGCGAAGATAACCTCCTGGTTTCCGGCCGGGCCACTGAGTGGATGAACTTGGGGACACGGAAGAAGCTTGGGGTGGGTGGTGATCCTAATTTTAATTTGAAAAGAAAAAAAAAATAACGTGGCCAGATGAGAGCTATGTGTCAGGTCTGAAAGTATGAGATGGTAAGATCGAGCATGACAATACCAAACTACTTTTCTCCTGTGATTGGTATTTGTTACTAGGCTTTCTGGAGGACCTTGCGGGGGACATGGTTCCATGGACTCTAAATAGTCAGGATCACGTGACACAGAGCGCTTCCCCAGGATCCAGGAAGTGGACAGGAAGAAGCAGCTTTTTCACTTAGAGGCAGGGTTTTAAGACTCCCCAAAGAGACAGCATTGTCATTTACCTAAGCTCTAACACTTGCTTACTTTCATTTTTATCATCTCTACAAGGCATTCTCTTTTCCATTTCTCTTTTACTTCTGGTAACAGTTTAGAAACCATCTCAAATTATGTGATCATAGTCTTCTTTTTAATTGTGTTAAAATACACATACCATAATATTTATCGTTTGAACCATTTTTAAGTGTAAGTTCAGTGGTACTGAGCACGTTCCTTGCTGTGCAGCCTGCGCCACCATCCATCTCTAGAACTCTCCACCTTGCGAAACGGAAATCCTGACCTGTTAAACAGTAACTGTCCATTCCCCCCCCCATCACACTGAGTGTTTTTAAATTAGATATAATATCTTCAATTATTTTATTGAGAAAGGTCTGCCTAGGCAGAGGAGGAGCCAGCAGCTAAAATCTATCCTGGGTAAGCGTCAGCTTTCCTTGGGGTCTGTCACCACGAAGGCAGGTGGAAGAGACGGACAGAACCCCAAATGCAAACCGGTACTTGACAACCTGAGCCCAGCTTCCTGCAGAGTTTTCCCTCACCACCGACTCCCGGTTGTCCCTTTCCAGATAAAACCTTGGCATTCCTGTGGGGTGTTTTGTTTTGTTTTAACAGCTTTATTGAGACGCAATTCCCATAAAATACAACTTACCAATGGAAACTGTACAATGGGATGGCTTCAGTGTATCAAGGACACTGCAGGCATCACCCCAGAACGAAACCCTGTCTCCATGAGCAGTCGCTCACCATCCTCTCCCGCCCTGCACCCTGCCTGCTGCCTGGCCCCAAGCAACCACACATCGACTTTCTTTCTTTATGGATTTGCTTATTCTGGACACTTCATGTACATGAAGTCACAAAACAGGTGGTCTTCTGTGGCATGATGCTGTGTTTTAGCAAAGGAATGCCTGACTTTTCATTGCTACGTTTTCCCTTCGTAAGCAGTGCAAAACAACAGCCCTGACCCCAAACCACAGCCAGGTGAGCTGGGAGAGCCACAGTATTTGAGGGGCTGCCTGAACGCCCCCCCCCCCCCCGGCCTCGGGCTTTCTTGGGGCCGGGGGATCAGCGTTTCAGAGCTCCCTGGCTCATCACTTTCTAAAATCGTCAAGACCATTCGCTCCTTCAGGCCCAGGGGATTCCCCGGGGCTCAGTGCTCCAGGTGGCAGGAAAGCCCCAGGCCTACAAGCAATTCAGGTCACAACTCTCTGCCCTTTATAATAGAGGGAGGTTGTAGCAAAGGGAAGAGGGACTCGGCTTGATGCTGAGAAATAGGGCTGACAGCAGGGCCGAGGGACCACACAGCCTCCCAAAAGTCTCCTGGAGGAGGGGCCAGGATTTCCCCCTGAAAAGAGTCCCCTGCCAGCACAGGGATTCCCAGAAAGTGGTTGTTTGGGTGAACCAGCCGTGCACGTGTTTAGTATCTTAGTTTACCAAGCACTTGGGCACATATTGCCTTTGCAATATCTCCCATGTTATTGGTTTTGGTGGAGCACTGTCTGTTGCCTTGCAATATTGTGGATGAGGCACTGGGCTCTGAAAACACCTTGCCTGGCCTGTTAGAGTACTTGGGAGCCTTGCTATCTGTTTACACAGTCTGTTTGCACCTGTAGGTTATGGACTGCCACGGAGCGCCTGGCCCCGGGGCACTGAAGGGCACATAGTAGGCAGACAGTAAAGATTCCGGTGCTCAAACTCCTTTTTATAGGAAGAAGAGGCTTAGGCCTTTAAAGATATAAAATGTATTACTGAGGGACACACACTATTCAATAAAGCACTTGAACCCAAGACCCTGGCTGCTCACCCGGCACAGGTGCTCACAGGCATTGATAGAGGGTTTGCATTTAACAAAGGACACTCACATGTGATGTCTCAAGTAACCTTCATAATAATACTAGTGACCCAGTGCACAGATTCGTGCACAGATTCATGCACAGTGAAAGGAAATTAATTAGAAGGTGGCTAGCAGGGTGAGACTGGATAAGACATCTGGACATACCCTGGAGCCAACCTCTGGTGGTCCCTCCCTGGCCAGCCACACCCTGGGGTGGCACTGTGACTCCAGAGGCGTCTGTGAAGAGAGTGGGCACTCTGCAAAGTTGCTGTTGTACAGGGTGTGGAACACAAACGCACATGTGTAATAAACCAGATTCGGGCCCACAGTGCCCCCACAACATAACCCACTGCCAAAGGTGGAATTGTGCGGCCCAGTGAGGAATCTGGCTCCCTCCTCTCTGGTTCTGGGGTGCATCACCTGAGATCCCCCACTGCCAAGTCACTGCAGCTCTGCAGCTCCTGCCTTGACCGTCTGCCCCCTGGTGGTCATTGTTTGTCATAGCTACTGGTCAGACAGACACTTAGCCTTTTATATATATATAAATTGTAAGGTAGGCAAACCATTTTATTGTATTTTTAAAAATATGTTCTTCTTGATTTTAAAGAGAGAGTAAGTGAAAGGGAGAGAGAAATATCCACCACTGCCTCTTGCATGCCCTCTAATGAGGATTGAGCCTGCAACCCCAGACCTGTGCCCTGACCAGGAATCCAACCAGGGACCTCAAGGTGCATGGGACACTGGTCAACCAAATGAGCCACACTGACCAGGGCAGACATATTTTAGAACTTAACAATTAACTGGGCAAACCAGCCCAAAACAAGAGCTTTGCAAAACTTCATTTAAATGCTAGCTCTGTCCCTTCCCGCTTGTGATAGAACTGAGCCAGCATTGCTTATCTCTAAAAGGGGGATTGTAAACCCCGCCTTGCAGAGGTTTCTGAGATTTATAAATAATGTAAGTATATCGCTTGGCTCATAGTAAGTGCTGAATAGAACATAACTATTATTACTGCCAGTTTGAAGTTCAAAGCTAAAAGTCACATCTGCATTTTTGAAAGAAGTCCTCTGCTCCTGTAGCACCTCCTTTTAAAATCTAAATGCCTGAGGAGGGATAACACTTAAAACTGGAATATCAGAGCAGGGTTAGTGGAGCTGAGTATAGGAAAGGTACTAAAATACCAAAGGGGACTGAAACTTGGGGGCTGGAGGTGACAGAGATAAATTGGATTGATCTAGCCATTGTTTTCTCTGTGTTCGTACAGCGTGCCTCTTTGCTCCACTGCGAAGTCATCACCCCCTGTAATTCTCCATGCCTCATGAAAGCCATGGCTCCTGTGCTCTCTGTGTCCCCAAACCTACCTTTCTCTGTTCCTCTCCTTCACTCTGTTCCTTGCCGGAGGACAGTCTGCAAGCTCACACTCTCCCTCGAGGCTGGGGGCGTGGGTTTCCAGAGTATGTTATCAATCAGAGAAGCATGCGCCTTTGTTTGGCTTTGATGTGTTAACACCTGTCTGCATGTGTCTCCTCTCGTGATGTTTGGAAGACCAGGGCCTGGAAGATGAAGTGTCTGTTACCTCTCGCCTTGACCACGCTTGGAATGAATAGCCTCGCCGCTCTGAATTCATTCGGTGTTTATGGGAATATCATATGGAGTCCTGTCGACATTCCCCGACCATTATAATGCAGTTACTGCAGATAATGCTCTGCTAGTGCAATGTGTTATCGCCATTTTAACAACCTGACAGACGATGGGCTCATATTATCACTTAAATGAATCCATTAAGCAGCTAGAGGCTTCCAGGAGTCGGATGCAAGAGCATCAGATGGGCAAACATGTGCCACGTCCAACACGGCCGACCTCCTCAGTGGGAGGGGAGACTCGGTTCTACCGGAGGGTCAACCAGCTAGCCGGCCCAAGGATTTGTGCAACTGTTTCCTTCAGACGCTACGGGAACTCCAGTCTTTGAGCTCAGAGGGACGTCCCTGCCTTATTGCACCTTTCTTTAAATGTAGACAGGAAATGCCAGTGCCTGAGAGAAAAGCAATGATGTGTAAACAAATCCTCGGCTCTGGCTACAGAGCTGAGTAGCTTAGGTCCCAGGGTGGCAGCAAACTCCCCAGAGACCTGACATGTCCCCTTGCCCCTGGAGTTTGATTTGAAGAGTAGTAATAGTATCAACTAGCATTTGTAAAATGCACGACTCACAAATCCTTACCACATATGCTATATCTTATTTGATCTCCAAAAGCACCCTATTAGGCAAACACTACTACCGTGTTTCCCCGAAAATAAGACCTACTTAATGGAAACATAATACATCCCCTGAAAATAAGACCTAGCGCATCTCTGGGAGCAAAAATTAATATAAGACACTGTCTTATTTTCGGGGAAACAGGGTATTGTCCTCATTTTAGAGACGAGGAAAGGGAGATTTTCATCAGGCCAGCTTCACAGGATTATAGGAGGAGCAACAGGATACGGAACAGCACATGCGCAGAGCCCGGCATTTTGTAAGCACTCGCCCTGTCTTACTTCCTACTACACTGAGATATGCCTCCGTGGGAAGGATCCTCTGTTCAGAATTCTCTCTCCATCTACCCAGAAATCTATCTCTCAATCCCATCACCAAATCAGCAGTCTGCTTGGCATCAGATCTGTGAAATAGGTACTTGGTAGGAGTCTGGCCCCCTGAGTCCATTTTCATAAACTGACCAGAGATGGGAGGAACCGGTAACCTGGGGGCCAAAAAAAACTAGATCTAGTTAAATAATCACATTCCAGGACTCATGGGGCTTCACTTACTGCAAAACAGCAAATGGATTTTACAAGAGGGGCCCCTGAGACCAGACGGCAGTGAGAAGTCCCAGAACCCTAGGAGGGTTGGTACAAGAGAGAGTTTGGGTTTTAAAATTAAACAATTAAAAGTGTGTCCTTGGCTCAGGCCACATAGAAAGTTTTCTTAAGTCTTTAAAAAAACATCTTTTAGAGTAGTTCACAGCAAAACTGAGAGGAAGGCAGGGAGATGTCCCAAAGGCCCTGCCCCCTACACATCATGGGCATTTAGAGCCAGCCTCTGGCACTAGAGAGATAAGACTGAGTCTAAAGATCTTATGAAGAGGAGGGACAGGAGGAAGCTGAGGACACAGAGGTGGTGGTGGCCTGCAAAGGCTTAGAGCAGGCCAAAGATAGGGAAGCAGCCCTGGCCGGTGTGGCTCAGCTGGTTGGAGCATCGTTCCATAGACTGAAATGTTGCAGGTTAGATTTACATTCAGGGAATGTATCTCTAGGTTGTGGGTTTGATCCTGGTTGGGCCTAGTACAGGATATAATTAATAGATATCTCTCTCACACATCCTTGTTGTTGTATTGTGTGTGTGTGTGTGTGTGTGTGTGTGTGTGCGTGTGTGTGTGTGTGTGTATTTTTCTCTCTCCCTTCCTCTTGCTCTAAAATCAATAAGCATGTTCTCAGACAGAGCCTGAGGGCAAGGAGACTCTTGTGGGAGCAGAATCTTCCTCTCTGTAAACTGGCAAAGTAACCCCAAGGCCAGCTGGCTCTTTGGTCTCCTCAAAGCTTTGGGTAATTACGCTGCAGAGTCTCTGGCGTTGAAGTTGAATTCCTTCTGGCCCTCTGCATCCCAGGAAGCCATGCCTGGCTTTGTGTCTTGCTTGGAGCTCAATGTCACCCATGTCACTTAAAAAGAAAAGAGAAGACTTTGAAGACGTATGGGATCACACGGGAGGCAGAGGTGGGGGTCAGAGTTCAGAGCGGCTTCTGCTCTGCTGCCTCTCTCTTCCCTGCTGACCCGCTCCTGCCCTTTGCCCCACTTACCTCAAAACCCAAGGGAATCAAGAAGTGACCCTTCCCAGGGCACATGTGCCCTCTGTGTGCCTCCCGGGAGCAGCCAACTCAAGCCAGTTTACCTGCCGTAGCCCCAAACGGTTGCCAACTGCTCAGTAAATCAGCTGGTAATGGGGTTTTGGGGAGTCCCAGTGGGCTCACCTTCTCCATCCCATTTCAACCATTCTGTGTGCTTTTTCATGTTCCGCGGAGGAGGTGAAAGGGTACCGCAGCATCTCTCTGATGATGGCCCGGCACTAATAAGCTATAAATGACCTTCGGCTGCGGACTGATGACCCGGCAGAGCTAGACTGGAGGAGCACCAGCTAGAACCAGCATGTGAAAGGGGCTTCCGGCCACAGGGTCCGGAGCGTGTGTGTGTGTGTGTGTGTGTGTGTGTGTGTGTGTGTGTGTGTAGCTCCTCCTTCCAGACACTTCCATCCTACCCTCATTTTATAGTTTGTCTGCTCGGAGGAGTGCAGGGGAGAATGCTCTGGGAGAATACATTCAGTGCTCAGCCCCGGACTTGGTGGAGATGGGGGGTGCTTAGGTGAGCCCCAACAAAGGTGGTGGGGGCGTCCCTGAAAAAGGGACATTTCCTGCCCACTCCTCTCACCTCCCCAGAGCAGGTCTGTCATTAAGGGGGGAAAAAGCCAAAAAAGGATGTTGGCCCTCTGTGGTTAACGGGGTAAAAAAAGGACACTTTCTCAGCTCGCCAGCCTGTACCATGACATAAATTGAAACAGACAGAATTACCATTGATACAAATTAAAAACAAATAAAAAGGGTACACCGAGCTGATTCTGAGAGTTCAAACTCCATTACCAGCTGATTTACTGAGCAGTGACCTGTGATTGTTGGGGGGAGGGCAGGAGGAGTGAGGCGTCTTGGTGAATCCCATCAACCCCATTGCCGGGTGGCACACCAGTCAATAAGCTATTTAATTTAATGGGAAATGGTATTGACGAGCCGGAGAATGCAACTCACAAAAGATGCAGCTGCAAAGAGCAGATAAAGTCTTCAACCTGCCTGCCTCTCGGGGTATCCACCCCTGGGCATCTCCTCTGTCAGAGTCAGGGTCAGAGGAGAGACCCTGGGGAAGGGGGGGCGCTGGGACCCCAAGGGCACAGTGCTTAGGAGGGATTACCCGCACACAGAGAGAGACAGGGTTTGGAGGGGAGATGGGTAAGAAAATGGGAAACAGATCCTCCAACTGCTATCACTGACCTTTCAGAGTGAAGGCAGCAGGGAAGGGGGGGCCCAGAACTCCGGAGGGAAGCCCATGAGCTTTATTTCAGGAGGACAACAGCCCCAGCTGTTTGCTTGAGTCTTTTTATGGGGTCAGACCAGGAGGGAAGTGCTCCCCAAACCAGAAGCCCTCATTGCCCACCCCAAAACCGAGGCTGAGAAAACCAAGCAGGTCCCCTGTGCCGCTGGGGCTACACGGGGGTTTTTAGAAATGGAGGAGACATAGAGAGAGTGAGTAGGGGCAAAGACCTGGGGAACAGTGTTGTGAGCTCAGTGTATTGTGTGCCCAGCGTGCCTGAGCCCCACAGGCCCACCTACGATCTGTGCCCCAAGCTGGGGCCCCATGAATCCCTCCTGCATTGATGCCATGTGGATGACTGCACTCTGAGAGTCCCAGGTTCCTCTCCAACATCATTCTCCATCTGACTGGGGGGGGGGGGGTAGCCCTCCACCCCAGGCTGTTTGCTTAGGGCCTAGCTCCGGTCAGTCCAGTCCGCCTCCCCCGAAGTTCTTTCCTCTGGCTGTCAACTAGGGTGGTGGTGAGGGTGGGGGTATTTTCTCCCCTGCCCCAGGGGACACTGGGAAATGCTTGGAGACTTTTATGGTTGACACAACTTGAGGAGGGAGGTGCTACTAGCATCCGGTAGGTAGAGGCTGAGGGTACTGCTAGCCATCCCACCGGGCAGAGGATATATCCCAACAAAGAACACCCAGCCCCAAATATCAATAGTCCTGAGGTCGAGAAGCCCTGCTCTCAGCAGTGAGTAATACAGAATGGAAATAACAGGCCAGAAAGAGGGCAGAGCAGGGGGAAGCAGGAGGGAGCAGGAGCCAATGCGTGAGGGTCCCTAATCACCACAATCCCTTTCCCAGGGACCCCAGACAGCGCCCTCCTATTAACAGATGAACCCCCCAGGTGCTGCGGCCAGACATTGGGTCTTTCTCACTGTCTACAGACTACTGCCCACATACCCCCTTCCCCGGACGCCCCTCAGTCTGGCATGGCCCGGTGGGCTTGAGTTCACAGACCTGCTTGGAGACTGAATTTTGCAGTACTTGCTTCTTCTCACAGGGCATCTCAGCACCTGCACCGGGGCTCAGCTCCAGCTCCCCATCCTTCCCCAGGATGGCCCACTGCTGAGCCCCTCTCCCTCCAGAAATGATGCTGAGGGTGTCACCAAGGTCAGCCACCGCTTTCACACCATAGCAAGATGCGAGCTCCACCTCTGAGTGAGTTAACTTCCGGCGCAGTTCCCATGATCCCACAGCACAGAATCTATCCTCACAGCGACTTCCGTCACACAAACTTCCCTTTGACTCCCCAAATGATTGAGAATCATCCCTCAAGCCCCTTGAGTATGGAGCACCCACAGATGTTCCTCCAGCTAATCCCTTTTCCTCCTACACAAGGAGCCTCCATCCCTCACCCTACCGTTCAGCAGTGGCCCTCCCAGGGCCGTGGGCAGCGTGGTGGACTGTTTCCCCATCCACGGGTCAGGGACTAGCATCCCCATCAGTGCCTGGGAGCTTCTGTGGTCCCCCACAAGGCATGTTTCAGCAACTGAAAACTCCTTTTGGACAAATTTCTATGGCAACTGACAGCATCCCAGGGATGAAAGGTGTGTTCCAAATGTCACTAGCATCTCAAAAATCAATAAAGCGGGGCCTCTTAAAGAAGTGGGTGGGGTGGGGGTCGGAGAAGGAGGGTTGGCCCTGGAGTAGGGAGACAGGAGCTGAGTTGGAAGGCAAGTTATGTAGAAATCCCAGAGAGCGTCCCCCCAAAAGGGCAGAGGGAAACTACAAGGAGAGAGACAGCCAGGGCTGAATTTTAAACAAAAAGTGGGAAGAGGAGGAGACAGGAGGCAGGAGGCTCTTGGTGTGGGTTGCTCTCCGCTTTGTCTTTCTTCTCACCCTCACCCAGAAACGGATGCGTTTGCTTCTCAGTAAAGGTTAAAGCATTGCCTTGAATTCAGCTGCCGTAGCAGAAGAGGAGGGAGGGAGAGGTTATGTAACATTGTTCCAATCAAGAAACTTGCTGAAACCCGTTTGGCTCAGTGGTAGAGCGTCAGTCTGCGGACTGAAAGGTCCCCGGTTCGATTCCGGTTAAGGGCATGTACCTTGGTTGCGGGCACATCCCCAGTAGGGGGTATGCAGGAGGCGGCTGGTTGATGTTTCTCTCTCATGGATGTTTCTAGCTCTCTTTCTCTCTCCCTTCCTCTCTCTAAAAAAAAAAAATCAATAAAATATTTTTTTTTTTTTTAAAAAAAGAAAGGAACTTAGCGCCAGGGAAATAGCACTGGACTTAAAATCAAGAGGCGTAGATGCATGCTCTGCCGTTGTGGCTTTGACCATCTGGCCCTGCTCCTGGCCAATGACCAGGCCTCTAGAAACCGTGGCTTCCTCACAATAAAACCCTAATAACCACACTGCCTCCACCAGAGCCTGTTTTGAGAACCAAATGAGATAATAACTGTGAATATGTTTTGTAAATGGTAAAACATTAAACTAGCATTCCCCATAATGTTCTCTGTAGATATTATTTCCATGGGATGCGAGTGAGATTCTCAAGTCAAAAAAAAAAAAATAGCAATAAAGTTAAAGAGTTGTTGTTGTTGTAATTGTAGAATCCGTGACTATCTTTCCGGTACTAAATTGACTGTGGAATCTTTTACTGCAGATTATCCTGCGTGACCGAAGTTGCAGGGCACACATTGGGAAATGTTTCTCTACAGAAAAAGAAGAAGCCGTTCATTCTATTCTTGGCTGTTTTAGGAAGAATAGTGGCGTGAAGAAAAAGGAGGACCCAAGAACTTGTCCTCAGGTGAGTCTAGTGCAGCCGTGGGTAAACCACGGTCCGCGGGCCGGATCCGGCCTGCTCAGTTGTTCTATCCGGCTGGCAGAGCCGAAAGAGCGGAGGGTTCTCTTGCTCTCCCCTCCGCTCCTTCACCAGCAGCCCAAGATGAGAGTGCCAGCATGGTCAGGTTGCTTTTGTTCAGGCCCTCCGGTCCAGTTTAAGAACCCATTGGCCCTCGAGTCAAAAAGTTTGCCCACCCCTGGTCTACTACACATCCAAGTGTGGGAACCCTCCCTTTCTTAGAAAGCGCAGACCATGCGTCATGGGTTAGATTGTGTCCAATCCCAAAAGGTATGTTGAATTCCGAACTCCTGGTATACTTCAAATACGACCTTTTTTGGAATGGGGGCTCGGGGGGGGGGGGCGCTGTTTTTGTAAAGGTCACCCAGTTGAAACAAGGTCATTAGGATGGGTCCCAACCCAGTATGACATGTGTCCTTCTAAAAAGGGGAAATTTGGACATACAGAGAGAAGGCCCTTGGTAACGTGCTATGGGAAGGTGGAGGCAGAGGTCAGGTGGATGCATCTACAGGCCAGAGATTGCTAGCAAACCACCGGAAACTAGGACAAGGTTGAACAGATCCTCCCTGGAGTCCCACATTGAGAACAGACCCTGTCCACCAGTTGATCTAGGACCTCTAGCCTCCAGAACTGTGAGACAATAGATCCTGTTGTTTAAACCACCCATGGTGAGGTGCTTTGTTAGAGCAGCTTTGGGAAACTAATCCCCTGGCAGTGCCCTGCATCAGCTCTGACAAGGGCCTGGTGGTAGCTGGACCTCGGTAAACAGTCGGTGCCAAAGCTGGGCTCTGTTTAAGAAGGTCGTAATAAGATCTGCTGAGACTCCTCATACGTTTTATTTTATTTCTTCTTGAACTCAAAGTAAACCATGTTTTAAAAAGAAGGTTTTTAAAGTGCAACTCTAAAGAGGAGCTGTAACCTGGCTGGCATGGCTCAGCGGTTTTGTCGACATATGAACCAGGAGGTCACAGTTCGATTCCCGGTCGGGGCACATGCCCAGGTTGTGGTGTCACCACTGATGTTCCTATCTCTCTCTCCCTCTCCCTTCCTCTCTGAAATATGCTGTATTCATTGGGGAAAACACTCCTCCCCATCCAGATGAGGATAAGGGCAATGGCATACATTTTCAACAGTGGAGGTGTCCAGATCTCTAACAAGTATACCCAGCCACATGACGATGGAGATACGGGCCAAGTGTTTCTTCCACAGGAGCACTTTGCTGGGGGGAGACTTCAGTTGTGACTATGATTCCCAGCAGCTGGCATGGAAAGATGTCTGAAAAAGGGGAGGACATGGTAGGTGAACCTGTGTGTTCCCATTGGGTTCCAGATAAATCCATAATAGGTTAAGGAAGTGATGAGCAAACCGCAGCTCAAGAGCCACATGTGGCTCTTTGGCCCCTTGAGTGTGGCTCTTCCACAAAATACCACGTGTGGGAGCCCAGGTACAGTGCAACTGAAACTTCCTGGCCCATGCGCAGAAGTCGGTTGTTGGCCTGGGTGAGTCTATTTTGAAGAAGTGGCGTTAGAACACTCAAGGGGCCAAAGAGCCGCATGTGGCTCACAAGCTGCAGTTTGCCGACCACTGGGTTAAGGCAGCCAATCTTATGAGAATTACAAAGGTTATTTCAAGTGATATTTGATAAGACTTTTTTTTTTTAAGGAATTGCTTTTTTCCCCCTAGGATATCAAAGCCTCACAAATATTTAAACAACACATTGATATGTGTCTCTATGGCTTCAGACAGGATCAAATATTTGTCCTCTTAATGGGAAACTTTCTCAGGGCCAAAGGTATAAATGCAGAGTCCTTAAATTGTATCTTCTAACTTTTTACTTCCCAGAGTGTTATTAGTACTCTGCCATTCTTCCCAACTTTCTGATATGGTCTATTGAGCAAACTCACATTTTTCACCAGTTCTGGCATATGGACACATAACATGGAGAGAATAACAGCTTCCATTTATCCAGACTTACTGGAAGCTCCAAGCTAAATTAAATGTTCAACTTCAATAATTATTACAATTTTTTTTGTGAGAGTGTGATTTTTGTTTTCTACTTCTTTTTTTTTTAAATATTTTATTGATTTTCTACAGAGTGGAAGAGAGAGGGATAGAGAATTAAAAACATCACTGAGAAAGAATCATTGATCAGCTGCCTCCTGCACACCCCCCCCCCCAACTGGGGATGTGCCTACAACCAAGGTACATGCCCTTGACTAGAATGGTACCTGGGACCTTTCAGTCTGCATGCCGATGCTCTATACACTGAGCCAAACTGGTCTCGGGTCTACTTATATTTTTAAAGCCTTATTTTAACATTAGCTCTCTGAAGTAGGTTTTAGATAGCTTTCCTAGGCTCCACATACCAAATATCTTAGCTGTCTACTAGGTAATCTTACAAAAACTCAAGTTCCAGGCTGCATTCTGGGAATTGATCCAAAGAAACCTGAAACACTAGTTTGAAAGAATATATGCACCCTATGTTCATTGCAGCATTATTTACAATTGCCAAGCTATGGAGGCAGCCCAAGTGCCCATCAGTAAGTAGACGAGTGGATGAAAAAGATGTGGTACATATATGCAATGCAACATTAGCCATAAAAAAGAACAAAATTATATCATTTGCGACAGCATGGATGGACCTAGAGGATATTATTCTCAGTGAAATAAGTCAGAGAAACACAACTACCATATGATTTCACTCTGTGTGGAATCTAAAGAACAACAAACAAACAAAACAGAAACAGACTCCTAGATACAGAGAAAAGACTGATTGTTGTCAGAGGATAAGGTGGTTTGGGGGCAGGGTGAAAAAAGTGAAGGGATTAAGAAGTACAAATTGGTAGTTACAGAGTAGCTACAGGGATGTAAAGTACACAGGAAATATAATCAACAGTATTCTAATAACTGTGTGTGGTGCCAGGTGGGGACTGGAAATGTCAAGGGGAATACTTTGAAAGCATATGGTTGTCTAACGACTAAGTTGTACACCTGAAACTAATACAAAATACGCTGTAATTAAAATCTTTAAATTAATCATTAAAAAGACTACATTCAAAGTGATGCTTTTCCTTTTCCTTCTAAAGCAGACAAATCGCCTCATTTTTGTCTTGCTGAACATCACCACTTCACTCACCTTCCCGAGCTGCCTGCCTTTATCCCTGCAATGCCTCCTAGTGAGTTTCCCTTTCTCCAATCTATTCCTTCAAAAAATGTCACCTGCTTTTTTTAAATGTTCCCAGGCTGGTTGTCATTGCAAGGATGGATTCAGGTCCCCTTAGCATGGCACAGGTGGTCGCCTCTCCATCCTTAGGCCCCTGAGTGTGGTACCCAAGCTCACATCCCCAGTCTCAGGAGCGGCCCTGTGGGGCACAGGCTCTCCTCCATGGCATCAGTCCCCCCAGCACAGGGCACATGCTCACCGCTCCAGCTCCTGGCTCCACCATGGCGGCTGTGCACACCTCTGCAGGTCAGCTTCCCCTCCGCTTCCCACTGTAATTTATGTTCTAGACTTTTTGAATTACCTTCTATTTCACAACGAGAATCAATCTTCAATATATACAAACTCCGAGCCCCGTTCTTCTGGGTCAGTGGCCACTGTCATTAAATATCTTGATGGCTTTGATTCGACTAGAAATAACAGTTGTCTCCCCAAAATGGAGTGCCACTGGGAAAATAAATGGCGGGCCTTTGAATTTGTGTTTTCTTTTCCTTGAATGGCATTTTCAACCTCCTTTCCCGCTGAAAACCCTTCATCTTTCTCTGAGACTCAGCCCTGGCATCACCTCCTCTGAAAGGGTTTTGCTCTTTCTTGCTTCCCCTAGAGCCTGGCCAGCTGTCTCAGCTGTGTGCTTTCAATGTATCTTTTAACCTAGTTCTGCTGCAACCTATCTCACTGTATTATAATTAATTTTTAAATATATTTTATTGATTTTTTTACAGAGAGAAAGGAGAGAGGGCTAGTTAGAAACATTGATGAGAGAGACATTGATCAGCTGCCTCTTGCACACCCCCTACTGGGGATGTGCCCGCAACCAAGGTACATGCCCTTGACCAGGAATCGAACCCGGGACCTTTCAGTCTGCAGACCGACGCTCTACCATTGACCCAAACCGGTTTCGGTTGTATTATAATTATGTTGTCTTCTCTGTACCTAGCACCACCACAGCCGCCACATTTTAAAAATTCCTTGAAAGCAAAGACTGCTTTGGACCCCCACTCTAGAACAGTGACTGTCACACAATGTGAATTCAATGGAAGGTTTGTCCAGGAAATAAACAAATGAGAGCCCACCTAGGATTCTATGCATCCCAATAGGTAAATAAAAAAGTAATAGCCTTTAAAATATAAGACCATGCCAAGTACAGTCAGTAACACTTACTACTCCTCTACTTTATTGCAAAGTAGTTTGTGTCAGTGACTATGTCTACTGCCAATGTGATGATGTTCCCTTAGGTAAGTCGCATGTAATTAAATGGACTTCCGTGTTTTTATTTTCTATCTTGCAAAGTCTTAGGATAGGACGTGGTCTCTGCCTCTAGGAAGCTTATCTCTCGATATAAGATAAGACTCTATTTTACAGATAATGAAAGTGGAGCTCTGAGAGAACCATTTATGCAAGGTCACTCAGGGGATAAGTGGTAGGATCAAGTTTTGAAATTTGGGCACTCTGCTCCCATATTCAGACATTTTTATTTTTTAGAGCTCAAAATATGATTGTATGAAAGGTATAGGAGGTCAGAGCAGTAGATGGAAAGACATCATGGAAAAGCTAGGACGTGTGCTGGCCCAAGAATCAGCTGTCCCAAGGGGAACAGCATAAGCTAAACATAGACTAGTTATGGAAAACATAACAAGAGTGGAAGAAATGCGTTAGTTATTTAGACACAATAATTATTAAAACAGTCTAAATCTACATTCTCCTAAGGTTTTGTTTCCCCCCGTCCCCCCTTCTTTCTCTTTTTTTAATTTTTTAAAATATATATTTTATTGATATTTTACAGAGGAAAGGAGAGGGATAGAGAGCTAGAAATGTGGATGAGAGAGAAACATCGACCAGCTGCCTCTTGTACACCCCCGGTGTGCCCGCAACCAATGTACATGCCCTTGACCGGAATCAAACCCGGGACCTTTCAGTCCGCAGACGGACGCTCTACCACTGAGCCAAACCGGTTTCGGCTCTCCCTTCTTTCTCAATACGGGGGTGTATGTTTTCAAAATTAAGATCATATTGTTTGCACAATTTTTGAATCTTCCTTTTTAAAAATTGTATATGGACATAAGCATCTTCTTGTTATTATACAATATCTTGTAAACACTATTTTAATAGCCCCCTGATCATTAAACAGATGTATGAAAGCTTAATTAAACATCTCCCTATGGTCAAACACTTAAAAGTTATGTACAATTTTGGGGGGGATTAGAAATCATGCTGCTAAGAACATCTTTGTCCATAAAACTTTTATGTGTTTATTCTCATTTTCTTGTGATAAAATTAAAAAATGGAATCCCTAGGTCTTAAATTACTAATTTTTACTGTTTTTTTTCTTTTTCTTTTTTTCTCCTCCTTCAGGTAATTAAATTAATACTTGCTGGGACTAGGCCCTCAATAGTCATTAAGTTAAAGTCTCTGTCCTCAGAGTTTATATTATAGAGGAAAAATAAATAAATAATCACAGACAAACACATAAAATTCAGTCAGGAAAATGTTTTAATTTAAAGGAGCGTGAACAAAATCTGTGGGGCCAAGATGAAAGAAGCAGCCACCTCCACTGAGAGAGTGTGGGCCAGGCCACAGAGGACGTGACTTCTGAATTGCATTTTAGTAGTTTAATTTGACCCATTTTTTTTTGTTGTTTTTAAATATATTTTATTGATATTTTACAGAGAGGAAGGGAGAGAGATAGAGAGCTAGAAACGTCGATGAGAGAGAAACATCGACCAGCTGCCTCTTGCACACCCCCTACTGGAGATGTGCCTGCAGCCAAGGTACATGCCCTTGACCGGAATCGAACCTGGGACCTTTCAGTCCGCAGACCGATGCTCTATCACTGAGCCAAACCGGTTTCTACCCTTTTTTATTTTGTAATATATTTTTTTACAGAGAGGAAGGGAGAGGGGTAGAGAGTTAGAAACATCAATGAGAGAGAAACATAGATCAGCTGCCTCCAGCACACTCCCCACTGGGTATGTGCCTGCAACCAAGATACATACCTTTGACTGGAATCAAACCTGGGACCCTTGAGTCCACAGGCCATTGCTCTATCCATTAAGCCAAACTGGCTAGGGCTAATTTGACACTTTATTTTGTGAAGACAGACACTTTCTGAGCAAGTCTGAACTACTGAGATACTTAAAGCTAGTGTTACTAACCTGGAGATTGTTTGTAAGATGCACTTGCCCATAATATTAGTTAATTTCATATTTATTATTAATTAACACAACCTAATTAATAAGCAAAAATACTGAGTTACCCAACCCTGATTTGAGGTTAAGTAAACCATTGCTCAGTTGGGTACCACTTTGGGGAAGGTGGAAGAAATAGGAAAGAACCCGTCTCTGTTTTGGGAGGTTCTGGTGGCAGCAACCCCTTCGAAACCACTGAGACAAGAGTGAAGGAAGCCCAGGGTTTCTAAAACTCCGTCCTTGACACTTATCCTCTGGGCCAGAAGATTCTAGAATTTCTCAGTTTATGGCACCCCTCATGTCTCAGTCCTTGTATTCAGCATGCCCCTAAGCCGAAGGAGACACCTACCATAGTTGTTCCATTTGTTAAATAGTTATGCTAAATACACGCCTCGCTAAAACTAGGTTAAATGTATAATAATATTTATGCCCTAGCAACCTACCAGCCATTTGAAAACATAATAATAAGCATTAACTGAAAGGGAAAAGATTTGTATTTTATTCGTAAATAAGCACAATGCCTTACAAATGGGATATACAAACCTTGAAATGAGGTTGGACACCACCCCTCTCACTTCCAGTTCCACACGGGTTTTAATGCAGCACTTGCTTTTTATCAGTAACTACCAAAATCGCAACTGCGCGATGATAGGATGGCACGTTTGCTGGTGGGAATGCAAAACAGAGCAGCCGCTGCACAAGACACTACTGTGGTTCCTCAACAATATTCAACATAGGATTACCATATAATTCAGCAATTTCACTTCTGGGTATAGACCCAACAGAATTGAAAGCAGAGATTCAAACAAATATTTGTATACAATGCTCAGAATAACTTTATTTAACAATAGCCCAAAGGTGAAGACAGCCCAGGTCAGTGGTCAGCAAACTCATTGGTCAACAGAGCCAATATCAACAGTACAATGATAGAAATTTCTTTTGAGCCACATTTTTTAAACTTCTTCTAATGCCTCTTCTTCAAAATAGACTCTCCCAGGCCGTGGTATTTTGTGGAAGAGCCACACACAAGGGGCCAAAGAGCCGCATGTGGCTCGTGAGCTGCAGTTTGCCCACCACTGGCCCAGGTGAATAAAATGTGGTATCTGCCCACAATGGAATATTATTCATCCTTAAAAAGGAAGGAAATCCGGACACATGCTGCCACATGGATAAACCTTGAAGACGTAATGCTAAGTGAAACCGATGCAAAAGGCCAACTATTGCCTAACTCTACCTACAGTAGTCACCTTCATAGGAACAGAAAGTACCATGGTGGTTGCCAGGAATTGGAGGGAGGGGAGATGGGAGTTGTTTTTTTCCAAATTGTTACCGAGTTTTCCTTTGGGATGAAGAGAAAGTGCCATTCTGCTCCGGTGATCTGAAAGGAATAAGAACATAGTTTTTCTATCTTTTGGTGGGCACACAATGATGACCATTTGTATATTTTAAAGGAATTTTTGGACATAAACAATTCAGCCCTCATCCCTGCCCCTGCCCCCAAAGCATAAACAAGCCTCCGCCTCCTTTCTATCCAGGGAGAAAGATCTTCCTGCGGCAGCAGTTGTCGGGGAGGAGTCTGCTCTCACCTCTCCACTGATGAGAAGACCCTGACTGGCCACATGCCAGCGCTCCCCATGCCTGATTATCACGATCTTCGGATGTGCAAGGACTGGGTGAGTCACTTTACTCATATGCTCGCTACTTCATTACAAGAGTCCTGCAACGGAGCTGTATCATTGTTCCCTTTTACTGAGAGGAGCTGTGGAGAGCGGCCACAGTGTTTGGACAGGTTCAAGCCTCGAACTAATGAGAGGACACAGTCCTCTCATGGTCACGTGCAAGTTCCAGCTTGGAGGGCATAGTCCTCCTCACACAATTATAGCCAAAAGTTATAGTTGTAAGCTTCAACGTATGGTCCAAACACGGGGCCTCACGTGCCTGAGTGATGTGGGCTTGATAGAGTTCAGGTGCATGTAGTTGAGTAGGCTTGAAACCCGGGAGAATGCTGTAAACATCTTGACCACGCCCTTACTTTGCCTCCTGGCATCTGCTATAAAATAAAGGCATGGCATGTAGTCCGTGACACTGTCGCTAGCTCTCCATCAGAGAGGCTTTTGTTAATGTAAAAAACAAAAAACAACAACATTGAAAACTGTAAAGAATTTTTGTGAGTTTATTTGAGCCAAACTGTCTACATATGCTGGAAAGCAAAACCTCAATGAACTGAAATAATGTTCCAGAGAATGGCGGGTTACCTTTGTATTTATACATTGCAATCAAAGGAGGGACATAGGTGGGTGACATGATATATTGGTGATAGGTTAAGGAGGTGGGAGAAAGCAAAGCTGTGGTAAGCCCCTGGGATTGGATAAAAAGTAAAATGATGGACACATACTTAGGTGGGTGCAGGAACAATTAACATGATAATGAAGGAATTTGTGGTATCTGTCCTGGCGCCCACCACATTTGGTTGTGCCCCAGGGGCTCAGAAAAAGGGAAGTTATAAGTTACCCAGACGTTTCAAGGGTATGTTATCATAGATGCAAAAAGACAGATAGGCTCAGTTAAGGTAAAGGTTGACCAGTGAAGATACTGGCCTAGGATGTAACTGCTCACCATAACTGCGTTTATTTTTTGTTTTTATTTTAAAAATATATATTTTATTGATTTTTACAGAGAGGAAGGAAGAGGGATAGAGAGTTAGAAACATCAATGAGAGAGAAACATTGATCAGCTGCCTTCTGCACACCCCCCACTTGGGATGTGCCCGCAACCAAGATACATGCCCTTGACCGGAATCAAACCCGGGACCTTTCAGTCCACAGGTCAACACTCTATCCACTGAGCCAAACCAGTTTCGGCATAATTGCGTTTAAAGTTTAATTTCAGACCATCCTTTGTGGTTACCTTAGGTCTGAGTTTGCAAGTCTGTCATGCAGGCCTCCCCTGAGCTTGTCAGGTCAGATTGTGGCCACTTTTGTCCACACTCTCCATCAGAGGGCAGAGCCAGCTTTCTTTTCTTGTCTGTCTTTTCTCAATCCTTCACCGCCCCCTCTCAGGCTCACCGAACCTGGCTGAGCTGGCACAGCACAGAAGGCGCATGGCCGTGCCTGCTTACCACCAGCAACACTGACTCTCAGAGTGGTTAAGTGATGTTCTTGAGGATGCACAGCTAACTTTGTCCTCAATGTGGCAGAACACCCATTCCTAGTCTTCCTTTTCTCTACTCCACACACCATGCCCGCTCCATTTCCGCTTCTGGAAAAGGAAACGTTGCGAGAATTTCCCCGGAGGAGCCCAGTCATGTTCCTGGGCGCTGGGGCTGCTATGAAGCTGAGAGTGCCTATGATTTCCTCTGCCACTTAACTGAGATTAGCTGAAAGCAATCTGTTTAAAGTTTAAGCATCAACTTATCACTTTGTTAACTGTGCATTCATTTTCAAGGGGACGGTTAACTTTAATGGGAATGCGGATTGAATCAGGAGGCAACAGGTTCCGTGACATGTGGGAGCCAGAAGGGAAGCGAGAGGCCTTCCCTGTCAGATGTTGCATGGAGGGGGATCTGGTGTGAGGATGGGGATTAATTTCCTGCCTGCAGTTTCCCGCAGGGGACAGACAGCCAGGCTCCCATTCTGTCACCCTGTGATTGACATGGAGAGTTTATTCTGTTTTCAAGGCAGGACGGACATGCCTGAAAGAATGCAGTCAGTGAGGGAGGAGGCAGGTCAGAATTTCTCGCCAGATGGCTATCTAAACGTGCCCTCTGGAAGGGAGCTTCCTGCTCCCTCCACTCCACTTGACAGAGGAGGAAACTGAGGCACAGAGAGGGATGGGTTCTTGTCCTGGAGTACACAGTGGGTCAGCCTGGTTTCCCCTTCTCTCACCTTCCAAGAGTCTCTTGACTTCTTAATGGCAACACAGTGCAGCTTACTTCCATGAACCCGAAACTCACTTTTCTGGACTTGTATTTAAAAAAGCATTCTTTGATTTCAGGCCCATGTGGTTTTCATGTTTTCTCCAAGAAGAAGCAAAACTTTCATAAGATAGACACGCTCACAACTTCTTGCCCATGCTTTCTTTTTCTCCCATCCATCTTGAAGCACTATCGTGTCCAACTTCCTTTCTGCCTTCTTAGGTAGGAAGGCTGAGGAGTGTTAGCGTAGTGAATGATGAATGAAGCAACTGGAGGGGAAAGGCAGCTATGAGAGCCGGCAAATCTGGACCGGTGGTCCTGACTGAGAACCTGGTGGCTTCAGTACGTGCCCTAATGTCTGCATTAAAACTGGTTCTTTGCTTGGCATTTTAGAGGTGCCCAACGCTGGCTCCACTTCAACCAGGCAACCTTCTCTTCCAGAGTGTCCATTCTGGGTCAGACAGACGTCTTTACTGGCACCTCCAAGTTCTCAGGCCCATTCATAAAACTATCATGCATATGACATTGTCCAATATTCTGGGAATAAAGGAACAATCCCATTGCATAGCTTGCAAAGGACCTGGCATATAGTCGTATCGTTCAGTGGTAGGGAGCCAATGAGATAAACTCAGTAGGCCACGACCAGCATTTTCATTTAATGCGATTGTGGTAGATTGCTGCAGTCATAGCTCTCAGCTTCTTCTTGCCTCAGTGTGACTCATTGGCTCAGAACAATGGCAAGCAAGGACTTCACAAATATTGGAGCATTGAGACTTGCCCTCTCTTGTGAGCTCTGAGACCATCACTATGTGAATGAATCTGGACAAGCCTATGGAAGAAGAAAGATGCAGGACTGACTTTTCTGTACCCCAGATTGAAAATTGGCCTCCAGGTGCATGAAGGAAGCCCACTGAGAACCATTCTACCCCCAAAGCTAAGTCACCAGCTGATCACAGATCCTGGAGCATGCCCTGCTGACATCACCTGAGCCGAGCCCTGTCCACAGTAGGGTTTCCTAACCTTGGCATTATTGGCATTCGGAGCCAGATAATTCTTTGTTTGGGGCTGCTCTATGCATTGTAGCATGCCTGGCTTCTACCCACTAGATGCCAGTAGCACCATCACCCCAGTTATAAAAACAAAATGTTCTTCAGATGTGCCCACAAATCCCCCGATGGGCAAAAATACCCCCAGTTGAGAACTACTGATCTAAAAAATCACCCAGCAAAATCATGAGCGAAATAAATGGTTGTTGTTTTAAGCCATTAAGTTTTGGGGATTGTCTGTTATACAACTGAAACGATTTGATATAGAATAGGATGGTTCTGGAAACATCCGTGGGGATAAGTACTGTGTTATGAAACAATAGCATGGGTGTACTGGGTCTTGATGAAAATGTAGGTCTTGCTCTGGGTTGTAGTCAAAAAGGCTTGTAAGGTCTCTGGATTCTGAAAGAAAAGGAATGGACCTGGATTTTTGCCCCAGATCTGATACCTGTCGATAAAATAATATTAATTGTCTTTGTTTGTTTTTCCCTAAACTGCCTGAGTGTTAGACTTCTCATTTAACCAAACCAGCTTATCTCAGATTTAGTTATAAGAGTTAACTATATAAAGTTCATTATAAACTAAAAAAAATCCAAAGAAATATTTAAATTAAAGTATATATATATATATATATATATATATATATATATATATATATATATCAGAAAGGAAAGGAGAGGGAGAGAGAGAGAAACATCAATGATGAGAGAGAATCATCAACCAGCTGCCTCCTGCACACTCTTTACTGGGACTCAAGCCTACAACTTGGCCATTTGCCCTGACCGGGAATCAAACTGTGACCCACCCCCCTGGTTTATGCAGAACCATTGAGCCACAAAGGCCATGCTAGAAATATTTATTAATGGCTTTGGTTTCATTTCTTATTTTTTAAAATATATTTTATTGATTTTTCACAGAGAAGAAGAGAGAGGGATAGAGAGTTAGAAACATTGATGAGAGAGAATCATCAATCAGCTGCCTCTTGCACACCCCCTACTAGGAATGTGCCCACAACCAAGGTACATGCCTTGACCAGAATCGAACCTGGAGCCTTCAATCTGCAGGCCGATGCTCTATCCACTGAGCCAAACTGGTTTGGCTATTTCTTATTTTTGCTTTCCCCTCCCCTGAGTGCTCTCCACCTCCCTGCTTCTAGTCAAAGTTCATCGATGATGCTTCGAGGTGCACAGCTCAGGATTCACCTTGCACATGAAGCATCCTTTCTCAGCATTCCTTAACTCCTGTTGGTGCTTAATTAATGTGCCCAGTGTCCATTTATTCAATGTCAACTTGACCCATTGCTGTTCATTCAATACAGCACTCAGCTCCATTCTATTTGGATTGCATATGGTTTTAGTTTCTCTCTCCACTTAGCATTTCAGCTCCCTGAGGGAAGGAACCTGTTTCATCCTTACCTGTAGTTCCCGGAGTATGTGGTACATCTTCCTGGACCTCCTAAGAGGTCTTCAGAAGGGCTTACCTCACTGATCCTCATTCAGAAGATATGGTGCTCACCGTCTTTCCACCTTGTGGATTTTGCCTTCATCACGCCACAGCCTCCTCGCTAAATTAGTCTGCCCCCTATTGGAATCCTGTGGGTCTCTTCTGGGGTCTGAGCCATCACTCAGCTTCGCCTGCCTGATTAATATTGGAGACCGGGAGTGGAATAGCAGCACCCGGCTGATTGTTTGGGGGTATCACCAGATAAACCATTCCCTAAGAGGAATATCACCCACCGGGAAGGAAGCAGCTGTCTGCGATAACTGCTTTTCAGCTCCAGGAGGCCCGGGGCCCCTGACCACAAGCCCTGAGTCGGGCAATTACAGAGCAGCACCCAGCAGAGCTGAGATGAAGCCTGCACCCCCCACCTGTTCATTCACCCTCTCCCCGCAGGAAGCACATGGGGCTGGAAGGGCACCTTTACCAGAGAGGCATCTCTGTTTCTATTGGGTCCTCTGAGGCTGTGCCTGACTTTCAATCCCAGGACCGCTGCTCTCTGCCTCCCATTTCCCCGGAGGCATCGACCCTGCTGGGCCAGCGTGCGAGTCTGGGCTGAGCGGAGGATTTACTATTTGTTGTTAGACTATTAAAAGCACCGTCTGTTAATGCTGTGATTCATTTCTGCAGGCCTTTTTAATTCTGGGCTGTAGGAACTGGGCTGCAGAGACTGGCGCAGGAGATGAAAATGTTTACTCGGTCCATTATCCCAAGGGCGATACCAAAAGGCACGGGGACTTGGGAGAGGGGTGGCCAGGAAGGAAATGTCGAGAAAAATCTATTTTCTCCAGAGGAGGCCACGCAGCTGAGAAGAAAGCACATTGAACTTGGGGCCTGAACTTCTGAGCCTACATACAGCCTGTTGGTTCCAGAAGCTGGTTCTGTTTCTAGTTGTCAACATTCTGTGATCCCAGGCCACTCGCTTAAGCCACCTGAGTCTGTGTTCTCCCCTAGGAAATAAGGACAATCACAGGCCCTCTCTCGGAGCTGTTAGAAGCTAGCATGAAGTCCTCTCTGAAAAATGCCAAGTAAATAGGATCACTTGGTGATGCACAAATGGAACGAGAGCATTGCCAGCACACGATGAATCACACAAAATGGAAAACAGGCCGCATGGTGTCTAATAGATAATTAGGCACAATGGAGTTAGAACTTTTCAATGGCTGGTAATTCTGGAGATGTTTGGGGAAATATGCCTCCTCTCTCTCTCCCTCCCCACAGAGAGGCACGCCAGCGAATGCGCCAACTCTCATAAGAAAATGGAAGCTTGTTTTTCCTTCTTTGAAGAAGGCGACTAAAAGCCACTCTTGGTTCCTCCTAGGAAATGAGAAACCTAATTTTCAGCGGAAGATTTTAAGTTAATGGAGAATACTTTTCAACACAGAGGGTTTGCAAATGGAGACTAATACATCAGTCATAATATGCATCCACATGGCACTTCACAGTTCACAAAGGCGGGTCATTTTTCTCTGAAGGTGTCTCACGGGGGAGGTGGCAGCAACAACTCTAGAATCATTCACTCAGCCACCCTTACTGAACATCCACCACGTGCAGATGGCCAGCAAGGCCCTTGGGATATCGTATAGGAGAAAAGCAAGAAGCCCTGTCTTTATGGAACTTGAATATCCCTAAGAGATAGTCTAGAAAGACTTAAAACACACACACACACACACACACACACACACACACACACACGAAAATAGAATGTCAGGTGCTATGAGGAAAATAAAATAATTATAGACCCTAGAGTGGTCGGCAAACGCATTAGTCAACAGAGCCAAATATCAACAGTACGACCATTGATATTTCTTTTGAGAGCCAAATTTTTTAAACTTGAGCTTCTTTTAAAGCCACTTCTTCAAAATAGACTCACCCAAGCCGTGGAATTTTGTGGAAGAGCCACACTCAAGGGGCCAAAGTACCACAGTTTGCCAACCACGGCCCTAGACTAGGGGGAGTAACTGTGGGGTGCCAGTTTAGAAAGGATGCTTAGGGAAGGGCTTTCTGAGGCATTGGCATTTGAACAGAGACTTTAATGGAGAAAAGAAGGAATATATATGAATTTGGGAGGAAATTATTCCAAAATGAAAATAAGAGCAAAGGCCCTGAGCAAGAATGTGCTTGGCATGTGTGAAGACAATGCACCCTCAGGCTTGTGCAGACTCCAGGTTTTCTCACATCCTTACCTGCATTTTCAGTCTTCCTGAAAGAGAGTGCATCTTTTAATTACTATTTATTCGCTTTCATGGGTACCATAGCAGCGACATAAACTTTGCATTCGAGGGGAATGGCATCTCCAGTCCAGGCTGGCTGAGCTCAGCATGGCAGCTGTTTTAAATAAGGCCCCCGAACTCCGCAAGAGCATTTGGGACTGTTTATCCCAATCAGACCTCCTGAGGCCTCAGTGCTTTCTGTTTATCTTCAGAGGTAAGGGAGAAGTGGCTGGTCCTTTCAGGGCGGTGGTAAAAGGAGTCACGGGAGGCCTGCTCCCCACACCGCAGGACTCCCCAAAATTGCCACCGTGAAAGAGCTGGCTGTAGAATGGGAATGGGAAGGGAACAAAACGGATAGGCTTTGCTGGGTTTTTGGGGGAGAGGTGGGGCGCATAGAGTTGTTTTCCTCTGCAGCCCCCGATCCAAACCAGATAATGGAAATTCGCTGGCACGGCTCACCCCTGTCTGCAGATGGGAGTGAGAGCGCCACGAACAGCCAGTGTTGCCTCCCAGAGCGCATGCACATGAAGCTCGGGCTCCCCTGGCTTTTCTCTGCCATCTGAGCCCCCAGCCCAGTGCCACCTGGCACCAGAGGCATGGAGACGGTTTTACAAGTTCCTAGTGCTTGCTTCGATGTTAGACTAGTAATGGGGAACCTTATATTGTCTTCGTGTCCCGTTTTAGATGGAAACAGTCATGCATGCGATTCTATTTACTCTTCCTCTTGGGAACCTCGGAAGCCACTGGCTGAAGTTGCTCACTAAGCATCCTGGGTTTGCCAGGGCTCTCCAAGCGGGGAAAGGTGGAGCAGACTTGAGCAAGAACAGGAGATGGACAGAGGCTCTTGGCTGCTCTGTTGGATTCCTATAAAAAGAGTAAGTCTCCTAGCTAGCCACTCTGCCCAGTTACCTAGATTTCCACACAGGAGGGTTTGAAAAGCAGACCAACTTGATAGACTCTCTGTTGTCACATTTATGTCAATTAGGACTTTGTGCTCAGTATGATGCACCTGCTTTCTTATCAGCCCTTTTCTACTCTGCCATTCAGTGACCCCTATGCCATAGTCTCTGTCTGTGTAGAGTTCTGAGTCATGGGTAAGCTGGGCACACTCTTTTTTTTTTCTTCTTTATTGATTAAGGCAGTGTTTCCCAAAGTGTGGTACACATATCCCCAGGGGTACAGGAAGAGTTTGGTGGATGTATGCGTTGCACCGTGCTTAGCTGCACCTATTCTACCTTCTCATAAGTCAAGTCAATCTCATCCTTCTCATTGATCCAAATAAATGTTATTTATAATATAATTTTATTTATATTTTATTATGAATAATTTTATTTTTCATTTATTATTATTTTGTGTATGTACCAAAAAGAAAAAATAACTATATTTTGATTGTTATTAAAATACATCCTTTTTTTGACGAGGGGTACTCAGTGTTATGAAAATTATAGAAGGGGTACACGTATGTCAAAAGTTTGGGAAACTCTGGATTAAGGTATTACATATGTGTCCCTATCCCTCCATTACCTCCACACACACATCCCCACTATTGCCTCACTCCCCAGTGTTTGTGTCCATTGGTTAGGCTTATATGCATGCACACAAGTCCTTTGGTTGATTTTTCCCCTTTCCCCCACCCTCCCCTGCCTTCCCTCTGAGGTTTGACCGTCTGATCAATGCTTCTCTGTCTCTGGGTCTATTTTTGTTCATCAGTTTGTTGTTCATTATATTCCACAAATGAGTGAGATCATGTGATATTTATCTTTCTCTGACTGAGTTATTTCACTTAGCATAATGCTCTCCAGGTCCATCTGTGGTGTTGCAAATGGTAGGAGTTCCTTTCTTTTCACAGCAGCATAGTATTCCATTGTATAGATGTACCACAGTTTTCTAACCCACTCATCTGCTGATGGGCACTTAGGCTATTTCCATATCTTAGCTATTGTAAATTGTGCTTCTATGAACATGAGGGTGCATATAACCTTTCTGATTGGTATTTCTAGTTTCTTGGGATATATTCCTAGAAGTGGGATCACTGGGTCAAATGGGAGTTCCATTTTTTAGTTTTTTGAGGAAACTCCATACTGTTCTCCACAGTGGCTGCACCAGTCTGCATTCCCACAAGCAGTGCAAGAGGGTTTCTTTTTCTCTGCATCCTAGCCAGCACTTGTCATTTGTTGATTTGTTGATGATAGCCATTCTGGCAGGTGTGAGATGATATCTCATTGTCATTTTGATTTGCATCTCTCAGGTGATTAGTGACTTTGAGCATGTTTTCATATGTCTCTTGGATTTCTGTATGTACTCTTTCAAAAAGTGTCTATTTAGGTCAATTGTCCATTTTTTAAATTGGATTGCTTATCTCCCTTTTGTTAAGTTGTATAAATTCCCTGTAAATGTTGGAGATTAAACCGTTATGGGAGATAAGATTGACAAGTATGTTCTCCCATGCAGTGGGCTTTCTTGTTTTGTTGATGGTTTCTTTTTCTGTGCAGAAGCTTTTTATTTGATGTAGTCCATTTGTTTATTTTCTCTTTAGTTTTCATTGCCCTGGGAGCTGTATCGGTGAAGATATTGCTTCAGCATGTCTGAGATTTTGCTGCCTGTGGATTCCTCTAAGATTTTTATGGTTTCCCGTCTTACATTTAAGTCCTTTATTCATTTTAAGTTTATTTTTGTGTGTGGTGTAACTTGGTGATCTAGCTTCATTTTTTTGCATCTATCTGTCCAATTTTCCCAACACCATTTATTGAAGAGACTGACTTGACTCTATTGTATACTTTTGCCTCCTTTGTCAAATATTAATTGAGCATAGGGGTCTTGATCGATTTCTGGATTCTCTCTCCTATTCCATTGGTCTATATGTCTGTTCTTGTGCCACTACTAAACAGTTTTGAGAACAGTAGCTTTGTAATATACTTAATATCTGATATTGATATCCCTCCAACTTTGTTCTTGTTTCTCAGGATTGCTGCAGCTATTCAGGGTCTTTTTTTAATTCCATATGCACACTCTTGAAACTGACATCATTCCCACATCCAGACCACTTGGAAGGACTTTCAAAAACTCAGGCTCTATATGTCTACCCATTGAGTGTGAAAGATGTAGAGTCTCCCACAAGAGTGATCACTAGATGAAATTTCCCTCAATGGAACCTTCCTCCCATGTCAACATTCTCCTAGGAGGGTAGTGGCTGTTCTGGGGGAAAAAAGAAATTTAGGCTCCAGTCCTAAATTTTAGGCTCCAGTCCATAACCCCTCACAGAGGGGTCATGTCTTCATCTGGGGTCTCAGTTGCCTCATTTGTAGAATGAGGGCATTTGAACCAAACCGTGCTCCTCAGAGCCACAGGGCCCTGCTGGGGAATCTTGGCCTTCTGCTCACTTCCAGCAATGCACAGCTGTCTATCACTCTTAATATGGAGCCTCCCGTGGGCTTTTTATGTATAAGGAGTTCCATTAAGAGGGTGTGAAAACCACTGGGCTAGATGACGAGCTCTAAGCTGAAAACTTTGAAGATGCCTAGTCCTTGAGCATGCTGGTCTTGTGGCTGGCTGCTCTCTCTGCACTGGTGTGGGTGATGTGACCGTTCTCAAAGCATGGTCCCTGAACAAGTAGCATCACCTCACCTGGGAACTGGTTGGAAGGACAAATTCTCGAGCCCCACCCCAGATCTACGGAATCGGAAACCCTGGGTGTGGGCCCCCCCTCATTTCTGAGTTTTCTCAAGTCCTCCAGGCGATTCTGGCAGAAGCTAAAATGTGAAGGCTACTGCTTCAGGGAAACAGACTCAACCCAATTTATCCAGATCGCTTACAGCCCCCTTCCCATCTCGCTACCCTTGTGTTTCAAAGGCCACAAAAGACACACACACTTCTAACTCCTGGAAGCATGCCACCTTACATTCCAAAGGTGGAAAGCTAGCATCCGGAACACTGACCTGTAGGGAAAATAAGGGGAGAGGCGGGAACTCCACAATTGCTTTCAACCGAAGGCCGATTCCTTTCTGCAGCTGTCTCCAGGACACCAGAGCTCTCCCGAAGGAAGGAGGGGCCTCACTTATTAACATCATAACTCAAGCAAGTTGCTTGGAGTCGCCGCACATGGAAAATTGCATTCTGCAAAGTGTTGAAGCTGCAAAGTCACCAGCTGAGTCGATGGACTTTTATTTTAACGATGTTTGTGATCAATATTTAAACAGGATTGACCGAGCCTGCCACTAGCGCCCCCCTCTCTTCCCAGCTGCTGGTGAAGATAAAATATTTACAGGGGGGAGGGGCAGAGGCTGGTTACACATGGTTTGAGGCTAAGGGGGGACTTTAAGAGTGTGGCATAGGGCAGGAGTGATAGGGTACATTAGCACCCGGCTTTAATGGGTCTGGTATCTCTCAAAGCTGGAGGGGCTTTTGTTCAGATGTTCCGGGATGATTGTGAGAGAGGAAGAGAATTTATGGAAAGATTTGCTCACTAGTCATACAGAGCACGGTATTAGGAGACTTTCTTGAAAATGGTCACAGCGTAGTTAATGTTGCTTTTACTGAAACCAACAATAATTAGTAACTAAGCACATGCTTCTGGGCTTGGACAGGTGAAGTGTAACCCTACCTACTGTTTCCAGGGGCATGCTATTCAATGTCTGAGTCACATTTTGCTCATCTCTACAATGAGGGCCTGAGGGAGGTGGCACACTAACTATAAATGAGGCATAGTGTAAAACCATTGAAATATTGGCTCCCCAAAGTCAGTGCTCAATAAGTGTTAGACAATTATTGGTAGACCTTGGAATCAAAACCCAGATCTGTTTGTCTCTAACACCATACTTTCAAAGACTTACGTAATCTGTAGAAACTCAGATAACATTTTAGGACCGGGCACAATTAAGTGTTAGGGCATGTAGTGCAGTCTCTATGAAAGTCAGTCTGAGTAAAGAGGAACCAGAGATGACACTACAACAGGTTCTCGAATAACATTGTTTCCGTCAAGGTCGTTTTACTGTAATGTCGATTAGATGGCCTAGAAACTTAAGTCTTGTTTATATCAGTTAATTCCTGGTAAAATGTGGGTGGTTTCATATCATTTCGCTTAAAGTCGCAGAATCTATTGATGGCATTAGGTAAAGACTTACTGTATATGGAGAAGATCACACTTAGGTCTGACCTGAACAAGTAAGCAGGACAACTGAGAGAGGCATTGGGAGAACAGCACATAGGAAAATATCACATAAAGACCTGGCCCTGTGAGGGACCATGGAATCTGGGGTGCACATCCATTCAGAGGAAGAATTGGACACCGAGTGAATAAGATACACCAGAAAACGTACTGTCTGGAGAGAGGGGCTTAGAACTTCACCTCCAAAGGCCGGGAAGCAGAGAGGAGTACATATTGGGCACTGGGCAGAGAAGATTGGTGAGCTGGGGTGGGGTGACCTACCCGTACCAGTTTGTCTGACACTTTCTGATTTTAGCACTAGAAGTCCTGAGTTCCAGAAACTCCTCACCCCTGGGCAAACTAGGACTGTTGGTCACTATACTGGACAAAATCAGGTGTGCACACTTACCTAAAGCCAAAAGAAGGGAAGATCCACAGAGGAAGAATGATCATCAGCATCAAACGCAAGACAGATAAAACCTGAGAGTGGCAACTGAGTCTGCAATGATATTGGGGGGGGGGGGGGCAGATTAAGGAAAGGCATGCGGTCTTGATGTATGTTTTGGATTTGACTTGACCTACCATGGGAAGTAATTAAATCACTTTTTTCAGCGGGGTAATGACTACTAGATAACATCATCTCTTCAGAACCCCATGTGTCTTAGGACTTTTTAGAGCCTTCTGCCCAAGTGACCCAATCCAAAACGGAGGGTGCAACACTATGGAGCCTATTGTGTCAGCATTCCTTACCTCTGCTGCAGTTAGTGCAGTTCAATGCGCTGGCCTCTGATGCTTGGTTCATAATGATTTTGATGTTACAAGGATGGTCAAATGACTGACTTGCCCATTGATCATGGGCATCTCGGATGTGATGGATGGATTGGGTCATTGGAGCAGCTGCTTGTGGGAAGTCTGATTTTGTTCAGATGAGCGACCCCAGACAAGCTCTCCTCCCTCTTCCTCGATTTCAGGCTCTCTGTTTCTCTCTGTCTAATGAAATCCTTTTCTTCTTGACTTCCTTCTTTCCTTCCCTCTTCCACGTTTTTCTTTCCTTTTAATCCCTCAATTATCTCTCTCCCTTCCTATGTTTCTTCTTTTTCTCACTTGTCTTCCTTAGCGCGCTCTCTCTCTCTCTCTCTCTCTCTCTCTCTCTCTCTCTCTCTCTCCTCTCTCTTATCTTCTGGCTTATTTCTTAGGGTCCATTTTCATTTAGTTGAGTCTTGGCAGGAAGGGGGCACAAAAAAGCATTAAGATTCTTTCTTGTAAAGTGTGGGCTGGAATCCAAAAGTCCTCTTAGCACACCCCAGGGTCTCAGAATCATATCTACTCTGGTTTTGGCTCAGAGAATTACTGTACCTAAATCAATGGAAAGCAATGTGGTCTCTCATTGGCCTCCTTGAGCCAGGGCTGCTGGGACAGGCCACAGGGAAGAAGATAGGGAACTCAAGCACTTTCTAATTAGATAATTTTTGCCAAGATGCAGGAAACTGTATCCCACAGAGTTAGTGTTACCCTTCCATTGCAGGGGACTGAAGGACTCTATTTCAGGGTGCAAAACAGATGCATATGGAGGATGGGCTGGCTGCCTTTGGTTACTATATGAAGGGTTGAACTAAAGCCAGCATGGATTATTTTAAAAGCCCAGATATATTTTTAATGTCAAATCAGTCTGGATCTTATTAAACTTGACTCCTTCCATGTGTGTATGAGTAGGCAGTGAATGTGAATCCATGTCTAGATGTTTTTAGCCTTCTAAAATTCTGTGAAGTCATCCCTCAGTAAATGTTTAAGATCATCTTCCATGCCTTCTATCTGCCTCTTCAGAAACCACAAGGCTACCTTTGAGACTCTAAGCTCAGACAAACTCTGTTTCTCCTTAGAGGTCTCAGTGGATGTCTTGGGGTGTGTGTGAGTGAGAAATGCAGGTTTCTCAGTGTGTTTCTTGTGAGATCAGAGATAAGAAAACCGAAAATTTGATTTGGTTTTCAACACACATTGTGCTGCAGTGGCAAGATGCCATACATGCTGTCATTTATGCAGAGTAATTCTGTCTAGATTGCTTTTATAGCATCACTCTCCCTCTGTTCGCCACACAGACACCCTCCTAATGCATTGTGTCTGTGTGGCTATACATGTCTACAAACCATAAAATTGTAAGTGTGTTTTTTTATATATATGCTGTCTTTGGTGGAAATGTATTTTAAGCACAGTATCCTATACAACATAACCGATTTGGGTTTCTTTTTTCTTATCCCCATATAAATTCTTTCCTGCATACATGTGTGGTTGTTCCCCCAAAGAAAAGCATTTTTCACAGTAACTTAATCCTATCTCCCTGATTTTGCTCACCCTGTCTCACTTGTATACATTTCTTTGGTGTGTAATCACACCTTAGTCTCCTCTATCTGGGCAAGACTTTCACTGTGAATTTTAGAAATAATGTAATATTTAACCTTCCTTCCTCCAAGTCAAGTCTTTTCTCTTTCTTCTTCTCAGTCCTGCCTGAATGTACACTTGAGATTTAAGGCTTACTCCGGGTTCCTTTTTGCCTTCATAATTTCCTTAGAGAATCTTCCCTTCCTAGGACTTTAACAACATGATAATGGTCCTCAGATCTCCATCTTAACACTAAACCTAACCCCTCACCTGAGGTTTACATTTCCAGCTGCAGACACATTATTTTTAACTGAAATTTGCCCCAAAGTTACTGTCTAAAATCAAGACTAATAAGTTTTCTTTCAAGATGATTTTCCATCTTTTATTTCTCACAACCAAAATTTATGAAAACCATGACATCACCATCTTATTTCTCTCTTCCAGCATTTCCCATCAATCTCTGAGGACTGCCAGTCTTGCTCCAAAGTCTCAGAGTTTCTCTTGTTCACCAATCCCTCAGCCAAGATAGCCTGATCAATATAATTCTAGATTTGTGCCACATATTCCTTTTTTTCCTCTCTTCACAGTTGTCTCGCATTTTCCACTCCAATTTCTACATTATTGGCACAAGGTTCCACAAGATATCATTTTAGCATCTGAATCCTTGCTTAAGAGCCCACAGCGTCCTCATCACCAACTGGGTAACATCCAAATTTAAAAGTCTCTCTTATTTAGACTCAATTGTATCCTTTATCTCTCCAGACATGCTTATCTCCCTACAATGCTCCAGCCATTCACCACACCTTTCAACTTCTCAGGTGTCCACCAATGCTGTTTCTCCTACTTGAGTGACTTTATCTTGTTCTTCACCAATCCAACTCCCATACTTCTTTATAAGTCTAATTCAAACCTCATTACCCAAATGAAGCTTTTCCAGATCACCTCTTCCTTCCTGTAGTCTCTGAGTTGAAGTTTTCTCAGCACATTTATCAAGACACTCATATGTTTATGCATATCCTTTTTTGCCATATATATTCCAGTTGTCCCTTATCTTATTTCCCTAAATATATATTAAGCAACTTAATAAACCAGATCTAGTTAAAGTCCCCAAACAATCAAGTGTAATAGTCAAGTGGAAATAAGAGATACAAAAGTGAATGCTTATTGAATGCATTAATCATAATTTGGAAGAGAATTCTGTATTAATATCTGTAAGTGACAAAAGCTGAACAGAAACTGGTGGGTAAAGAGGGCATTTACTAACATCTAGAAGTTATAAAATTGGTTCAGGACATAATTAGGTGAGGGGCTCATCAGAACTAGGTTTCCCACTTTAATACTCACCTCTGTTCTCCTTCATGTCGGCTTAACTCTCAGGCAAGACCCCTCTGTGAGGCCTCTCTGAAGTTATCAGCGAGAAGAAAATTCTCTTTCAAATGATGACCCTGGCATTAAAAAATTTTTTTAGCTAACCTAATTGTATGTTCATCCTAAACTACTCATCAGGGTCTACAAAATAGGGATAGTGCTGACTGGCTGGTTCTCACATCTATTCCTGAGTCTTTCAGGAAGGTGATGCTCTGTCCACATAGGCCTGGGTCATTTGCCTACTCCTAATACCACCAGTCAAATGACAGGAACTAAGACTGACCAAGGGGTTTTCTTCATGTAAATCATGGGTTTATTTTTAGCAAAGAGGAGAATGGATGCTGGACAGTATGAACAAGAAATGCCCATTGTAGAATACAATTCCACTTTTATCACTGTATGGTAATGCTGAGGACTTTGGGAAAAAGGAAGTGAGTTCAAGGGTAGACAATTGATGATGACATATTGGTTAGCAAGTGGTTTTTATCTGTTCCTCTATAATGAGAGAATATATTAATTCTGGGCAGAAGGCCATTCTTTGCATGTGCTCTGCCTCCCTATCAGATCTGCTTTCATTCATTGCCCATGATAAAAATAAACCAATTCAGGTAGCTATGAAAACGTAGTCAAATTTTGTTGTAATTTCAGAATTAGAAAGGAAACACAAAATAAATGGAAAGCCAGCTCATACTACAGGATTTCTTATAAAAGAAAAATCATCCTTTTTTTGTGACAGATTTAAAAACCATTCAGGTGAGTTAGATCTGTAAAATGAACTGAGATTAGCTTTAACATTTTAATTAATATTTATGACGTTTTAAATACAACAGACATCATGGAGGTGAAAGGCTGATTATTGGTTCAAATTCCCTTACATAAAACTTGACCTTTCCCTGCTGGGACACTTTCCAGCTTTCTGAGCAGGAGGTAGTGCTACATGATTCTCATGCCCAAGAGGTAGAGGAATTGGTTTTGAAAGAAAGAAATGAAAGCAATGACTTTTTCTTTTCCTCTTTAAGGGAATGAACAAATGCATTGAACTATTCTTCTAGCCAGGCCCTCTGAGTCTTTTCTGGGTCTGTTTCTCTATCATACAATGACAGGGGAGCTTGACAGGAGGCAAAATGTTTGGATTCCCAATTGAGCCACCAAATTGGCCCATTAACACATTTCAGGTTTGTTCCTCCAGTTGCTGGTGGCCCTAGCTCTCTAAGTGAAAACTGATCTCCTTCCTTCACACTGGGGCTCATTAATGACCCGGGGAAGCAGAGTGGTGACTTCTTATATTGGAGCAATTCATTCAAAGTCCGAAGGACGTCTGCAGCAGCCTCGTCAAGCCAGCTCCTTCTTCCCCAGCCAAATGGTGCAGGTGAAGAGACTTGGACCGGCTGCTCAAGTTAGCCTATCTTCAAAAACACTGACACTTAAAAAAATCATAAGGAAATCATTTCCTAAGAGGCCTAGAGGTGTGTGGGTGGGTGGGGGGGGGGGGGCAGAGGGGAGTCCAGGAACATTGGCAAACACGGGTAAAAGGAGAAAAGAATTTATCTTTGAATTTAACAACTTATCCCCAAAACGAAATAGAATAGTCCGTAGCCTAATAGCAGGGGTTCCTGAGGAAAGAAAAATCATTATTTCTTTATTCTGAGCAATAGCCCCATCTCAGACAAGCAGGCATCTCTGCCTTCTCAGAACTGGCAACCACCAGACTTAAGAAAATGGTATCACTCTCTATATATTCTGTTTTGATTCCCCTGTAACTAGAGACTTAAAGAGCCCCAGAATCATCTCAGCTAGGGGCCAAATGTTTCATTCCATCAAATGCCTTTTTGTTGGCATCATTCAGTGTGGTGCTCAGGCTTGTAAGTGATGGCACAGCATCCACCTCTGGGCCTGGTGCTGTGTCGGGGCCCACAGCGGTCTCTGGAGCTCTACCAGGGTCCTCAGAGTTTCATCCCCTGCTGTGTTGGGCTGTCTCATTCTGAGTCTCAGCATAGTCTGGGACTTGTGGTCTGACTCTTGGCCCATGACTTCTGAATACGAAGCTTCTTTTCTCTCTCTACCTTTGGTTCCTTTGGGGACTTTCACTCTTGGGTCCCATCCTCAGCTCCTCCTCAACTCCAGCTTTCGATGAGCCTTATCCTATGCTGATGTCCTGCCTTCTCACAAGAGACATCTGAGCAGAAGTGAGCTCTGTGGCCTCCATGCTTTGTAAGGCTGGAATATTAACGTTTCCTCTTTGGCTAACTCCTTACCTCATAGGATCAGGATGAGAATTACGGGAATGAAAATACGTGACGTGCTTAGAACAGTGCATGGCAAGTGGCAGACACCCAATAAATCTGAACTCTTTTTTGCTATTGTCACCTCATTATCTCACTCTGAGCTCTCCTAGCTGTTCCTCTCTATTATTACCTGAGAGACAAGCTATTTCTCTTCCTTTCTTTCTTTCTTTCTTTCTTTCTTTCTTTCTTTCTTTCTTTCTTTCTTTCTTTCTTAATTTAAAAGACAAACCTCACTTCTAGAAAGACACCACAACAGGCCAGCTGGCAAACAAACTAGTAGATTTTCTCAGCCAAAAAGTTCCTAGCACATTTTTGCCATGGCTGTAGACATTGGTTGTTGGGTTTTCTTTTTGTTTGTTAGTTTGTTTGTTTCACGAACATCAAGTTTATCTCTCCCCTCCAACCACCAGCATGTCCACAGTCTTCCTTCCTTCTCCCTTCCAATAATTCAATCCCAATCCAAACAGGAAAATAAAAGGCTCTATTTGGAAAGCATCTCTCTGGAGCTGCCCTTGAGAACAGAAGCAGAAGGGTGCTACTTCTCTCATGTGCCGGGTGGTGTGTGCGCACCAGTGGCTGGTCATTGCAACGAGCTTCTCTTCCCCCACCCTCTTTGATGTTTCTCTCAACTACCCCTCCATCACTACCCCATTCTTCCACAGCCAGACACCCAACAAAACGTGATCATTTCCACGCAACCAATGCCATGATCCATGCACAAGAGCCCAGAGAAACCTGCTATGCAACTGTGTGAGTAATTTTTCATGGACCGGACTCCTCAGTGCTTGCCAACAAACTAAACTATCCTCTTGTTAAGGGTTGTATATTTTTCTATTTTTCTTCTCTCTTTCTTCTTTTCCATGTACTTCTTAATATGGATAAGCTTCTCTCAGCTGAAGGGAACATTTGCATTTTCCTTCAATTCTCTGTGTAGCAAGCACATCAAAGGACCTAACTCCCTTTGCTTTTTATTTTTTCTTCTCAGTACCTGCACTGTCTTTAGCCCAAACTTTGATTGAAAAGGTGGGACCGTTTCAGAAGGGAGAAGTGGAAGCAGATGTTTAAGGACCTGGATTTTAAATCTAACACCAAAGCCACATGTACGCTACATTTAACTTATTATCCAATCAGTTAATCAACTAACCACAAAGTGGTGGACAGAATTGGGTTTCCAGCTCTATACTAAATACTTGGGTCACTCTTAGCCTAAAAGTGTATTTTTTTAAAAAAAACCACTGAACAGTCTATTAGTACAGATGAATGAAAGATTTTTGTAAACACTGGCATGCCTAGTATAGCTATAAAATTGGTATGGCGCAGCAGGGTTTCAGATAAGATGGGGGAGGGATCCTGAGGATTGGACAACGTAAAAGCGGGTTCTCAGAGGAAGCGTGGGGACCTATGGACCTGGAAATTGGGTAGAATGTAGATAGCAGTAGGTTACCTATAAAAATCATTCCAAACAAGAAGAAGATCCATTATTTATCAGTGATGATTGTGATTATTAGACAGTGAGGACTGAGTTTCAAGTAGCCTCTTGCCTCCATGCACACCTGCTCTGTGGCACAGGCTTCACACACTCCCAGGTTCCAAGTAAGTCAGGTTCTGAGAGATAAGACACTACAGCGGATAGAAGAGAGACTTCAGCTGAGAGAGGATTTCCTCTTTGTTGGGTAGGGGGAGGATATAGCAGACTCTTAGCAAGATAAAGAAAAGCAGCATTGCCAAAACAGGTTTGGCTCAGTGGATAGAGCATCGGTCTACGGACTGGGGGGTCCTGGGTTCGATTCTGGTCAAGGGCATGTGCATTGGTTGCGGGCACATCCCCGGTAGGGGGTGTGAGGAGGCAGCTGATCGATGATTCTCTCATCTCTAGCTCTCTATCTCTCTCCCTTCCTCCCTGTAAAAAAATCAATAAAATATTTTTTTTAAAAAAAGAAAAGCAGAATTTCTTGGTCTCAATTGTAGTGTAATATAAAAGGAAACCATCTGCACACTCAAACATACACATGCACCATAATAATTGGAATCATGATGTACATAGAGTTTTTCAATTTTATTCCTTTAATAAACCCTGAGCTTTGGGGCTATGCTGATAATTAAATATTATTTTAGAATATAATTTAATGGCTGAATGAGCTATCAGATTGCTTTGCAACAATATATTCAAACGCTCTCCTATTATAGCATGTTTATATTATTTCCATGTTTTCTCTATTACAAATAGTACTGTGATAAATACCCTTTAATATTCATCTTTGATAACATTCTTGATGATTTCAAGATATATTTATAGAAGTAGTATTATTGAATCACCAAGTCTGAGCAGTTTAAAACTCTTTATAAATAGTTCTCAATTGCTTTCCAGAAACACACTGCCCATTCTTATTTTTAGAAGCAGTGGCAAAAAGAAAAAGGAAAAAAAAAGTATTGGATTCACTAAAATCATCCCAAACATGAACTATTGTACACTGTTTTGTTTTGAATTTAACATTTTCAACAAATTCACACATACAACTACATTATCCTTTGCCGTTATCAAATCATCATGCAATATTAAAGTAATCTATGAAAGTTTTATAGCGTAAAGAAACATGTTAAAACCTGCCACCGAGGCTGAGGAGGAGCAGGTTTTTTTTGTTTGTTTGTTTTTTAAATATATTTTTATTGATATTTTACAGAGAGGAAGAGAGAGAGATAGAGAGCCAGAAACGTCAATGAGAGAGAAACATCGACCAGCCACCTCCTGCACACCCCTCACTGGGGATGTGCCCGCAACCAAGGTACATGCCCTTGACCGGAATCGAACCCGGGACCTTTCAGTCCGCAGACCTACGCTCTGCCACTGAGCCAAACCGGTTTCGGGGAGGAGGAGCAGGTTTACAAGAGTGTTAACAAGAGGGCTAAGCTCCCTATGCACTTCTTCCTCGCCTCCTTCCTCGCCTCCTTGCTGACCTCCTTACCTCCAAGAAGTCTCATGGTGTCGAATGTTCTGTCAGCTTTTTAAAAAATAGTTTTTGGCATGTTTGTACATAACCTAAATCATCTGCAATGTAACTTAACTTGGTCTTGAATTTTATAAATATGTACTATATGTATTTTCAGCAACATGCTTTTTTAAAAATATGTATTTTTTAATTAATTTCAGGGAGGAAGACGGAGGGAGAGATAGAAACATCAATGATGAGAAAGTATCATTGCTCGTCTGCCTCCTTCACAGGGATGGAGCCCACAACCCCAGCATGTGCCCTTGACCAGAATGGAACCCAGGACCTTCCAGTCTGCAGGCTGATGCCAAACCAGGTAGGGTGCAACTTCCTTTTTTTATCCATTTATTTCACTGCTATATAGTATTTTATTACGTGAATGTATAATGGTTTGTCCTCTCTGCTGTTGATGGGTATCTGGGTGTTTCCAGTTTGGGTCTATTTATGGACAAGACTGCTGTCAAGGTTCTTCTCGGTGCCTTCTGTTCCCATCCTTGGGGGCGGTTTCTCCCAGGCAATGATGTACAAAGAGGAGAATGTGTGGCCCTGGGGAAACATGAGGCTTCAAAGGCTCACAGGTATAGACGGTTTTCAGAGAACGGGTTTACAAATCAGCAATTTCTGTTCATACATCTTCCCTAAGCCAATCCTTTCCAACCTTTCGTATCCAATAGCTCTTCTCCCACTTTACAAAAGAAATGTGTGTCCCTCTCACTCATTGAGATTCTTGTTCTGGTGCATTAAATTAGAGTCTAAAAAACCCCGGGATGACAAACCAAGGGACATTTTAAAATTTTATGATGATGTTGAAAAAGCAAATGACTTTAATGAATGGATAACAAATCATTTTGTAAGTCAGTTACATCCAGTTCTTTGTTGTCTAAAAACAAAAACAAGTTTACAGCTGCTATATTATTAACAACAGTTTCCTGCGATAAAATCATCAATCATAAATCACTAGGCGATATTTGGCATATAGCTGGATATGAATTTAGAGAATTGCATCACACTGCTAAACAAAACTCCTTCTATTCCTCTGTTTACTTATAAAAATAAGGAATCGTACACAGGTACCTATAAAAAATAGTGAATAGGAATAAAACTGATGCCATAATCTGTCTCATTAACACTGTAAATAATATTTATCCTTAGACTTATGAAACCAATGGGAAAAAACTCTTTCAATAAAACATTTCCAATAAAATTTTAGTTTCATAATTAGGACTTATCTAGCAAAATTTGTAACTTATCTATATTGTTTTTAATTAATTGTGTGTTACTACTAATCATAATAATAACTCATTCCAGAAGACATTTTTGATACTTAGAAGCCTATGGTCATATAGAAAATCTCTGAAGAATCCAATATATGCATGTATTTTTGCTCCTAAGATGTATGGTAGGGTGATCAATTAAAGTATTTCAAGCATAAAACTATTGAATTTGGATAAAGTTATGTAGGGAGACATGGCATAAAAAATACAGGTCTAAGGAGAAAAAGAAGTGATTAAAATCTGAAACTATTAGTGAAGAACTTGATCATATATATATATATATATATATATATATATATATATATTTAATTTAAAGTCAATAGACAGAAAATTATATTTGCTGCCAGTGAAAAGTTTTAATGACAATTTAGAATTGTGCAAGCAATGCATAGCTTTACAGAATTCTTTTAGGCATGCAAATGAGAACATTTGACAACCTCTAATTGAGGGCATACACCCTGGTGTGCGATGCTGCATCAAATGGTGAACACATCTTCAGTACTCCTAGAAAATATTACCTTGTTTTCTAGGTTGTCCAGTCCCATCAGAGCTACAGAGGCCCGAACTGCTAACCATCCTCCCATACACTGAGGGTTGCTAGAGTTTTCCATTTTTGCCAAGCTAGTGGGTGTAAAATGGCATTTCATGGTGGTTTCAATTTGCATTTTCCCGATTTAATGAGGTTGAACATATTTTCATGTTTATTGGCATTTGTGTTACTATTATTTATTTTTAAGCTTTGCTAATTTGATTTACAAAAAGTAATGCCTCATTTGCATTTCTTTGATAACTAACGGGGTTAATACTTTTTCATATGCTTATTAGCCATTTTTTATTTTTTATATGAATTGTCCATTCATATCCTGCCCATTTTCCTACTGAGATTTTTAGGGGCTTATTAATTCAAATGAGTTCTGTTGAGGTTTAAGCCCTTGACTTGTCATATTTATTGTGTTTCAATCTTGAGATAAATTGCACTTCTTTATATGATACCATACTTCCTTTTATATACTTATGAATGTGATTTGCTGATCTTTTGTTTGGAATTCTACATCAATATTTATAACGGAGGCTGTCCTGCCAGCATTCTGCTCCGTTTCGTTTTGTGGGGGTGGCACTCTGTCAAGTTTTAGTATCATGGTAATGCTTCCTTCTTAAAATGAATTCAGAAGGTTTCTATGTTTTCCCAGGCAGACTAATCAGTTGTACACTGTGGAAATGGTTGCTTGAAAAAATCGACAGTAGACAACTCTAAAACAATCTACAGCTGACTTTTTCTTGGGGGTGGGAGAGAATTCTTAAGGTGGATTATTAGTTTTTCTTTTCTTTTTATTTTAAAGCAAATTTAGTGCATATACTTTCTCTAGAATGTCATCAATTTCATTAATGACTTCCAATTGCTTACCATTGACAAGTATAATTTTGGTTTATTCATTTTAAAATGTACTTTACACTGATCTTATATCCTTCTTCTTATGGCAAACTTTGTATACTTCTATTTTTTTCATTTCTCACTATAAAAGTAAAAAGTGTTCAACTTATTTTTCTCAAAATATCTCTTGAATATATTTATAAATTTACTGTTTATCTTATGTCTACTGGTTTCATCTTTATCTTTCATTCTTTCTTTTAATTGGGTTTGTTTCTAATTTGTTGAGTTGACTGTTTAATTTGTTGATTCTTTTGTGTTGACTTTCTATTTAATGACAACATTTAAATCTATTTTTGATCTTATTATCTAAGGAGCAATAGTCAAGTAGTTACTGTCTGTATCTTTTGCTTTTGATTAATCCTCCAAATATGCAACTTGTATCTTTTGTCTCCTTAAAATAACTTAAATGGTTCCCACAAAGGTTTGGAAATAAATGTTAAGTTCCCATCCTCCATTCAAGGTCTTCTACGCTCTGACCATAATATACATTTCTAAACTCAACCCCTAGTACATCCAATAGGATATCTATATCCTGTTCTAGAAACAAGCTTAATGGACACTAATAGTTTCAAATGTTCTAACCATCATACATTTGCCTATGTTTTTTCTTCTACTGGGAATGACCTTTTTCCAAACCCTGATACCCTGGAATCATTAGCATATTTTGGAGAAAGTGGGAAGGGGGAATAGGGGGCACCTATAAGACAGTCAAAAAATAGACTAAAATATTTATATTTAGCCCCTAGGTGTTTATGGCTTCTTGGGTCCCTGGAGTCATGCAGAGTTAAAGCCATCAGGGTATCTCCTGTTGGCCACGTGGCCTCACTTTGCCACAAGCACTGCATTCTCATGAAGGGCCTTCAACAGTACCCTTTCTTGCTGATGCATCAAACATTCCCAGGCACATCCCATAACCACAACACCAGCTCAACAAGGGTAACCATGTGGCATCAAATATGGACACTTGTTTTACTGAAAAAAGCCACTCTTCACAATTATACCAAGACAACAGGCATACCAGCCCTATCTTGAACAAACCAAGGCAAATGGTCATCATCCAACTAAACCAGGGGTGGGCAAACTTTTTGACTCAAGGGCCACAATGGGTTCTTAAACTGGACCAGAGAGCCGGAACAAAAGCAACCTGACCATGCTGGCACTCTCATCTTGGGCTGCTGGTGAAGGAGTGGAGGGGAGAGCAAGAGAACCCTCCTCTGTTTTGGCTCCACGGGCCAGATAGAACAGCAGAACGGGCCGTAGTTTGCCCACGGCTAAACTAAACCTTGTGATCTATGTCTATATATACTTACCATGGCTACACTTTTCTTTTTTCTCTGTAGGGAGGGGGACTAGGGGGATATAAGAGCACATTGTATGAAAATAAAGAAACAAAAGGTGTATATACATAAATATTCCCACCTAGGATTCTTCAATATGCCTCCTATTTGGATTTTATAGATAATTTACATAGATTTTGGCTATTACCAATAACAGGAATCAGAAGCCATTGCCCTGACTGTGGCCTCTCAGGGTCCAAGCAACGAAGGGAAGACAGAGAGCCATCTGGTTCAAATAATCCGAGGACTTTATGTTGACCTTATAAAATCTGAGACATGTCATGGGAGACAGCAATGTGATGTCCCAGACTTCACAAGATACACACTGTCACACAGATTTTATAGCTCCCGGTGTTACAATATTGTCTCAAGTCCTGTCCCAATTGCACTTGCTCTCCCATCACCATGACAACACACATTTCATTAATAATGGAGGCCCGAGGGGGGGGGAGCTTCTGGTGTTAGTCCCCCTCAGGACTCACCTGCCTTGGCATCCCATGAAACCATTCTGATTCTGGACCTTGTGCTTTGAAGAATCCAAGTGTTCTCATTTTGCACATCAGAAAGGAGGCCAGTTAGATATTCCGTAGACAGTAAAAATGCAGGATTTTGCCAAGATTTCTGAAAGCAATTAGCTGGTATAGCACACGGGAAAAAAGGAAGCCATACTAAAATGCAAAACCATTTAGATTTGGAAATCAGTTTCTGATTCCTGGTTCTGATACAGGAAAGTAGAAAGACAATTTCCAAAGTTTGCAGCCTGTGTTCATAGTGCCTCCCAGTTCCAGGACTTACGGATGGGGCGGCAAAGAACAGTATTAGTGAGATGAACTGGTCACAGCTGCTTAGCTAAGTTAATAACATCCTGGGATTCCCTAGTGCTTTTTCCGGTATAGACTTAGTCAACTTTTAAAGCTCTGTAATGTAATAAAGACACACACAAAAAAAGCAAGATTCCGTTATCACACTGATTTACTATCAATTTCCAGCTCCAACTCTTACCAGTTGTGCAATCTCAGTGGAATTCTCTCTATACTTCACTCCCCTGAATCACTGTTCTGTTTCCCTAAAATAGAAGATATAATGTTAACATTGAAGATGAAAATTAATGCACATAGGAGCTGGGAATGTAAACTTTTTTCAATAAAAGTTAGGAAAAAGTGATAGCACTAAAATGAGTATTGTCATCATCCATGAGCTTGGGGAGGAGGAGGAGATTTGAGCCCTTCCTGTGGATGTGCAGCCATCTCATAAATCTCAGCTCAGCCATCGTCCTGGTTCAGGAGCACCAGACATGTCATCTAGCAGCAAGAGAAATCAGAAGGGAGTTCCAGCCAATAGACCAAAGTGAAGGTCATGAGTACAGACAACAACAGATGAGTTTCACCTCTCTGTCCTAGAAGAGCAACAGGCAGGTCAGAATAAGAGTGTGTGTGTGTGTGTGTGTGTGTGTGTGTGTGTGTGTGTGTGTGTGTGTTTTGAAGATTTTAACTCTCTGGCTGTCCTGTGAGGGGTTTTCACCAGCACCTGACTGGTTTGCACAACCATCCCATCCTCTCCATCACAGGGTCATAGAGCAAAGGAATGAGTCTTCTCACCTCCTCCAACCAACAGGGCTCTGTCCCATAGGCTCAACCCATCGGAACCCATTTTAAGTACTTTTTCTTTCACTTCCCATTACCTAATCAGTTCATGACACACTGAGCCTTTTCTTCTGCGAAAATGTGTCTCTTGTTTTCCCTTTCTATTTTAGTTCCACTGCCACCATTCCATATCCAGCCCTTGTCAGCTCATGCCTGATTTAATTCAGCACCTTCCACGCAGATGCCCCTGTCTCCAGGGTCTGCCAACTCCAATACATCCAGCACAGCTGCCATGTTTGTGTCACATCATCTCCCATCTCATGGGTCTATGATGTCTCAGGTCCCCCCACCTGCCCCCTCCTCACCAATCCCACACCTTCTTCTTTAAATATATATATTTGATATTTTTACAGAGATGAAGGTAGAAGGATAGAGAGTTAGAAACATCGATGAGAGAAACATGGATCAGCTGCCTCCTGCACACTCCCACCGGGGATGTGCCTGTAACCAAGGTACATGCTCTTGACCGGAATCGAACCTGGGACCCTTCAGTCCACAGACTTACGCTCTATCCCCCGAGCCAAAGTGGCTCGGGCTATCCCACACCTTCTTATTCCTCACAGCACACACACACACCCTCCACTGCAGCCATGCTTATTGGCTTCTCAAGCCCTGCATCTGATTTTATTTCATAACTATATATCATGCCCCTAATCTAAAATATTTTCTCCCTTGTTCTCTGCTAACCCATGCCCCTCATTGCCCTTCAGAGTTTTGCTTAAAAGTACTCCTTCCTCTCTACATACACAGTCACAGTCAATTACACCTCAGCGTGCGCCTGGCCTTGGATATCTGTGGGATAAACCATGATCCCTGGCATCCCTCCTAGATGCCTAAGAGTTAGCCACTAACTTTGATCTTGATCCTCCCCAAGCTATAATATGGCTCCACCGCACAGGAGTTCTCACTGGATGATATGTTAGTTTATAAATGTTGTGACTTCATTTCAATCTCTCTGCTGAACTGGATCAAAATTCCCCGAAGGCAGAGATTCTGTTTCCCATTTCCACCCCCTCTGATGGCATATGCATAATTATGTGCACAGAACCGGCTGGAGAAATGTGTGTGCCTGCCTGAAGTACAGCTCTCAGATGGCCCCGGGAAAAATGACCTTTCTGTAAGGAAAATAAATTGGAAATAACCTCAATACTCAACCTTATAAATACATTATGGGCTATCCTTGTGATGTAGCGTTATGCAGACCTTAAAAACAGTTTGAAGGAGTTTTTAGTGACATGGGAAAATGTCACTATGTAAACGTGCTTTATATCTGTGATTTTTATATAAGTAGGATATGTAATTTCACTATAATAATAGAAAGATAGAAACGTGACAGAATACAGAAAGGAAGGAGGGAGCATGAACTAATGGGAAAATACTGTAGCAACACGTAAGTAAATAGTGGTGACCTCTGAGTAGTTCTGCCTACTTGTTTACTTATTTATTTTCTTCTTTATAATCTTTTGTTTCCCCAAAATTTTAAAAAATGACCCTGCATTGTTTATATATAAACAGAAAGCATAAACCTTATTAAAACTGTAATTGCTTATCAAAATGTCACATTTCCACACAGTTTTTTTTTTTAAATATAACATCATAGAATGAAAGAGTAGGCAAGTGTTAGGGTGGAAAAACTAATTGATAACTAGAATAGTAAAATTTTTATATTCAGAAAATTCCCAGTTGATATAGAAGAAACAACTATTTTTTTAGTGGGTAAGAGACTATTTTTGGAGTTTCCATTGTGAACACGTTGATAACCCATCCCTTGAAAGACAAAATTGCCACATCTATCTCTACCACCACCTCCACCACCACTATCAACTTCATCACTTTTACCACCACCACCTCAACCAATATCTCCACCATCTACCTCTACCACGTCCACCTCTACCTCCATCACAGCTTACTCCCATCACTTCCACAATTATTGACCCAAAAGATTAGACAAGTCCTCCAAAGCAAATAGAAGGTGGGATAGTATAGGGAATTAGAACACAATCCCCAGGTTGTTATACTTTAAATTTTGAAAATAAGCTGAATTTTCTTACTGAGTCCTCACGTCATGACCCAGAATAGATCACATTTGGAAGTAGCTGACCAATAGGATGAGAAGGACGCCCCTACCTTAGTCCTTTGAGACTGCTGTAACAAGATGCCACAGATTGGGTAGCTTTAAAGAACAAAAAATATATTTGTTACATTTCTATAGGCTGGAAAGTCCAAGATCAAGGCACCAGCATGGTTTTGTAAGAATCCTCTTCCTGGTTCATCGCCAGTGCCTTTTTGCTGTGCCCTCACATGGTAGGAGGGGTGAAGGCTTTCTCTGGAGCCTGTTTTATTTGGGCACTAATGTCTTCATGAAGGCCCCACCCCCATGACCTAATCACCTCCCAAAGGCCATACCTCCTAACACCAGCATCACTGCAGGTTAAGATTTCAACATATAAATTTTGGGGGGACACAAACATTCATACCATAGTACCCCCTCCACATCCTAACTGGAAGGGGAGAATGACCTTGGGATGTATATTGCCCCACTAGTCAGAAATTCACATCAACTTTCTAAAGACAAGACCACACCATGAATCCGGTAGCAAATCACCCAACATCCCATAAAATATTTACTTTAAAAAATGCTGTGCACTGACAGGCCAGACAGAAAAAAAGAAAATTGAGGCCAAAACTGGTTTGGCTCAGTGGATAGAGCGTCGGTCTGTGGACTGAAAGGTCCCAGGTTCAATTCCAGTCAAGGGCATGTACATTGGTTGCGGGCACATCCCCAGTAGGGGCGTGCAGGAGGCAGCTGGTCCATGTTTCTCTCATTGATGTTTCTAACTCTCTATCCCTCTCCCTTCCTCTCTGTAAAAAATCAATAAAATATATATTTTTTTAAAAAAAATTGAGGTTGAGGAGAGCTGAGCAGAAATGTGTGTGTTTTTGTGCGTACACACATGAGCACGTGAGCATGTACCTAAGCTCATGCAGCTACTGGAGCATGTGTGAGAACTATTGCCTGTAGCACCATTTGGTTCTTCTTAGGTTATTACATATTTGCATATACAAATTGAATAATAGTCACTTTTCCCCAGCAGCGTGAAGGGATGTACTGCTTGAAATTAACTTTGTCTCTAAAGGGAAACTTATACGTGTGACACAGCAGGATGGAAGGTGACTTCTCTCTGCAGCACCTGTTATAATTCAACCAAATCTGGGGAAGCTATCGTGGGTTTTCAGCAGCACAGGGAGCAAGTCCGGTCAGGGCGGGGTCTGCAGTGGGAGCTGAGGGTGAGTGTCTGTGGAACTGGCCCCTGCAGCGTCAGGACACCATGGTCCTTTGTGCATATGGCCGTATCCAAAGGGAGATTAGGTGATGATAGTACTTATCACTCATTCCTTTATTTCTTTGTTCATTAGCATAACAAACATTGGTTATGTACCAGAGATTGTTCTAGGCATTGGACATGGAGCTGTGAATAAAATGGACAAAGTTCTTTTCTTTAGAGAGTGTCTATTCTAAAAAGGGATATGGATAATAGCAAATAAATTACATCTGAGATAGTATTAGGAATTGTGAATGATATGAGGAAACACAGTGTAATCACAGCCCTAGGGGTGCTGTTTTCGATGGGGTGATCAGAGAAGGCCGCTCAAGGGGGGTGATATTTGAACAGAATTAACCTTGACTAAAGGGAAGGGGAATCCATGCAAACATCTCAGGAAAGAACACTGTCTAGGCAGAGGCAATGGGAAGTTGCAAAGGCCCTGGGGCATATACACTCTCAGTGTCTTGTTTTTGAGAGTACTTGGTAGAGCTGGGCCCAGCACGCAGGGAGTGGCTCCGGGGAAAGAGCCAAGGTGAGCGTGGGGTAAGTGAAGTCTGTGAGGCAGCCCAGGGTCAGATCCTGTAGAGATTTGGTGGCCAAGGTCAGGGATTTTGAACTTTATTCTAATTGGATGAAAAGCCCTGGGAAAGGTTTGAGGACAGAAGGTTTATTTTGTGCATGAAGAAGCTGTACCTTTACATGTTTTTCTCATGGGCCGTCACACCTCTGGGACATAGGTATGTGCGCGGAGCGTCTTTGGGGCCCATCTCTTACTCCAGGCCCTGCTGCAGGACCAGCCTCACAGCAGCGGCCCAGCCGGACAGCCTGCACCTTAGCTTCACCAGGCCCCTCTCACTTCTTGCCCAGAGCCTTTCTGGTCCCCAGCTTGGCATTCATGAGTGCCAGCAGTTTACACCCAGTGGGACTGCCTTGACAAAAAGGCAATGAAAAGCGATGGGCACATGCTTCTCTCGTGGTTCCCCTGGGCAGCCAGTTCTGATTTGGATTTCGTAATTCTCTTGAAATTCCAGTGGGACTGGGCACCAGCCTCTTGCACAGTATCCACCTCCCAAACCCCCCTTGTCTCCTCTACCCTGACTCGCTCCCTGTGTCAGGCATCCCTTCTGCCTAGAGCCGTGGTCAGCAAACTGCGGCTCACGAGCCACATGCGGCTCTTTGGCCCCTTGAGTGTGGCTCTTCCACAAAATACCACGGCCTGGGTGAGTCTATGTTGAAGAAGTGGCATTAGAAGAGGTTTAAGTTTAAAAAATTGGCTCTCAAAAGAAATTTCAATCGTCGTACTGTTGATATTTGGCTCTGTTGACTAATGAGTTTAGAGTATTTAAGCTTCCTGTGTATCTAGTGGGCAAGACTTACAGGGGAATGCAGGATGACTATCCTTATTTTATAGACAAGGAGGTAAGAGGTTAAATAAGTTGCACAAGACCACAGTGGAATCAGAAATGGGACCACAGTTCATCTGACAGCAGTTACCATGACCTTGACTGCTCTAATTTGTTGCCTCATACTCAGAATTTGGCAGGTGGCAGTGTTCCCAAGTTGGATGGTCCTTCCTATTGGGAGCAGAGGAAACCCTGGGCCAGCAGTGAAGGTTTTCATTGCATCCCATTTGATAGGGACTCAGGAGAGGGCCAGGTGCTGAAGAAGCAGAGCTACCCAGGGGCTGAAGCAGCACCTTGAACCCGAGGCTGGGGAAATGTGGGGTGGGCCTGGGCAGGTTGTACTCAGGGGCCATTTTTACTGAATTCTTACCCCCTGTTCTGGATGCCAGGGCCAAGACAGGAGAACCTTGCAAGATCCAAGTGAAGAGATTCCTCTTGCTAGACAAGGGGTGGGCAAACATTTTGACTCGAGGGCCACAATGGGCTCTTAAACTGGACCGGAGGGCCGGAACAAAAGCAACCTGACCACGCTGGCACTCTCATCTTGGGCTACTGGTGAAGGAGCGGAGGGGAGAGCAAGGGAACCCTCCACTCTTTCGGCTCCGCTGGCCGGATAGAACAGCTGAAAGGGCCGGATCCTGCCCGCGGGCCGTAGTTTGCCCACGGCTGTACTAGACACATAGGCAAGCATAGGGGAATGCATATCAGTTCCTTTCTCAAGATAGGCTCAGCGCTCGTGCCAGGCGCTGTGCTATGTGCTTTGTGTCAAAGACTGTTCAGCAACACCGTGAGGTAGACACAATCGTTACCCATATTTTAATGATCAGGGTTAGAGTGTTAACTCAGCAACTGTCACACAGTTAATAGATGAGAGAGCCAGGGCTCAAACTAGGCCTGTGTGACAGCAAAGCCCTTCCTTCTTAACCACTTCTCCTGAATGCCTGAGTGAAGGCTCTTTATTTAGTGGAAAAGCTTCCGGAGATACTGGGGCAGGACAGTGTAGGCAAAGTTATTCCCATGCCAGTACATATGTTGAATATCTCAATGGTCCATAAAAAGGCGACAGAGGATGAAATGAAGGGGGTGGCCCACGAGTAGAAAAGACAAGACAGGATCTAACCCAAGGGAGACCGTGAAGAAAGAATCCGGGAAGCCACAGAACCAATTACTAGTAAACCAGAGCACAGGGGAAGGATGGAGCCCTGGGAAAGTCTGAAGTGTTGATGCTGATTGGCTAAGGGTGGTGCCGTTGATAGCTGCAGGGACATCAGTAGGAAGTGGCAGGGAAATGGTGGGGTCATCTGGGTGACAGAATGTAAGGCCTTTTATGAAAATCATATGTCAATGTTTTAAAAATATGTTTTATTGATTTTTTTTGAGAGAGAGAAGAAAAGAGAGGGATAGAGAGATAGAAACATCGATGAGAGGGAATCATTGATTGGCTGTTTCCTGCACACCCAACACTGGGGATCAAGCCTGCAATCCAGGCATATGCCCTGACCGGGAATCGAACTATGACCTCCTAGTTCATAGGTTGATACTCAACCACTGAGCCACACTGGCTAAGCCTAATGTTTGATTGAAATTGATTTGCTCATGCCGAAACCGGTTTCGCTCAGTGGTAGAGCGACGGTCTGCAGACTGAAAGGTCCCGGGTTCGATTCCGATCAAGGGCATGTACATTGATTGCGGGCACATCCCCAGTAGGGGGTGTGCAAGAGGCAGCTGGCCAATGTTTCTCTCTCATCGACGTTTCTGGCTCTATCTCTCTCCCTTCCTCTCTGTGAAATATCAATAAAATATTTTTAAAAAGAAAAAAAAAGAAATTGATTTGCTCAGAAATCAGACAAGTTCTTAAGGTACAGATTTAGGAAGCACTCCTTGGAGTCCAAGGCTTAGACAATCCCAGCTTTACACCTTGAGGTGAGGTCAGCTGGGGAAGAAGTTCCAGCACTAGCCCATGCACACAGTAGGGCCTGGATTCCCTCTCTTCTCTTGCTCTTCTGCCTTGTTTTCTTGCAATGCCAACCTGTTTCTTGACCCTGCTCTGTCATCTCCAATGAAAGACTCCCACGTGACCTGTCTTGCCCAGTTTGGATTGCAAGCTATTTGACGGGAAGGGCCCCATCTTAAACTCATCTTTCCTTTATACCAAATGCTATTCTAGGAGGTTGCTAGCACAATACCCTATTGGGCTTTTAATTTTTGTAAGAAACTTTGCAAAGCAATGCCGATCATCCCTCACCTTCAGTTCGGTGCCATTCAAAGCTGAAACTTAAATTCAAAGCACTCACTTACGGGGGCCTTCATCGCCTTCGTTTCCACGCCAGTCCTCGGCAGGCCCTCCTACCCCCTCAACCGTCAATCCCTGCTTATAATCGACATTTCAGTCTCCCAGCCTCCCCGCTCCAATCTCCAGCCTCAGGCAGTTAAGACATAGAGGAGCTTTGCAATTAAAATCTCCCCTCCAGCCACGCTGACCTCAAAACGTTACTTACGAAGTGCTCGGGTTTATTTGTTGTGCTGTTTCTGCACGTGTTTTCCGAGCCCTCCTCACAGACGGGGTGCTCGGCTGCGTTCAGAAAGGAGGCCTCCTTTAGGGCACTGAACCCACATCCGCTGAGCCTTCCATCTGGCTGGATCCCGGGCAGCCCTGACCACTGCCCCTGGGGGCTGGGCAGGCCTTCCTTCGGCAAAGCGATGGGACAGGCCAGGCAAACCTATCCACTCGCCCCACAGGCACCCTCTCGGCAGACCCGTGCTGACCAGCCCCTTCGTTGCCGTGGCTGAGCCCCAGGACAGCCCCGCACAGCCCTGTCTTCCCAGAATTGGGGCACCACCCCCTTTTCCCTTATATGGACTGAGTGGGATCTGTATTTGCTGGGGCAGGTGTATCATTTAGCATCCAATCATAAAAGGGTAATATGTTAATCAGACTGGACATCTTCCAGACATCATTCCGTACATCCTTCCTGGCAAAGCTGGCGCCAGAGGAAAGCCAGCCCGGTTCCCGGGTACCTGCCAGTGGCTGGAGGAGGGAAGCCCTGGTCCCCGGTGCCAGAGGGAAGCCGGTGCCAGCAGCTGGGGGAAGGAAGGCCTACTCTTGCGCACATTTTCATGCACAGGGCCTCTACTGTATTATAATCAGGGCATAAAAGGTTCAGGGTCTCCTGGAAATGAGATTCAGGGCCATCCTGGTTCAGGTGGGCTCTCGTCGGTTTTTGTTATTCTAACTCTCTCCCCCTTTTGCCTGTAACGGAAATGGAAAGATACACACCCAAGGTTCCAACAGGCAGGGGCCTATAGCAGCATGGCACTGAGAGACTATTCTTTTCCATGCCCTCAGTTAATCAATTAATCTAAATCAAAACTTGTTGATCCTGTGGCCATTGTCTCCCAGCTAATGTTTTCCTTAGAACATAATATGTGCCTGAGTGTTACTGCCCGTGAAGAGCTTGTTGCGCCCCCTCCTCTGCAGAGATCAATGCTCCCCTCCCCCCACTCCTGTGTCAGGGCATCAGCTTGAGCTCTCTGAAAGGCCGGTGATGGGAGAACAGCTACCTTTTTCCCAGAGATCTGCTCATTCAGTGACCATTTTATGAAGCATGAAGTGAACACAGGATGAAAGAACAGGGAAAAAGCCTTCTTACGCGGGAACAGAAGAGCCCCCGCTACTACCACCGCCTAATGCATGTCATTTAAATACACATGTGAGAGGTGTTCATTATTTCCCCCATTATTTAGAAATGTGCTTCCAAGACCCCTCAAACAGCAGTGTGCTTTCATGTTGTTTAAACATATGATTTGTTAAATCACTACCCTCACAAGCCCCGAAGCTCTGGGGTTACATTGTCTCAGCGCAGACACACAGCTCCGAGGTCACCCTGCTATTGAGGGTTGCCTCCGCTACTCCCCACCCCATCCCGGCGGTTAATAAGGGTCAGCTTTTGAAAGACAAGGCCAAAGGGAGAACGGAGTGACTCCTGACACTGCCTGATGGCTCTGAGTTCATTGTTCTCCGATGCTAATCAGTGCCCAGTGAGAAGAGAGCCCATTGTTGTCCAGATGCCTAACCATCCTGGGGCTGACGGGGGGCTTCCAGAAGGATCAGTCCTCCACCTAAGGAATAGCTCAATTTAGAAAGACCTGTTTACATGAAAAGGGGGCCCTTTAAAAAAGTCGATCACGTGTGTTGTCAAAGAATACCTTCAAGCACCCATTCCCCTGAGTGCATTAAAGTGCTTGTGTACGTCTTTAAATTGCCATAAAATGCTTATGACAAGGCGCTAATTATAGAAAATCAAACTGAGATACATCCATCGATTGGAGAGGAAACTAAGAATAATGGGAAGAAAGGTTTCAAACTTAAAAAAAATCAACTTCTGTAAATCTATCAAGAAGATATCTGCTCCACAAAGAGAAGTTAAGTCTCTCCATTCTCTTGTTTTTGGCATAGAGACTGTCAGATCTTCTCTTCTCATTACATTTTTTTCACTTCTACACGCCAGTCTATATAAGTTGTCTCTGCATGGCTACTTTAAAAAATGTAAAATTTCTGAGTTCAAAGCTAAACTCAGAAAAATATAGAAGACCCCTGAGACAGTGAATCAGCTAGTATCTGACTTCATGAGTTTGGAGGTGGGTGTGACAACCTACTGAACTGACTATTACAAGTTTGGAAGGAGGCTTTCTATGGCTGCTGAGCCCCCAAATGATGCTCTTCACAGACTTCCTGTATCCAGCTAATGGCACCACGGCTCTACAGCAAAGCGGGCTCCCACTCTCAGAGACAGGATCAACCACCCCCTTTCCTTATGCCCCTAACTCTTGTCTGCCACCAGATCCAACCCATCCTTCCCCGGAAATCATCTTCATCCTGGTCATCATCCACTGCCTTCAGACTTGCCCACCCCGGGCTCTCCTCACCAAAGGCCTGAAAATCTGCAACGGCCTTTTATCTTTTTCACATGCTTCTCTTCATCCTCAACATTCCTTACAGCTCAGTTTGTTCATATCTCTGTCATGCTGTGGTGGACAATAGCCAAAACAGTGCAGACTGAGTTTTCCAGCTCCTCATCACTTCCGGTGGACTCCACCCTCGGGGGAAGATGGTGCCTGCGGCCGCCTTCTGTTATCTCCCGGGCCTGAGCTCCCCATCTCCTGTGAGCATCACTTCAAAAGGAAACACAGGCAACAAGCAATGGCTTGTGGGCAGAGTTGGGTCTGAATTCATACTTAGGAAAGCAACAGTCCTTCAAAGCAACGAGTCTGAGGAGCTTCAGCTCTGCTTACCACGCAGGCGCACTGCTTACTAAGGTCATGGGGAACAGCCCAGCTCCTTCCGGCAAACACTTCTCCGTCGCCCACATGCAGATTAGTGCTCCAGTTTCAGATTTCCCTGCAGGTGGTGGATTTCCTGGAAGACTGTATGTACAAATCTACTTCTCACAGGAGAGGGAAGGGAAAAACCCAGGCCCAGCCAACTTTCAAGTGAGAAATTCAAGCTTATTATTTCAATCAAGGTTTCAAAGGCCTTAGGACCACGTTTCATACAAGAAAAAAGCTCAGCCCGGCCAGTGTGGCTCAATTGTTGAGCACCGACCCCCTGAACCAGGAGCCAGGATGTCACGGTTGGATTCTCGGTCAGAGCACATGCCTGGGTTGCGCGTGCAGGAGGCAGCCTATCTGTTATTCTCTCTCATCATTGATGTTTCCATCTCTCCCTTTCCCATCCTCTCAGAAATCAATAAAAACCTGTTTTCAAAACAAAACAAAAAGAGAGTGAAGCTTAAGAAAAAAACATTTCTTGCTTCCTCGATCCTTAGACCACTTGAAAAGGCCATGTAAATTTTTTATTAAAAGAATTAGACTGTTTAGAAGATAACTGGCGACTTATCCCTTTTTTGTTTGTTTTTGTTTTTGTGTGTCTGTATTCCATTGTTGTTGTAGATGCTCACCAAAGGATACTTTTCCATTGATTTTTAGGGAGAGTGAAAGACAGAGGGAAAGACAGAGAGGAAGATGTATGTGAGAGAAACACATCGATTAGTTGCCTCCTGCACGCACCCCAACCTTGGCCTGGGCTGAGGAAGAGCCTGCAACCAAGGCACGTGCCCTTGACCGGAATCAAACCTGGGACCCTTTGGTCCACAGGCCGACACCTTAACCGCTGAGGCACATGGCTAGGGCTTATGCTAATGTGAGATTATTAAACCATGCTGAGCTTAGAGGAAATTTCTGGCCCTTCATATAAAATTTGTAAAGAAGCCCTCCTCATCTGCTTGCCTCTTAACAAGCATTCCCCACTTTATAATCTGGATTCTTTGTCCTCTTCTGAAAAAGCCTTGAACTAGACTGGAGCTATCTTCCCAGTTTTTTCCACTGAGTAGTCATTAACTAGTGTCTGTCATCCCTAGCCAATGTATGCATTCTTGTGTCAAACAAAAGAAGTTGAAATACAAGATCCCCGGGCTCTCTTTTATTTTCACAGGCCTGTGGCTTTGTTGGAGCTACTAGAACACTCTTTCTGTGGTCGTGGGGGAGCTCTCATGTCAGACAAAGAAGCAAAGAAGCACATCTCCAGAAGGTTCTTACATGAACCAAATGCAATGGCACCAAGTTGGGCTAGCAAAACTTTCACCCTCTGATTAGTTTTTGCCAGGGAATTGGAGGAAAGTAGTATTTTCTCCCCCCAGTGAAAGGAGAAAGATTTTGTTGCCTGGTTCATCATCAATCCTAACATGTTCTGTATACATGCCCCTAGGAAGCTCACATTTCCACTCGTTGCCAAAGCTGGCTGGGCTCCTGGCTCAGGCTGGGGAACAGAGGAAGAGTTACGAGTTTGGTTGAGCACACTGGCATGCGTGAGGCTGAAGCAGCTCTGTGTATCAGTAACATGTCGTGACAGCCTCCCATCTGTTCTCTGGAACTCTTCATCTGAGCCTTCATCAGGCTGGAAACCTGGAAGGAGATGAATGCAAGGAGGCTGTTCAAGTGCCACACATGAGCTCAGACAGGGATCCAGTGTGGGCTGGCTGGCAGCGAGGGAGCGGGCCAACCGCGGGGCTCAGGGAAGCGGGGCAGGGGTCTGCGAGCGCCAGAGGAAGGTCAGGGATGGGACATGCACTTTCCGGCCCCATGTTCTGTGCTTTAGGGTAGGACCGTGGTCGGCAATCTGTGGCTCACCAGCCACATGCTGCTCTTTGGCCCTTGAATGTGGCTCTTCCACAAAATACCACAGCCTGGGCGTTAGAAGAAGTGGCGTTAGAAGAAGTTTACGTTTAAAAAATTTGCCTCTCAAACGGAATTTCAATCATTGTACTATTGATATTCGGCTATGTTGACTAATGAGTTTGCCAAGCACTGGATAGGACATTGAGCATTTCTTTCTCTTTTTAAAAATAAATATATTTTAATGATTTTTTTACAGAGAGGAAGAGAGAGGGATAGAGAGTTAGAAACATCGATGAGAGAGACTCATCCATCAGCTGCCTCTGGGGATGTGCCCGAAACTAAGGTACGTGTCCTTGACCGGAATCGAACCCCGGGACCTTTCAGTCCACAGGCCGATGCTCTATCCACTGAGCCAAACCAGTTTCAGTAGGACACGGAGCATTTCTTGCAATCAAATGTCAGCCCAGAAAGGAGCGACCATCCCCCACAGCCCTTTACCATAGTAACCCCAGATGTTCCTAATGTCCATTGCAGCCCAGACCCCTTGGCCAAAACTGGAACTGTAGGTCTCTGATAACCATGTAAAATGTGCACCGATCTTGCAGATGCCCCTGCCTCTGCTCTTGGGGAAAGATGACATAGGAACTGGGAATAGGAGGAGGGTCTAAGAAAGCCCTCCTCACCCCCCCAAAATAAAAATGAAACAGAGGAAGGTCTGAGTCTCTTTCCTGGGTGCAGAGCTAGAGCCACCTGCACCGCAGGGACAGCAAGCGAACGGAGCACAACCGGCCCATTGCATTCTGAGCATCTGTTCTGCTGTGAGCAGCTCCCGGCCAGCCTCTCTTGCCATGTGATCTGGGAGCCAGTGTTTGCCTCGGGCGATGGATTAAGCAGCAAGAAAGCATATGAGCTCCCCAATTTCCCCCTAGCGAAGTCCCCCTCAGGGGACAGGAGGAGGACATTTTCATGGATTTGATACTTGCTCTTGGGAATCTGAGATCACAGGCTTAAGAGGAAAAGGGGCGCGTGAGCAGGAGATGATGGAATTTGTTGAGGCTGAAATATGACCTGTGAGGAGCCGAGGGGAGAGCAGGCTGTGGGGCTCAGGTCTGGCCCAGGAACGCGTCAGACTTTTCATCCTCTGATTAACTGGGTACATTCACAAGCAGCCTCTGCTGCTCCCTGCACCCCCTGAAGTTTTCCCAGCCAGCCCTTTCTGCCTTCTTCCCCCCACATTTAGGCCACTGGGACAGACCTCTGAAATAGGAGGCAGATTAAGAGTGTTTACCTAACACTTGAAGTGATTGTTAAACATCCCTCCGAGGGAGTCTCAATAGAAATACAGATTTTGAAAGCAGTCACACTGCATCCATTCATTCATTTATTTAATATTGTGGAGTGCATCCTAGATACCAGGCAATGTATTAGGCCTGAGGTTAGAAGGGTAAAGAGCTCATGCTTTGCAATTGGAGAGGAAGGGCATATGTATGAGGCCATTAGAGATCACATTTAAGTCTGTTTTTAGCAAGAAGGGATGCTGAGAGATTCAAAGCACCGTGTTGCTACGGAGAGAGATGTTTGGGGCTTGACCTGGTCAGAAAGGGCTTATTGAGGGGAGTCTCAGGTGAGCCTTGCAAGGCACCGAAGCCTCAAATGCAGCAGAGGGGAAAGGGGTCCCAGAAAATTGGCAGAGCTAAGCCTTTGCTTCATCTCATACCCAGTCCCTACCCTTCCTCCTCACCTTCCCAGGAGGAAGAGGAAGTGGCTCCACCCAAGACCTCTGGAAGCCACACGCTCTTACCTTCCACAAACACAGGCCTGAAACCCACAGACGATGCCGGGTCTAAAGACCTGGTCAATGCGTTCCCCAGATCAGCAGTGCGCACAGAGTCGGCAAACATTAGAAACACAGAACTTCAGGTCTCACTCCGGATGTACTGAATCAGGATCTGCTTAAAGAAGAGCCAGGAGTCCATGTCGGTTTGGGTCAGTGGATAGAGCATCTGCCTGAGGGCCGAAAGGTCCTAGGTTTGATTCCGGTCAAGGGCATGTACCTTGGTTGCAGGCTTGGGCCCTAGTCAGGGCTCATGCGGGAGGCAACCATTTGGTGTGTTTCTCTCACATCAATATTTCTCTCTGTCTTTCCCTCTCTCTTCCACTCTCTCTAAAAATCAAAAATAGGCCGAAACCAGTTTGGCTCAGTGGTAGAGCATCTGTCTGCGGACTGAAAGGTCCTGGGTTCGATTCCGGTCAAGGGCATGTACCTTGGTTGCGGGCACATCCCCGGTAGGGGGTGTGCAAGAGGCACCTGGTCGATGTTTCTCTCTCATTGACGTTTCTAGCTCTCTATCTCTCTCCCTTCCTCTCTGTAAAATATCAATAAAATACATTTTTTAAAAAATCAAAAATAACCTTGGGTGATGATTAAAAAAAAAAGCTAGATTTGCATGTGTAATCAAGTCGGAACACAAACAGACCCCAGATTCCTCCCACAGGCTCCAGGCCTGTCTTCCCCTCTGCCCTCCAAGCCTGATGGAGAGAGCGGTCCTGACCAGAGACTTCACAGTTCTCACTGCTACTCAGGAAATCTCAGTGCATCCGAGTCCTGGTCCTGCCTCCCCCTGCTGGCCCCGCTGCCCCTTCTCTCCCTTTCTCACTGGCTTGGGAAGTGGGGTTCCATTCCGGAAGGGGAGACTTCTGGGGCTGCTAAACTCCTCCTCCAGGACCAGCCTAGCATCACGCAACCCGCTTTGAGGTCCAGGGCCCCGGGAGAGAATGGGCTGTGGGGGAGAAACCCAGCCTCGTGGAGGGGAATTCACCCTGGGCGTGAAGTGGAAGGACCTGCTTTCAAATCCATGACTTCACTGCTGGGTGGCCTTAGACAAGTGCTTTCCTAATTGGAAAGCATACCTGAGCTAATATGTGAGCGATAGATAGATATTAGCTCAGGTGGCTAAAAGCATAAGGGGCAAAACCAGGTCCCTGGAATAGAGTGACACCGGGAAGGTTCCTTCCCCTCCCTGCACTGAAGTTTCTTTATCTGCAAAATGAAAATGATAGCCGTAATACTTCAAACGTTGCAAGGAGGATTGAATTAATATTTGAAAAGTATTCAGAATAGTTTCCGGGATATTGCAATCGCTACATAAGCACTTGCTAAATATATAAAGCAGCTAGCAGAGTGACTACTGTAAAGCAAGTGCTCCATAAATGTGTGTTGTTTTTGAATTTGAAAGTCAATAAGATGAGAGAGAGAGAGAGAGAGAGAGAGAGAGAGAGAGAGAATATGCATGAGCTCCAGTGAAGAGAGACACCTCCCCCCCTACTGCTACTACCTAGGGGGGCTCATCTACCTGTAGCCCCTCAAATGGAGTGGGGATGGACAGCAAGACGGGAAGGGGACTGGGGAGGCGGGGCAGAGCCTGACAAGATAGGCAGGCATGCCTGCCCTTTAGTGCCTGTCAATCATTCCCCAAGTGGATGTCAATCACTCCCCAAGTTGATGATGTGTGAGAGCCCAGACAGCGCCAATCTGTGCTGGATCTTAATGCACCAGCCCCTGGGGAGCTTGGCTCTCATCCTGTCAGAGTCACACTTCCCCGGCCCCGTGGAGGAGGGAGCAGCTGCACCGTAATTGCTTTGCCTTCCGGGGGGCGGGGAGGTGAGTCTTTCCACGCCCTCGGCCTCTCCTGCCTCCATTTTGGAAAGATCAGTGCACAGGTTGGCTGCCTCCTCAGGTCTCCACCTATAGTACTGAGCCCCCCCAACTGTGTTCCCTGGGGACCCTGAGGAAGAGTGGAGAGTATGCCAGTGGAGGAGATGTTTTCACCATCATGAGCCTGGGGTCCAGCCTTAAACAAGTCTCCCTCACGCCCCCAGCCCATCCCGCCACTCCTGCTAGACGCGTTTACCAACAGCTTCACTGAGTGGCTCCCCTGGTGGAGACTGTTCTGCAGCCTCCTGGTTCCTATTGTTCAGGCGGAAGCCACTCCACCTGCCTCGCAGTCCTTGGTGGCGCAGAGCAGCCAGCTTGCTCTGTAGGAAGACCTTGTACACCCATCTCGCTCTCCGCTCTGTCTCCAGAACAAGAAGAAGTCTAGCTCCATGGCTTAAGTCAGTGGTTGGCAAACTGTGGCTCGTGAGCCACGTGGGGCACATGAGGCACATGAGGCTCGAGAGCCGTGGCTTGCCGCTCTGTTGATTAACGAGTTTGCTGACCACTGGCTTAAGCGACTGGACCATTGTCAGCAGCTGGCAAGTGCCGAGTTGGGAGCACAGTTGATCTGATCTCAAAGCCCAAGACGTTGGCTTCGGTGCTGTGTCTCCCAGGGTGTGTCCTAGGACACTAGTTCCCAAGTTTGGTAACAGATATAAAAAAATATGCATGATATATGTTTAAAACATTCTAGAATAAATTAAATGAAAAGGTTTTTTTCGTGCAGGGCTATTCAGAGCCCTGAACATGCCGGCATGGATTGCGAATCTCAGAAAGAAGGGTGGAGCTTACTAAAACGTGGGATTCCTTTCCTCCCTCACAGCGCAATGTGCCAGCCTGGCGTCTCATGGATGGGGCATTTAGGAAACACTCCTTTAGGCCATGCTACCCCTCAGGAATTCTTTTCCCACATGAGTCATTCCATCCCCCCTGTCTCAGGAATTCACCCGGCCATTCCTGCCCGGACGCCTTTGAACATGCTGTTTCTTTCCTTGGAGTGTTTTCCCGCCTTTCTAGGTCCTGTCCACCCTCCACAGCCCAAACGGAGCCCCACGCCCCCTGCCAAGCCTTTGTGCACACCGCAGCTTCCTCCTTCCCGCCCGGCTCAAGTTCTACCGCACCTGTAAGCCGATTTGGAGACTGATAATACCACTCGCCAGAAAACTCCCTTAAGATAAGAGGTATACCTTGTCTTCCCCTGTGGCTCCCAGAGCATTTAACACATCAGGGGAAATACTTCATCAGGACCTGGTGAGGGAATACAGACAATGGAGTCAGCCTCCTGTGTGCCAACCAGCTCTGAGAGCACCGGTTGGGTACAGCGCTGCCCTGTTTCTGTCCTCACCTGGGTCGTCCCCCCCCCTGGCGCCCCTACTGTGCTCATCCTGGGGGAGCAGTTCCAGTGCTCCCCCAGGGGCACCACCTTCAGACCCCTTCCCCAGGGTTCTCGTGGTTTTGCTTGTCAGGAAGGAAGATCAGCCATGCTAGGAGTCACCTGATCCAGCCACATTCCCATCCAGTGAGGGGCCAAGAGGTAGCCGACTGCTAGACAACAAACTCCCTAGAATAAGTTTTTTTTAAAAAATATATATATATTTTATTGATATTTTACAGAGAGAAAGGGAGAGAGATAGAGAGCTAGAAACGTCAATGAGAGAGAAACATGGACCAGCTGCCTCTTGCACACCCCCTACCGGGGATGTGCCCGCAACCAATGTACATGCCCTTGACGGGAATCGAACCAGAGACCTTTCAGTCCACATACCGATGCTCTACCACTGAGCCAAACCGGTTTCGGCATAGAATAAGTTTTAAAAAAAAATCAGCAGCCTCTGGAACCACTTCCCGTTCGGAATCTTTTTTCTGTTTTTGAACTCCAAGTCTCTTTCTGTGTCTCACTGTGTCCTTTGCCTGTCTGTCAGTTTCAAAAACCCTTTTCACAGGCCCTCCATGCAACACAGAGCAGCGTCTCCCTTTCCCGCCGGAGAGCAGAGGAGAAAGCAGCGGCGTGTCAGGGGCACAGTGAGGGTTTTATTTTCACCAGCAATCTTCCCCCCCATAAGTGCTCTAGCAGCAGCAAATCTCACTCCATCCTTCTGTGAGCGCTGACAGACTTCACGTTGACGTCCGCCCGATGGCCCGCACCCAGGCTCCCTTCGGCGCCCAGGAATGTGCAGAAGTGGTTGGAGACGCCTGTCCAGTTAACGCTGGGTGTGCTCTCCCTCCCCCGGATCCCACTCTTGCTCACCTAACTTATAATGCACATAGCGTATCAGAGACAGACACGATGCCGCCCGAGTGGAAGCATCAACCCCAGAGGCGGCTCTTGGGGGAGAGAGACGCTCTCAGGTGGATGTGCGCCACGTCTGTGAGCCTGGCGTCGGCCTTACAGAAAGGCCAGAGCAGCCGAAACCGGTTTGGCTCAGTGGTAGAGCGTTGGTCTGTGGACTGAGGGGGTCCCGGGTTCGATTCCGGACAAGGGCATGTGCGTTGGTTGCGGGCACATCCCCGGTGGGGGGTGTGCAAGAGGCGGCTGGTCGATGTTTCTCTCTCATCGACGTTTCTGGCTCTCTATCTCTCTCCCTTCCTCTCTGTGAAATATCAATAAAATATATTTTTTTTAAAAAAGAAAGGCCAGAGCGACACAGAGGCCTTGCAGCTCTCTACAGGCTACAGGAGAGAGGAAGGCGCCATCCTATGGGGCTAGGACCATGTCTTCATGTGCTTGCCCACCTGGCTGCGTGGATGCTGTTTGCAGGCAGAGTGCAGCGGGAACTGGTCCCTGCAGGCCCAGCATCTCCAGTTCAGCACATATGCCTCCGCTCCGGGAAGCCAGCAGAACCAAAGGAGGCTGCTGGTGTCTCCTATGATCAGGGGCTTGTTGTGACTCTGGGGGGCTTTGGAGCCCAGAAACACGCTTTGGGAGAATGGGGGGCCTGGGACACGTTGGCTGTTCCCAGTGAGAGAACGCAGAGGTTCATAATGTCAAGGGCCAAAGACTTCCCTCGCTGCCTTTGCAAAGGGATTCGACGAGGCAGAGCCTGGATGGGCGTGTGATAACCCTGACCCAGGACATCCCCTGAAGGATTCCGTTTCAGGCAATCTAGGGTGTGCAGATGCACCCGAGAATGTGTGAAGCACTCTACAGAATCATCCCATAAATCCTGAAATGGGTTTAAAAAAAAAAAGAAAAGAAAAGAAAAACAAAGCAAATCAAGATGAATAAATATTAATGAATCGCCTCCTCTCTGCGGCGGGAGGAACGTGCAGCAGAGCTAATGACTCTGTCAGCAGATAACATCGACCCTGAATATTTCATGGCGCAGAGGAGGGGGACCTCAGAGACGGGGTCACTCACCCACATGTGCGGCGGCGGCACTTAGAGACCTCCCAACGCTGCAGGACAGGGACACGTTCAGCGGAAGGCTGGGTTTCCCAAGCCAGCTTTCAGGGGTGAGTTGGCACTGGCATGTGGCATACGCAACACCCGCACCACATTTGCTGAGCGACGACTCTGCAGATGCTGTGTGTATATCATCTCTGCCAAGTGCCTATTACCAATGTCCACTCCTCGCTGAGGAGTTGAGGCTTGGAGAAAACAATGTGCCCACATGTCCTGTCTGGTAGATAGCAAAGGCATTCACACTTGGGACTCCTTGATTCTAATATCCAACATTGCCCTATCCTCCCATACAACACCTTTCCCCCTTTTTCTTCATTCCTACGCTTTTTTAAAATTTATTATTATTATTATTATTATTATTATTGGTTTTTGGCCACATCTCCATGGCTTGGAGAGAGCCCTCCTATTGTCTTAGCATGGGGGGCAGCCTCTCACATAGTAGGTGCTCAATAAATCAATACATGCCTGTCCAATTGGACTGAATTTCCTACCAGGGGAAGAAAATGACTTTCCCCTCTTCTCATAGATGGATGGAAATTCACAAAATAATCCTTTCCCCAGGGGCAGACAACTCGTGCAGCACGATAACCTCGGAGGCAGACACGGGATATCACTCTCCCAATCATTATTGTTATTGTTATTATACGGCTGCCAAGGCCTTGAACAGGTGATGCAGAAATGAAAGACCTGGCAGACAATAAGTGGTTCTTAAGAGACAGCCCCCACTTCAGCATTGTTTCTTTCAAAGGGGGAACCCCCCAATGGGCTGCCAATCATACCCCTTTTCCCAAACACTAAGTTCACTTAAAACATTTTTTTAAAAAAATTAACAAATGGAAGAACAGGAGCAGACTTTCTGCAGCCTCTGCCACACCCCCGCCCAGTGACAGCTAAAACGCTCGGCTTGTCAGTCAGCAGTAAATACCAGGTCTGAGCTGTGTACAGCATCCCCGGAATAGATGTTGCTAATGGCCTTGATGACAGTCCCTGATTTCCCAAGCATATGTGAGAAAGCCAGAGAAGGGGAGGCTAGCGGGAGAGGAGAAGGGAGGCAGGGGGGAGGCTGCAGGCAGGAGTGGCTGGTGTTGTGTATCTTTCTTTTTTTGGGAGCCTCATTTTCTATCTAATTTTGTTTCCACTCTTTGCTATTTTCCCCTGAAAGCTTTTTTGAAGTGTCTACAACACTCTGAGTGCTGAGCAGTTCCAGCTGGGAGGGCCAAGAGGAAAAGGGCAGAGAAAAACAGCCTACAGACAGTTTGACCCAGAGGACTCTTCTGCCCTTCTCCCAGACCTCCAGTGTGGCCATACACTCTGGGACAGTGGTCGGCAAACTCACTAGTCAACAGAGCCAAATATCAACAGTACAACCCTTGAAATTTCTTTGGAGAGCCACATTTTTTAAACGTAAACTACTTCTAATGCCACTTCTTCAAAATAGACTCACCCAGGCCGTGGTATTTTTGTGGAAGAGCCACACTCAAGGGGCCAAAGAGCCACATGTGGCTTGTGAGCCGCAGTTTGCCGACCACGGCTCTGGGACATCCTCACTCTCCCTCACGATGCCAGCAGGTACCACCCAGTCAAAGCAAGAACCTTTCCCCCTGAGGCTGGGTTCTTCACATTCACACTTTTGGGTGCAGGGAGTGACCAGGCCTGCAGATCATGCTCAGCAGTGATGCTCACACCGTCTGTTTGTCTAAACCAGTGTTTCCCAAACTTTTGACATACGTGTACCCCTTCTATAATTTTAGTAACGCTGAGTACCCCTCGTCAAAAAAAAATGGATGTATTTTAATAACAATCAAAATATATTTATTTTTTCTTTTCTTTTTTGGTACATACACAAAATAATAAACAAAAAATAAAATTATAATAAAATCTAAATAAAAGTTATATTATAAATAACATTTATTTGCACACCGGACCATCTCACGCCTCACAAGACTGTCTTGACTTGGCTCATGAGAATGTAGAATTAGGCGCAGCTAAGCACTTTGCAGTGCATATCCCCACCAAACTCCGGTGCAACACGTACCCCCACCAAACTCTTCCCGTACCCCTGGGGGTACGCGTACCACACTTTGGGAAACACTGGTCTAAACCAATGATGATCGCTCATTAGGCAATGGCTGGGGCTGGCTCCACCGTCCAATGAAAAGAAAAGGGGAGTGAAGTCAGTGAGTCTCATTCATACAAGCAAAAGTCATTGTTACAATGCTGTGTCCCTGTCACTGGTTAGATGAATATAACCCATTCTGTCTTCAATGAGTCCACCGTCCCTCCTTGCCCCAGTGAGATCCACTGACCAGAAATGTCAATGAACAGATGCTCCAACTTAAGTTGAAGAGACTTGAGTGTTAATTATACAACTGTGAACGATGGCAAATAAGCAAGTCTTTCAGTTTCTCTGAAATAAACCCATGCTTACACATACATATACCATCTGATTCCATCTTCCCCCAAAAAAACACATCGCCTATCCCTTTCCTTAGCCCATAAACTAATATAGTCCGTAGCTCTCCTGGAAAGTGTCTCTTTAAACTGTGTAACATGTATTAAGGAGTTTCGTGTATCACTTGTTACTCTAAGCATTTTATGGGCCTGATCTAGGACATAGGTACTACAAATACTTAATTTTATGAGAAGACTGAGGCTCATCATTCTTCAATAACTTATTCCCACTGATTAAGAACCCTGGCCATCTTGCTGTAGAATCCACTTGCTTGCTTTTCTGTTTCCCTGAACCTGCCTTGGTTCTGGTTCCAACCCCTCTCCGTGAAAAATGTTTTCTCTGTGTTTTCCATAAAGGAAAATAACCCCAGCTTCCTGACTCCTATGTGTTACAGATCCCAGACTGTGGATCCTAAGTGTGGAGATCCTTAGCTTCCTCCTTCCTGTTCTCATAGACACCAGCAACTGGACTGTGTCTGAGACACTCAGCCTGAAAGGAGAGACCACAGGGCTCAGGGGAAACTGGTGCCATTCCGTGTTCTAGGTACTTGTTGGCTCATTTGTATGGCTTTTCTTGACCTCTGTTTTGAGAATAGTACTAGCAACTTCAAAGGCCGGAGGAAGGGATGACACGTTTCCCAGTGGTCTTGCAACTCATAGAACAGTGTTTCTGCAAACAACTTGACATTGCACAGGAGGGTTTATTTTATTTTTTCAGGGTAAATGATGAAATTGCTGCTTCCAGGGCCTTCCTCACTAACCCTGATTTGACTTCAGAGTCTGAGGAGGCCTGCACCTCCGCAGTCTCTCCAGAACATCAACTTTAATTTAAAGGCCCGTCAACAATCTTTGGAGGCCTGAATCTTTCCCTTCCAGCTGGTCAGAGATATTGGCATATTAATCTATTCAGTAATTATGCGAACAAGCTCTGACCATGTGTTATTGAAAATTAAACTATCAAAATGTGTCCAATCGCATCGCTCAATTTCTCAATCCCGTGGTGTCATTAGATTCGGCACCGAGATTAATGAGGAAGCGATGGGCCAGGTTCGCCAGATGTTGCGCTGACTCTAGTCAAGGTGCACCTGTTCCTCCAGCTACCATTGCTGCAGACTCAGCCGTGGATCCCACAGTCACGGGTCTGATTCAGGGTTACATGAGCCTAAACACACCTGGTATTGACTTAGTCAATGCTCTTACGTCTCATGTTCCTTACAGCTGCAGCCAAGGCCACTGTCCCCAAGTTATATTGTCCGAGGGAGGCACAAGGAAGGGGGAACTGCCAGCCAGCTTTAAGATTTGGGAGAGAAACTGCTGTTTTGAGAGGAATTAAAGTTGCAGGAACAGGGAAGCCACAGAAGTGGGTTCCAGGGAAGAACCTCTGATGGTTTTCCTCCTCATGGCACAGTTTCCTGGTTAACTGCTCTCCCTCCTGGCTAGGCAGTGTCACCCAGCTGGAGTGCCCAGGGTAGAAAGAGCAGAACCTCAGAGTCACACATAATTCGGGTCTCATATCCATCCTGGCTCCCTGCCACTCACTGGGTGTACGACCAAATCAGCTTTACCATCTCTGAGCTTTCAGTTGTAAAATAAGAAGGTAAAAATGCCTACCTTGCAGGGTCATTAGAACTGTGAAAGAATATACAAAAGCTCGCGGCATTTTGTGTAGTGATAAGCACTGAGGTCCGTGAGTCAGAGCATCCGCTCAGTTCTTGCTCAACACTCTATCAATCGCTGAAACCGGTTTGGCTCAATGGATAGAGTGTCAGCCTGTGGACTGAAAGGTCCCAGGTTTGATTCTGGTCTAGGGCATGTACCTTGCTTGCGGGCACATCCCCAGTAGGGGGCGTGCAAGAAGCAGCTGATTGATTATTCTCTCTCATCGATGTTTCTAACTCTCTGTCCCTCTCTCTTCCTCTATGTAAAAAGTCAATAAAATATATATATTTTAAAACACACACACACACACACACAAATACTCAATTACTGGCTTTGAACAAGTAACCTAACCTTTCCAAGCCTTGCTTTCCTCATCTATAAAATCTCATAGTTAGGATTAAATTACATAACTTATGTAAATGCTAGGTAGAGTGCCTAGAAAATAACGAACATTAATAAGTACCCAGGAATATTATTGTTGTCATTATCATGACATGTGTGGCAGGCATGCAGACAATATTGGTTTTCTTTTCAGCTCTCATCTTTCCTTGCCCCACTTCTATCTCTTTTTATGGCCCTCAGAGTTGAAGGAGTCTTAAGTGTCATGTAATCCAATCCCTTATGCCATACAAACATCCATTTTTCTATTATAATAGAACAATGTTTTGTAATTATAAACCCAACTGCTTAATTAAGAGGCTAGATCCTGTTCCATGGAATATATTTTGTTTGGCTGAATATGTTAGGGTGTACGTATGGGAAGGTGAAATGACACAGATTTTTCAGTATAGTAGAGAAAGAAATAGGTCACACAAAAGGTGAGGAGGTCAAGAGGAATGAGGCGAAGAATAGAGAGAGGTTCAAAGGAGAATGGAGGAGGAAAGACAGTAAAAGAACAAAGTTCTATAAAATGACCTTCTTCCCAATAACCACTTAATATAGTAGTGAAGTTCTATGAAAAGTTTGATGTGAGTTGATTTCTTAAGGAAACCAGTAATCTCTGTTGCTATGATAAAGAGGAGAAATTAGGTTGGTGGATAAGGTAGTTAGTTACAAGTAGGGATGACCAAAAAGTGTGACCTCCAAATACATTATTCAAGATAGTCCAGGTAATTATGGGGTTAAAAAAATTCAGAGCCTTAAAACAGTAAAGGTTAACTTCAGTTCCATATAAGATGCCGAAAGTAACGAGAAAATGTTGCTATCCCTCTTAACAATAAGAACAGGCTGCATAACCTACACGGTCATAATTTTTAAGTCAACCAAAGAGCCAAAAATGCTCCCGCCCCTGACACACACACACACACACACACACACACACAAATGAACTAAAATTTTGAAAATGTCATAATCCTCATAGGACAGAATAGACTAGTGATGCTTTTCATTAACTATTCTATACTAATAATCTATACTAATAAAAGGATAGTATGCTAATTAGACCGGAAGTATTCCGGATGACCGTCCTGACGTCCTTCCTGACAAAGCGGGGTGGAGGGAGGCGGTCCGCGTGCCTGCGGCTGTGGCCGGCCCAGGAGAAGCCGCTCTGCCGACCAGCCTCCCCGACCAGCCTGTTGGGGGACCTGCCGGAGCCCCAGCGCTCCCAGCTGCAGGTCAGCGAGGGGCCGCCCTACCAGCCAGGAGCAGGGGGCAGGCGGGTGGGCTGGTGGCGGCCCGGAGGCCGCGGGGAGGAGAGAGAGGGCCGGCATCTCACCGGCGCCCTTCGGCCATGCTTGCTGCCCAGGAGGAAAGGGCTCTTCTCCGGGGACGGCCCGGGCAGCGCTGGGCCCCCCTAGGCCGTGGTGTGCGCCCCCCATGCTCTGGCAGCCCAGCTTCCGTCGCTCAGCTCCGGCCTGGAGCTGGGTACCTCCGCCTTTGCACGCGGTGAGGTGCCCAGGCCTCTGCCCGCAGCCTCCGGCCTGGGTCTGGATGGCTTTTCCCTTGAGTAACGGTTTTCCATAGAGTGCGTGTACAAACTCAGGGTTTGGTTTTGGTTTGGTTTTACCCCAGGGGTTGAAGGAATCGCCAGCGTGGTGTGTCGTGTTTTTGAGTCATCCTCTGTGCTTCTCTGGGTTTTTTTTTTGGTGGATAGTGGTTTCCCGGGTCACGGGAAGTCTCCCTCTCCCCAGAGCCAGGAGCGCCAGCCCAGGTCCACGCATCCGCCTGCCCTGACCGTGGGGGTGAGTTCCTGCAGGCTGGGGCTTGACTCCCACTCATTAGCCATGGGAGACCAGCGCCTTTGTTATTGCTGTGTGTCCCCGCTTCAGTTGGGCAAATGCCTGGTGGCCCCAGGCAAAAAAAGCCACCCATGGTCCCTGGCGCCAGCTAAGCAAAATCTTGCAGGAGGAAGATTCTGTCTGGGCTTCCCCAAATTCCCTCAGCCCCTACCTGCCCCTCTCTCTGGAAAGGCACAGAACAAGTGAGGCCCCTTCAATAAAGATCAGAGGTCTCCGGCAGTGGTGGGCTTCGCTCCTCACAGTCATGTGGACCACTGCATGGCATTTGAGTATGTGCCTAGGCACCGTGACAGAGAAACACAAGCTCAAGCCATGATCTCTGCCCTTAAATAACTCACAGTCTTATTAGAGCGAGTGGATGATAAAAGAGAAGTAATGATGTCAGAATGTAAGGCAAAACAGTACAGAGAGGAACACAGGTAATTGCTAGGGTGATTTCCCAGCAATTAGTACAAAGAGTAGATGCTATGAATTAAATTTTAAAAAAAATATGTGTTGAAGTAGCTGCTTCATGAGTATGGCATCCCCTCCTATTTTAAAGGAAGCTGAGTTCCATGTGAACTGGGTACTAAGCTATGGTATTTGAGGTACAGAACACAGGGGGCCCTGAGTGTACTATGCTTTGATATTTGAGACATGCTTTTTTTAAAATATATTTTATTGATATTTTTACAGAGAGGAAGAGAGAAGCATAGAGAGCTAGAAATGTCAATGAGAGAGAAACATCGACCAGCTGCCTCTTGCACACCCCCTATCGAGGATGTGTCTGCAACCAAGGTACATGCCCTTGACCGGAATCGAACCCGGGACCTTTCAGTCCGCAGACCGACGCTCTACCACTGAGCCAAACCTGTTTGGGTGAGACATTCTTTATTGTTCAATGTGATTTATTTCTGTACGCCTCAGTCTTGTAATAGTTAAATTACTAGAATAATACATCTTGCTATAAAATATTACTAGAAGATCAAATGATTAGGTGACATTATTTTCTGTAATGAACACCATCTCTGGTATGCTAAAGGGATAGGTATTAAAGAAATATTCAGATAGGGAGACCTACAGGCTTGATTGCAAGTGAGGTTTACTATCACAACCCAAATTTATTGCTTAAAGAAATACACACACACACACACACACACACACACACACACACACACTCTAGCAGGGGCCTAACTAGAAACCGAACGAAATATAAGCCCTTGAAGGGCAAATGTAAATTGCATAAGCTTTGCTATTATAAAAACAACAAGAAAGAATTCAGAGGCAAGAATGAGAAGCAGATTGCATCCATTCTAAGTTGCTGCTAAAGAAAAATAACGGTATACTATGAAAATACTTAATGTGGATTGTAAAGAGATTTGTTCCAAGAGGATTTCCTACAGTAGGTGGTATTTTGGTTATTTTTTTTTAAATGTGAAGAGGTTAGCTAGACAAGAAAAAGGTGTAGGGGTCCCAGATTAGAGAGGATTCAGGCTGGGTTGAGGGACCCCTCCCCTCCCATGCACCAATTCTGTGCACCGGGCCTCTAGTCCTATATAATACAGAGCTCATATGCTAATTAGACTAAACAGCAGAACAACCATCCAGACAGCCTTCCAGATGACCTTCCAGACCAAGCCGGGGCTGCAAGGGCTGAGGCAACAGAGGCTGTGAGGGCCGAGTCCCTTGCACTAATTTCGTGCATCGGGCCTCTAGTTACAGAATAATGGAGGAGGGCAGAAACCACCACAGACCCATGCTACGCAGAAAATAGCTAAAATGTTAATGAATGTGTAAGGGTCAAAGTCAGATAGGAGTGATGGTGGAGAGTCTGTAGGATTCCCTAGAAATAAAAGTCTCAGCCCACTGAGTAACTCTTTCCCATGCCTTTTGTGAGGGTTCATGCAGAATCTCAGGAATAATGGTGTGAGAGGTGGGAAAGTTTTCTTATAAAGCAGTCATAAAATCTGCTGAAACCCAAGAACAGGAGAATTGAGACAAACCCTCCAGGAATTCAGACCTCAAGCCATGCTCAAGGGAAAGTTCTAATCCTGGCCTCACATAATTTGAAACTGTGACAAACTGCCTGCAACGAGAGCAGCAACCAAAGCCTGACTCAGCTCAGCTACAAACTGGATTTACTCCTCGCCGCAAACCAGGGGCCTGGCAGAAAAAGGTGTCCTATTACTAAAGTAAAAATTATTTACTTCAGCTTCTCCCGTATTTTTATCCACTACATTTGACATTCAATCAAAAACCATAAGACAAAATGTCAAGGTTGTAAAAGACAAAGAAAGATTTAGGAACTTGCCCAGATTGGAGGAGACTCGCAGTCATGGGAACTAAATGGACTGTGGTATTGGATCCTGGAACAGAAAAATGATATTAGTAGAAAAATGATATTAGTAAAAATTGGAGTTTGAGGAATATCATGACATCATTGTTCCTTTCTTAGTTTTGATCATTGCACTGCGTGGTTACTTAAGATGTTAATCTTAGCCGAAACCGGTTTGGCTCAGTGGATAGAGCGTCAGCCTGAGGACTGAAGGGTCCTGGGTTCGATTCCAGTTGGGGGCATGTACCTTGGTTGCGGGCGCATCCCCAGTGGGAGGTGTGCAGGAGGCAGCTGATCGATGATTCTCTCTCACCAATGGTTCTAGCTCTCTATCCCTTTCCCTTCTTCTCTGTAAAAAAAAAAAAAAAATCAATAAAATATATATTTTTAAAAAAGATGTTAGTCTTAGGGAAATCTAGGTGAGGGGTATACTGAGGCTCTTTATACTACCATTGCAACTCTCTGTACGTTTGAAATTATTTTAAAATTTAAAAAAATAACATTATAAGCTGCACAGAAACGCCAGAAGATATAACCTAATATGAAAAAGAGTAAAGAGTTGATGAGAGCTTTTAGGATATACTCTATCAGCAACTTTAAACTATAAATGGGGTCAATGTATTATAAAACACAAATTCTGCAAATACATGAAACAGAAGAATTGGCAGAATTAACTGGAAATAGATGAGCTCACAATCATTAAAAACGTTAACATTTTCTCAGTAATGAACTGAACAACTAACCAACATAATCATCGCAGGATTATATATCCAGAAAAAACATCTTTTAAAAATGAATGCAAATTAGACGTTTTAAGGCAAACAAAAATAGAGAAAATGCTTTGAAAGCAGAACTGCCCTACAAGAAATTTAAAATAATTTCTTCCACAGAAGGATCATGATATCAAATGGAAATTTTGAATCTGAACAAATAAATGAAGATTTTTAGACATGGTAAAAATAAAAGTAAAGATGAAAGGCTGTATTTTAGTTACTTAATCACTTTAAAATAAAATTGATAGTATGAAGCAAAACATAGTGTTTTTTTTTCCCATTGGTTATAACATATATAGAAGCGAAGTGTATGAAAACAATAGGAAAAAAGATAGAAGAGAGAAAATAGACTATTGAAAGGGTATTATTATATGTGAAGTGTTACAATATTATTTTAAGAAAGACTGTGAGAAGCTAAAGATACATTGCAAATCCTTAAGCAACCACTAAATTTAAACATGCACACACACAGGTATAACTTGAAAGCCAAGCATGGAAATAAAATGAAATTATAATAATTACTCAACTCAAAATTAGAAAAATAGAGGAGGTGGGAAGTAACAACAGAAACAAATAGAAAGCAATTAGCAAGACTGCACATTTAAACATAATTATTGTGTATTTACATTGAATGGGAAAAGTCTAAAACCCCCACTGAAAGACAGAAATTGTCAGAGTGGATAAAAGGTAGAGATCTAAACATATGCTACTTACAACAAACCCACATCAAATACCCAGACATAGATATGTCACCAGTTAAAGGAGCAAGGCCTGTATTGCTCAGATGGTATTGCTTAGGAGGTCACTGCTTAGATTCTGGGTCAGGGCACATGCCCAAGTGGTGGGCTCAATCCCCAGCAGGGGGCGCACAGGAGGCAGCTGATGAATGTTTCTCATCATTGATGTTTCTATCCTCTTTCCCTCTCCTTTGCTGTCTCTTTGAAATTAATAATAATAATAAAAAACATATTTTTAAAAAGTAAAAGCATGGTAACAGATACACAGTGAAATCACTAATCAAAGCGAAGTTGAAGCAGGTTTTTAAAAATCCCATATTTTATTGATTTCAGAGAGGAAAGGAGAGAGAGAGAAACATCAATGATGAGATCAAGCTGCAATCAGGGCATATGCCTTGACTGGGAATCCAACTGCGACCTCCTGGTTCATAGGTAGACGCTCAACCACTGAACCATCCATGAAGCAGAGTTCTTGACATAGATGAGTACTCAGTGAATGTTAGCTGCTCTTAGTAGCAATTATAACAGGATTGAAACTATCAGGTAACTGGAAAGGAAGATTGCCCTCAGTTAGTATGAAGCGAGAAGGAAAGCCCAACAGCAGGTGAACTCTTGGCCTGGTAGAGGCGCCTATGAACTTGGGAACTGGTACAATTTTTGGCAATCCCCTGCAGCCCGACTCCTCCTCTCTTGCCTTGCCTCTTAGACAGCACTAACATGTCTTTTCTGATGCTTAACAAAGCCTTCAAGTTTAGCTTTCTCACATCCTTACATATACACACATCTATATTGGTTTTGGTTTTTGTCACAGTTGGAATTCTCAAGGACCAAAGAGAAATTTGGAAAAGTCAAAAGAACATGAAGCCAGACTATGTTCAAATCCAGCTCTTATCATTATTGAACTGTGTGATTGTGAGCAAATCACTTAATCTCCTTTTCATTCCCTCCTCTGAAAAATAGGGTTAATGAAATCTTTATTTCACACAAAGTTGTTGAAAGGATTGAATGAGCTAATTTATGGAGAGCACATAGAATACTATCTGACATAGAGCATGCTCAATATGAGCTCTGTGCTCCAATTAACTATCAGATGTGAGGATGTTATAAGCATCTCGAGGAGCCTGGTGGAAGCCCAGTCTGTCCCTGGCGGTAGGGAGGTGCTCTATGGACCTCTTTTCACAAGGGGGAGCAACGTGGCCTGGATGGCTCATGTAACCGAAGACCAATTCCCCATCTCAGGGGGCTTCCATCTTTGCCCTGTGTGTTTCAGTTCCTCAGCCTCATAAACCAGCAGTAGTTCCTGAAGATGTTAGAAACAGCAGTGGCCTCCGTGGTTCCACAGAGGTGAGAAAGTCACTAGCAAACTTCTGCAGTTCTTTCAGAGAAGAGGTAGAGTTGGCCTTGAGAGAAAATCTAAGTAAAACTTGCAAATAAACAGTGAAATATGCAAGCCCATATTTTTAAAACCTTTGTTCATTTGGTCACGCTTTTACTCACTTATCCAACTGTCCTGTCCATATATTAAAAACAACAACAACAAACATGTTTGTCAAGGTTCAAGTGCCAGGTATTAAAACACAAAATCAATGAAACTGACACTCCTTTCCATTTCCTGGTAACAACATATTATTTAAGGCCGCATGTGGATGAAAAACTCCTTACACATGGTCAACCAATTTCCTGGAAGCCTTGGTTGGGACTGGAGCAAGGCCCAGGTTAAACCCCCACCTTCCAAAGGTGGAACACAGCAGAGGAATGAATTAGTCTTGGAAATGATTTCAGTAGGTGATCTGCTTGACTCATTACGGGAACTACCTGGTTCATTAGCCGATATACCTGGTTCAGTGGATAATAACTCAAGTTAAACATGTGAAGCATTATGTCTTCAAAAAAGTGGACCCCTGTCCATCCCCACATGCGCCTCCCAACCCCACAGCAGTAGGAGATGCAAATGCTCAGAGCAGCTTTGTTTACTTCCGTGTTCCTCTTTTTCCTCCGCCCCCCCCCCAGTCATGCCTGTGAGCGTGTCCTGAGGGACCACATGCAGGTATGTGATGCGTACTGTGCTGACACAGGCAGAAATCTGGATTTGGCTATTTCAGTACATCACTGTCATCCATTGTGGCTCTGAATTCTGTCAAAAAAAATAAAAAAGGCCTTGATTTGCTACGCAGTCAGAATGGGGTTGTTTTTAGCCTGCTGAGGTTCACAGCTATGAAATCTTTGTTTGCGAATCAGCCCTCTTTTCAACCATGCTGGGTGCGCAGACCAAAATAGCAATTCTACAGTGCCTCGCACCTCAGTCTCCTCCTGCTACATGGGGGTGGGGGCGATCTGGGGGAGGAGCAGTTGTTCCCTTGCTGCTACTCTTGTCACAACCAGGGACAAGCAATCCCTGGAGCCATCTGAGCACTGGTTCATCAATGCACTGAATTTTGCATGGCTTTGCCAGGGAGAGGGAGAACTAGAAGTATCAGAATCCCCTAGCGGGCTTGTTAAAATAGGGATTTCTGGGTCAAACGGTGATCTGATAACTGTTTAAGAACCCTTTGGAAGAAAAGAGATGATTTGCATTTGCCAATTTCTCGGGTGTAAATACTCCTAAAGATGTGATTTGCATTTGCCAATTTCTCGGTGTAAATACTATTTGAAATAGTCCCTTTCAAGCTACCATGGAATTGAGAAGAGAGGACCAATCTGCTCTCAAGCCCCTACCAGCCAGCCCAGCACCACTGTCTGTAAGTTGGCAGGTCTAGGGTGGGGCTGAGAATGTGCGCCTCCAGCAAGTTCCTGCAGTGCCGATGCTGGTGGTGCATGATTCCTAGGTACCACATGTCATGGGAATTTCCTCTGGCATGAGAGGCTTTGCCACCCTCCATCATCTTCCTTTCCCCCATATATCCTAAAGGTCATTGAAAAAAACAACTCTTAGCCATGGGTATATGGCTCTGGGTTGTGGTCTTTGGGAAAGTGAAGTATAGCATTTTTCAAAAAGGAAGCCACATATGCTGCTGTCTTTTGTTTGTCCATCTCCTTCTGCTTAGGCTGTAAAAAACACCCAGATCTTATTCATCCTTCTGTTCCTCACCTAGCACGGTGCCAGGAAAAATCTACTGAACTGAAATGAGCATGGTATACTGCCCTGCAACCATGAAACACAGATCCATGAGTCTCTATCATTCTATTTTTCAACTAACCACCTCTCTATTTATTAGCTCATTTATTTATGCAATGGTATATTTTAAACCCTACTATGTGCTGGTCTATGGGTACTAGGGATATAATATCTGGGTATAATACCTGGCCCATAGAGCTTATAATATAGTAGAGAGGACTAATAACAAATGCCAATTAGGTTTGCAATGAGTTCTTCCAATAAAAAGCTCAAGATGCTATGTGGGCATCTAATAAGGTAAGGGGACAATAAAGGACTCTCTGAAGCAGGAAGATTACTTAGAGACCTAGAGGGTGGGTAAGAGTTTCCCAGTGAGAGGAGAGAGGGTGGCAGGGAAGAAGTCTTCTAGGGAAGCCACAGCAGGAGATGGGAAGTATGGCACAAGGTGAGGCTAGAGAGAGGGTGGGTTCTGGACTTGACCCTAAGAGCAGGGGGATCCATGGAAGGACCACAAGCAGAGGAGTGGCCCGAGGAAATGTTGCCTTTGGGTGTGGGGCAGCCCACGCATTGGGTGCTGTTTCTGAGTCACAGACATATATACCCTGTTAGGCAAGGCTGTGGCTGAGCATGTCCCTTTCTCTTTGTGCCAGCCCTACTACTGGATGTTATTCTCTATATGTGTTTTTCCAATCATCCAACACAATTATAAACTATTCAAAGTCAAGGATACTGTCTTTGCGCCTTCTGTTGTTCATGGTGCCTGGGTGGTGCTGGGTCCCTCCTGGGTCACTGGTCAACAGTAATGAAGTACTGACAAAGCACTTGCCTTAATGAAAAGAGACCAAGATTTCAGATCACAGCTGTCACTTACCAGCTGTGAGACCAGCCACTTACCAGTTGTGAGAACTCAGAGGTAAGGCATATGACCTCTCTGAGCTTCTGCTTTCTGGTATATAAAAAAAGGAAAACCATATGCATTTTATAAAGTTTTCATGAAAAGATTGAAAGGGATATAATAGGCAAAAGTTCTAGAATGCCATGCCCATGTGAGAAGTCATAGTTAATGATGCGTAGAGTGGGTAGGGGTGATGGGCCCAGTCTTCACCCAACACAGTCTTCCACCTACCCTTCTGTTCAGAATTACCCAACCACCAGGCTGTCATTTTAGATTTAACAGTTTGCAGGCTGCTGGGGTGATCTGAAAGAGTCCGGAGAGCACCATTCCTTGCATGTTCCTCTTATACCTTGCATTTGGCTGTCTCTGGTCTCCAAGGTGCCCTCTTACCAACATCTTCTCTTATATGTGTATGCCACTTCATGATCTCTGGACTGGGAGGAGGGCATTGTGGCTCAAGGAAGTATCGTTCAAACTGAAGTTCATGGGCCATTCACATCAAAACTACCCAAGAACTTATTAAAGTACTAGTGTCCCAGTGCACAGATTCATGCACATTGAAAGGAAATTAATTAGAAGAAAGTATTAATATTGTTATTCGCATCTCGCTAATGAAAAGAAAATAGGATTCTAGAGTCTCCTATCTACCTACTCCAGGACTTCTGTGAGGATCAAATGAGATGAGGCACAGGAAAATGCTTAACAAGCATTTGGTTAAACTGTAAAATGTTTGCACCTGGCTATAAAGCAAGTTGGGTTCTTGGGCTGAAGAAACTCCAAGGAAGCTAGTTGCTAGGGAGAGGAAGCTGGGCATTGCTATGTGACATCATTACCTGGTGCCCATAGTGACTGTTTCTGGGCTGTGGGCCCCATTTTGTGCCATGGGTTTTTGGCAGTGCTGGATGTTATTTGGAGGGCTATTTCTCTGGGTTGGTGACGGGGCCTGGTTCCCACTTGGGGGAAGCCGAGTGTTGGTTTGTTTATGCCAGGTCCATAGTGCCATTTATTTTTAAGTGACCAGTCATGGCAGCTCCCATGTTGAGCATCTGCTCCCTGGTGGTCAGTGTGCATCATAGCTACCAGTCAGACGGATGGCAGCCCTGTGAGTGGGCAGATGGGGAGCTGACATCTAGAAAAGCAAAGTGAGTTAGCAGTGGTCACACAGCTAATTATTAGCCCAGCAGGACTAACACCCAGATGTCTACCTCCTAATCCATCACTATTCCCACCACCCCAGGCTGCTTCCTTTAAGCCCTGAACTTCTCTAAATGCTTCTTTTCCATGCACCCATCTCTAGGTGGCTGGGGAGAGCAGTACATAACTCCCTCTCATTAGTCCTTTATCTGGGTTGCTTTGTGTCTTGCAAACAGATAACCAGCCCGAGCTCAGTGGACCACCAGAATCCCTTCAGATGTTGAGTTTGCATTGTCTGAAAGGCAGTCCGTCTTAAATTGCAGAACCTCCACACCTGAGCTGGACCACCCGCCCAAGGGCTCAGAATCATTTACCTTGCTCATCACGCACCCGCTCACCTCCCCTTCCTCACTTGTGTTCAGGGAGGCACTGATGATGCTGATACTGACTTAATGCGAAGCTCGCAGGAATACAAAGCCCAAACCACTCCCTTCCCAGGCCCCAGCCCTGCCTTTTTGAGACTGGGGGAGATTTAATTTAGATAGAGATGATTTCTAGCAATGCGAATGTTCCAACCTACCCTGGAGGAACAAACAAGGCAAGAGGCTCTTGGAGACAGATGCTGGAACACAGCCGTGTCGTCTCCACATGCCAGATTTCTGCTGCTGCTGTGCCTTCCTCTATCTCTTGTGAAGAATTAAAGAGTGTCTCTGTTATGACACCCTTAAAACTTACGCTATGCTTTGTCCACTGCCTGCCCACCCAAATGGTGGAGGGGAGGGAGGAGGTGGTTTTCATGGGTCAATGTACCTCTTACTGTTGAGTCAGCTGCTTGATTCCTTAGAGACTATACCTCTCCACTACTTCCTCCTTCATACACATCTTCTTTCCCCTACTCCCTACCCCTGCAATCCAGGCACAAGAAAAATAGGATTACACAAGTCCTCTCAAGGTCTTAGGTTGACTACTTGTAAAATGAAGGTACTTAGAACAGGTTTTATTTTGTAATGTTTTTATTGATTTCAGAGCGAGAATAACATCAATGATGAGAATCATTGATCATGTGCCTCCTGCATGCCCCCTACTGGAGACTGAGCTTGCAACCTGGGCATGTCTCCTGACCAGGAATCGAACTGTGATCTCCTGGTTTATGGGTTGAAGCTCAACCAGCTGAGCCACACCAGCCGGCATTAACCTGAATGGTCTTTAAGATCTTGCCCATCTCCATCATGCTATGGTTCTCGAGCTTACTCAAACTTAATTGTTCCCAGGCATTGGGCCGGATGTAGCTATCAGCCACATGGTCTGCAGCACCTATAGGATACTTCAGAGCAGAGGTTCTTAAGCTTTTGCCATTCGTGATACCCTTATGTGTTTTCACAGTACCCATAGGCCAAAAGAAATGCCTACCCAATCTATTCAATAAGTACTTAGTTATTAAGTACAACCTAAAGGAACTATACAGGTTGGAACTTTATTGAAAGTCATCAATTTGCAGTGTCTGATAGATGTTGAGAATCACCTTATCTGCCTAGAAGTCTAAACAGATCTGTGGCCCCCCTGTGAGTTTCACTGCAGCACCCCAGAGCAGCTTGGCACGGGGTTTTGGAATTGGGGTCCCATGGCCTTATTTCCTTAACACATATCTGGACCTCTGGTTCCCCATAGCCTCCAAGAGAACCTCAGTGGGCAGTCATTGTATCACTGGCCACCCTGATCTCTCAGAAGGCTGAGAGAAGTTAGTCACTTGGGCCTTTAGAAATGTTTCTTGGGGAAGTCCGGTTGGAAAACTAGAAGAACTTACTCTGTCTTCTTTCAGTACTTGGGCCCAGAAGCATCAAACCAGAATATAGTTTTTACTTTGTCAACTTAGGCACAGATTGTGTTTTCCAAATGTGTATGTGGATAGGTTAAATCCTAAACATGCATGAAACAGAGGAAAGGAAAGGAAAGAAAAAGGAAATGAAAGGAAAAGGAAGGGGAGGGAAGGGAAGGGGAGGGGAGGGGAGGGGAGGGGAGGGGAGGGGAGGGGAAGGGAAGGGAAGGGGGAAGGGAAGGGGAAGGGAAGGAGGAAGGGAAGGGGGAAGGGAAGGAAAGGGAAGGGAAGGGGGAAGGAAAGGGGGAAGGAAAGGGGGAAGGGAAAGGAAAGAAAGGAAGCTGTGCTGTAAGTCAATCAATTCGGTCTGCCTACATGGTCTGAAGTGGGTAACCTTACATTTCATGCACAGGAATAGACATAGGCAAGACAAAACTAGGCATTAAAAATATTTGAAATGGCTACTGACCCTAGCCACATGCCAGGCACTGTGGTAAGATTTTTATACTCAAAAAGTCTCTTCGCCCCCCCAACAATAGCTCTAGAATGTCCATACTTTGTATCCCCGTCCAGCAGGGAGGAGACCAGGGCTCAGAGCAGTTACCCAGTGTGGGAGCAATGAAGTAAGGACTTGAACTCATCTCCTTCAGACTGCAGAGGCCCAACTTTTAGCGACTTTGCTGCCATTTTGAAACTGTAATTTTCCCTCCCAAGGATGACAAATGACCTACTAGGCAGGAACATCCAGGAGTGTTGCCTTATAGTGCCTCAGCACACCGATGATCCTGGGCCATGTTATTGTAGAGGCTGGGCCCACTTTCTCCTCTGGCTCCAAAACAAATGTTTTTCATTTACAACCCATGGCATCCCTTTGTTCTCCCTGAGCCGGCACCCTTTCCAGCTGTCTCCCTGTCTGCTCACCTCACCCATCAGCAACACTGAGAATGATTTCCTCTCTTGGTCCCCTTTTCACACGGTAACTGGGAAGGAAAAACTACCAAATATCCTTTAAATAGAAAAGGCAAATGCTATAAAGGAAAAAGAATGGAATTTGCCTAGCACAGAAGCGGGATCATTTAGAGGTTATTGCTCTAAGTTATAGGGGCTCTATTAGGCCAGGCCCGTGCACATCTATTTCTTCCTTGTGCCAGTGCAGGCCCTAGAAACCCCAGCTCCACCTATAAAGCAACTGTCAGGGAGGCTGTAGCTCTCCCCTCCACAGCCTGCCATTAACGCAGGGAGTGAAGCACTAATGCCTTGAATCAGCTTGTCTTCTTTCTACATTTTGTTTTCTGAAATTCCCTTCACTGACAACCTAAGTGAATTAAGACTTTGAGGGTGAAACAAAGGGAGATCCTGGTGAGAAGAAGCCTACCCCATACATGTGGGATGTTGCTCAGCTGCCACCCAGACTAGCTCCAAATCTAACCTGAGATGATGTCTCATTCTGCTCAAAACACTTCTCGGTTCCATGCTGCTGATTCCCCTCCTCCTCCTCCTCTTCTTCCTCTTCTTTATCCTCCTTCTCCTTCTCTTCCTCTCCCTCCTTCTCTCTGTTTTTCTTCTCATACTGAGAAGACTTTTTCTCTACTGTTTTATAATCTGACTAGAGGCCCGGTGCATGGATTCATGCACTGGTGCACTGGTGGTGTCCCTCCACCTGGTCTGTGCCCTCTCACAATCCAGGACCCCTCAGGGGATATCAGAAAGCCAGTTTTGGCCTGATCCCTGCAGGTGAGGCTGAGGGACCCCACTGGTTAACGAATCCATGAACTGGGCCTCTAGTATGCATATAAGATCTTTGGTTAATCTCTTCCTGCCCTCCCCCTTCCCCCCATCCCACTGAGATTCATCAATCTGTTCCATGTTCCCATGACTGTGGTTTCCATTCCTGAATCAGTGAGCATCATAGCTACCAGCCAGTCAGTTGGCCGGCAAGTTGTTTAGGCTTTTATATATATAGCTATCTCTTTAACCAACCACCACAATCAAGATAATGAACATTTTCATAAGAACAAAAATTCCCCCAAGCCCCTTTGTAGTCAACGCCCCCCCAACACTCAGGCCCACCAACCACTGGTCTATTCTCTGCCCCTTTAGGTTTGCCTTTCCCAGAAGGCAAATAATTAGAATTACACCACATGTAGCTTGTCAATCTTTTCTCCTCTCTCTTAGCATGATGCTTGTGAGATTTATCTATATTGTTGCATGTGTCAGTAGTTTGTTCCTTTTTTATGCTGAATTGTAGTCTAGTGCATGCATATATCCTAGTTTATGTACCAGTTAAAACATGTTTGGTTCCTTTCAAGATTGAGGAAATTAAGAATAATGCTGCTATAAATGTTCACACACAAGTTTTTGTGTTAACTGAAGTTTTGATTTTTCTTAGGTATGTGCCTGAGGGTGGGCTTGCTGGGTCCTACCGTGAGTGTATGTTTACTTTCATAGAAGTTGTGAAGTTGTTTTCCACAATAGGTGCATCAGTTTGCATTTCCACCAGTGATGTATGTGGGTCCCAGGGGATCTGTATCCTCACTAGCTCCTGGAATGGCCAGTTATCCCCCTGGTTTAGATTTCAATTATTTTATAGCAGTGTATTGTTCAGCTGTGGTTTTAATTTTATTTTCCTTGATGACTAATGATGTTGAGCATCTTATCTGCTTATTTGCCATCTGCATAGCTTGTTGATAAAGTTTTAAAATGTTTTACCCATTATTTATTGGGTATTTTGTTTTCTTATTATTGAGTTGGAAAGATTTTATATATTCTTGGCTTCAGAAATCTTCATGTTTTGCAAATATTTTTCCTATCATGTGGATTATGTTTTCATTATTTTAATAGTATCTCATGAAGAACAGAAGCTTTCAATTTTTATAAGGTCTATGATTTACCAATATTTTCTTTCACACATCATGCTTTCCTTAAATTATTGATTTGAAAGAGAGAGAGAGAGAGAGAGAGAGAGAGAGAGAGAGAGAGAAGAAAGTAGAGATATAGATGCATCAATGTAAGAGAGAAACATTGATAGGCTGCCTCCACACATGCTCCAACGTGGGACCAAATCTGCAGCAACATGGGTATGTGCCCTGATTGGGAATCGAACCCACTACCTCTTGGTGTACAGGATGATGCTCCAATTAACTGAGCCACACCAGCTAGGGCAGCCAGGGGCAAACTATGGCCCCCGGGCAGTATCCGGCCTGTTCAGCTGTTCTATCCGGCCTGCGGAGCTGAAAGAGCGGAGGGTTCTCTTGCTCTCCCCTCTGCTCCTTCACCAGCAGCCCAAGATGAGAGTGCCAGCATGGTCAGGTTGCTTTTGTTCCGGCCCTCCGGTCCAGTTTAAGAACCCATTGTGGCCCTCGAGTCAAAAAGTTTGCCCACCCCTGAGCCAGGGCCATATATCGTACTTTTGATGCCGTCTCTAAGGAATTTTTGTTTAATCCAAGGTCACAAGGATTTTCTCCTGTGTTTCCTCTGTTTAAGTCTGTAGTTCATTTCATGTAGTTCATGTTTGTTTTAATTAATTGGTAATCTTTTAAAGATGGAGATGCCAAGGCAGAAAGAGCGATTTGACTTGACCCCTGTAAGAAGTTAGTCTGTTGTGACAGCCAGCTCATCACAGCAGAGGAAGCCACTACCATTACCGGGATGTAGTGGCTAAATCACGGCCCTGATATCAGATGCCTTGAGTTTGAATCAGTTTTCTATATTCCAAGTTGTAACATAAGGGTGATTACTTATGCTTCCTGATCCTCAATTAAATGAGTTATTAATCAATAATGCAAAAATTAACACCAGGGCTATTGCATTGATTCTAAGTGGGGAAGACAAGAACTCTTAGCTGGGGAGCTCTAAATAGTCCAGGAAGGTGGCCAAGAGTAGTTTAAATGTTGGAAAAAAACAAGGTAATAAAATCAAGGTACTTGTATCCCCAATACTGCCTGTAGCTGACTTTCCCCTGGGCTCTCACTACACTCCCTAGAAATGAGTAAATCTGGACAAATGTCTGCCTTATGTTCTTCTTCTTGCCACTAGAATTACGCACTCATTTAGATGTGCTTTTGCTTTATCTGGTTTCCACCTGCCCAGCTTCTCCATCCCTCCACCTGTTTTTCAAGGAGCACCCATCAGTTTTGGGCTGAATACTTTCATCCAACAGAGATAGTTGCATCACAATCCAGAAAGAGACTAACGAAGTAGATTGGATCAAAACTGTTTATCGCGCATGCCTCCAGGCTCCTGTCCTAAAACATTTTGGGAAACAGACATCCAACTATTTAGAGAGGCATTGTGACATGGTGTGTGGGGATGGGAGCACCTGGGCTTTGGACATGGGCTTGGGTTCAGATAATAATTCTGGCTTTTGTTGTAATATGCTGGGCAAATACTTACCTGTGTAGTCCCAGTTTCCCAATCTCAAAGTGAAGAATATTAAAATCTTTACTTGGTTTTGTGAGACTTAAATGATACATAAAGACTGTATGTGAAACATCTGGTACATTGTGGCAACTTTCCTGATTACGATGATGGAGTTTGCTCAGATCTTCCTCAACAACTGTTTCCAGGATACACAGCCCTCATTCAGAGGAACCTCTTTATTTCTAATCAGAAGTCCCCCTGCTGGTAGCCCAACTAATTTCCGAAGATTACATCCAGTCAATGGCCCTCAGATGATCAGATAGGAGTTGAGAACATCCTAATGGCTTTTGAATGCTTTGAAAAGTACATATGTATGTGCAGTGCAATCCACTTGTGAAGAACTTTATGGCAGATCAATTACTGCAGATGCCCTACACAGCTTCAACTGATTGCCATGTGTGATTTGAAGTTCTGATTAATAGAGACTTTGTTTAAAAAGAAAAGCATTTCCAGAAGAGAGAAGAAAATATCACTGTCTATTCTTGCCAGTGTCCTGAATTGTAAGACTGAAAAATGGTCTCCACTGGCAACTCCATGCATCCAGCTACCTGCTACCTCCAGAACAAGTCTCCACGCGGGTGAATGTGTCTCCTATTCACTGGGATGTGTGGAAAGAATGAGCTGGAATCATCTCATGCCAGCATACATTTTTCCCAGGATGCCTAGGCTGAAAGTGCTGTTTTGTATTCCTGGGTGAGGGTTCTCTCCTGCATCTTAATCCTGTCCTGCCCCAGTGATTCACCACAGCTCTTTGGGGCTTAGCTTCGAATACCCTTGACTTCAAGGTTACAAACATCAATCCTTCCACGATGCTTTAAGCTTCATTTATGGAGCGCTCCTGTGCATATCTAACCCTTGCGTGCACATGAGTATTCATTTGCCTGGAGGTCTTAAGAGTTGCCAATGTGAAACTGGGTTAGCGTTCTATAGACCAGACTCTGACCTCAAGTATTAGTCATGCAGGGCAGCCGAGGGGAGAACCTGTCCATGGTAGGAGAGAGGCATATGCTCATGGTGAAAGCACCACAAGACAAACTAATTGAAATCAAACCCCCATTCAGAAACATTTCACTCACCAGCGGGCTGCTCCTTTTTCTCAGGTGAACATCTTGTTTTCCATTAGACAGAAGCAGTGATCTGATCAACTTTTCGATTGAACAAGAGACAAAACAAGACATGGCCAATTCACATCATGTTTCTCAAATGGTTTTTGATAGAAATTTACTTCTCTGAATTCCATTCTTTATTCAATATTATCTCAAAGATGCTTGTCCTGTCTCTCTCTTCTTCACCTTTACCTCTCTTTCCCTGCCAACATTTCTCCACCCAGAACACATTCTTATATGGTGGAGAGCTATTTAAAAACTAGAGGCCTGGTGCACAAATTCATTCACAGTGGGGTGTGTTGGCCTGGCTTGCCGAAACTGGCTCTTGGACATCCCCTGAGGGGTCCTGGATTGCAAGAAGGTGCAGACCAAGCCGAGGGACTCCACCGGTGCACAATCAAGGTGGGGGAGGGACACAGGAGGTCGGCCAGCTGGGGATGGACCTTGGGAAGGCTCCAGGGCCTGTCTGACCTGTCTCACTGAGTCTTGATCAGCCAGACCCCAGCGGCAGGCTAATCTACCAATCAGAGCATCTGCTCCTGGTGGTCAGTGCATATCACAGATACTGGTTGACAGATTGACTGTCGGCCCTTGGTGGTCAGTGAATGGTATAGTGAGTGGTTGAGTGGCCTTAGCATATCATTAGCATATTGCGCTTTATAGTCCCTGGCCAGAGGTCTCAGACAAGTTTGTCTGGAATGCTCCTCTCCTGCAGAGCATGCCACATATATGCTCTGAACCAGTCCAGCATCAGCCAGCCCCTACCGTGGGAGCAGCAGTCACAGTGGAGTCATTCTGCTCAGGGGGCCTTTGCCAGAACAACTCCCCATCTCTTGATGGCCTGGTCCTTGTCAATGCATTGAGCCCCTTCATTATGTCAACTCCTGTACTAGGTACTTTCATTTTTGACATTTGATCTCAGTAGGTCCTTACAACCATCATATGACTTAGATAGGATGGCCATCCTATTCAGCCATAAAGATGACCCAGTTAGGAAGAATTAAGAGTCTGAATTTGAATCCAGGTCTTTGACTCCAACATTCACCATTTTTATTCTCTGCATCTTACTTCCTCTAAGTTATCATTCAATTTACTCCCAGGAAAATAGGGCTTACACACAGGATAATGTTCTCTTCACTGGGGAAAGAGAGAGCCTTAAAGGATTGGTGCAAAATCTTAAATCATCAAATAAAAGAACCGAGGCCCAGAGGGCCTATGTGACTTACCTGAGGCCACACAGCTACTGAGTGAGCAGAGATGGAACGTGCATTTGTATCTTGCTGATTCTAATGATTGCACTACTATGGCATGCACATACTGGAAACCCTGCCCAGTCAATCGGCGCCCCTAAGATTCAAAGTCAAAGCCATAAAGCCAAACCCTGGAGATAGTTGCTGCTTCAATACAGGTCCTAAGATGGCCACGTCCTATAACATCTGGCGCCACTAATATGGACTCTCCCCCACTTCTTAAACTCTTTATGATTTCTTTTGCCTCTTCACTGCCTAATTTGAGATTCTTTGTCAAGACTATGGAGAAGACAAAACGACAAAGTATCCTCCACTGCCATGCAAAATACAAACAACTCTGAGCCTTTCTTTAGCGTTTCCTAGATTTCTGTTAAATATGCCTCTTGCATTTTGTAGAAGAGTTTTTTTCTCATTTTAACTGGAATGACCTGGTTTAGTTGTTTGTCTCAAAACAATATGGGGTCACCTCAGAACATTGCATTCAGGCTCTGCCCATGTCTGCTGTTATTTAAGGAGAAGAAGGAGAGAAAGCCAGAGTGAACTATATTGAAGTGAACTACATTTCCATCTATAAACTATATATATATTATAGGACAACTCCCTATTAATGTAATGAATTACAGGCTCTGTAGATGAGATAATATTTGGGTTTGGAACTTGCTCATTGGTGTCCCCATAAGCATACTCCAAGGGTACCAACACATCAGAAAACCTAAAAGAAAAAGAGGCATTTGTTGAATTTAAACCAAGTTTTCTTTCTGAAGAAGTATCTCCAGGAAGGAGAAGGAACAGCAGTGGGTGTTGGCCTAGTCCCCAGACCTACCTCCATACAGTTCTCAGCTTGCTTTGTAAGAAAATGAACCAAATCTGTACCACAAATACCAGTATATTAAATTAGATTGGCAAGGATGTTGTAATTTTCTGTTCTAATCCTTGACTTACTAGGAGGTCAGCCTCTATCCCAGCTAAGCTGTTAGATATCTCCTGTTAGAGCAGTGTTTATTTATTTATGCAACAAATGGCAGGCACTATTCCGTTAGGTATCGGGGATATAACAGTAAACAAAAGTGGCCAAAAATCCCTGCCCGCTGTGCTGGATAAATAAGGTGATAAAAAGAACAGGTCAGGTGATGACAGGCACAATGATGAGATGAAAATGGAGTCAACAGAGGAAAAACCTACCCCCACCCACTTCCGGGACCCTGTCCAATTTCTGTCTATCTGTTTGTTCTCCTCCTCATCTTTCTCCAAAATGCTGTTGGCCTTGGCGAGCTGTAACTCGGCTCAGACATCTGCATCCCTAAGGGGACGTCTCTGAACTCAGCTGTGTCCTCATTCTTGGGAGCAGGTGTCCAGCTGCTACTCAGTTTGCTTCCTCCTCCCTGGTGTTCATGTCCTTGCTCTGCTTCCAGTCCCTCTCACTGTGCTGTGACCCTTCTGCTCCCCTCCATGGCCCTACACGTCTTCTACTCTGTGCCCAAGCCTATCCTTTGAATCTGATGGTACCCAAACTCCCCAGGAAAGGGTTCCCTTTACTCCGTCCCCCCCCACACACACACACACTCCAGAAGTAGAATTCCAACAGAAGGCTGTGACTGGTGCTCACACAAAGCCTGCTCTGGCATCTGTCTCTAGTATCTCAATAGAAAGGATTATTTTCAAATTATCTTAAAGCAAAGACGTAGCTGCGTCCTATGCATACACATACTGGTAGTGCTTTTTATTAAGTCCTTATCTGCAAAACATGCTCTGGCTTGGACACGGCCTCCACAAAGCTTTGTTGCGCCACAAATTGAAATTTATTCACAAAGCAATACTCCCGCGGAGATGGGGCTGCCTTGTTTTCTTCAGCCATATGCCTACGGTGTTTTGAGTTTCTTTAAGTCATTCCCCTCAACAATATCTTCCTGCAGCCGGGGTCCTAGGGTTAATTATACCTTCCAACCGTTTAAAAAAAAATTCCTTCTTAATCTACTTAAAATATGTGTTCTTTAGAATCAGAATGCTGGACTCCCCCACCTAACGAAATGCCTAAAGAGCTTTTTAGGTGCACTAATTACTTTACAGCTATCTCTGCCAGAGCAGCCTCATTCATTCTCTCATCATAGCCATGTGCTCGCTGACACCACAGCCCAGTGACCAGCTATGCCTTTCCCTTTTGGCTATGAAACTACTCTTCTCAGACAGACAAGCCATCAGCCTAGCTCCTGGTATCCATAGACATTCAAATCATCAACTTTGGATCATTTCCAATAGATGAGCAACATCCACCCTGCTTTCCAGGGGAGAAAACCTATGCTGTGGCAATTACTGTTGAAATTTAAGGATATATGATAGAAGCTTACAATTGGCACATTCCTAATTTTTTTGTCTTTCAATAAACATCGAATTTTACATGAAAGTTAAATTGGAAAAGTCTAGGTGATACTGTTGGTCCTGGATACTCATGAACACAGCTACCCACCTTCATTCCAAGAGTAAGTACATAATGGCCTGAGTGTTTGCACTGGCTTCTGCACAAACCATGTCTCCAACCCCTGTGGCACTGCATATTTTCATGTTTAAACAGTATATTTGAAATAAACAGGGCTAGCACAGTGACAGAAATAGCAAAGAGAAAGAATTTGACTTATTTCAGTTTTGTTATTCAGTGTGACCACTTAGAGTATTTATTTGTGTTTACTAGGGTACATGCTGGGGTTGCAGGCTCTATCCCCAGTAGGGAGATTGCAGGAAGCAGCCAATCACTCTTTCTCTCTCTTCAATGTTTCTATCACTCTCTCCCTCTCCCTCTCCCTTCCTCTCTTTCTATACAAAAGAAAGACATTAAAAAGTAAAATTAACTTATTATGCCATTATATACATTAAATAATCCTATATAATAAAAGCCTAATATGCTAACTGCCTGGTTGGCCATTAAAACAAAGCGTAATATGTTAAAGATATGCTAAGACTGTTCAATCACTCACTATGACGTGCACTGACCACCAGGGGGGGAAAGAGAATTGATTGGTTGCTATGATGTGCACTGACCACCAGGGAGCAGACACTCTGACTGGTGAGTTAGCTTGCTGCTGGGATCCGGCCTACTGGGACTGAGCAAAACAGACCAGACAGACCCTGAAGCCCTCTGGTGGTCCCTCCCTGGCTGGCCAGCCTCTTGTTTCCCTCCCCACCCCGATCATGTACCCGATCATGTACCCGTGGGGATCCCTTGGCCTGCCCTACCCCGCCCCCCTCACAATCCAGGCTCAGTGCATGAATTTTGTGCACCGGGCCTCTAGTATTATATAAAACTGATATCAAAGTTCAAAATATTATGTAAATATAAACATATAGAATAAATAGTAGTGCTTTTATTTCTGACATGAAAGAGCTAGAAACAATGACAGTACTATTCATTCATAATTATTCTAAATTTTATAAAGAAAATTGAAGTGGGGAACTAACAAAGTGGCATTGAATTTTTGAAGTTCAATAAAGGATAACAAATCAACCAAAGAAGGGACAGTAAATCAATATCTATGTCTAATTTGAAATATATAGTGCCTTCAACATCACATATAACTTTATTTCATGATTGTCACTGAAAATAATTATTTTGTAGGGAAGAGGCTGTTAAAAGTTATATATTTCACATGTCAAATTTGATAGATACAACATAGAATCCCTGTTGTAATTTACATTTTCTTAATTAATGTGAAACTGAGCATATTTTCACATTTATTGGTCATTTAGGTTTCTGCTTTTATGAATGTCTGCTAAATCCTTGTACCTATTTTCCTTTATGGTTTTAATACCAATTTACACCAAATTTTTGTATATCCCTAATACTAATCTTTAGATCCTCAAACATATTTCTCTATCCTCAAATTCTCAGATTACATACCAATATTTTGGGTGATTCTGTGAGGTTATTTTTTGTCAATAATTTTTAAAAGTTACTGCATTGTGGGACTTATACTCTATGGAAGCAATTCCTTGATATTTAAAAATTTACATTTCTTGGTATATTGCTTCTTTAATTTTTATGTAATGACCTTACTTATTCTAAATAATACTTATTTTTCCTATAGTATATTTTTACTTTTTATTTTGAATTTTTATGGAAAAGGCTGGTGACAGAATGGTTATTGCACTCCTTAAAAACAAACAAATAAACAAAAAATGCCAAAAACAAACAAACAAACAACACACCTCATTTTTCAAATAACCTCCTATATGCTTTCCCTAAACAGGGTCTTATAGTTTATTTTAAAAGTTATTAATATTATACAAGAAATTATTGCACTATAAATGAAATAGTGTAATATAATTTGAAGGTAGACTGTGCTAAATTAAATATCATTTTGTAAACACTATTGTAGGAAAGCAGTTGTATTTAAGAAACCAACCAAAATGATAAAATATAATAAAAAAACTATATTCTCATGAACACAAAAAGAGAAATAAAAAATAAAGAACAAATGCAACAAATTTTAATATTAATACAATAAATTTAGTTCTAAATATATCAATATTTACACAAAATGTAAATAGTAGAAAAAAAAATGGCAATTTAAAGGCAGATTGTCAGGATTATAAAAAACAAGAGCCTGAGCTATATAGTGATACCTTTTGTAATGCAAATTTCTGTCTACAATAACTGCTTTGTAAATGTGAATTTCCTCTTTGGGTTTCCTTAAAGTGTTTTTTTAAAAGGAAAAGTTTATATAAATTAGAGTCTATTGTCTGTGTATTTCTCTATTCAATAAATGTGGTAACCTGGGAAGTTATAAAACAAGAACAATTCTAAGTTGCCTTAAAAAATGCACTTTTTAATTTTTTCTTTTTATTGTTGACACTATAGCAGATGTCTCCATTCCCCCTTTAATCCCCCACCACTTAGTAGAAATGTACTCTTAAAGTGACAGTATCTTATGTACAGAGTAGAAGGATGGAAAAAGATGCACCATGCTAACACTATTCAAAAGAAGGCTGGAGTAGCTCTATTGATACAAAACAAAGTAGATTTCAGAGACAAGAATATTAAGGTTTATTTCATAATGATTCCCAGAATAAAGAGGCTTATTTCATAATGGTTCACAATTTAAGACAATATAACAATACTCATAACAGAGGCTCAAACTATGTGAAACAGAAAATCAGTAGAATTACAAAGAAACATACAAATTCACAAACATAGTAGAAGATGTCAATAACTTTCTTAAGGTAATTGTTAGGAAAAGCCAATAAAAAATAAGAAAGGAGCCCAGCTAGCATGGCTCAGTAGTTGATCATTGACCTATGAACCAAAAGGTCACTGGTTCAATTCCTGGTCAGGGCACATGCCCAGGTTGCAGGCTTGATCCCCAGTAGGGGGCATGCAAGGTCCTATTGATGTTTGCCTCTCATCACTGTTTTTATCTTTCTATCCCTCTCCCTTCCTCTGTCTCTCAAATTAATAAGAAAGTATTAAAAAGTAAGAAAGGATATAAGAGATTTGAATAGCATTATCAAACAACATGACCTAACAAGAGAAAAATAAGCATTTTCTTCAGACGTACCAGAACATTTGCCAAGATAAATAATGTTGTGGGCCACATAACATGTCTCAATAAAATTAAGAGATTCTAATCATGCAAAGTATGTCCTCTAACTAAAATAAAATTAAGTTAGAAATCATCAACAGAAAGCTTTTTTGATAATTCTAAAATATTTGGAATTTAAATCACACATACCAAGTTACCTATAGGTCAACAGGAAATTGAGAGGGAGAATATATTTTGAACTAAATGAAATAAAAACACAAAATATCAACATTTATGGCATGCCAATAAAAACATACTTAAGGGAAAATCGTAACACTAAAAACATATATTAGAAAACAAAAGTCTTAAATAATTGGCTTCACCTTCCAACTTAAAAAGTAGAGAAGAGCATATTAAATCCAAAGTAATCTGAAGGAAGAAAATAATAAAGATCAAAGCAGAAATAGATAAAAATAAAATTAGAAAAACAATTAAAAAGTCAATGATGCCAAAGGCTAGTTCTTTGGGATCAATAAAAATGATAACACTCTATTCAGACTTACAAAGAAAAGAGAAATAAGAAATAAATTACAGAGGTGACATCACTACAGATTCTATAGATATTAAAAGGATTACTGGCAATATTATGAACACCTCAATGCCATTCAAGTCAACAACATAGATGAAATCTAAAATTTCCTTGACAGATACTAATTACTGAAGCTCTGCAAGAAGAAATAGATATTCTGATAATCCTGTCATGAAAGAAATTAAACTTGTTCTTAAACTTTCCTATAAGTAGGAAGGTAGGAAGGAAAGAAGAAAAGAAAGGAAGAGAGGAAGGAATGAAATGAAAAAAGAAAAGAGAGGGAGGGAGGGAGCGCAATGTATTAAATATAACACCAAAAGCATAATACACAAAAGTTGATAAATTGGTCTTTGTCAAATATTTCAAAATCTATTTTTAAAGACATACTTAAGAGAATTTAAAAAACAGCCATAGACTGGGAGAAAATATTTACAAAACATGAAGGATTTATAACCAAATACATACAAACTCTCAAAACTCAATAATAATAAAACAACTCAATTTTTTAAAATATAGCAAAATATTTGAAGAGACGCTTGACCAAAGAAAATATGTAGATAGCAGATAAGCACATGAAAAAGTGCTCAACATAATTAGTTCTTAGGAAAATGAAAATTAAAACCACAATAGGTAGAACATCTCTACCTACTGATTAGAATGACTAAAATCAAATAACTAAATATGTAACTTTCATACACTGCTGTTGGGAATGTAAGTTATATAAGCATTTTATAAAATAGTGTTTCAGTTTCATAAACTGTTAAACAGTCACCTACCTATATTCCAGCCATCCCACTCCTAAGCATTTATCCAAGGTATATATGGAAGTATATATATGTCCATACAAAATGTTATACGTAAATCTTCTTAGCAATTTTCTATGTAACAGCCAAAACTGGAAACACCCAAATATCCATCCACAAGTAAATGACTAGACAGATTGTGCTCTAAATTATACTGGCATATTATTTAGCAATAAAAATAAACTAATTCCAACAATCATAGATGAATATTGAAAATAACTGCCAAGTGAAAGAAGCCACACACACAAAAAGGGACATATAATAGATACTTACATTGTATAGAAGATTCTAGAAAAATGCAGGTTAATCTATAGCAACAACAAGTCAGTCAATGGTTGCCTGGTGATGGAAGGGCTAGAAGAAGGCATTAAAAAGGGGCATAAGGAAACTTTGCAGGTTCACTATCTTGATTATGGTGATTGTTTAATGGGCATATACATATGTCAAAAATTATAAAATTGCAAACTTTAAATATGTGCACTTTATTGTATGCAGTTAATCTTAATAAAAATGTTTAAAAACTATTTACACCACCTTTCATTTGGTAGGAATTTTGCCTAATATTTCTCTTTCCCCCCCCCCCCCTTTTACATTCAATTTTATATCTCACAAGCCTTAGGTAGTATGTCTCTCATAAGCAGATAATACTTGGATTTGTTTTCATTTCTGAAAATCTTTATCAGGAGCATCTAGTCCATGTATGTGTGTTATTCTTACTGATTTGATATGTTTCCACTGTTTTATTTTGGACTTTCAAATTACCAGGCTTTTTAAATTTGTTCTTTCTCATTCCTTTTCTGCCTTTTATAAAGTGTTCTTTAGTTCCCTTTTTATTCTAGCCCCTGTTTCAGTGGTTATGAGTTTCATTGTTTCTTTTCATATAGCTGTTACCTCGCGAGAACAAAGGGAGAAAAAAGCCCAGTGTTTTATTGGAACATCTTATTTTATGTAAGAGTATCAACATTAGCCTATACAAGGCCCCATTTTTTTATACCTACCCATATGCATCAGACATGTGTGTCTGATGCATATGGGTAGGTATTTATTATACCCATTTCTAATTCTCATTCTCTAGCCCCACAGTAATTTTTTGATGTATATTGTTTTAATGTGTTTTTATATAAGATGAATAATTCTTATACATGTATTTTTAACTTAACAAAATGATGTGCTAGACTTCATTCTGTAGTCTACATTTTTCTCCAGGATTATGTTTTTAAGCTCTTTCCATGTGACTATGTGTGTGCCAATTTCTTCTCACATCCTGGCTAACACTCAGTATTATCCAGCTTTTTAGTATCTGCCTTTCTGATATATGTAAAGTGATATATGATTGTATTAGTTCTCATGTGTCTGGTTAGTAATGATGATGTCTTCTGAAAATTATCTGTTCACATATTTTATATAATTTCCCTAGGCTTTCAGCAATTTGCTGATATATTTATAGGCATTTCTGAAATGTTTTAGACATTTAATCTTTTGACTTTTTTTTCATAATCATCTATTATCTTCACCCATGGCATGATACCTTGAACAGAATTTCTTAAAATCTGTGTAATCAAAACTGTCAATTTTGGTCTCATAAGTTTTACCTTTAAATTTTTAAATAGCTTTTAATAACTCCTAGGTCATGAAGATAATTGTGATAAACCTTCTACTTGTAAATTTTTTAACTGATCTGGAAGTCCTCCTTATACAGGTCTTTACTTAAGGATTGATTTTCTTTTTCTCCATCTGTGAACCAGGTTTGCCGACAACTTTACCCTCACAGCCCCCACCAAGTTCCCATGTGTACTTGGTCTACAGGCTCTGTGCTCTTCCATGCCCATTTGGTTTTCTTTCAGTCCCATTATGCTTCATTGATGTGGTTTTGGAGGGTACTTACAAGACAGCTTGAAAGGAACATCTATTCTCCTTGCTGCTTTTCAAAGATTCCTTAGCTCTTGGTAGATTTCCAAATAAATGTCTCTAATTCCTTGAACAATGCAGTTGGAATTTTTATTGGCATCGAATTAAATGTATAAAGGAAGTTAGAATCAGTATGTTAACAGTATTTTCATCACATTCATTCAGGAGTATGAAAGACTTCTGCATTATTTCAGAACTTCCTTTATGCTTTTAAATATAAGTTCTCTTTTACCTATCAATGTCTTGTGTACTTACTGCTCATTTCTTCACATTTCGTTGTGAATGGTATTTCATTTTAATATTTTCTAGGCATCCTATGATGAGCTGGTCTTTATCTAGTCATCTGTTTTATATTCACCTTTATTACAAAATTGTGTCTGTTACTTTTATGCATTTTTCTATATAAGCAATTATCTTGTCTGTAAAAATTTTAGCCTTTCTTTTCTAATTTTTTTAAGTTGTATGTATTGTCTTTCCATATAGCATCAGCCAGGACCACTAGTAATAGCAGTGATCTATGAATCCTAGATCTCAAAGGAAATGTGCTGTCTAAAAATTCTCCATTTAATATAATATTTGACTGTTACACTTTTGTCAAGTTAGGAAGCTTCCTTTTATTCTCAGTTTGCTAGAGTTTTTATTGTACATGTGGGCAATTTTCTGTCTCTGATAAGATAATCAGCATTTTGAAGACACTATTTCATTGTCTTCAGGCATCTTTTGTTGTTGATAGGATGTTGCTATCAATATCATTATCATTGCTCTGTAGGCAATCTAATATTCTTTCTACTTATTTTAAGAGGGTTTTTTTCTTATATGTTCTGACATTCCTTAACAATGGACCTGAATATAGAGGGTTTAATTTATTCACTTTGGTTTCTGAATTCTCCTTCGATCTGCAAACTCTCATATTTATACAGCCTGGAAATGTCTCCCGGATTACGTCATCTCTACCATTCTTTTTGTCTGGAATTGCTTGATGCACAGATTTTATACTAACTCCGTTATTCCTCCTTCTTCCTCTCGTTCATATTTTTTCGTTTCTTTATTTCTCCATGAATCACGGTGCCAATTTCTTTAGCTGTATCTTCAAGCTTATTAATCCAACCTTGTTCTAATGGAACGATATTAATTTCTACAACCAACCTACATATCATGGAAGGTTCCTTGTGAGTCCCCTGTACACAGTTCTTTGTGAGTCTCCTATACGCAGACACAGGAATCTGTGGAAAGTTGTGACTTATCTGTGCACAACTACGGGGGAAGCAGGTGCTAAATCTGGAAAGTGTTTTAAGGGAAATTGAGAACCATTTGGAGGAGCAACACAATGAAAGAGAGCTTTAAGTGAAACAAATGTCAAGTGTCCTCCGATTTGTGACAAGTGACACAAATGACTCCATTAAAATGTACTTGGATGACAATTTAGCCCTGAGAATTTGTACACCTGCTTTTAAAAATCCATCTAAAAGTATTCTTCTTTAAAAAAAAACAAAACCTCTTTTTTTTTCTTTTTCTTTTGTATTCCAACTCAGATTCGATAAGTCTCATGGCTTTGCAATGCCCTACATGACTTATACTTTTAGTCCAGGTCCATCTGACCAAAATCCACTAGTGCATCAGCTCACATGAACAGCCGTCTGTTTCTCTTTGTTAAATCACTTCAGGTCCCCATATAACATGTGGTAAAGTGGTCACTTGGTAACACAACTGGGTTGAGAACAAGTACGTGCAGAAAATTATACATGACCCCCACCCCCTCCACCCTCCCTCAATGATTGTAAAATGGAGAGGTTCTTTACCAGATACTTATCAGTCACAAAAAGTGAAGTAAAAAATCAGTTTTGTGAAGATTTAGTATATATTTATTGGGAGAGGGGAGCACTTTGAAAATAAGGTCTTTAGGAAATCTGGTTAAAAGCTTTCTGCTATATAAACACTAAATCCATATAAAATTCTACTCAAGGACTCAAAAATAATTTTACCATTCAAAAATTATGTAATACTTTTAACAATAAGGTTTGAAATCTGATTGTGAAAACAATTATATAACTACAATGAATACGTATAAAATATTAAATTAGAAACACCTTTTTGGAAAACTGGTTTAAATTATTCCAAATATTACTACCTGTAGCAAAAGTATTTTTATAAAATGAGATATTTGAGATATAAAGAGGCTTTTGAAAAGAGTTAAATTTTAGGCAAACTAGATCAATTGGTTATCAAGAGAACTGGTTTCAGCCAAATTGCTTTTAAGCAAACTGCTCGTCATCTTATTTCTACAAGGAGAAGGTAATGCATTTTTAAACGACAAATATTGGGCTTTAATTTTTTAATGTATAATGGAGGTTAATATATGATGTATATGAGTAGCATGTAGAGAGGTAGGATGTGAAACCAGTAGGCCAGGGAGAAAAGAGGTCCTTCCACTGAGCTAGATAAGGCAGAATTGAGAAGATTTATTTATTTTTTTAATCAAACAAAGCGAAGTTGTGAAAGGAAAAAGTAAAATTCAGGACAAAGTAGCAAACATTTCAGGATGAATAGATAACAGGATAACAGGAGAGCTAAAAGGAACCTTAAACAGGCAACCCCACCTGAAACCAGTTTGGCTCAGTGGATGGAGCGTTGGCCTGCCGACTGAAAGGTCCCAGGTTCGATTCCAGGCAAGGGCATGTACCTTGGTTGCGGGTACATCCCTAGTAGGGAGTGTGCAGGATGCAGCTGATCGATGATTCTCTCTCATCGATGTTTCTGACTCTCTATCCCTCTCTCTTCCTCTCTGTAAAGGATCAATAAAATATTTTAAAAAACAAACAAACAAGAAAGCAACCCCAAATGGAGAGGCAGAGCCCATCAGAATATCCTGCACCAGAGATAGGAGATGGGTAGGAAAGGAAGCATCATTGATGAGATGCAAGGACCAGAGACTAGGGGCAGAGGAGCTAAAACACACTGCCTGTAGCTGTTTGGTGGGAAATGTGTCTGGGCATTTGGAATGAGGTTCCCCAGAAGTGGTCCATAGCCCAAACAGAAAGGATTCTCCTCTGTTCCTCAAGACCAGAACAGGTATGTTGTGGTCGTCACGATCCCATGATGATGATGTGAAAGTGGGCTGGCTCAGAGTAAGTGGATTAGATGCCCCAAAGGTTGGAATCTTTAAAAAAGACCTTTGATTAAATAGAACTCAGCCATTAAAAAGAAGGCAAGCTGCCGAAACCGGTTTGGCTCAGTGGTGTCAGTCTGCGGACTGAAGGGTCCCGGGTTCGATTCCGGTCAAGGGCATGTACATTGGTTGCGGGCACATCCCCGGTGGGGGGTGTGCAAGAGGCAGCTGGTCGATGTTTCTCTCTCATTGACGTTTCTAGCTCTCTATCTCTCTCCCTTCCTCTCTGTAAAATATCAATAAAATATATTTAAAAAAAAAAAAAGAAGGCAAGCTTACCCTTTGTGACAAAAATGAAAAGAAAAAGACCTTTGAGTTAATAGGCAATAGTAAAAGAGAGCACCCGAATAAAATTATTATCATTTGGATTTTTTGGTGAAACAGAGTTCTGTGGGGTTGGGACAACGAAGGGAGAAAAAGTTTCTACTCAAGAAGCAAATGGGTTCTGGCTGGTTTTGCTCAGTGGATAGGCATCAGTCTGCAGACTGAAGAGTCCTGGGATTGATTCTGGTCAAGGGCATATGTCCGGTGTGCAGGCTCAATCCCCAGTATGGATCACACAGGAGGCAGCCAATCAGTGATTCCTCTCATCATTGATCTCTCTCTCTCTCTCTCTCTCTCTCTCTCTGTTTCTCCCTTTCTGAAATCAATAAATATATATATATTTTTTAAAGAGAAACAAATAGCCATCGGCCTATTGGAGTTGGGAAACCCTCCCAATTTATGCTGTTGGGTGATAGCAGTGATTCAGGAAGCAAGCCCCTGGCTGCTGCGAGCCACCAGCCTGTAATCTGTGCTCCTCACAGCTTTCCCTGGCTCTAGCCCAGCCATGGGCAAACTAAGGTCCCTGGGCCAGATCCGGCCCCTTCGGCTGTTCTATCCGGCCTGCGGAGCCGAAAGAGCAGAGGGTTCTCTTGCTCTCCCCTCCGCTCCTTCACCAGCAGCCCAAGATGAGAGTGCCAGCATGGTCAGGTTGCTTTTGTTCTGGCCCTCCGGTCCAGTTTAAGAACCCATTGTGGCCCTCGAGTCAAAAAGTTTGCCCACCCCTGCTAGCCCCTTTCTCTCTGCCCGCCCTGCCTGCCTGTCACCCCAATGTGACTTTGATGGCTTGCCTCGGAGCACTCAGAGCACCTTGCCCTTATCTGTCTTATAGCACATGGATCTGTAGTGATCACTTACTTCCTTTCTTTTCTCCTTCACTAGATTAGGTCTTCTGGAGGACAGGGACCCTTGTGTGAATTTTTGTGTCCCTAGGACCTACCTCGGTGGCCAGCACACGAATGAAAGAATAAAGAGATATCAATAACTGGATGTACATATGAGCTATAGAAGAGTAGCTCGCTACACACATACCCAAACACACATACACACACACATATACAAACAGTAGCTCACTCACACACACATAAACACACATGGATCCCCTCTATGTTCCTTGGATGCTCATCCCTGGGCCTGAGTTCCGCTGTCGAACCTAGTCCTCAGAGAGGCTGCCTTCAGCTGTCAGCAGTTCCAGCTCATCATCCTCTCTCACTGCAGTGTTTAACATCAGCCACGCGAATCTAGAGAGCCGCCTGAGATTCCAGTCCCGTCTCTGGCATCTGTCTCCATCCTCCCCACCTCTCTTCTTCTGTTGTTCAGCATTTCCTCTCTGTTAGGAAGAGGGCAGCAGCAATTTGCTTTTGTGCCGTATATTTATGTCTTTGCCCAATATCTATTTGTCATTTTTATTATATTTTCCTCTGTGTGCATTCATCTTTAGAGGATGCCTTGTTTTTAGCATTTGCTTTCAGAGAAAAAAAAGAAGAAGAGGATGCTTCTTGGAGCCAGGAAATTTATTCCACTGGTCCCTACTGAACCCAGCCACACGGGCACTAGAGCAACCTCACCCCCATCAGGGGCTGTAGAAACTTAACAACTGGACAGTGACTTTACATTCTTTAAAGCATTTCAAAGGCATGGTTTCATTTGAGTCTCACAAGGGTAATCTAGGGCAGGTATCATCCTCTAAAAACACATCCGGTTATGGAAAAGAGCAGTTAGGTCTGATTTGGGTTTGACCATGACCAAATCAATTACTGCCCCAACCTTCTTTTCTTCCTACCTCTTAGTGATAATTTAACCCTATCACTTTCCTATCTTTTAAGTGACAACATGTATATACACCGAGTGGCCAAATTATCTTATGATCTCTGAATGCATAATAATCTGGCCACTCTGTGTGTGTGTGTTTATATATTAGAGGCCTGGTGCATGAATTTGTGCATGGGTGGGGTCTGGCCAGCCTGGCCAGGGGAAGGGGACATGAGCAGTTGGCTGGCCTGCCTGCTGGTCAAACTCCTGGTTGAGGGGACAGTTTGCATATTAGCCTTTTATTATATAGGATATACACTGAGTGGCCAGATTACTATGCATTCAGAGATCATAATAATCTGCCCACTCTGTGTATAAGAGTATATGCCTAACCACCTCACACCATTTTGATAAGGCTCAAATAAAGTAGCAAAGATAAAAGAGCTTTTGAAGTCATGAAACATCATACAATCAAAAGGGGTCAGGATTGTCCACACTAAAGTATTACTACGTTATATAACATTTTGCCAAATTCTAGGGATTGAGATGGGGCTTGATCAGAACTCAAGTCTCCTAATTCCCACTCCAGGCTCCCACCCCCTCACCCCATCATACTGCCTACACTGACAGAGGGCCATGAGGCACCTGTGTCAGGACAGGTAGGAAACATGTAATTCTCCTGCCCCACCCAGCTTTCCTGTTTCTGGGTGAAGTGGGCTCCCTCTGCCAGGGAGAGAGCAGCCCACCCAAGTTCCTCTCCATCTCGGGGCCTTTGGAGGAGGTGTTTGGCTTGAGCCGGAGAGAAGGAAGCAGCAGACCCTTCTGCACACCAGTGATTCACCCAGCCAGAGTCTGTGCAGCCAGCCCGGAGAGCTGTTAAGGGGGCGGGAGCTAAGAAAACGCACGGATGCTTCTTGTCTTTCCTTTTTTGGTTTTCCGTGGTCTCTGTCGTGGCTCTAAGACCTGGGCAATTTTCTGATTCATTGAATGATTCAGCTCTCTCCAGAGCTCTTCCGCTCACCAACAGATTTCCTTTCAGCAGAGACTTGGGTGTCTGCGCGCTGGGAGCTTTGTCTTACCTCTGCTTTTGTAATTTTGTCCCCGGGGCTAACTTTTTAAAAATGCATTTGAGTCTTAGGCCACAGCTGGCTTGCAAACTTCAGTGAGAAGCAAGTTGTGGCCACGGAAATGGTTTGCAAAAGGAAAGGGACCTCAGAGGGCAGTGCAGAGGTTAAAAACACCCCAGAACCCACCAGATGAAGTCATATTTCCTCGATTCAGAAGTCACTTTGTGGAAATATCTTTGCCTCGGATCCAATTGTTTCCACCGGGATCGTGATGATACCGGCTCTGTTGATAAAAGGCAGCGCATCTCCCCTCCCTAATTGCATCAGCTTGACCCCTCTCTTCTGATTAAACGTGTATAATTTTTCTCCCAGCATGTAATTTTTTAATTATAATATGTTTGAAGAACATCAAAATTATTTGGCTGTTTGTAGGCTGGTTGTTGACAGCGGAGTCAATCGGATTCTTCTCTGATGTGCCAAGCACCCAGTGGGTGCCTGAGAAATAATAATTGACGAGAGAGAGGGGCAGGGATGTCCCCGTGGATGGGTGCTGGGCTCAGAGGCGGTTATGCTCCGGATTCCCCGGGCGCCGGATTCCTGCCCTCCCCCGAGCATCTGGGACGGTCTGAAAGAGAGGAAAGCGACGCCAGATCTGTACCCACACACTCTTAGTTATTGCAGAGACATTTCTGCTCCAAGGCCTCTAATTAGTTCAGCCGGTTTCCCCTGGATTTATGGAGGAGATGCAGCCATATTTTAAGGGAGAGATTCTGTTCAGGAAATACTTGCTTGTCATAGTTAAAATAATCTTACACCAAGTAAACTATATTCTTTTCTAGACAAAACAAACCAACCCAGATTTCTGGAAAGATGGGAGGAGAGGGAAAGAAAGGTGTGTGTGTAGGGGAAGCTTTCTACAGGGGACACCAGAGATCAGACTTCCATGCCCTAATTCCAGTGATCTGGATAAATGGTCGACCTCCAGAGATCTGTTCTCAGGTTCTGCTTCAGCACTCACCAGCTGGGTGGTAACCCTGAGTGGCGTACTTATCCTCTCTAACCCTCGCTTTCCTCATCTGTAATAGTGATAACAATGTCCCTACCACGCGCCCCGATGCTCGCGGGGAGTGATATCTATCACAGTAGCCACTCCACACGGCGAAAGTGCTCACCAAAGGCTGACAGTGGTTGTTACATGAAGGAGTTTCTGAGTCAGCATCCAGGGCCAGCTCTCTCCCTGTGGCCTGTAAACACAGCTGAACTTCGCGGCTGTCGGGGCCCTCTGAGTCTGTCCTTCCCGGAAGCAGGGGGCCAGACAAGGTGGCCCCCGGGGGTCCTCCGTCTGAAGGAGCTGTGGGCCTGCACCTCTGGAGGCACCGGCCCCCGGACTCCATCCCCTGCCTGTCTGGATCAGTGTGTTTTCTTGTTTGTCCTTTCTGTTTTTCCTGGAGTCGGCCACGTGACCCTCAGCCCTGAAAAGGATACCGAATTGCCAATTCAATTTACCTAAAACTGGTGGAGCCTGGAAGCTTGGCCCGTATTGACATACAGCTAATCTAATACGCATTGATTTTTTGCTTTAAATCCCAGCAAGTCAAAAAATTGCTCGGGATTTTCACAAAACACAAAGGACCCTGCTTTGCAGCAACTGTAAAGCCTCCGGCCCAGGCTGCCTGGGTCCCAGTCTCTGAAACCCCCCAGGACCCTCATGGCTGATGCTCCTATCTCCATCCCCTCAGCCTCCCTCCCCAAGTGCCAGCCTCAGGAGAGAGTTAAGGAGCCCTGGTCCCCATTCAATTTCCCGTGGTGCCAGGTTGGCCGTATCCTCAGACCTAAAGTCTGATCACTCCAATGCATTTCTGAAGCTCCATGCCCATGCGCCGCTGGTCCGGTGGCTGTCTCCCCTGGTGTAAATACTTATCCCCACTAACTTGTGATGAACCAGGCTCCCATAGAACTTGGAATCTGTGCTGCTTTGGGCCTCCATGTCCATCAACAAGACTGACTTCTCAAATTCTGGAGCAGGGCTCAGAGTCCTGTAACTCAGGACCCTTCACATGCCCGCCTGCTACCCTGCTTGCTTTGTTTTCCTCAACACCCTGACCTGGGAGTCCCCATGTAGTCCATAACCCAGGGGTGGGCAAACTTTTTGACTCGAGGGCCACAATGGGTTCTTAAACTGGACCTGAGGGCCAGAATAAAAGCAACCTGACCATGCTGGCACTCTCATCTTGGGCTGCTGGTGAAGGAGCGGAGGGGAGAGTAAGAGAACCCTCCGCTCTTTCGGCTCCGCGGGCTGGATAGAACAGCTGAATGGACCGGATCCGGCCCGCGGGTCGTAGTTTGCCCACGGCTGCCATAACCCATTTCAGCTTTCATAGATGCCAGCCTTTTGCTCAGACCAGCATCAGTTATCTATCTCTGACAAACTCCCTAAAAGAATTTTTATTGAGCTAGCCCCAAATTAATTTTAAGCAAGCTTTCTAGTTATGAAGGAATGGATGGGACTCACATGTCACACCGTTGGGGACACATAGCAAGAAAAATCGTTGTCACATGATGTTTTTGGCAAATCAGAAGCCATATGCTAACCTTTCTGAGAATAGATCCAAATGTAAAAAACCAATAAACCTAACTTAGTAAGGTCATTATGATTAAATGAGATGATAATATATAATACTCAAGTAACACACGTTGACTGTAGTGTTGTTTTTTAGAAGTTCTGATCAGCAGAGTGGGAAATGGGCCCAATGAACAGAGTCAGAACCTAAGGAAAGCACCCTAGGAAGGCAGAATCAGCCCCAGGAGGAAGGACACATCAAGCTACTGGTCCCAGTAAGAGCTGTGAGACAGTCCAGGAGAAAGCATTCTTCTCCTGGAAACAATGGCAGAATCAGCCAGCATCAGGCTGCATCAGGATCTCAAATTAGCAGGTAGGTAGACAGGAAGTCAGCACAGGGACAATTAAAATGTCTTGAATCTGAGAAAGGGATAAGGATTTCAGTCCCCAATTGCATGGAATAGCCATCCCTAAATTCTAATGTGTGTAAGAATTACATGGAGTATCATTAAAAATGGCCCCTTCTGAATGATTAAGTCTGAGGCATGATTTTTTTTTGTTTTTTTTAAATATATTATATTGATATTTTACAGAGAGGAAGGGAGAGAGATAGAGCTAGAAATGTCAATGAGAGAGAAACATGGACCAGCTGCCTCTTGTACACCCCCTACCGGGGATGTGCCCACAACCAATGTACATGCCCTTGACCAGAATCGAACTTGGGACCTTTCAGTCTGCAGACCGCTGCTCTACCACTGAGCCAAACCGGTTTCGGCAGGCATGATGTTTTTAACACGTTCTTCAGATGGTTCTGATATGGGAGGTGTGAGGACCTGGGATACCGTGATTTATTTATAAAAAATGTAAATGTAAATTTCATACATATTTTTTCTTAATCCACAGATCCTGGCTCACACCTCCCCAAATCATTGCAATTTCCTAAGTGTTGAGAAGGATAAAAATTATACTTTGTTGGGTTAGTAAGGTGCCTTTTGGAAAGCTCCTAAGAGTCAGGGCTGGTCACCAGGGACCCAGGCCATGTAATTAGAGGGTTGGAACTTTCAGTCCCACCCCTGACCTCTGGGAGGGGAATAGAGCTGGAGGTTGAATCAATTGCCAATGACCAGTGAATTAATCAGTCATAACTATGTAATGGGGCCTCCTCACAATCCCAAAAGGACAGGGTTCACAGAGCTTCCAGATATGTGAACAGGTGGAGGTGCCAGGGGAGTGGTGCATCTGGAGTGGACACGGCAGCTGTGTGCCTCTTCCCCATACCTTGCTCTATGCCACCCCTCCATCTGACTGTTTCTGAGTCATATCATTTTATATTAAACCAGTGATCTACTTAAGTGGAATGCCTCCTGGGTTCTATGAGCCACTCTAGCAAATTAATCAAAACCACAGAGGGGATCATGGGAACCTCAGATTTATAGCCAATTGGTGACAACCTGGACTTTTGACTCAAGTCTAAAAGGGGAAGGGCCATCTTGTAGGACTGAGCTCTTAACCCATGGAATCTCGTGCTATGGTCTCGCTTCTCCCACCGTAGGTAGTGTCAGGATTGAGTGGAATTTTTGGATACTCTGCTGGTGTAACAGAACTGCTTGCTGGTGTGGACAATAGCCCCCTCCATGTTGGAAACTGGGTCTGAGAACACCCAAAAGAGGAGTACTCTGGGGGGGGGGGGGAAGAATGAGAGACAGACAAAAGCAAAGCAGACCCCAGGCTCAGAAAGTTCATCAGAGGGAGACTCGGGTCCAAGCATTCAGTGAGTGCATCGCCAGGAGTCTGAGCCTCAGAAAACAGGACAAATCCCCCAGACTTATGACCATTAGGGAACAAAGCCACTCTCACTTTCAGGGGGAAAAATATTGAGTTCAACATACATGATTTTTTCTCCTATGCTGAAGAAAACTAATGATGATTTTACTGAATAATCTATCGCCATTTTTCTTTTGCTCTCATCCATCCATTCAGGTGGGCATTTATTTATTCATTTATGTATTGAGCACTTCATGATTCCTGCGTCTATTGTTCCAGCTATGACCCTGCTCCCGAATCGGAGAACTACACCTAAAAAATCCTCTTAAGAACATGATATATACAAAGTCGAATTCATTATCTTTCTTTTTATCTCTAAATTAACTTGCCCTCCTAAATTCCTATTTTTCAAAAGGATCAAGAAAGAAAATGAGAATCTCTCTTTTTATCTGGATGCCATGGGCTGGAATATAAAAACGATTACTCATATTTGCTATGATTCATGGCAGAGGAGCGCGGGTTGTCTGGCCATTTTAAATACCTTGCAACAGAGGCTGGAAGAGGACGTGCCGTCAGCCTGGGGAGGCGGAGGCATGAGCCCGGGGCCCTGCTCCCCTTCAGGGTTCCTCCCCTGGGCCCCCCATTGGCGAATGCAGTGACCCTGATGTGGCTTGGACATGGGGACTGGGGGATTATCTAAAGGGCCACTCTGGCTAATGGCTAATTTGATTCTAGAAGCTAAGGAAAGGCACCATCACTCAAAGTCAGCTGCAACAACAGCCTGATGCAGTGCCCAAAACTTGGCCATGCATTCTCTAGCAACCTTATTTTTTAAACATAAATAGATACCACTGCCAGAGTAAATAATCGCTGCAAAGGTTTTCACACTGAGTTCCCAGGACCCCTCCCAGCTCCCCCCGAACATTTCCCAGGCCCACGGAGGGGGGAGGGGGCAGGGGGCAAGACGCACCAATGCCTCCAGTCCACCAACCCCACCAGCTTTTTCAGCAGAATGTTTCCTTTTTTGCCCCGGAGAAATTTAGGAAAGTCCATGCAGAGCATTTGCAGAAAGGCTGCTGTATCTTCAGAACGTTAAAACCCATTTGTAAGAATGGGGAGGGGCCAGGAGGAGGTGGGAAGGGAAGCAGCTTAAATGTCCATCATCCTAAATTATACTCCTTCCATGCAATGAAATGTCGAAGAAGCCGTCAGAAAGACCAGAGACCAATATGTGCTGATGCGAAAACACATTCGGATACACCATTAGCTGAAACAGTCAGGAGATAATTATGGGCTAGGCCTAAATACGTTTCAAGTGTATACTTACACATTGTGCACGCATGAATTCTTTGGGAAAGGTTCATCACTTTTTACCTGGGAGGTGGGCTTGGAGCTTGGAGTCTACATTTAACATTTCACTGTCTTCTCCCCACCCTCTTTTTACCACGAGCATATTTTGATCTTCGAACAAACATTTGTTTTCAAAAGGTTGAAAGTTACTGCATTAAGATATCATTGGTCATTATTAACAAGTTGGCAGGTATTAGTTATCCCTCCCTTTCCGCAGTGGCAATTATCTGGGAGTAAAGAAAGCCCTGAACTGAACAGGTGAGTTTAGAATGTATGTGGTATGGGGAGAAAGGGCCCGCCCCCGGGCTGTCGCCTGGGAATGTGTATAGAACGGCTGGAGCATTTAGACAGGTTCAAGCCTAAGACTAAAGAGTGGACATGGGCCGAAACCGGTTTGGCTCAGTGGTAGAGCCTAGGTCTGCGGACTGAAAGGTCCCAGGTTCGATTCCGGTGAAGGGCATTTACATTGGTTGCGGGCACATCCCCAGTGGGAGATGTGCAAGAGGCAGCTGGTCGATGTTTCTCTCTCATCGACGTTTCTAGCTCTCTATTTCTCTCCCTTCCTCTCTGCAAAAATATCAATAAAATATATATATATATATTTTTAAAAAAAGAGTGGACACAGTCCCCTTGCGGCAAAGCCACGTGCAAGTCCCAAGTATAGCCAAAGGCTATGGTTATACCTATGGCCCAAACTCGTGGTCCCACGTGGCTAAGTGATATGGGCTGTGGAGGTGCAGCAAGTAAACAAAGCTTGATCAGGTGCATGTCATTGAGTAGATTCAAAACCCGCGAGATCATTGTAAACTTCTAGACCACGCCCTTACTTGGCCAAGTGGAATCTGGCTGTAAAGACTCGGCTCCCAGACTGTGGCCCTGTCTCACCATCAGAAAGGACAGCGTCCCATCTAGTGCCTAGCTTTTTTTTTTTTTCTTTTCTTGTCTGTCTTTTCTAATCCTTCACCGCCCCCTCTCAGGCTCACCCAGAGCTGAGCTGGCTCGACACAGGAATGAATGGGAAGATGGGGGGAGTTGCTCATCCATTTGGGGTCCGACATTTGACCGGGAAGTAACTTCAGGTTGGGAGAATGTAGGCATGAATGACTAAGAGAAAGGACTCTCTTCGTGTGTTTGCTTGGTCCTCTGATAATAAATATAATCTCAATGATTCCCAGCAGAGAAACTGGGTCCAGAAGTTGCTGGGGAGGGAGAGGCAGCTATCACAGGAAAACAATTTTCTCTGAGGGACTGAGAGGCTGTTATTTGGGTTGGACGAGGATTCTGAAGCATTCAACCAGACCGTTGCTCAACTCTACTTCCTGAGTCTGGGAAGGAGGCAGAGTGCTAGTTTCTAAGCTCCCTGGAGTCAGAAAGCCTGGGATGTTTCTATCTCTAACAAAAAAAGTGACCTCTGTGCAGTGAAGGAATTAGACTCCATTTTCTCAGTTCCCTTCCAACCCCATGCTCCGTTATAATTCAGGCACTGGCATAACGCCTTCCGGGGCTTCCCGTTCTCTCTACTTCCAATTCCCCCTCCCAAACAGGCTTCCAGAAGAAAATATCTGCCCCTCCCCCACCTCTGTGGCGCTCTCTCTTCCCTGGCTCCCATGGGCATGTGTTGGTGAACGTGTGCCAGTGTGCCAGGTGGAGCCCACGACCCTGTGTTCAGTTCCTTCGCCAGGGCCCGTGGAGCCGTGCTGTCCCGGCTGTCAATCATGCTTCCCCAGGTGGAGACCAATTTGAACATCACAGTTAATTAATCGGCAGCCTCAAGTGGCTTCTCAGTGTCCACTGGGAATGCAGTCCGGGCGGTCCTGGTCAGGCTGCCACTTGGTGTACGAAATCTCTTGCTGCCTGCTGTTTCCTGTGGACCGGGCACCTCCCTTCTCCACCACCACCCCCTCTGGTCTGAGGGAAAGGTCAGCAGTGACTGGGAGATGATGTTGGAGCGGAATCGGGGCGCAGGTCAAAAGGGGCCCGGGGGCACCTTAGATCAAGCCCAGGGCAAAACGGGACTAAACACAGCTGCAGCCTGGGGTGCGGTGTCCTGTTCATCCAGCTCCCCTCTGCTTGCTTGGCTCTCCTGTGGGTGTTCCTGTGGAAACCCAGGTTTGGCGAATGCCAGGAGCCTCTGTGCAAACATGATGTGCCAGCCAGCAGAGGCCGTGCAGCATGAGGAGAGGCAGGCGCTCCTGGCCTGAGGTTCTTTCTTTGCTTGCACAGGCAAGTCTCTCCATGAACCGGGCTGTTCAGCCCCCTGATCTCAGGTTATGGGATCCCCAACTTGTGAAGTATCTTGTCCTTGACTTCTTCACTCCTGTGGAGAGCAGCTACAGTGTTTAGACAGGTTCAAGACTGGGACAAATGAGGACACAGTCCTCTGATGGCAAAGCCACGTGCAAATCCCCCCCAGCACAATTTTAGCCACAGGTGATGGTTGTAAGCTTGACCTTATGGTCTGAACCTGTGGTCCCACGTGGCTGAGTGATATGGGTTATGGGAGATGCAGCAAGTAAACAAAGCTTGTTCAGGTGCATGTAATTGAGTAGATTCGAAATCCGGGAGAACGTTGTAAACATCGTGACCACGCCCTTCCTTTGCCTCGTGGAATGTGGATATCAAATACTCAGCTTGCAGGCTATGGCGCTGTCTGTCCGTCAGAGAATGGTGTCTCACCTAGACTCGGCTTTCTTCTCCTGTCTGTCTGCTTTAATCCTTCCCCGCCCCCCTTCATGGTTCATACTGAGTGGGCACACACTCCCTGTCCCATCAAGCTACTGTGCCGTGTAAAATTCGGTTTCCTAAAGCTTTCTCAAATCTTCCCTCTTGCCTCTCAGCCCCAAAATCACCTGTCTCCAAAGGGTTAGCCTCTCAGCTGGCCTTCCTAGGCCAGTCATACCCTTGAAAAGCCGATCTTGGCTTTGCCTTTGAGTATCCACATAAGCGAAAGTGCTCATGAAACTCCCAAGTGCAATCGTGAAGCCCGTGGGAAAATATCCAGTGACCCTCACTCGTCTCTGCAAAAATGGGCCAAACTCCATGCGGCCTGCAGGGCCTTCCAAAGCCCGGCTCTGAGTCAGCCCCGTGACAGCAGCAGGAGCTGCTGCCCGCGGTGAAGTTACTAGTATGTCCCAGAGAACAATCCAGGGGACTGGCATGTGCAAAATAGTTTGAAAAGTCAGTTGCATGTATCTTCTTGGTATCTGGAAAATGCCTGCTCCTTCAAACCCTTGCTTCTCCATGCTAATCCTTCTGCAAAAAGCGTTCTTCTGGCCAATCTCTTCTGTCAATCTAGGCCTAGCCCAGAGGGTCCCCTTCTGAGGCACTGCTCCCCTATGCGTGGCCAATTGCTCCCTCCTCTGAGCTGTGCAATCTTGTAGCATCACAGTGCTCACTGCACTGCACTTCAACGGGCGCCTGCCTGCGTGCCTCACTGGCTGAGACGCTCGCTTCAGGAGGCAAGGACTGTTTCCCATCCATCTTTACATCTTACCTAACTCCGTTCACAGTAAATGAGGGAGGGGGGAACACTGTGATTGCAAGGCCGTTCCGTAGCAAAACGTGGGCCTGAGAAGGCAGTTCAGCACACTCCCCTGGGAGCTCAGGTTAACCCAGAAGCGAGCATTCCTCCTCCTCCTCACGCCCCTCCAATCATGAGATCTGACTAGGAAGCCGAAGGCCAGGGTCTCTGAAAATAGGGGTCCGTGATGAAAAGAAACCTCACTCCTAATGGCTGAGGAGTTGGCCATTTACGCGAGCCTTTGCAGTTTTGAGCTTGCCCTCCTTGCTCAGGTTCTGGGTGACGGTTGAGCGTAAGGCAGGCTCAGTCGAGCAGAATGCAAAATTGATGTTATTACAATGTGATAAGAATCTGGGCACTTCCTTCACACAAATAGGTACGTTGAGGCAAGCAGCTTTCACTGGATGCACCTCAACTCATGTGTCTGGGCCTTTCATCTCATCTCTAGTTGTATCTCTCTGCCTCCCCTTCACATCTGTCCCCTTCCGGTGTGCAGGGGAGGGGTACCTCGCACTGGTCCTGATGCTGGGGCCCACATCACAGTTCCATGTAAAAACTATCTCCACAGATCACTGAGTCTCGGTTAAAGGGTTCTCTAACCCCCCCTCCTTCTCTGCCCTCCACCTGCCCCCAGTTTCCACTCCGAATCCCAGCTGATGCTCTGGGGGCAAGTCCAACAACCACTCTGAACCTCAGCGTCTTGTCTGCCTAGGGCTGTAGTCGGCAAACTGCAGCTTGCAAGCTACATGCGGCTCTTTGGCCCCTTCAATGTGGCTCTTCCACAAGCCGGCGTGCACGTACAGTGCAATTGAAACTTCGTGGCCCATGCGCAGAAGTCGGTTTTGGGCTCTCCAAAGAAATTTCAATCATTGTACTGTTGGTATTTGGCTCCTTGACTAATGAGTTTGCTGACCACTGGCCTAAGGGGATATTTCCTGCCTGAGAAAGTTATTGTGAGGATGCAAATCAAACTCTTAACGCAGATAAATCTTAATGAATCATAGAAACCAGCAACGCCTTCCATGGCACAGGGATGCCCTAGATGCTTTCCAAATTGTAGGCATTTGAACTTCTCTTTCCAATCCAACTGTACTGCCCCACAGATGCGTCCAGGGTGTCATACACAACCGTCTTGGGAGAGCAGATGGTAGGAACTTTGCAGGAAGTGGAATGGGGATATTTACCTCGAGAATCATTTGATTTTTTCCCTTTCAATTGAAACGGACACAAACCCTCCCCCAGCATCACCAGGTGTGCCGAATCTCCCACAGCAAGGCTGAGAAAGAAAACCAGTTTCTCTCCTTGGAGGGTAGTCCTGCCTTTCAGGGGAGGGGGTGGTGCCTCCACTTTGCCCAACAGAGAGGAGCCCTCCAGCCCCAGAAGGGTTGGGGAGATGGGGGTTATGCACAAACAGAGGAAGGAGCCGGAAGGGAGTCTGAACTGGCAGGCGTTACACCGCCCTTTGTCCACTGCCCTGCGCCTCTCTGCCGGGTCCACCCTGACATTCCCCTGAGGACAGGCCTCCCCTGGAGGATCCCCCTGCTCCTCCCCTGGCCATCACAGAGCCAGGCCCTATGGGAGAGTCTCCTGTGGTCCTCACCAGCAGTGTGGCCGCTCCCTGCCGCACACAGAATCATAATTCCCAGTGGAGGGCCTGCAGCTCTCCATTTCTAGAAAGCACAGCAGGTGTTTCAAAGTGTGGGGATGTTTTATAATGGAAGGGTCAGCATACTTGGACTGCCAAGACCCTTCAAGGAAAAAAATCTAGCCTCCTTGCGGAAACCGGTTTGGCTCAGTGGATAGAGCGTCAGCCTGTGGACTGAGGGGTCCCAGGTTCGATTCCGGTTGGGGGCATGTGCCCTGGTTGCGGGCACGTCCCCAGTGGGGGGTGTGCAGGAGGCAGCTGATCGATGATTCTCTTTCATCAATGTTTCTGGCTCTCTATCCCTCTCTCTGCCTCTCTGTAGAAAATCAATAAAATATATATATTTTTAAAAATCTATCCTCCATTCCTTGTCTCCAGCGTTATCTCCGCTATGAGTAGCACCTGCAGCCACCCCAACAGGTGTGCTCCCACATCCCCAACTATAATGCGAAGGGGCTTTCCTCAAGGTCCTGCTCTTTTCCTCAAGGTCCTGTTATTACCACCCCCTTGGGAGACCCTCTGTCTCCACCTAAGTCCTACCCTCCCTCCGAAGCTCACTCCGTTACAACTTTCAAGCACATCACTTTTCAAGGGGGGGGGGGGGAGGGCGGTGTCTGTATAAGTAAGGAAGGCTCTGACATAAGGAAGGCTCTGAGCCCGCAGTTGTCCTACAAAGTACAACCTGTGATTCCCGCCCTCCACATCCTCTAAGGGTGAATAAAAAGAGGGGTAGTGTAGATCTGCTACCATAAAAGAGATAAAATGTGAAAGCAACAAATGAATGTGAGAGGAGAGGAGGCATGAGGCACTGGGAGGCTAGAGACATGACATAAAGGCTGGGCAAAGGAGGTGTTTGAGCAATGGCACAGAGGTAGGGAGTGAGGAGAAAACAGAAACGAGAAGCACCGCAGTGTGTGGCTTGGTTTACAGTGGGGTTCATGAAGAAATGTAAGAGACTTGGTTGAAAACACACATTTGTCGTTAGCTCTTGAATTCCTCTGAACCCCTTTCATTTTTATGATTTGAAGTAACTGGGACCACTTAGCACATATGTCTATGCATTTCTTTGAATTGCCACCAGTATTTTTCTAAAAGCAAAGATTTTTCTCATTATAAAACTTTTTCTTATCATAAAATATAGAAAGGCAGGAAAAATTTGAAGGTAGCGATAGGTGAAAACAGAGTTAGCATTTAGGTTAATCCTTAAATCCTGTCATATATATATTTCCCCCTTCACATCTGAAATAAGACTGCCTGTAAGTTGGCATCCTATTTTTGTCATTTTGCAGGATATGATGAGCACAAACCAACATTACTGAATATTCCTTGGAAACGATTGTTAATTGCTGCATAATATTCCAACATATGAACATTCAAATATCAATTTTACCAAGTATTTCCCAAGTATAATTGTCTGGGAAGTTAATGGGAGATTTATTAACAGGTTAAATCAAGCTGAAACAATTTCTTTTCATCCAGATTCTCTGTAAGTCTTCAATAGCCACGATGTGGATTTTGTCTCTTCAAATAGAGTATAGCATGTAGTAATTTTCAAATGTATCAAACCAGTTTTTTTTTTTAAAACAAGCATCTCACGGGACTCATTTTTCTACACAAGTTTGGGAAATCCTGGTTTAACCTTTATCCTGTGGGAGAACATTTAGAGTGTTCTCAGGTTTTACTATCATAAATATCCTTAGATACTAATCTTTGTACATAAAATGTAAGTTACAGTTTGCAATGTTTCTTTCAGATTGATTGCAGAAGTGGAATTGTGGGGCCAAAGTATATGGCTTTTTAAACTTGGTGTGTGTGTGTGTGTGTGTTGGTTTTGTTTTTTAATATAATGGTCTCTGTCTCTCTCATCACTACTACAAAAGTCTCCTGCGTTCTGTGATCCTGCCATGTATTTTTTTGCATCTCCCTATTCCATACCTTTGAGCCCTTTATTTAGAGAGTCCTCAGCAAGCGTTTGATGATGGTTTATAACAACGATCAGAAAGATGAATTATCAGGCTGAGGGTAGGTGAGAGCAGAGAGGACTCACATCTTCCAGTAGAAAGTGTCTGTATAAAGAGAGTCCTTAAATGCAGGCTATTTTCCACCAGGCAGCCCGAGTTCAGTTGTTCCTCTCATTCTGTGCGTGACCTTGGCCGAATTACGGTGATAACTCATAGGCAAATAGCAAGAACTAAATGAGGAAATATGTGTAAAGGCTTATAGCACATGCTTGGTCACATATAAGCACTGAATAAATATGGCTATTACCATCATCGTCATCATCATCATCATCATCATCATTAGCTGATGACATTATTAGAACGATGACTATTTCTTTAAGAAACTCAAAGTGTCTGAGAGCTCCACAGGATCAGAATCCACAGCACCTGATTCGGGCAAAGCTTGCAGCGGAGAAGACACACAGGAGCAGGGGCGAGGAAACGGATAGGCTGTTCTAGAAATGGCAGCCATGCAGCCACAGGGAGCCAACAGGGGAAGATGGAAGCCGGCCAAGGCAGCTAGGGATTGCATTAAAGATTAAAAGTCAGATCTGTGCTGGCATGGTAAAGACGTACATTTTCTTTCTGAGCTGCTCTGCCATCAGAAAACCCCATTCTGATCCCGTCTCCCATTCCAGCGATAACCAACCATGTCCCGCTGGACAGTGTGGCGGCCACCAGCCTGGCTCTTCCAAGTCAACCCTCTGTCACTGCCTAAGTGACAGCAGGCCTGCCAAGCCGGCAGCCCCGGAGGAGACGCTGACAAGAGCAACTCGGATGCCTGGCAGCTCCCTGGTCCCTCCTGTATATTTCTCTATAACAAAGCAGGATTTGTCCCTATGTTTTAAAGCCACTCCTACCCTTTTCTGGGTGTCTTGGGTGCATCTAACCCAGGACCAAAAGCTTGACTGTTTGGTGACATCTCTGACACAGTGAGCCCAGAGGAGTGAGGGTTGATGGTGACAGGCTGAGTCTCACTCCTCTTCCAGAGCCGCCTCCTCTCCTCCTGCTCTTCCCCATCACTCTCGGTGCTGCTAAGAGTTAACGAGTGTAAAAAGCCCTTAGATCTATTTAGAGGGAAGGCCAATTTGCTGTGATTAAATGCAAGGTAGCGTTCAATTAGCAGAAGATAAACACAACATATCAACCCACTCCGATAATTTTTTTTTAAATCAAAAGTTAGAGCTCACATAGGCGGCTGCAATAATAATTTACTAATTTCTTGATGATGGAGCTTTTTAAGATCTTGCCATTCTCCGAGAGAGAGTGTCTGAAGGACAACCCTGATGTTAATTAGCGCCTGCTTCATTAACAACTTAACCAAAAAGCCACACTTTGTGAAATTATTTGGGAACTTAAGAGGAATGAGAGATGATGGGAGGAAATTACCATGAGGATCTTTTCTGTCGGTTAATGAAGGGTATGATGTATAAATCATTAGCAAAGGCCATATGGTGACAGTCAGTAAAAGCAAGGAGAATTTGGAGTATATGGATGGGAGCGGGGCAGATGGTTATAAAGAACATGTGAATGCACATGCCTCTTCATATATGCACCCCCAGGGGCAGCAAAGACCCGCCCCCTCTGCCATGCAAACCCAAGGAGGGTTCTGCTTGGCAAATGGCTGTTGCTCACACCTCTAGACCCCATTTGACAGAGTTAGAGTTGCCTCTCAGAGTGAGTGCTAAAGCACTGACAGACAGTAAGTGCTTGGGAACTTCTGAGGACTTCATTAGCCTGCACTCCAATGGGAGGGATGCCTCTCAGAGTCAATACATTCTCCGTCCCCGGTGGCCAGCCCCTTTGAAGATGTGTGCACTGGCTTACAACTGTCCAGAATGGCTTGGGCTTCTATAGGTAAGGGGCCCCTGGCAGTCTGGCACAGCAGTTCCCAAAGTTGGCCACACTAGTGGAATCTACTGGTGATCTTTTAAAAACACTAATGTCTGGCTCCCACTCCCAGACATTTAATCCGTATCATCCATCCAAGCAGTGGGCTGAATGTTTGCATCTTCCCTCCACAAACTCACACTGAAACCCCGATCCCCAAAGTAATGGTATTTGGGGATGGGACTTTGGGAAGATAATTAGGTCAGGAGGGTGAAGCTCTCATGGTGAGATCAATGCCCTTGTAAGAAGAGACAGGAGAGAGCTTGCTGGCTCTCTCTTTCTGCCATGTGAGGACACAAGGAAAAGACATCTGCATACGAGGACCAGGGTCCTCACCCGACACCGAATCTACCAGCCCCTGCATCTAGAACTCCTTGGCTTCTGGTACTATGAGAAATAAATTTCTGTTGTTAAAACCATCCAGTAGATAGTTTTAGGTGGGGTTGTCATTTTGTTTTGTTTGTTTTTTATAGCAGCCCAAAAGGACTAAGAAAGGAATAATCTAATAATCTAAGCATTGACATTGCTTTTGAAGATCCACCTGCCATGCATCAAAATCTGAGAATCACTCATCTATAACCCAAACCCAAGGGCTAAGGTGGATGGAAGGCCCATGGCACATCCTGGAATATGGGGAAAAGCATGTACTTGGCAAAGCCTATGACCGTTGAGAGGTGCAGTCTTTCAAGTATGTTTTTATTGATTTTTAGAGATAGAGGGAGATGAACAGAGAGATAGAAATACCAATGAGAGAGAAACTTCAATTGGCTGCCTCCTGCCTGCCTCCTACAGTAGATGGAGCCCACAACCCGGACATGTGCTCCAACTGGGAATCTAACGGGTGGCCTCTTGTTGCATGAGTTGATGCTCAACCACTGAGCCCTGTCAACCGGGCAAGGTGGTTGGAGTCTTTAGAACAAACAGATCTGGGTTTGAATCCCAGCACCACTGCTTATCCTCTCTGAGTTTTCTGCTGTGTAAAGTGGAGGTGGGGGATAATGCTTTTCTCAGAAGTTACGTGAGCATTAAATAATATATACGAAGAGCAGAGCTTGGAAAACAGAAAAGGGGAGAAAGCTTTATCTAATCGAAGACAATTAACTAGCAAAAAAGAAACCAAGAACCGTGGACCAATCTATATCTAGGACTTTGCTAAAGGAACTGTGAGTGTTACGCCAAGGGCCAGCACTAAACCCAGAATGCTGTGGGGATTACAGTACTTACTGTGTGGCAACAGGGAAATCCTTCTAGGCGCTTGATAAACACTTCTTAGGTAGCTGACTGGGAGTTAGGCCAGGAAGGGCTTTCTGGCAAAGGGCAGCCCAGAAAATAGCTGATCAAAAGAAATTCTACTAATCTAAAGCACAGGCTGTCGGTGGCTCTGGGTCATGGATGTTGAGGGAATACCTGTTAACTTCCTAAGTGGACCAGACGTGACCAGTGGGAGGGAGACTGGACTCAGCAGAGACCTGGTTATCCAGTCTGGTCTGCCACCCCCACGCTGACCAATTGCGGGGGGGGGGTGCATTTCCTCACCGTCCTGAATCTCAGCTTGCTCGTTAGTATAGGAGCAGATAAGACAGCTGCCTCACCGAAGGTAAAGCGTGGGATGAGATAATAATACACGTAACAGTGCAGATCAAGGTGCCAGGTTCACAGCGAGAACTCAGCCAACAGTTAGCTGAATGACACATTCTAAACAGCAGAGGGAGGGAAGACACGTGGAGAGGCACGTTTCTGGTTGGGAGAGGAAAACCTGGATCCTAAGAGGATGCAGGACATCCGTGCATCCCACTGCCCCATCTCCCAGCAATCCCAGGGCTAACGAGCTCTTGAAATTGTCCTCTTTTCCTGCCCACACACATTTATACACCTGTGGGCACCTTGTTCCACGCCAGCCCCTCAGCTGGAGCTGAGAAAACCAAAGAGGCTTTGGCAGCCGCCGGCGCCATCCCGCAGGCATGATGGCTTGGCACCTCAATTAGACTGCGGTCTGCGAAAAGCCGGGCCCACACCCCCACGCAGCACCCTGCCTTTCTGTAGCAACCGCCAACCCCCGCTAACTAGTGAAATCAGTGGCCTTTTTCTCCCCACCGATATCTAAATAGCTATTTGAATGTGTTCTCTAACAGGAGGAGCTGTTGCGCAAAAGGTCAAGGCGGATTTGAAGTTGGTCTTCATATCAGCAATTGCTTTTAAAGACGCAGTTCTCCCAACTGTGCGAGTCCCTGAAGATAAAAAAAAAAATTATATAAATGTACAGATGACTTTATGACTTTGATTATACAACTTCTGAGAAAATATCCATGTGAACTGTTAAGGAAGACTAAAGATATTGTGATAAAGAAGACTCTTTGAAATTCTGCTTTAAAATTTTTTTTCGTATGTCACGAGATATGAATGCAGCCGGAGCCTTGATAAAAGTCATGTCATCCTTTTTTTTGCCATGGACGCTGCTGAGGCATGAAAGGGACCCCGGACCCGGAGATCTTTGCTGCCTTTAAAGTCTGGCTTATTAGCATGCACCCGAGTCTTCCCCGAGATGGATCTGGCCAAAGGTTATCAATGAACCTTAATGAGGCCAGAACAGGGGGAGAGGAACTCCGCAAAGCCAACACGGAGAGGAACTGGGGGCGAGGGCGTTTCGTTCTCTGAAGAGGACACACAAAGATCAACTCGTTAAGGCAGAAGGCACGCAATTGTTGGTTCTCCTCCTCAGAGCCACTCTCCACGGGGGTGCCACTTCCTCTCGATTTGGAGACTAAAACGTCCCCCAGAATAGAAGCTGATGATAGCAGCAGCTTGAGGGGAGGGCCGAGCCCCGGGGAAGGCTGTTCGTAGGCCAGCCCGGCGCTGAGAGGCGGCAGCCCATGTGTACTGGAGTCCCGCAGGCTTCCCAGGGGCTGGGGCTGTGCCTCCTGGGGTTTGATCAGAGGTTCATCTAGGCCAGTGTCGTCCATCGCAGTGGTGCAAATGCAAGTAAACTTTTTTGGAATCCTGAAGACGGAGAAAGCCACTTAAATCAATGTTGCATATGCTTCCCAACCATGAGAACGAATTGTTCCAGGACTAGAATGATGAGGCATCCTGCAGGGGCCCCAGGTAGAGACAGCTGAGGAGTCAGGGAACCGGGCCAGCAGGGAGACAGACGGCAAGGTGGGGTGAGGGGGTGACTTCTTAAGGGAACAGCAGATTCTCGGCTCTGATAGTGGCCACACTGGTGACATGTCGCCAGATCGGATGGTTCAAGTGAAGCCGGAAACTAGAATTTTATAAAACATCTCCTCTTTGTAAAGTATGGGCAACTAGTTTGGTGGTGTTTTGTTTTGTTTTGTTAGGTTTTCCCTGGCTCACAAAAAGTTTAAAACAAATCTGTGGGAATAGATACAGCCCAAAGCCTGGCAGTCGGGGGCCTCTGACTAGAAACAGGTGGGCAAACTTTTTGACTCGAGGGCCACAATGGGTTCTTCAACTGGACCGGAGGGCCGGAACAAAAGCAACCTGACCACGCTGGCACTCTCCTCTTGGGCTGCTGGTGAAGGAGCGGAGGGGAGAACAAGAGAACCCTCCGCTCTTTCAACTCCGCGGGCCGGATAGAACAGCCGAACGGGCCGGATCCGGCCCCCGGGCCGTAGTTTGCCCACGGCTGGGCTAGAACCTCAGATGACAGCGGAGAGCATATGCTGCTACTAAAAGTCAGAGGGAGAAATGTCAGTTGTAGAACTGAATGAGCTATCGCATTTGCACTTATTGGGAGAACAGAGTAGCATCGAACTAGGATTGTCATGAATGGCCATGCATGTTGTGTACTGCACAACTCCAGGGGGCATCATTTATAACATGGACTCTATCAATGGCATGTCTTGAAATGCAGAGTGCACAGCCAAACCCAGCAGCCCTGGTTGTGACACACACCCAGTCCTTCATGCCATTGGGCTCCCGAGGGACAGAGAGCAAACCCATCCGTGCAAGTCCCAACCCACTGATTCTGGTGGGCCAGCACACCCATTTTTGACCCTCAAATGGGCTTTCATCAAAATCCATTAGAAATAGCTCTTTGGCATTGTAAACCCTACCCAGAAAGATTAGATTTTTCTTTCTGGCTGACCACAAAACAGGATGATCCCAAAAAACTTCAATAGCACAGGCCCAGTGGAGTGAACTTTGGTAGGGACTTAGTACACTCAAGTGTGGACTCTTTTTTAAAAAAAAAAATAGATATACGTAAGTTTTAAAAAAATTCCATTGACTTTGTCTGTGGTAGGGTTATAAAGTGTCCTGCCAGCGTGGTTGCTGGGCTGTACATTCTATCTACTAGGTTAGTGTAATCATTAAATACAGTGTGTGACCTCACAGGGTGTGGAGTTATATCTCATGTGACCTCTGCCTCAAAGGCAAGGACATCACTGGCTGACCTCTGGAGCAGTGAGTCCCTTGCACTGCTTGCCTCAGGGTCAAGGATAGGAAGGAAACGCCAGGAACCGGCAGCAGGAGGCCTTCCCAGCATCTTGGATCTAGACAGGGGTGGGCAAACTTTTTGACTGGAGGGCCACAATGGGTTCTTAAACTGGACTGGAGGGCCGGAACAAAAGCAACCTGACCATGCTGGCACTCTCATCTTGGGCTGCTGGTGAAGGAGCGGAGGGCAGAGCAAGAGAACCCTCCGCTCTTTCGGCTCTGCAGGCCGGATAGAACAGCCCACGGCTGATCTAGACGGTTCTTTTCTTTGGGATCTTGACAGTGGCAGAAACACACGGCTGCAGTGTCCTCAAGGAGCAGAAATACAGGGCTGCGTTAGTGGATGCGATGGGCTGTATTTCAGTGGCTCAGAAAACCTGTAACCAGTAATTCCCATAAATATTTCATAATAACCCAGCTAGATCAAGACAAAGTGGGACGCAAGCACATTTGTTACACAGTATTAAAAATGTATTGTAAACATTTGTTGACTAAAACGATATTTCAATTTACATAATCCTCCAAAGACAGAGTCTCATTCCTGATGACAAACAGTGGCACTTCCCCGGGCGGAGGCTGGAGGAGAAGGTGGGATCTGGCTGCCTGTGCCGCCGCTGGGCTTGGTGGCAGTGACACCACTGGGCATGGCAGGCCTCCGGTCCCCGAGTCACTATCACAGGAACCTTAAAACTCACTCCTCTGCATCGGGGCTGTCCTAACAGGTAGTTTGCTTCCAGAACATTCGATTTTTTTAAAAAGTCAGTAAGACGCCCATCTCCTCGGTTAAGAGCGGGTCCGTCTGGGCATAAAATTGAGTGTTCACAGTAAGAATGGCTCTGTCTGACTTGCTCAGCGCGTTGCACGAGGGGAAAAACGAACTGCCACAAACAAAGACACATTGGAGCGGAACAGCACAGAGCTAATAAACATCTTCATGAAAAGTTAACGCGGCCGCTCGCGTGTCTGCGGCGCCCGGCAGGCCCCACAGAGGGTGCGCGCACAGCCTGTCCAAACCGGGGGCCATTCGCTGGCTTCCGAATAAATAAAGGAAGAGAGAGGGGTCTCTGCCTGGCCGGTGATTTATTCACGGAGCCAAGAAAACTCTGCCCCTCCAAAATGGTATTTTTTTCCTGGGCTCTAACCCTTCCATCTTCCTCCGGCCTGGGAATATCTCTTTCTCTCCTCCATGTATTTTTCAGCGGTTCCCATTATTACGTGACACTCGGTTCACCTCAATCTGCAGTGCGGGGATCTCAGTGGGGTTGCCCTTGCTCGGAGAATTGTGCTGCTCCACAACCCAGAATTCATGCTTTGTCTCGCCCGAAGAGCTGAGCAATTCTCTCTTCTGAGCCCCCCCTCCCCCCACTTACCCTCCCCAACCTCCCAGGAAGGGGCTGCCAGCAGAGCAGTGGGGAGCAGTGGCACCTGCAGGTGGTAATGTCCACCGTTTGTACACAAATGACTTTTTAAAGGCCGGCAGAGAGATGAGCTAACGATCAAGTGGCCCCAGAGAGTGCCTGCCTGGAGGCAGAGAAAAATATCTCAGCCCGTATCCGAGGACAGCTCCAGGTGGCCTCAGAGTTGAGAATTATTACCCATAAGTCATGTGCACGTTTGGAACATGAGGATCTATAAGAGACTAGCTGTGTTCCCTGGTATGGGTGAACCTGCCAGTCAGAGCACCCAGTATGAACCAAGTGTGGACGGCTTACAGGCAGCAAAGGTGTACACGAGTGTTCAGCATTATATAAATAGCACAAAGAGAGAAATCTTAGCTCAAGAGTCCAGGTGTGGAGGAAAACATCAGGGCAGAGAAGTTGCCATCCACTTGCTTCTTTGGCTATTGGGAGGGAGAACCTAATTTAAAGGGATCCTGCTGATTTGCAGAATTATTCCTCTAGGCCTAGGTAGATGTTCAATGGCCTCCACTCCATACCCACAGTCTGTTTATAAAACTGATTCTAAGTCATAATTCAACTCAGATACCACTTTTTTGAAGAAGCCTTCCCTCTCCTCTGTATCCTACACCCACTTGTGTGGTTGCATTGTCACCCTGCATTGCAGTTCTTGGTTGGATGCATATTTCTCCTTTAGAATGTGAGTCCTTGAGGGCAAGACATGGTTTATTCAGCTCTGTATCTTCAGCTATAGCACCTGACAATAGCATGTGATCAGTAAATATTTGTTTAAGCAGAATTCCATCCCACCTTCCATTTCCCTTTCCCTACCCACCAGGATAGCTTGAGCATTTCATTATATTTGACACTGTTGTTTCTGGTCTCTGTCCTTCCCCTTTGAGGGCACTTTTCTCTGATTCCTTCTTCCATTCTCATCATTTGTCGCTTAACTCTCTTCCCTCTTTCCATCTCCAGCCTCGGCCTTGTGTCTGACGGTGACTCCCCGGGTGTTTCCTAACAAAGGACACCCCAAATTTTCTTGAGGGGACCAATAAGGCTACATTTTTTAGTTCCTTGACATTCCTTAGAGTCAGCAGAGAGAGGAAAGGGTGTGGAGCAGTGAAATCTCTCAATGGGGTAGGAGGAAAAAGAAAGGTAAGGCCGCTGAAACCGGTTTGGCTCTGTGGTAGAGCGTCAGTCTGCGGACTGAAGGGTCCTGGGTTCAATTCCGGTCAAGGGCATGTACACTGGTTGTGGGCACATCCCAGGTCGGGGGTGTGCAAGAGGTGGCCGGTGGATGTTTCTCTCTCATCGACGTTTCTAGTTCTCTATCTCTCTCCCTTCCTCTCTGTAAAATATCAATAATATATATTTTTTTAAAAAAAGAAAAAGAAAAGTAAGGTAAGGTAACAATGCTCTTTTACTCCCATGGGTGAGGGAGCTGCAGAAGGAGGAGAGGAACCGCTGGTAGCAGCCAGCTCTGAGCTTTACCAGAAAATAGCCCAGGAGCTACAAAGAGTCTGCTAGCTAGAAATTCATTCCCTCACTAGCACAGCAGGTATGGGAAGCTCTGCTTTAGGGAATAGGTCCTGTTTTTTCCTACTTGATGGGGCCCAACCAAAACCCACACATTTTTCTTCCTTTGAAAAGGATGCTCTCACCAAGTCCCTGAGTCAGAAAACGAATAGAATCGTCCAGTGCAGACTCCATTAGTAACAGCCCAATGCTCTCTAAACATAGTCCTCCTGGAGATGCCAGATTCAGCAATTCGGAGATGTGCCCATAAAGCCGGAGATATTAATCAAATTCATGACGGGAGGCTGGGGCCGGGATGCTTAAGACCAATGCATCCTAACATGGTCTTTCCCCATTATGGGGAGAGAACAAGCCTCCGTGTAACATGACATCATCAATCTAAGAAGGCAAGTGGAATAGATTTCCCGATTACCGGGTTAAGCGATGCATCAAGCAGGAGTGAGCCTGGTCACTACTAATCATTTAAATTTAGGAAGACTGGGCTCAGTGACATTATCTGGCCCGCATTAAAGAGTGACTTCTCTCTGCTATCTAGAAGGTATCGGTGTCCCCTCCAGGATTTATTACACCGGGAAGCTGCAGGATGGGCTGAGACAGCAACTATCTATGATACCAGCATCCCATCCATCACCCCCACCACCCCACTTTTGATTGGCTTCCAGGGGCTGGGGACTCTGATCTCAAGTCTACAGAACACTAAAGCAAGCATTGAGACACGAGTTTAATGAGAACGCTCTTTGTTTTATTATTATTTAATCCCGAACTGGCTTATTTCCCTCTGGTTTTTATTTTGGGAAAACACAATGTTTTCTCATATTCCAGACAACAGCAGCCATCTGAACTCAAAGATGGTTTTTGCCCAGCATCTACATAGGTCAAACCCATCCTAAAGATTCTATGTGTTCTACAGTGAGGACCAGGAATGTGAATTTAGAACAAAATCCTCAAGTGATTCCGAACCACACACATCATCAGTAATCACTGATTTACAAGATTGGGAGAGCAGATCAGATATTTAAGGACTACCCACCAACAAATCATTAAACAAAGACTCACAAACTGGACTTAAGAGCCGATTAAAGTGGCTCAGTGGTTGAGTGTCAAACCATGACACAAGAGGTCACTGGTTTGATTCCCGGTTAGGGCACATGCCCTGGTTGTGGGCTTAATCCCCAGTGAGGGGCATGCAGGAGGCAAAAAATTGATGTTTCTATCTCTCTATTCCTCTCTTTTTCTCTAAAAATCAATAAGAATGTATTTTCTTCACACACACACACACACACACACACACCAAAAACCAGAAGCACAGGAAAACCATGAGTCAGGAATAGGCTCTGGACTCTTATCACCAAGACCAGAGCTTCTCAAACTTCAGTGCACATGTGCGCCATCTGGAAAATTTGTTAATACGCAGATTCTGCTTCAGAAGGTGCAGAGTGGAGTCAGAGATTCTGCATTTCTTCCAAATTCCCATGTGATGCCCGTGCTGCAAGCCTATGAACCACACTTCAAGTAGCAGAAATCTGTAAGAAAGGTTCTCAAACTTGGCCTCACATTAGAATAATCTGGGAAGCTTTTAAAAATCCCAGTGTCAGGCTCAACCCAAGACCGATCAAAGCAGAATTTCCAGGGGTGGGACCCAGGCATCGGTATTTTTAAAATCCCCCCTAGTGCCCTCTTTGTATGGCCAAGGTTGGGAATCATTGATGCATACTGATGATCAGCCCTGCCCCTGTGGCTTAACTCAGCAATTACCTAGTCTTCTGTGTTGGATATTTTGGTAAACATTTAGGATAGAAATCAACCTTCAACCCAAACACATAGGCCAAGTGCTTTCAGGGATGTAGACCCCACTTCCAGCCCCAGGCACAGGTCTGAGCTGTCCCAAAGTTATTTGACCCCCCCCTCCTGGCCAGGGGTTGTTGAGAATATGCATGCCACCTAATATGAGTCAATGAGATGTCAGGAAATTATACATGTGAACCAACAAATACCTTATGGCTAAGCCAGTTCTACATGGATGTGGATATCTTAATCCATATTGTCATTTAGCTTCTGTAGAAGAAGGGACTGGATGATGCAGTAAAATCCTACTGATTGCCCAAGAATGAATGAAAATCTACCGAATTTAACTAAAATCTATTGCATTTCTCTTAACCTTTCCTCACCTCTATTTCTCCTGCCACCCCTTCACCCCCTCTCTGCAGAGGAGTTAGGGTTGATGTAAAGGAAATGGCCTCAGGACTGTAATCCTATGTCTACCTTCTCAGAAGAAGGATGACCTTGAAAAAGTCCCCAGCTTTATCTAAGCCATGGTTTGCTGATATTCAGCAGGATAAGAGTAATATCTGTGTCACAAGGCTTTTGTGAGCATCAAATGAGATAATGGATGAGCAAGCATCCTGCAAATGGTAAATTGCTATAAAAATGTCATCTGTGGTTTTTTGTGGCTGTTGCTTACTGTTAGGAAAAATAAGCAGTTATCTCAAAGGCGGAAGCTTAGTCCTAGTGCTAGTCACTGCACCCGCACACCGTCTCTTGGAGAGCCCACACAAGGCTGGGGACCCTGGGGCCTGGTGGGGTTTCCATCCAAGAAGGTATCCCTGAGTTATCTAGAGCAAACGGGGTGCAAGAAAAGACATAAATCTCACTGTTCCTGGCAAGCAGGTGGGGGGAAGGAGATGGGAAGAAAGAAAGGGGGGTTGCAACCTAAATGATTTTTAATTATTTTATGATTCACTACATCATTAGGAAGACAGGGAAAATTCTTAAGACTAAGACACATTGATGTAATGGCATTGATTTTCACATGTATTTTATGGCTGGTGAAATATATGAAGCTGGGAGAGAAACTTTTCAAATATGATAAGAGAATGACTGAGCCCATTTATAACAATAAGTCAAGTCGTGGGCTCAGGCTGAGTTTGCAAAAGTCGGGCTTTAAAATGCTTGGGTGTGTGAACCGAAAAGCTCCATGGCTCCCCCAATCCTCCTCTTAGGGTGTATGGACAGCCCCTTCTCAAGGAGAAATTTAAGAACCATTTAGTCTATGTTTACTGAAATGTAAGTTTCTCTGTATCGCTCACCATCACAACTTCCATTTCTAGCACATAGGCCATGGCCCAAAATTGGCCCTCAATATATTTCAAATAAATGAAATTTAAGTGTCTAGCACTATACTGGGTCCTTCAGGGATAAAGGATTATGACTTTACCATCTTCACTGAGCCTGTAGTTATTTGGGGGAGGACCATAAGCAAAAGTAATTTAATGAGAAACAAAAAGACAGTGGTACAAATCATGCAAGTCCCAAAAAGCTACTGTAGACAGTGAGATTCTAGCATTAACTGAGCAAAGAAGAATAAGTACTGGTTCCTGTGTCACAGAACATTCCAGGTAAAGCAGGATGTATACTTCCAGTGCCCAGCCTTCTGCCTTGAGCAATGATTAGTTTTTAAGTATTCAGTCAAGTGGTTTGTTTCCAGTTGATAATGTCTTCATTCCTCCCATTCCTCACCCCCCCCAAAAAAAAGATTAAAAGTAAGCAAACCTCAATCAACCCGCCCAAAGTATGTTATTAGTAATGTTAAAAAACATATGTGAGGTTCACCATGCAAGAACATAGGTTATTTTCCAGCTTTGGACTTAGAATAAACCAAGCATGGCCAAAAAAGTAGTGGAAGAAGATGGGCAAACAACCCCTTGAGTGTGGAGAGCGGCTACCGTGTTTGGACAGGTCCTCTCATGGCCACAGGACAGGACACAGGCTTCTCGTGGCCACGTGCAAGTCCAAGCTTGGAGGGCAGAGCCTTCCCAGCACAATGATAGCCAACAGCTGTAGGTGTCAGCTTGAACCTGTGGTCCGAACACGTGGCCCCACGTGCCCGAGTGATATAGGCTGCAAGTAAACAAAGCTTGATCAGGTGCAAGTAGTTGAGTAGGATTGAAACCCACGAGAATGCTATAAACATCTTGACCACACCCTTACTTGGCCTCCTGGCACCTGAACTACAATAAAGACATGGCTTGTGGGTGCTGGTCGTTGTCTCTCAGGGAAGCAGCGTCCCACCAAGACCCCACTTTCATTCTCTTGTCTGTCTTTTCTAAGCCTCCCAGCCGCCCCCACTCAGGGTCACCCTTGGCCGTGCTGGCGGGGCACACTTGAGAACAACACAGCCTGCCTGTGCGGGAGGGCTTCCTCTCTGGAGTTAGCTCAGGCGTAAATGGGATTCTGTCACAAAGGGGAAGTTGGAAGGAAAAGGCAACTTTAGCCACGAGGCTTGTGTCCTTCACATTATTTTGCCATTCTTGTCCTCCTCAACCTTACCGATACCAAAGGCCTAGGAGAGGGTGGGCAAACTTTTTGATTCCAGGGCCACAATGGGTTCTTAAACTGAACCGGAGGGCCAGAACAAAAGTATGGATAGAGTGCTTGTGTGAACTAATATAAATTCAAAGTAAATATTATTACATAAAAGGATATGGTCTTTTTTATTATTATGATTTCAATAGTTTAGAACAGCCGAATGGGCCAGATCCGGCCCGCAGGCCATAGTTTGCCCACCGCTGGCCTAGGAAGAAAAATCTATCAAATAGCAAGGTCAGCAACAACCTCACTTATTTGAACACCTTCTACTCCCAACAACCAATGAGTGATTTATTTTTATTTCTTGTGTCCTGACAACTATGAAAAGTTTGTATCTCGCCTTTATTTTGCTGATAGAGAGTCTAAGCAACACAAAGTTTAACTCGCCCGGAGTCAAACAGTTAGCAAGTAGCAGAGCCAGTGTTAGGACCCAGATCTACCTGGCCCTAGAGACAATGCTCTTAGGATGCCACAGGACTTTCTCTCCAGCTGTTATTCAACCAGAGTCCCATAGGAAAGAAAAAGACACCGCTGGCTTAAGGATTACTCAAAGTAAGCCAAGTGCAGTCAGGTAGGGAATAGAAGCCATTTTCGCTTCTTTGGGGCCAAAAATCTCTCTCCAAGAGCCTGGGAGCCTGGGAGCCACACAGCAACCACAGGTGAACTGGGTTGCCAGAGATAACTGGAGTTTGGAGTAGTGAATTAAGACTGAAGCTCTGGAGTCCTGGATTTGGTGATGCGAAAGCAAAAAGACAGTCACTTAAGATGATGACTTAACAAAGACAAAAGAATGATTGGCTACCACAGAGACAGGAAAAGAAGCCAGAGTTCACTAAATCTGCATGGGAGGTGGGGATGTGAGGAGAATTGGAGAATCTTAACTCCTTTCTTCAGATTGAAGAGTTCACTGAGTGAACTGAGGAGAGAAGGTGTGCATGATTTCTGGGAAACAAAGGTGAGGAAAGGTCAATAAACATTTCTGAACACATGAATAATCACTTGAAACGACTACTTTAGCAAAGCAACCTATTAGTGAAATACAGGATAAACCAAGGAAGGAAGGCTCCATGCCTCAGAAAGTCAGCAAACTTTTGCTAAAGTATCAATCCATTAAGAAATGTTGAAAATGGGGGTTGATATAAAACCTCTGGGGTGGAGATAGAGGAGGATAAAAAAGGTTTGTCCTGAGACGTATAGCTTAACTTATAGAATGCTGGTATCATCAATTCTAAAAATAAAGACACATACTCAGAAAAGTTAACAACAACGGCTTTCATTTGTTGAAATATCACTGTGTGCCAATCACTGAATCAAGTCCTCCGCAGACCCTACCTAATTTAGTCTTCACAGAACCCCAGTGCTTTAGGCATTATTTTCTTTTACAATCAAGAAAGCTGGGGCTTGGGATAAATCATTTGCCTAAAGCCACATAGATGGTAAGTTAGTGATCGGTGCCAGAATAATGAGGTCAGTTTTAAGCATGTTAAGATGGTAACAGACATCACAAAAGAAAGATGGAAATAAGTTTTGGAAAAGTGGGGTAGGAAGAAAATTAACTGCAGGTGTTAATACAGTGACTTCGTTGCCTGAAGATGCCACCAAGAGCTGCTCCTTAGCAGTGTTCCAAGGTGGCCCTGGCCGGTGTGGCTCAGTTGGTTGGAGCATCCTCTTGGACACTAAAAGGTGGTAGGTTCAATTCCCAGTCAGGGCACATACCCAGGTTACTGGTTTGATAAGTGCTCAGAGTGCATACGGGAGGCAACCAATTGATATTTCTTATATCAGAGTCTGTCTGTCTCTCTCTCTCTCTCTCTCTCTCTCTCTCTCTCATCAGTTTAATAATAATAATAATAATAATGATGATGATGTTCCAGTGTGAAAGCATGAGGCCGTAAAAGCAAATTAAGGAGAATTTTTCATGGATCTGACCAAGAAAACATGATTTATCTAAGAAATAATGGGAGCCGGGACCAGTTTGGCTCAGTGGATAGAGCGTCAGCTGCAGACAGAAAGGTCCCAGGTTCGATTCCGTTTAAGGGCATGTACTTTGGTTGTGGGCACATGCCCAGTGGGGGATTTGCAGGAGCCAGCTGATAGATGTTTCTCTCATCAATGTTTCTAGCTCTATCCCTCTCCCTTCCTCTCTGTAAAAAATCAATAAAGTTAAATTTATAAAGAAATAATGGGAGAAAAGGAAGAGGAGAAGAGCACATGATTTTGTGAATTCCCCTAAATAAAAGGGTATTTGGCCATTAGGATAGCTATTATATTAAAACAACAACAGCAACAAAACCAGAAAGTAACAAGTAGTGGTAAGATATAGAGAAATTAGAATCTTTGTGCATTGTTAGTAGGAATGTAAAATGGTGCAGCTACTTGGAAAACAGTATGGCAGATCCTTAATAATATTAAACATAGAATTACCATATGATTTAGGAATTCTACTTCTAGGTAAATACCCAAAAGAATTGAAAGCAGGGGCTCTACTGTATTTGTACACCAATATTTATAGCAGAATTATTTCCAATAGCCAAAAGGTGGAAAGAACCCAAATTTTCACCAACAGATGGATAAATAACCAAAATGTGATACATACACATACAATGGAATATTACTGAGCCTTGAAAAGAATAAAATTCTGTCACATGCTATACTATGGGTAAACCTTGAAGACATCACACTAAATGAAATTAGCCACATTAAGGAGGCTATTGTATGAGTCTTCTGAAGTCCATAGAGTAACCAGATTCATAGAGACAGAAAGTAGAATGATGGCTTCCAGGAACTGGAGGAGCAGGAATGCAAAATTAATGATTAATGGGTACAGAATTTGAATTTAGAAAATTAAAAAAGTGCTAGAGATGAATGGTGGTGATGCACAACAGTATGAAACAACTACATAATAAATAAACTATTTTTAAATGGTTAAAATGGTAAATTTTATTTATCCACAATTTAAAAAAAAAGTAATTTGGCCAAGCAAAAACTTGGAATTTGAATGCAAGTGCTCCCACTCTGTGCTGGGTGTGCTGTGCTGTGAGGAGGTGGGAAAGGTCCCACTATCATTCACCCAAAAGACAGCCCACCTAATCCTTTTAGGGAGGCCAGCATGAGGCGGAAAAGTTACAGGTTTGTGGCTGCTGATTTTTTATGCTATGACCCACCATATTCAAACAAAGACGCGGGAATTAACAAAAGAATTTTCTACATTTTGTAACAAATTCATTAATTTATCCCCCCAAGAAATGTCACCTTCAGGCAGCACCGAGGCACCTCTGGTCCCAGCATGACATCCGAGAAAAAGACACTTCTAATTGGGATTCAGGAATGAAATAGCAGGATGGAAAACATGAACAAATTTCCTCACGGGGGGAGGTCATCCTCCTGACGCCGAGTGCTCCCAGGGGCACGCACCCTTGTTTTCTGGGAGTATTGAGGCCAGAAGCAAGTCGTCTAGAGTAAGATAAGAGCGGGAAATGGATGCCATCACTCTGCAGCCTCCTTCCTGCCTGTGGTCAGTAAGCCACGTGCTGCTGTGACATTGTCAGAGTGTTTCATACAGACTCGGCTACTCCTTGAGCCTTCTTATCTCGAGCAAAAAGACAATACACGGTGCTCTCAAGCTATGCAGACAGTGGGAGCCGAGGGAGAGGGGTGGGCACAGAGTGGAGACAATTCTCAGAAACATTTCTCATCTCAGAGACAACAACTCCTGACGGCTTCAATCTTTCATTTCAGAGATTTCTATTGATTGGGTAAGAATCACACACATTTTATCCACAGCACAGAGATATCAAGATATCAAAGCAAACACCCGTCCCCCCCTCCTCCAGTGTGTCATTTCCCCCCGGGATGGCAATGATTGATTTTTATTGGTTCAGCTACTAGGATACTCACATCTCAATCCAGCCAATTTTCTGTGGAGGGAGCCCACTCCAGTCCACTTAATTGTATTTCCTAACCAAAGAGTTGAGAGAAATTTGTCATCTTTACAGTCCAGAGGAGACGAATCTCCAGGCTCCTCTTCCAGTTGTGCGAGCTCATTTCTGAAGTTGGTGGTCGAAGAAGGGAGCCAGGGCTTAGCAATAGATTCAACCTCTAGTCCTTCTCCCCTCCCCAGAGGTCAGGGGGGTGGAAATGAAAGTTTCAACCCTCTAATCGCAGGATTAGTTCTCCTGGCAAAGTTTCTGTTGTTAGATGGGGCCCCTGCCGAAACCGGTTTGGCTCAGTGGTAGAGCATCGGTCTGCGGACTGGGGGGTCCCGGGTTCGATTCCGGTCAGGGGCATGTACATTGGTTGCGGGCACATCCCCGGTGGGGGGTGTGCAGGAGGCAGCTGGTTGGTGTTTCTCTCTCATCGACGTTTCTAGCTCTCTATCTATCTCTCTCCCTTCCTCTCGGTAAAATATCAATAAAATATATTTAAAAAAAAAATTAGATGGGGCCCCTATATCTCCTTATTAACTTAGTAAAAACCACGGGTATCTTCTCATCAGGTAGGAAATTCCAAGGGTTGTAGGAGCTTTGTGACATAGACATATGTCAAATGAATCACAAGATCACAGGTACAAACCCTCCTGTGTGCGTAGGTAACACCAGGCCCTTGTCAAACACCCTGTGCTTGGTTGAGATATAGAGCATCTTAGCACTGGTTCCCTATGAGTAATAAATGCTATGCTCTCTAATACAGATAAATATTCACACACACACACACATCCCTACACAACACAACAAGTTAACTTGTTGGCCTGCAAGTAGGGTAATTTCTCAGGCCCATCACAGTTTTGGACTTAATAGCAAGATAACCATTACAACATCCTTGGTTATTGATCAAATAAGTTACATATAGAATAGTTTAATAACTATGGAACCAGAAGGCGAATAGTAGCCTTCTCTAGGAGATATCCAAAACTCTGCCCTTGGTCCTATCTTCCTGCCTTGCAAGTGATTGCCTCCTACGAGCAAGGGGGATCATTGCCTTTGGGGACTACAACTGTGAATGCAAGACATCCCCCAGTCCTTGTCCTTGAGGAGTGTATTGTCTGTGGGAGAAGAGAATGTATTTACCCACCTATCTTTCAAACAAAAGAGAGATTGCTTCTGTGAGGGAAAGATGTTTAGTACCTTGGGAGCTAAAAGGGAAAGGCAGCATTATTTTTAGCTGTATGTGTCATGGGTGGAGAGGAGCTGGCTGAGGAGTCCCCATGAAGGGAAATGTTCCGTATCTGTACCCATCATTTAGGTAGAGCCACAGAAGCCTGGCTTCCAGAATCAGTGGGCAGATAATCCAAAGCACAGTGTGATGGCCAGTACCCTGGCAAGAAAAAAATCAAGATTCTGAAGTATTTCTACAAACTGGAATGACAGGAACATTAACAACATGAATCCGTACAGTTGTAAATGTGGAATGAGACGCAGGTTAACTGCAGCGCCGGTGGGAGAGAAACAAGAGTTGTAGCAGACTATATAAGCCCAATAGTGGTGAAATTAAACCAAGCAGTTCCTCTTGATGCTATTGCCAGCCCACAGGTGCCCGTTCACATTGGAGGCCCACACAAAGCCATGAAGACGCCATCAGGCAAAATTGTACAGTGCCCACTCGATAGAAGGGGAGATGTGGTGTCTGAGCATCATCAGTGCCTGAAACCAGGTTGTCAATCAAACAGAGGGGGGGGGGGACCATCTTTGGCCCCAGAGTTTGGAGGAGAGCACAATCAAGGAGTCTCAAAAATAATCAGCATTGTGGACAGTTTCGGGGGCCACATTATATTAAGGATACTGGCAATAAAGGCCCACTCCATCCAGTGTAGCTGAAATGAGGAAAGGTCTGGACTCTGTGGCCTATTAGGAATGCCTGGAGGGACTTGGCCAGGACCAGAAAATACCTGAGAACGTCTGTCTGCAAATCCCTGGGGCGCTGTCCGTGGAAAGGAATTAGATTTGTCCTGTGAAGGTCCCTGGGGCAGAACCCACCCCATTGTACAGCAGTTCCAGCAGGAAGATCTCAGATGACTGTGAACGTGAGCATCCTGCCATTTAGAGGTGGGAAGGCTGAGCCTGCAAGAGAGTGAACCCATCCTCACAGGGCTGATTACAGCACAGGCTGTGACCAGCCACAGATTGCAGTTGTTGCAGAAGGAATTTCTCCCTAAAAATAAAAAAAAAGTCCATGGTTTCGAAGATCTCTTCCAAGTTGGAGATTCTGTTGCTTAAGTAAAAATCTACACCACCAGGAAATTCATGTCCTAACCATCCATCTTCAAAATACGCTTAGGCACGAAGAACCGCGCTGACACCATGAGTTAGCGCCTTGTTCATCCGGGTTAAATACAACATCATAAATAGTCTTAAGGCCACATACGTATCATGACTTTTGCTTTTTGCTAGTCTTCCTAGCCCTCCATGAATGAGAAAACCGCCTGAGTTATTACCCCGGAGAAGTTAAGTGATGAGTGTAAGGTGATATGGCACATTAGTAGGGAAATCAGAGCCAGAAACCCAATCTCCCCTTAGAGTCATTCTGATCTCAGCAATATTATTAGTAATAAAGTGACTGATAATTACATAGATAGCGTTCACTATGGGGCATGCACTGCTTTACATCTATTATTTTATTTAACCCTCAAAAAACCATAAGATGAGGACTCTCCTATGTCTCTAGCATGGGGAACTAAGAGGCTCAGAGGTTAAGTAACTTGCCTAACAGAACAGATTCCACATGGCAGGACTAGACTTCAAAATTAGGCAAAATGACTCCAAAACCTATCCTCTCAACCACTGGGCTCCGTTTCCCCCTCTGAATCCATTCTATTTGTGAGACAGAGACGGTCCCCAAATTTGCACACCACAGCCTCCGTGGAATTATATTGCCAAAGGAACCAAATAATCAAGCGTGGGAAGCGAGGAGAGGTAGAACAGACTCATCTTAGGAGCTTTCTCCCTGCCTCGCTCAGCTCATCCCTCCAAATAGAAAGCGTGGCTGCCCCAGTGTCTCCTCACCCTGGGGTGGTGGGAATTAACTCAGCTCCCTGCAAACCTGACGATTAAGATTGGACTGAACGTGGTGGAGATCGAACTACACGTGATGGGGGAGGTGCACTCCGTGTCAGAGTGGGAAGTAGAGTCCACATCTGACCCCTAACTGGAGTGTGAGAAAGGCAAAGGTGGACATTGGGTACCACAGATCATGGTTTATTCCTTTCCACCACCACGGCAGGCACATACACTGCCGTGGGTGCCTCAAAACTCCGCACAGGGTAATATTCCTTTAATGGAATGCTTTTAGAGAAGAGCCATAAAAATAAATTGGAAAGTACTTTCTGTGGCTACAGTTGGCATAAGCAGCATCTGTGCAAACAGGATAACACAGGCTTAACTTAGCATCGCCGTTTTTATTGCTCACCGCGACAGGTCTCATCATAATATAAATTTACTTAAAAAAAAAAAACACCTTCCCCCTCTTGCTGCCCCGCCTCCTCTCCACCACCAGACACCTAGTAGCCTCCCGTGTCCATGCTGAGCGGCGTGATTGCAGCTCTGTTTATGACTTGGGTTTGAGACCAATTAGCTGATCCTGCCAGCCTTCCCCGGGCCAGCTTCCCTCCCTCGGCACTCCCCGCTCTGGGGTTTATTTGTGCACTTGTAAGAGGCAGAGGTTTTGTGGGAAGCAGAGAAATGGGGTCTGTTTGAGGGGGGAGGCGACTCCCTCTTCTCCTTCGGTGCACCTGGTCCCTCAAATTGTCACGGCACGGAACACACCTTGAATATTCATCCTGGGCCCACGCTGCTTCTGGTAACAGGTAGCTCTGTCCTAGAACTGCCAGTTGCTTCCTCGGGGAATTGCCTTTCCTGCAGGAAGAGCAGTGAGTGTGGCTGCCTTTCTGGGACCTGTTAGCCACTGGCCAGAGGGGCCAGAGTTCAGGAACACAGAAAGGCACAGCCAGACAGCGCCGCCTCCTCCACTGCATGGGCTCCTAACATCCCCCTCCCATGTTCACCCCACAGCAAAGCTCCAATGGGGCCTCCCCATCAGAGGTTGAGCAAAGAGCTACAGGACCAGCTGAGAAGCATGCATTGTACGGAGGCCTCTGTACCCCTGGAGAAAATCCAGGAGTCAGTAAGATGCCTGCCCTCAATGTGCTTTCAGTCGAATGGAAGAAGGCTCCACTTACTCACATGAGACGACTGAGAAAACAAGGCAGGCTGTGGCAGGGGCTGCACAGCACAGGCAGGAAGGTCAAAGAAAGGTTTCACCGCGAGATCCTGAGGAAACAGAGCCACCAGGCAGCTACTCTGTAGCAAGCACTTTACAAACATGCTTACTCCTCTCACAACTCTTCTAGGTACTCATCAGATAGATATAACACAGGCACACAACCCTTCGAGATGTACAGAGCATGTAACTATGGGTGTATCTCTACAGTTTCCAGAAGAAGAAATCAAGACTTGAGGGAACTAGGTAACTGGCCCAAGCCACAGGGTCCCCAAACTAGTAAGTGACAACAACTGGACATGGGATTTCCGGCCTGACAGGAAAACCTTCACAAGCCACAGCACCTTTCCTCTCCATGGGTCAGTGGATATGAGGGTTCAGTGGCTTTCCACTCATGGCTGTAAGGGTGGTTGTACAACACAGTGTAAGAGCATCCAAGAAAGGAAACGTTGACTGATTTGGATAAAATGGAGGGATTAAAGAAGATCACAAAATAGTAAAATATTAGTCCAGAAAGGTACATACATAGGGAATCCCAGGTATTTTATTAAATAAAAAGTCAACAATATATTAGGGTATTTCACAGGCATTGAAAAACTCTGAAGACCAGGTAGAAACTGGGGGAAATGCGGATGCCATAATGTTGAGTAAAAACAAAATAATAAGATAAAGCATAATACAAAGTACTCTGTGGTTGCAACTATGTAAAAATAAATATTATAATGTTTTTACATAAAACTGTGAAAAAAATTTTTAATAGGCCCCTCCCCTGGGCATAGCTGGACTGTACTGACTCTCCTCCTAACACGTGGTTCTCCTTCCTCCTCTAACAACTTCCACGGAGGAACATCAGATGCCCTCCCTGCCATCTGGGTGCCTTGGAACCCCATTGCCTCCAGTGCAGCCTCTGCCCCCTACCATGGCACTCTCACCCCACAGCTGGCTTCCGGCTCTGTGAGCAAAGTGCTGCTTTAAACTTGTGCCCCCGCTCTGGATTCCCCAGCTAGTGGGAGTGTCATTCTCCCTACGTTTGGTGTGACTGAGGGTAGGAAGAAGGAGACTAGGTGACCTAGAAAAAAACCACACACAAAACAACAAACGACATGTCATAATTCACCAAACTTACGCTTTTCCTACCTCATGATTCTTTCATGCCACTCACAATGATTCCGCCTAATTTCCCAAAACCATTCACATCTACTAGTTTTAAAAAACTCCTCAAGTCTAGAAGAGACCCCTGTCTCAGGCTGTTTGTCTGTGGCAATGCCTACACCTTGCCTTTCAGATGTACTTTCTATTATCACCTCACCTCCTCCCACCTCTCCTCATCCTAGAAGAATATGACCTTTGAGGAAGTTAAATAAACCACACCCCACTTCCTTTTATGAGTAGATGTGAGTAGGCCCTATCAGGGAGGCCTTTGCCCATCCTGATTCAGGAAGGATGCCTGGCACTGACATAGGTGTCACTGCTCAGCTGGGGCAAATGACTGGAAGAGGATACCAGAGAGGACAGTAGATCACAGGGATTAGTTCATTAAAAAAGGCCGGGATCACCTAAGCAAACAGGGTTGCTATGGAGCAAGGTCAATAATCAAATCCATCATTCATTAAGTCCCCCAGTCTGTGGCAGCCAAGTGGGAATGGCAAAGCCAGGGGCAGGAGTCTGAGCTGAGAATCGGCCATAAAGCGTTCAAAGGAGAGAAAGTCAGAAGCCTGTGTAAGGAGTGGCTGGATCCTATACATGCGCCCTATTTTGCCAATGCCCCTTCAGAGGGTCCAGGAGCCCCCCTCTCCTTGGCTCACCAGAAGGCACCCTGAACCCGACATCTGGGCCTCACGTAGGAGGAGCACTATTCTGTCAGACCCCATCTACCTTTCCAGGAGGCCTCTCTCTGCCCTGAGCCCCCACTCACACCTCTTCCGGTTGCACAAGACTGCTTGGCATCCCTCCACACTTGGCAGCTGCCCGGGCCTGGCATGCAGTGCCCCCTCCTCCTCTCTCTGAAGGGCTCCCAGTCCTTCACAGGCTTATTCTTTGTCACACTGTCCCCAGGACCCTCGGCGATTTCTAACTCCATCTCCGAGGCTCCCATAGAGTGAGCTGATCAGGATGTTGTAATTGCTTGCCTACATGTCTCTCTCTCTCTGACAACGCATGGAGTTACCTTTCCCGTGCATCTTTGAATCCCCATGCCTTGGCATTTTGCTTGGCACACTACCGGCACTCAATGTGCGACTCTTCGACGAATGGATCAAATATAATTCATTCCATTTTCACCTATTTACCTCATTCTCCTCTAGGATCTTGCAAGTCGAGAGAGGCAATCTCCTAGAACAAACAGCATGATGCCTCATACACGAGTCTATCACCGTTAACCGCCAGCCAATGGCCTCAGCCAGGAAAAGTCATCAGCGTGCTCAGATGTTGTGCCTCTGTTCAGCCCTGCATTCCCAGGCCCACTTGTCTAGGTAAGGGCCCTGTCTCTGGGAGCACAGGCAAATATATTTCCTGAGACTGGTTTTGTGGAGTACAGTGCGAGACTGTGAGATTCAGCGCACACCTGGGAAATTCAGACATGATCTCAATAATAAGAGCTGTAATCAAGGAAGAAACCCTTACTTAAGCAAATAATTTGCCTTGGGAGTAAAAGGCTGAACAGGATGTTCTTCGCACACGGGGACTTTAGGTGGCATTCTGTCTTCATTCCAAATAGACTTTGCTGAACCAGTCACAGAAATAAAATATTTGCACGATGCCCACCATCAGCACAAACGGTCTTCCAATCAGAGAAGCAAGCAGTAGGGTGGAGTGAAATGCATGAGGAGAGAAAGAGAGAGAGAAAAAAAAAAACGATTTAAAATTAAAGGGAACTCGGCCAGTGGTTGAGCATTTACCTATGAACCAGGAAGTCACAGTTCCATTCCCAGTCAAGGCACATGACCGGGTTGCAGTCTTGATTTCCAGTAGGGGGTGTGCAGGAGGCAGGAGATCAGTGATTCTCTCTCATCATTGATGTGTCTCTCTCTCTCCCTCTCCCTCTCTCTTTGAAATCAATAAAAAATATATTTAAAATTAAGGGGAGGTGGGCTGAGCAATTTGAACCAAACTCTCCCCAAGGAAGAGTAATATGGATAGCAAATGAACTGTCTTATGGGGAAGATTTACAGACATCAGAATTTGTGATGTTATAAGCACAGTCTCCAGCTTGGTAAGAGTGGAGGGGGTGATGTGGAACAATATACTTACAATAGATAAACAATAGCCAGACAAGATATAATGTCAGGTTTGGAATCAGATATATTGTAAACAGCAGTGAAGAAACAACTACACCTTGAGAACTATCAGCAGATACGCCAGATGAAGTGAATAGTCTCATTGGGTGGCGTTGGGAGGGAGGCCACTGCAGGAAGGTGGGAGGGAAGAAGAGGAACTGGTGGAGCAGTGATGGAGCATGAGCTATCTGGGTAAAAGGCTGCAGCCAGCTTCCCCAAATGCAGAGAAAATGATAAAATAGCAAGAAATAATAAAGTGGAATGGTAGCAGTGTCAACTGTGATAAGCAGATAATTTGTTACTGTGTACAGCCTGGGGCCCCTTTCCAGAGGCGGGCAGAAGTCCAAGTTCCTGGACTTACCAGCCTGTGCAGTCACGAAGGGGAAATGGAATGCAAGGAGCAGCAAGAGTCACCGAGTGTTCGCACTAAAAGGAACCTTAGTGATTGTTTGGAGCCACCCCCTGTTCCAGGCAACCACCTTCCTTTGGATTCCTTCCCGCCTCACTGGCCATTTCTCCTGGGCTCCTTTTCTGGTTTCCCTCTCTCTGCCCATCGTCTCAATGTTGGAATGACGGCGCTGGGTCTCCTTCTCTATCAACACTCATTCCCTAAGTGATTCCATCTACTTTCCTAGATGTAGATATCTAAATGCTAACCCGCCATGGCTCCTTTCCCGGTGGAGTTCCAAATTTATATGCCCAACTGCATGCTTGGTCTCTCTGCTTGCATGGCTTACAGGAGTCTCCGATACAGCAAGTCCAGAATAGTGCTCCTGATTCTGCTTTGTCCACTAAAACGTGTTCTTCCCTGGTCTCCCCTATCTGAGTAAATTATACTTCCTTCCACCCAAGCCAAAACTAACTCTCATTCTCTCCCCCTCCACCCCCACCCCCGCCTCTCTCTCCTATAGAAAGTCATGCTAATCTATTGGTTCCATTGCCACCAATCTGACCCATCATCTGCGTTCAGCAGTAGCATCCCACCCAGCTGGCCCTTGCTTCCATTCCTTTTCCTCAAAGTTCATTCCTAAAATTATCTTTCAAAACCACTTTTAAGTAGTAGAAATTGGCTAAATATATGTTAAATTATGCATGAGACAGAGGAAGTGGATGGGCAGAAAAGCCCTGGGGTGACAGCTGTGAATGAATGTAACTTCATTCCAGCAAATCCTTTCAATTGCATGGCTGCCCACGGAGCACCCAGAACTTCCACTGGCCTGCCGTGCTCGCTAACGGCACATCACTGCTTCCTAGGAGCTGCTCATTTAAAAAGTAGATAGCAAACAGGATTCCCATTGCTCTCTCCTCGCTCACTCTGGAGCAATGTTCCTAAGTTGTTATATGAACGCTGCTAAAAAAAAATCTGGACATTTAGAAACATGTGGATGGTGAACAATGTTGACCACTTTCCTTTTGGATACCAAGTGATACCCAGCCAGAGCTACAGAGCCTCTTAGCTCCAAAGAAAACAGGAGCAATTTAGGATTTGGGGTGACTGTCTCATTCCCATTCATCTCCCTCCCAAACTGGAGCACATAGGTCAGTGGTTACGTCCATAGTTGCATTAAAACCATTAAGCTGGGGATGAGGAGGAGGAGGAGGAGGAGAGTTGTGTGTTTGCTTGCTTACGTTGAGTGCTGAAACAAGGGCTCTAATGTGCCCCAGAGGCACTGGAGTCTGAATAATTTAATGATGTGCACTTCCCCAAAGTGCCATCACACTCATTACGCCATTATTCAGCCCCATAATGCCATAGCTGTAGGTACTCACATCTCTGTTTTACAAAAGAGAAACTGAGGCTCCAAGGGGAATGGGGCATGCTAAACATTACAGAGCTATGCTGTTTTATGACAGGTACTAAGTGCATTCTCAGATGAGCTAATGGCCCAAACCTCTCCCATCTGCCCCCTGACTGAGGTTGTGGAAGGCATTTTAGCAAAGGTGCTCGTTACAAGTTGGAACCAAGGGAAGCCCTGCCTATGGAGGAAGCCATCTTGGCTGGCCCTCCCTCACATAGGTACTGTGGGTACCAGAAGGATCCCGGGTCACTTCATCATCAACCAGGATGCCTGTCTCCTGGTACAAGAACTCCCAGAAAATCTGTAACTGTCGTCTTGCCTCCTCTCATCACCAGGGCGGTTTCTGTGTTTCTGTCAATGAGGTGTCCTTGCTGCAGGAACAAGCTCACATTGACACTCCCCGACCCACCCCGGGGAGCGACTGCTGATTAGACTGCGGGCTCTTCCCGCCCACGATCCAATTTGAGGCCGGAGGCATTGTCAGGCAGCCCCTCCGTCAGCCTCGGCTCTCTCCGCCGCGTGTTACCGTGCAGACAGAGGAAAATGACAGTTTTTATCATTTCCTCCTAAATGATTCAATGCTGATTCAGCCAGTTTCAACTCCAGGCAACGAAAGGAAGAAAAGGGGGAAGAAGAAAGAATAAGGCCCAGAATAGAAAGCACGTGTCTATCAGCCATTCTGAAGCGTCGGTATGGGTGGGCCCCTGCTTTGCCTACACTCAGAAAATCCTTGTTCTCCTCCACAAGGGCACACAGCTGTGCTGGAGAGGAACCTCCTCCAGTCGGTTTCCTTTCCTTGTTTCCACATCAGGATCTCGTTCTTGGAAAGAACCCATTGTCTCTAATGCACCAGCAATGGGGCCTGTGTGTCCGAGTACGAATCATTAGACCCGAAATGAGTGGCTCTGTCACAGAACGTAGCCATGACCTTGAGTAAGTCATTCCCCATCGCTGCATCTCAGGTCCTCTCTATAGAACAAAAGATACCCCCTCCCACAGAGAGAAGCAAGTGGCTTCCACGTGAACAGGAGCAGGTGTGGAAACGTCTCTTCTTCACAAGACCATTCATGATCTCCTTCGGCAGTTCCAACCATTAGCATGTTCTTCCTCATCCTCATTGGATTAACGCCCTAACTTGCTCCCTTCCATCCTGCAGTGAGGTGATAGGCGCTTTGTGATAAGCCCCCAGGTTGTGTTCCTCACCAAGGAGAATCTTCCCGTTGGGATCGCTCTTTCATATAAATATATAATATATTTTATTGATTTTTTTTACAGAGAGGAAGGGAGAGGGATAGAGAATTAGAAACAAAGATGAGACAGAAACATAGATCAACTGCCTCCTGCACATCTCCTAGTTGGGATTTGCCCACAACCCAGGTACATGCCCTTGACAGGAATCGAACCTGGGACCTTTCAGTCCACAGGCCTCCACTCTATCCACTGAGCCAAACTGGTTAGGAGATTTATATAGAGAGATAGAAACATCAATGATGAGAATCATTGATTGACTGCTTCCTCCACTGGAGACCAGGCCTGCAAACCGGGCATGTGCCCTTGACCAGAATCGAACCCAAGACCCTTTAGTCCGCAAGCCAACACTCTATTCACTGAGCCAAACCAGCTAGGGCCAGTTGGGATCTCTCAATTCCTTTCTGAAGTCATTGGCTTAGTCCTGCTGCCCCCTGATTCCATCCCACTGCCTCAGATTTCCACCTTCTGCTCATTGCTGAGGGCCCCACATTCACTTCTAGATTCATCCCTAGACACCGCCACCTGCCCCGTTCTGTACCCAGAAACAATTCCCTGGACCTTTTACAGAACCCAGCACCCTGGATGCTCCCTTCTCTGGAAGGTCACTTGGAGCAGTACCCAGAGTATTTTCTCTGCTTACATGTAGGCCTTGGTCCTGATGTGACTTCTGAAGCCACATGCCCCCTCCAAGTGGGGCAACCCCCTACCACGACCGTCTCCCCACACTCCCCCACCTGAGATGGTCTTCTCCTCTCCAAGTCACCTATAGCCCCAGGTCCTTCTGTTGTTCTCACGTGGCATCATTTCTAAACCTTCCATCACCCTTTTCAGGATAATTATTAATTGGGATATTCCTCCAGGAATCTTAAACCTCCAGTCCCGACCCCGGCCGCATCCACCGGAGTCCCCGGAGTAACAGATAAGACTGTGAACACTCCTGAGCAGGTCTCCGGGTTTCATTTATATGCACAGAACACTCGGAACGGACCCATCACGATCAGATAATTATTCTTTCTCACCGCGGATGTCATGTTCAGCAGGGCAGCAGTTGCCCGGGGAAGAACCGGGATATATATATATGTATATATATACAACCTGCTTTGTATTTTAACAATGAAAAAGAAAATGGGGGAAAATATCCCACAACTTTTCCCTTTCTGTGCGGTTAAGATAAACATCCTTCCCCCCGGTTACACAGCTCGAGCTGATGGGGAAGCCTTTTCTCCCTGCAGAAATCACTGCCGAAAAGCAGACACTTAACATTTCCAATCCGTCTCTGAAGCCTGGATTCAATTACAGTCTGTTTTGAAGGAATCGAAAACACACTTGTTAATATAATAAATGCCTTCCCTTCGTTTTAGAATTTGTCTTTGTTAGGCACATAATTCAAGAATTATCTATTATGGTAAAAAAAAAATTGAGCCATCTGGGTCTGTGCTAATATCTGTAAGCAATAAGTCTTCGATTTTCTTCATACTTCATTACCGGCGCTCCGCGAGAAGAGATCATTCCCAAAATCAGAGCTTGTTTTCTGTTGTCGGACTATTGTTTATGAGGATTTATGGAGCAGCAAAAAGGCACTTTCTTGATTTTCATAAGTTAAGCTAACAGTCCGGCGATGACAGCCCCATTAAAACTCAGCAAGTTAGATGTGTAAGCTATGGAGTTCTATACCGTATCTATCATTTTTACAAAGCTGCTTTCTTTCCACCTTCAAGTTGCCGCCGAATCTTTTATCGATAGAAGGGAGAGGAAAAATGCGTATTTACCATGTATTTGTTAAGCCACATACATTCGCAGTGTATCTTCCCTGACAGTGTGTAAAAGGATATGAAGCATTATCAAACTGACCAATTCTGACGATGGTAGGGAGAAGGGATGGTGGGTGGATGGAATTCTCTTCTAAGTGGACTGCCCGCATGCTGGCTTTTTAATGCATTTCTCCCATGGGGGGTGAGGGGGAGATAGGGAAGGGACACCTCCCTGGAAGCTGGGCTCAGCAGCACACTCTTCCCGGGAAGTAGCCTGCCTGACCCTGGGGGTTGAGTCAACAGTCCCCAACTGCACACCCAGGGGACAGTCCATCATGGCTGCCCTTGTGCTGTAGGCTGCTGGGCACATTCAGTGCCAGCTGAGACTTTGGGCATGAAAGTGGGAAAGGAACCCCCGACTGGCAAGACAAAAAATTTTTTGTTTGTTGGTTTTGCTTTAAGTCTTGCCTTTCATGGAGCTCCCACATTGGCCAAAGGAACCTTGTTAGGTAGTGAGAGCAGAGCTTTTTCTCTGCGACTCCCTCCTTCCTCTGGGCTGCCTTTTGGATTTACCAGCAAAAGAGTTTTTCAGGTCAGCAAGTACTTTTTTAGGAAGCTCTTCTCATCTGAGAGCCCAATGCATCTCTCGGGTCATTTCCACCTTAAATTCATCTACAGCCTGCTGGTGGCCATGACCTGAACAGTAGGAACCTGGGAGACACATGTGGATGCTGCTAACACACACACACACACACACACACACACACACACACACACACATACACACACACACACACACACACACACACACACAAACACACGGACACACCCACCAGAGAACTGCCTGTGAAGAAATTCCATTATGAGAAGCGATGAGCTTGTGTGGAGCCGGAGAGATGGATTGAATTCCAGAGAGGCCTTGTCTCTAGGCCTCTCCCAGGATCTTGCTGTCCTAGAGACACGGTGGTAAAGGGAGGGGAAGCCAGGGACTCCCATTTTTTTTGTGTGTGTGCCATTGTAGTCTGTGTGCCAGGCGTGTTTATGTATGTGATCTGTGGTTTGCGGAGATGCCTGGCTCTGCTGCTTTCCCAAGCCCAGCCTCTCATAAACCCAGTGTTACACGTTCCAGCTGTGCTGGTGAGACATGAAAAACCGTGTGCCCAACGGTGCTTGATGTTCTGCCCCAGGAGGTGACTGATGCGGAGCCGGCAGAGCACAATCACTTTGATAGATGACTGGCTCCTCGGGGCTCTGTTTCTAAGAAACTCAAAGTCTTCCTGTGGGATTGCCTAAGGTGCCAGAGAGCCTGGGCTTTGTTTCTTCCCGCCATCATTATGGCTGGGGTCAGATGCCATCTTCTGTGTGACTAACTCCCTTCCCTGAAATGAAAACCACCAGAAACAGCTACCCAGCACAGTTGGCATGGGCCCATTGGTAGTTGGATCCCCTGTCTACCAATGTATGCCTGCCTCTCTCTCTCTCTCTCTCTCTCTCTCTCTCTCTCTCTCTCTCTCTCTCTCTCTCTCTTAATTTCCATCAGTTCTATTATTACCCTTTATCCCGTTTCCCTTGGGGTGCCGGCGTGGAGTATTGGAACAAAGGCTTTTTTTTTAAATGAAACTGCCCTGTAATAAATTTTTAAATGATAGATTGCATCTCACAATACATGAGCAGCTTATGTTATCATTCTCTGGCGATGGCGATGCTTCGCCCCTCCTGCATGGTTCTGACGCCGGTTCTGATTAAAGAAACTGAAATTGCTGCCCCGAGTGTTTGGCTTCGGATTTTCCATAATTCGTATTTGTAAGCACTTTTGTGCTGTTACCTTTTTAGATTTACTAAGTGCTTTGCTCTTAAAGAGCACTTAGCAGAAAGAGGTGTGGGGAAATTACATCTGGCAATTATGCCGGTAAATTTACCTCCAGGACTCAAGCGACATAGGTCATTCCTTGCTTTGGGGTTTCTATCTCAGTTACCCACATCAGGTGGCCGGGGGGGGGGGGGGCTGCTCATAGCCATGGTGAGCAGGGTGGGGCCAGGGCCTGCTGTTAAACTGACTCTGAGAGATCTGATGGTCCTTGAAATGCATTAGTGAGACCCATTCAAGATCCAGAGCAAAAGTAGCACAGCCAAGCCAAAGACCAAGAAGCCTACCTAGCAAGAAGTCACGTGATCTTCGTTTCTGTGGCACCAGCCAGCTCACCCCTCAAAATGAAAATGTGCCTTGCCAAAATCGGTCTGGCTCAGTGGATAGAGTGTCGGCCTGCGGACTGAAAGGTCCCAGGTTCGATTCCGGTCAAGGGCATGCTGATCAATGACTCTCTCTCATTGATGTTTCTAACTCTCTATCCCTCTCTCTTCCTCTCTGTAAAAAAAAAATCAATAAAATATATTTAAAAAAGAAAATGTGCCTTAAAGAATGCCAACAGCCTTGTCTATATGAACTGGGCCTTTCCATATGCATAGAACAGCCATGGAATGTATCTCTAAACTCAGGCATTGATGAGAGCGAGTGAAATAGGGAGCTTCTAATAGCCCCACCAGGAAGATGGGTGTAAATTGGGGATGAGGGGACCCTGTCTCCCCAGCCTCCCACTTCTAGAGTTAACCAGAGTAGAGGAACATAAAACAAAATCAAAGAAAGAGCGGTTTGAGCCTTCAGCTCTGAGTCATGCTGCCTTTCCCCAAGAGCTGGTGGTTTCAGCCCTCTTGCTGCCAAGGAGAGAGGAGACATCAGAGAGCATGTGTGTTTTGTCTCCTGAGGAGTTTGTGATGGTGAAGCATCAAAGCCTGTGGGCTCCGAAGCCAGACTGGCTGGGATGAAATCCTAGCTCCCCACTTACTAGCTGGGTGACCTTGGACCAGTTACTGCCCTGTTTTTGTGCTTCCGTTTCTGAGTGAGTAAGAGAGAAGGTAGGAGAACTACACCAATGCAAATCCATGTACCCGGAAACGACAGGCAAGCGGAAAGGAGGGGGGCTTCAGAAGAGGGCGACCCTTGATTAAGCAACCCCAGCATCAGACCCTCCATACCGGTAAACTTAACTCTGCAAGGTCTGCGTTTCCCCTTCCCCATGGTCATCACCACAGTGTCGTGTCTGTTTCACAGATGTGAACATGGAGGCTGTCAGATGAACCTTGCCCAAGGCAACCTAGCTAGCAAGAATTAGAATTCTAAGCCACTTGAATCTGACTGTAACGTCCACGTTGCTTCTAGAATGAATGTTAGGGTACACATGTATACAACTGGGTATTCTGCTTCCGTGAGACCCCCAGTCCAACCTTCAGCATTATTGAAACCCAGGTCAGCCATGCCTGCTGTGACCGCTGACCCTCTCCTCTTCCATGTAGCCCACATGTTAGCAAATGACCAGGCACGAGAACCCATAGCCCTCTGCTCTGTGTCTACTGGAGAGAGCAGGTGGCAGCAGAACAGCCAAGCCTGCGAGGAGGCATACCCCCCTGAAGAAAGATCCTCATCGGTGAGATGCAGGGTTGGACTCCCCGGGTGACCTCCAGGTCCCACCTCCTAGGGGTCTGTGACTCCGAGGCACCCCTGGATTACCAGGCCTGAGCCCCTGCATGTCCCATTGCGTCGTGGGCGAGAGAGGAGCAGTGGGGAGTGGGGGTGGGGAATTAAAGGCTCCAGTCCCCCGTGCTGCAGTTTGTCCTTGCTGCTTATCGGGAAGCCGAAGGTCATGCTTTGCCAGCGTCTTAAATATCAGTCTCACCCACAAACCTCATTTGGCCGCCTGCAAAGCCCCTTATGGAGAAGGACGGAGGACAATGGCTTCTTTAATACAGGAAAACACCTTTCAGAGTCAAATCGCCTCGTTCAGCTTTCCTTTGCAACGGTGGCCGCTTGATCCCCTTGCCACAGGGTTGAAAATTGTAAAAATATTGAACTTGCAGAAACTACACAGTGGAAGCGGTTTTGCACCCAGCAGCACCGAGGGGGCACGCGATGTACTGGAACACCACGATAACGCGGGGCCGTGGGCTGAAATCACCGAGGGCGATGGGTCCTGAGAACAGCGATGAAGGTCACAGGCTGTGTGCTGTCAGCCATGAAGCCCAGATCTGAGTGGGAGGGGGCGGTGTGGCTGGGTGTGCTGAGCCTCCGTGGGGCGCAGTCATGTTTTTTCCCAGATGTCACATTCTAAATGGAACTGGGCCAGAGGAGAGAGAGGTGGCTCCTTGTCCCCGGAGACCTCATTCAGGTGCACCTGCTGTTGGGATTCCACTTAGCCTCCAGCAAGCCGTGTCTCCGCAGTGTTACACTGGCATATTCAACAGTCTAATGAGACCTTTGCCATGGGTGCCTCCCGCCAGCTGGTGACTCTGTCTATTCCAAACGGGGCTCACATCCTACATCATGGCTCTGAAAACACACCAGCGAGGTTCGCTCGTGATTTCAGAAGGCCCGTGCTTTAAACACCGGGGACCACAGCACCGAGAGCAATGCAAGAGGCCCCTCAGCACCCAGACCACAGCCAGACTACCCAGGTTCAAGCCCCAAGTCTGTCACAGCTTGACAAGTTGCTTAATGTTTTTGACTCAGTCTCCCCAGGTATAAAATGGGGAACCAGATGTAATTTACCTTAGCAGGCTGTGAAAAGCTGTGTGTGTGTGTCTTTGTTATCCTCAACAGTGGGCTAGGGCTACGTGTATTGTGTCAGGCACTACTGGGGAGCCTCTTAATGCCCTTAATATCCTCCTTCACCACCCGAGGGCTTTATCCCTCTGGCATCTGAGGTTTAATTCCAGTCTTTGTCGCTGCAGAGAGAAAGGTTACTTAGCTAGTGATTATCAGCGATTATCTCACCTTCTTGGTGTGATGAAACGCTGTCTTGGATTGAAAGGGAGAGGGTAGAAAACACAACAGGACTAAGCACTGAGCAGCCTGGGTGAGGACACTGGGGGTGGAAGGAGAAGAGAGGGCCAGAACAGTTGCCTGGAGATCCAGGAAGCCCTTCATTGATTTCACAGTCGCTTCTCTGGCCCCACTGACCGAGCCCCACTTCCATGGGCCACCAGAAACGCCTGTATCTATTCCTGCCTTGTGCTCCTCTCCTCCATCCTCCCTTCCAGGTCCCCACCGCCCCTCCAGGGAAGGAAGGCGATGGAGGCGATGCACCAGGCCCTGCTGGTGATCTGAGATAGTCAGGAATAAGCCTGGGAACACACTTCGGCATAGCGCTCCAGGGACGTGAGCCTTGTCCTCACAGCTGTGCTCGGTGGAGAGTGGCAGGGAGGACGATCAGCCCTGCCCGCCAGAAGCTCCTCAGAAAGGCTGCTTCCACCTCCCAGGGGAAAGAGGAGGGTGTCTCCTCCCTCAGGCTGAGGTTTCATTGCTGCTGCTTTCCAGCTTCAAGGCATTCAGAGTTCTGTTTCCCTCACTAGGAACTCGCTCTCACTCTGCAGAGAGACCCAGGGGGGCAGGCATTTGGGGCCCCCAACTTCACCCCCGGGTCAGCTTCCTCCTCCTCCTCCTCTGGCTTTTGTGCGGTTGTTTTTTTCCTCCACCTCCAGAAAAAAAAAGTTGTCTGGTTGTTCAAGGGACTTAGATATTTTTTGGAAAGGAAAAATATTTACAAAAGTAATACAAGTTCACTAGGAGAAAAATGAAATAGGGAATTTGTAAAGAAAATGGCTACTCATTGTCATAAGGCCCCAATCCCACAGCTTCCCTCCCTCAGGGGTAGTCTTGTTCAGTAGCCACGTGGAAATAGTCCAGAAGCACATGAGAGGAGATACAGCACCATTGATTTTAAATAACATAAATGAACATCAAACTTTATTAGTCGGCAACTCTATATTCTGCTCCATAATAGAGCCTGGGTGTGTGTGTTTGTAGGGCTGCTACAACAAAGTACAGATGCTCCTCAACTTATGATGGGGTTGCGTCCCGATAAACCCATCGTAGGTTGAAAACATTATAAGTCAAAAAATGTATGAAATACCCCTAACCTACAAAACATTACTTAGCCTCGCCTACCTTAAGCGTGCTCAGCACACTTATGTTAGCCTGCAGTTGGCTAACTACATTCTCTGCCACTGCCCAGCATCACAGGAAAGCATTGTATCACATATCGATGGCCAAGAAAAACATCAATTTTATAAGTATGGTTTCTGCAGCATTCATGTAGCTTTTGCACCCCTGTACAGTCGAAAAATTTTTAGCCAAATCCTCATATGTGGAGGACCATTTGTACTAGAAACTGGGTGGCTTAAATGGCAGAAATATGTCCTCTCGCATGTATGAAGGTAAGAGTTCAAAAATTGAGACGTCCACAGGCCCACGCTCCCTCAGAAGGCTGGGGAGGGGGCTGAAGGGTGAGGGGGGAGGCCTTCTTGCTTCTTTCAGCTTCTGGTGTTCCCCAACCATCCTTGGGGTCCCTAGGCTCATGTAGACATGTCACCCCACTTACATGACTCTCATCTCCCTGTGTGTCTTTGCATCCTCTTCCCTCTGAGCCTATCTCATATATAAATTCCTTTTTATTTATTTACTTTTAATAAGGACACCAGTCATATTGGATTTGGGCCAGTCCTAATAACCTCATGTTAAATTGATTGCCACTGTAAAGACTCTATCTCCAATAAGGCCACATTCTGAGATACTCAGGGTTAAGACTTCAACTTATCTTTTTCTTGGGGGGGTGGGGGAGAGGACAGAATTCAACCCTTACCAATGGACAGTCTTTTGAATCTACTTTATCTCTTGATGGCTGCTTAGTATCCCAGAGTTTTATTGTGGTATAATATACCATTTCCAAAATGATGAGCATAAGGCCATTTTTAATTTTCTGACATGCCAAACAAACACTGGAATAAAAATTCTTATGTCATAGGCCACTTACTTTTGCATTTTTTTAGAATGGGTTCCTAGAAATGCAATATCTGAGTCAAAAGATACATATGTCTTAAATTTTGATAGATATTGAAATTGTCCTATATAAAATTATTTCAATTTTTACACCCACCACCAGTGTATATCAGTTCCCCTCCCCCCACATACACACACACACATATTTTCATTAACACTGAATGTCATTTACATTTCTGCCAATCTGATGGGTAAAAATTGTATCTTGTTTAATAGGTATTTCTCTAATCTCTAGTGAAAGTTAATGTAATATGTTTATAATCCATTTGACATTTTTTATCTAGTGAGTTGGTTTAATAGTTTACCCATTATTCCATAGAGTTATTTATTAATCCAATAAATATTTATAAAACAACCGTAATGTGCCTATTAGAGTGCTGGATTGCTTCTATATTGTTGATTTTTTTCTCACTGGTTTACACATTTTTAGACAGTATCTTCATCATGAGAAAATTAGTCTAATTTCTATAATAGTCTAAATTTTTTTTAATATTTCTATTTTTTAAATTTTATTTATGGTATCTTCTGCCCTGTACAAATTATAAAAACGTAATTAAATTATTCTTATCTATATTTTTCCTTATTTATTTTTAATCTCTCTGCTTAAAAGTCTTTTCATAGGCCAAGATTATAAAAAGTATTCTCTTATTTTCTTCCATTACTTTGTAATTTGGGTTGGTTTTATTTGTATTTTAATGTTCATTCCATCCACATAGAATTTGTGTTTAATGTAAACTTATCTTTTTCTCCAAAATGGTCTGCTTATACTTAAATTCCACTTACAAATTATTCTGTCCTTTCTTCTGCTAGTTAGCAATAGAGATATAAGCTACCACTTGATTGTATACAGTCTGTTTTAACCTTGGTTCCCTGAACACGGAACCTAAGACAAAAGCTTGTGTGCATTTGGAAATGTGATCTCAGGATTACAGCAATTCATAAGTGGGAATTGAGACTTGGCAGGAGTGAAAGTCAATACAGGAATGTGCTTTCAAGCCAGCCATGCCTATGGAGAGCCGTTGCCTAATTCTCCTGGGTATTCAAAGGAACTTTACTCAATCTTCTGGGAATATGGCTAAATATACTAGGAGCAGAGGGGAGAAGCAGATCCCTCTTGACCGCCATTTCTCATTGGCTGAGGGTGGCCCCGTGAATATTAACTGCCCTACAATCTCATTCAGAACACGTTCTCACCTGCATTCCACATGATGCCCCACCACAGCAAATGCCTCAGGTGGGCACCAGAGAGAAGGGCCATCTGATTTCACGTGCATGGAGCTGGTCCAGTCTTGTGATGCATGGGACTGGTTTTGGCGGGAAGCTCTTGGACTGCCCTGTCTACTAGCACTTTCTGCAATGACAGGAATGCTCTAGATCTGCGTTGTCTGGACACACATGGCTCCTGGCTCTTAAAATGTGGCTGGTGACACTGAAGGACTGAATTGTTAACTTTTGGTTACTTCATATTATTTTTATATTATTTTAACCTTAAATGTTCATAGCTACATGTGGCTCGTGGCTACCTGTACAATACCATGGGTACGAAGTCAGAGGTAGATTAAGCAGATTTTGAAATGGTGTGTAAGTGGTGCCAGTACACCCTTTATGATGTACTAAGCATGATAAAATCTAGCATTTTCTCTAATAGACAAAGATCCTGACATATAACACTCACAGCACTCTGTCGTAGACATTATTATTCGTGTTTTACAGATGAAGTGACTGAAGTTTAGAAAATGTGACTGTTTTGTGTTGATGCAGCTCATAATCGGCTGGGGCTAGGATTCACAACCAGGCAGTGTAATTCTGGATGGTGTACTTGGAATTGTTTTGTTGTGTTTTTTTGTGTGTGTTTTTTTAGGTCCCCTTGGCACCAGATTCTCATGTACATGTGGGCCTCTATCTGGATGTTTAATTGCCTATCATGCACAGTCCTTCGCTTTAAAATACTGCAGCTCCAGAGTCTGTTTTGATTCCTGGTAGCTTATGAGTACTGTACTCTAACATAAAGTCTTTTAAAAATATTTTGGCTGTAACTAACCATGTTCTCCAGAAGTCATTAGAAAGGCAAAGGTCAATGAAGATGCTTTGGGTTTCAGATAATAGAAAACTCCAATAAAAATAGATATTTGTAATCCCATATGGTTAGTCCATAGTCAGACATTTCCAGAATTAGTTAAAACAGCTGCTCGGAGATTTCAGATGCATTTCTTTTTCCACTTTTCCAGATTGTTGGCATTTTGCCCTACATTCAACTGTCCACATTCCCAATGTACAGCACTTCCAACATCACCTTCTCACACGGCTAAAATCAGAAGGTGGGGGGTTGTGTAGGAAATTTACAGTATCTGCTATAATGACAGTGGAGTCTGTGATGCGATTCAGAGGCTGAATAAATTTAATAGTAGAACTAAAAATATTCCAAAGTTGTTTTCTATGTCAATATGACCTCTAAGTTGAAAGGAAAGTAGTGGGGAAGAATAGAGAGGTTAGTTCCGGTAATCAAAGTAATCCAATACAAGACAGTGATTCTTCTATGGGTAAAAGGAAATCATGTCTGAATTGAGAAAACGCAATGCCACTCGGTGTTTCTTAGAAGAATTCAATTTTGACACAGCATCCTACTCATGCAAAGTGAAGTTGACTTTCCACCTACTGAGGGCTCTCAAGTTAGTTTTAACCCAAGCATCCTAAATAGGTTAGGTCTGGGAGAATCTGAGGAATCATGTGGTCCTGGTTGTTCAAGTTTCACCTGAGGGAATCCAAGCCCACTGAGAGTCAGGATGAGGACCAGAATCCCAGTTCCTTAACCTCTGCCACGCCCTCTCTCCCAGACAGTTTCCCCAGTGGAAGGCCAGTGAGCTCTAGTCATCTACAACAACAGTTTTTTCTGTGACGAGAAGCCCTGGAACCACTTGTGACCCACTTCTAAAATGGCGCAAGCTAGCAGAGTCTTCAGAACCCTGGACTTGCTGATGTTCAGAGGATCTGGATATTTTCTAAATAATTTAGAATATGCTTACCACTTACCGGTATTCTGTGAGATTATTGAGGCATCTGATGAGCATTCTAAGCTTAAAACCTGAAGAGAAGTGTAAAATTTGGTGTGTATTTTGTAATTAAAAAGGCAATGTGCATTGATTGCAGAAAACTTGCAAACCCCTTAAAAGGAAGAAAAACTCAAGGAAACTGAAATTGCCCAGCACCCATCTCACTCTTAACATCATAACTTATGTCTTTCCATACATTTGTAGTGCCTATTAATATATGCATTTTAATTTTAATAAAAGCTATGCTATTTTACCTTTTGCAGCCTCCTTTTTAAAAAATATTAAAGATGGATCAAAATCAATAAATAGTATACCTATCATATAAAAGCTCTAATCAAATCTCTATGGTTCGACAGGTAAGTTTATTTCTAATATTTTAGTATTCTAGGCACATATCATTATGCATTTCCAACGTTAAAAATATGCAGTCAAAAGGTATGCATCTTGTTAAGGATATTTAATACATTTTGCCAGACTTTCCTCCAGAAAGTTTATACCAATGTCCATGCCCCTCGCTATAACTAACTGGCATTTGGCTCGGTGTGGATCATTTTAGAGGGCGATACAGTAGCAGCCCCCCCGTTTCCCAGCTCCCTTACCCACAGTAGGGATTCTCGCTCATTGCAATCTCAGCCAAGGGCAGCTTTCGTAAAAGCCCAGCCTACCTCTGTGGCTGCATTTTATTTGTCCCCCTTTGCAGCTCCCAGGAACTCCTGTGCTGGCCAGGGCCCTGTGAGGGGTCTCTGGCCTCACTTGGTTGCACTGATGGATTCCGCAAACAGCTTTGCCGAAAGGACAAAGCTGATGAATGCATTCACTGGAGGGACCTGCTAGCAATGGACCATGGAAAGGGTCTGGGGGGGGGGGGGAACATGACAGCTTTTCAGATGCTCCTGGAACATTCTGGAGAGGGGCGATTCCTTCTCTGATTGCCTTCACCTTCCTCTCCTGCAGGTTCACTCTCCTGGCCTCAGATCTCCCTGGGCAGGGGTCATTTGCATTTCTGTTTGCACTGCTTACCGGTGGACACGCTCAGGTGGACCTGGGAGCCAGTGGAACACGCTGGCAAGAGACTCTCTGCCAGGCTGCTCTGGATAAGGCAGGTATAGGAGGGCATTTTATGTGCAGCTAAATCAGTGCAAACAACAGGGTGCTTTGTGTCTTTCCACAGAAGCTTTAATAACCCAGCCCACTCCTAATGAATTCTGGGGCAGAATTAATGTAAAAGAATAATGGTGATTAGGTAATTACCAAGTACAGAGAGTATTTAACCTTCCCAGTGACAGGACTGCCTATGACTACCTGATAGCATGTACGCTCTCCGGGAATAATAATAATTTAAAAATTATCCAATCTCTACTATTAATCAAGAAATAAGGATCCAGGAGCAGCGTCAATCATGCTGGGGTGTTTTTTTTTTTCCTCCATTTACCGCCTGCCACTGGCTGCTTCTCTCTGGTGTCTTTGCATGTGTCAGCTTCTCTGAGTTTTAGTTCGGGCCGGTCAGACTTAAGCTGTTGCGTGTCTCTAAGAATATCTCAACAAGCTGAGACACATCGCCCTCTAAAATTATCCACCCTGAGCGAAATGCCAGGGAGTAACCTTTGGCCTCTGCCTTTTTTAATTGCAACTCAAGGCATTTTTAAGCCACAGTCTGTGACAGCCCCGTGTTCTGCTCTCCTTCACCCACCCTCCATACCCCCTGCCCCTCTTGGGCGGTCTCCTCAAACAGGATGTGTGTGTGTGTGTTATATACTGGATTATGTCCCGATATAAAAAAGGATGTGACTTCTTCTGAACCTGCTGTTTCATTCCACAGCAAAGGTGGCGGCTGTACACAGATGGGCCTGACCAACGTGTACACGCACGCGTGCCTGCGTGCACCCACAAATACATATACACACACACACTACATGGAGGGCAGACCAATCCATTATGCTAAGTGACAAAGCGTGTACTACAGGGCGATTCCGAGTTGAATAAATAGATGGGATTTTAAAGGTCATTTTCTCCAAACCCTCTCCGGGAGATAATGCTGAACAAAAGTGCCTTTCCTAGGGTCACACAACTAATTAGAAAGAGAACAATAAGTAAAATACAGTTTCCTGACCCCTGATACCAGAACCCTTTTCCCTAAATGCAGTCAGATCCAAGACGAGGGTATCCAGTGAGACGAGGGAATCTTATTCACAAAGCATTTGCTTCTACCATGCTGGTACCTCCTCCTCGAATGCCCAGCCAGCCACCTTCTTTGACCAACTGACTCCTCACAAGAAGCACCCCCTCCAAATCTGTTATACTCAAGGTTACGTTAAGGCCCCTTCTGTGAGCTCCCACAACATTCTTGCTTAATCTTAAATTGGTGCTTTTGCCATTTATTGGCTAATGTTGGTTTTCTGGTCTTTTCTCCCCTCTGATTCTGAGCTAAGGAGGATGCAGCTTGTCCCCGGCTGTCTCCTCAGCCCCCAGCCCCGTGCACAGCATCCAATCAGATATCATCAAATTATGCGCAGTCTCGTGGATCCAGCATGCATGACAAGGGCACGGGGACATATTTGCAAAAGGGCTCAAGCCAGATAATCCTTCGACAATATAGACAAAAGGATGGTGAAGGGAAGTCATAGATAAAAGGTGCTTCTGAAAAGGGAGCAGAGCCCTGCCCAGCAGTCTTACTGGTTCCCAAAGCGGAAACGCTCATCAGGGTCAAGTCCAGTCTGGGCTGAGGGGGGACAAGAAAGTGCCTCTACCTGTGCAGAAAAGCAGAACAGGAGCAGGAGCTGCAGGGGAGTTTAGACACCAATTGCAACGAGGCAGTCTGGATACTGACTTGGGGTCTACAGCTTGGTTCTCTGAAGAGGACTATTTTGAGGGGAGGACACGGTCTCAATGTATGCCTGTTGAGTCAACTGACCCTCTGCTGACTGCAGGTGCATGTTCCATACAGATAGATTGGGGCTGTAGATGAGGAGGGGCCTGTGGGAAAATTATATGAGATACAATCGGTCTCCAACCCAGGGCTGGGCTCTCAGAAAACACAATTGCCTGGGCTTTACCCAGGTGTCCCTCTCTTCCTCATGAGACTAGACCTCGGTCTGAGTCATTAATTCTGGATCCGGGAGCTCCTTTATTCTTTGTAAATATTCGCTGAAACTCTTGGTGCCTGGCACTAGTCTGGACACTTGATTTAACAGATCAGTATTTTCCGAAGATTTGTAATAAGAATCACTGAATTCCTTTTTGTAGGTTCCTGGACAACCATTCTATCTATATCTGCTGATTTAAAATCTAGGGAAGGGACCCAGGGATTTATATTTTCAAGTTTCCCAAGGAATTCATGCCATCAGAGAAGTTTGGGAAACACTAATAGAGATAAATAATAGCAATAATAACAATGTTGCTGAAACTGGTTTGGCCCAGTGGATAGAGCATCAGCCTGCAGACTGAAAGGTCCCAGGTTTGATTCTGGTCAAGAGCATATACCTTGGTTGCGGGCACATCCCCAGTAGGGGGTGTGCAAGAGGCAGCTGATCAATAATTCTCTCTCACTGATGTTTCTAATTCTCTATCCCTCTCTCTTCCTCTCTGTAAAAAATCAATAAAATATAATAATCTTGCCTAATAGACAAACATGTAAATTGACCCTACTTCTGCACACCACTAGCCAATCAGGAGTGGTATGCAAATTAACCCAGCAAAGATGGTGGTTAATTTGTACACACAGGTACCAAGTGATGGCCCAGGAGTTCAGCCCCACCCCTATCTCTCAGGGCCTCTGGGCAGCATGGGAAGGTGGGGCTTGAGTGGAAAGAGGTGGCTCCAGGGCCTGAGCAGAAAGGGACTGGCCCGGAGTGGAAAGGTGGTGCTGGCAGCCAGGAAAAGGAAAGCTCCTTCTAGCAGGAATCTTCATGCATCAGGCTTCTAGTAACGTTGATAATAAAATAAAAGATTATGGCTCCTGCCTTCAATGAGTATACAGTCAAGTAAAAGAATGTGCTTTAGCTGAGACTGGTTTGGCTCAGTGGTAGAGCGTCGGTCTGCGGACTGAAAGGTCCCAGGTTCAATTCCAGTTAAGGGCATGTACCTTGGTTGTGGGCACATCCCCAGTAGGGGGTGTGCAAGAGGCAGCTGATCGATGATTCTCTCTCATCGTTGTTTCTAACTCTCTGTCCCTCTTCCTCTCTGTAAAAAATCAATAAAATAATTTTAAAAAATAATAATGTGCTTTAAAATCATATTCCTGACTCAAAGGACACTTACCTCACTTTCTAAGAAAATACATGAAAATAACTAGAGTTGCCTTTTTAACTTCAGGCTATTCATTTGTGTGATTGCTGTGCAGGCATTTCTTGTATTGGGATTGACTTGGAAATTTCCAGATGGGCACAGGTAACCAAGGAGAGGACTCTAGAGCCGCCAATGAGAATGTCAGCCCAACTGAAAGGTCCTTTGAAGAGAAGAGCTCCTCAGGAAATGAAAATGTAAACTTCTATATACAGAAGTTTCTTTGGGTTCTGGGAAACGTTTGTAGGCAGTTTGGCGAGTGAGTAAGAGTAAAAATCAGTCACCCCGGCAGAAGCTTTTGATAGATGAGACACTTAGTACACATTATGGAGACAAAAAAAATCACCCAGCTCCGCCAGTAATGCAGAACTTGGAGCAGCTGGGCAAATAGTTCTCAGAAATTACTGGACAATCAAAATCCTATTTGGCTGTAAAACAGACATCGCCACCATGCTGGCTGCCCAATACCCTCCCTCCCCCTGCCTGCATCAGCATCTCTGCCTCCTTAGCCACCATTCTCCTGATGCTCTAGGACTCCTCCTCTTCTCGCCCGCTGGGCTTGGCTCCCTTTCAAATGTTCTCACCCTACCCTGGAGCCTCTCATCAGTCCATGAGGCATTAATGCATGCACTGACAGTAGAGACACAATGAAGTTATTTCTACATGGTGCCAGGATAATCAAGAGCCCTTGTTAGGGGGGGAAAAATTAGTCTGAATGACAGTGGGTCGATACAAAGACTAAATGATGGACTGAATGGCTCACTTTTTAACTAGTGCATTTTGGTGTTAAACATTATTAAATATTGAGGAGTCAACGGTCCAGGGTTTTTGTTTCAAATGTGTTTGTTTGCTTGTTTATTTCATCTTGTTTAGCAATGGGGTCTATTTTCCCAATGAAATATTATGCGAAGCCTCATGCATGATGAATGCAAGTTGAAATGCTCTGGGTAGATGAGAGGAAGGGTCGAGCTTCCTGTTTTTCCCTGTCCTTATTTTCTCTCACCCCAGAGGTGCCTGAGACTCTGAAAATCAACCTGTCTGTAGTTCTCTGAGCCCTTTGTTTTACAAATGAGGAAACTGAGACCCAGAGATTGGGTTTGCTAGCAGAATTATTGCCAACAGCAGAGGAACTGAATGCAGAACTGAGGTCTCCAATTCCAGCCCATTGCCCTTGCCTCCACCCAAGAAGTCAGCCTTAGCCAAGGAACCAAGACTCCTCTGTGGGTTCTCACTACCCCAGGGCAGTGGGGCAGGGTGGCAAGAGGAGGGTGCAGACGTTTTGTAGACCTCCATTTACATCATAGTGCCAGCCTAGTGCCACTTGCATCTACTCCCTGCTTTCTTTATTTATTTGAGGGTCTGAGCTGGATTCAGGTGAAAAATAATGATGTATCCCCTTCTAACTTAGACAGATATACTGAAAGAAAAGAAAATGGGAAGTTTCCATTTTCATCCCAGCTTACCATCAATTTCTGTGAACTCCAGACCCGCCTATCAAGGAGGTAGGTGTTCACACATCTCCAGACATAGCTTTCTCCATCCTTCTACCTCCCTTTCAATTACTGATCCACTCCACATCTCTGCATTTGTATCCGTCACTAGACCCTTCTCCATTAAATATTTTAGTCTCTGTCCAAATTCTTTGTCTTGCCCTAGAGAGCCTCTCCTTTTAGTATCTGCCAATAAGGTATTAATACATCGGTTGCTTTGAAGCGCTCTCTTTAATGAGGGCCATGGACATTCATTTAGTTAAATTTGATAGTGACAACACATTGACATTGGTAAGGTTAATGATCCAATGCTCTATTTCATTGAACAAGTTGAACAACACTTAGCACATTGATCCATAATGTCCTATCACCGGACTTTGCTATTACTTTAATGGTACCATGGCATGGATGCCCTTTAAGTAACTGGCACACAGTGAAAAGATGGGCTTGGCCTTGTCATGTCAGATTAGCGGTATGCTGAATTGTGAAAGATTTTTGTCTTTTCTTTTTTCTCTCTTCTCTTCTTTATGTCATCCTAATTAAATAGGCAAGAGGAATCTCATGGAAGCCAGAGTGGAGAGTGTGGTTGAATAGTAAAGATGCAGAATTGAGTATTCAGAGATACAATGATCAAGGTTTTCTAAGTCCTCATTTCCTTCCCAGGTCCTTAGGCCCACGTGACCTTGGACAGGCCTCTGAGCCTTCATGAATCTCAGCGTCTTCATTTTTTTTAATGGGGATAATTAATGAAATCTACTTGTCCCCAAGAAATGATGAGTCCTAGTTGCAAGTCATGATGCTTTTCCCCTGGTGCAAGGAGATGACAGAAGAAAGGAGAGGGAGGGATCTCACTTGAGCCCTGCCTATGAGGACAGGCAGATACTGGTTTGGGGACGTTGTGTACCAGATGCTAATTCTGAAGTGACACCGGAGAAAACTGGAAGTAGTCTAAGCCTGTGACAAGCTCACGGAGAGGAAAATGCCAGGAGGGGACAATGAGGTCCTGATCATGAAGGCAGAACCAGTCCAGATGATAGGGGAAGCCAGGCTGGTGTTGCTCAGTGGTTGACTGTCGACCTATGAGCTTGGAGGTCATGGTTTGATTCTTGGGTCAGGACATGAAGCAAGCAGCTGATCAATGTTTCTCTCCTTCTCCCTTCCTTTCTGAGATCAATTAAAAACTATTTTCTTAAAAAAGATTATAGATGAAGCTGGACAGCAGACATTACTTGGAAACATGTCCTCGAGCCACATTCGTCTACCATGCTAGAATTCACAACAGGCCTTCTGACACGAAGGTGGACATTGGGTGGGTAAAAGCTTGAAAGAGGGGCCCTGGGTGATGGGAATGGGCTCTAGCTGGGATGCTAGACAGAGCTCAATGGTCTGAGAAGTGATATCACATTATGTTTGGGCAGGTGGGATTCTAGATGACTGGGCCATTGAACCCAGTTAAGTCTTGAGCCTTAAACCTCACTAGATTAAAAAGTCTATGAAAACACTGCCTTCGTCAGGAAAGGCTAAAAATTTGGGAGAGGATGCAGGAAGTAGCCAGTGAGCAGCCCCGTGGCACATGAGGGCTAAGGAGGCCCACACACTGAACCTGGCCTTACCATGGGCTGACTAGCTGACTTGATTAATAAACAGAGCTCTGCATTTCATTTCCCTGCACTGTAGGAGAGAGAGGAACACCACCCCACAGGGGCATTGTGAAATTGGTCGGTATCACGTGTGGGGTTGGGGAGTGGATCAGCAGCAGCAAAATTCTGTTTGAAAGCCTGAAATGAGGCAGAAGAAAGAGACATAAAGTATGTCTAACATTATTTATTTAACAGACCTGCTATGTACCAGACACTAAACTTGGAGTTGAGACCATATGGTGTCCCTGCCCCCAAGTTGCCCACAATCTAACAGAGGAGACAGGCTGTATATTTTGATGTCAGCTCTGAAATATTTAGTCCCATGAAAGGAAAAAATTACCAACTTACAGGAAGAAAAGGTGCGGGGCCTCTTTCTTTCCATCATCTTACGTCCCCACCTATTTCTGATTCTTCCTGGGACTGGATGGCCAATTTGAGCTCTGGAGAGAGTTAGGGAGCTGCACTTGGCTGCAGATCTATGCCACATTTCAGTAAATTGTACCAATAAAGTTTGTATTTTTATTTCCATCTGTTTGACAAATGCCTTATTTCTCAATTGATTCTGAATCAGTAGGGGTATGAGGAGGTGTTGTTCATTGGTTTTCACAAAATCCGACATAATACAGGTGATTGTCCTGCAGAAGTCTGCACGGAGAAGTGATACGCAGCATGGATGCCGGGCGTGTGTGCATGCGTGTGCATGTGCATGTGGAGGGTGAGCTGGGAGAGATTTAAGAAGGGGGGTTGGGTGGCTAACAAAAGGTTGGTTGGAGAAGGAAAAGAAGCTTCCAGACAAAAGGACCGCATGTATAGAGAATCAAAGGTAAGGAAGAATGTATGTAAAGAACCTTCAGACGGGGTAAAATGATCCGCCTATTTTAGTAGGAGTGTTAGTATCATTTGATCAACCCTGAACTAAAGGAACCATATCTCACAGAGTAACATTTCTCAGATTTCTCCCTGCTGGGGTAAATCAAAGAAATACCCCCATCAGAGCTGGCCCTGTGCAAACTGAAACGACACTGAAGTATCTTTTGGGGTGTTGTTTCACCTCAATAACTCTGAATGACTGGATTGGGTCCCACCACCCCATTATCAGTACAAACTGTGCGAGTCTATAGTTTCCCCATGTGGAAAAGAAACAGCCCTGACATTTCTCAGAGTGCTCATCCTTTCGCACTGTTTTTGTGTGTGGTTGGTTTTTTTTCCAATCAATTCTTCCTTGACCTTTTCAACTCTCAACAGAGCTCTCCATTGCTGAGACCTATATAGATTAATTATCAATATTTCAGATCTTATTTTGTCAACTCTTGGGAGTATATCCCTGTAAAGCATCACTTGGGGCTTATTCCATCACTTCTTTATTATCCACACAGGAGGGGGGCATGGTCGATTTTGCAGAGAGAAAGCAAACGCTGGGCTGAGCCAGTGCTTGGCTTTGAAATCAAACACAATTCTTGAAGTCCTTCTCTTTCCCTTAAGGACCCCCTCAGCCCATAGTCATAGACCCATAAAAAGGCTAATGCCAAGATTGTCTCTATCCTGCAACCAGGGCAAATATGGAAATGTTCATTCCTTTAGGGCAGAATGTCTAAACCTTGGCACTACTGACATTTGGGGCTGGGTAATCTTTGTTAGGGGTGTAGGGTGGCTGACCTGTGCCTTGTAGGACACCTGTCTTTACCCACTAGATGCCTGTAGTACTCCACAGCTGTGACAACTCAGTGCTCTCCAGACATTGTCTCACGTTCCCTGGGAGTCAAGATTGCTGTCTTGTCACCTGGAGGTCAAGACTGCTGTCTTTGAGAACCATTGCTCCAGGAGGTTCCATTCCCTCTACCTAAAGGGAGTGAATGGATTGTAAACAGAAGGGCATGGCTGGATCTACTTCTCTTTGATACTATTTATTCCTTTGTTCATCCAACTAATGGAGTTCTTACTGGAGGTTTGCTATACTTCTCTGTTATTTAAATTCTCATTTCTGGGTCCCAACTCTCTCCATTTTAAGTTCATCCAACTAGTGGAGTTCTTATTGGATGTTTGCTATACTTCTCTGGTATTTAAATTCTCATTTCCGGATTCCTAACTCTCTCCATTTTAAGGCTGACAATGCTGGCTTTCTCCTTTGCATCCTTGACTGGTTCTCACAACAGGGCCACAAAAGCCACGCTGCTGTTCATTGTCCTGGGCCACTCTCATTTCCAGCTCTCGGCTTCTGCACCTGTCACTCATCCCCAGAAAATCCCATACACCCATGAAAACACCAAGGGTCCGAAGGTAAGGCCTTGGATTCGAGTTCTGGTTCTGACACTTATTAGCTGTATTAGAAAGGCATGAGGATCCCTGAGTGTCATATCCTGCTCAGGAAAATGAGAAAGATAATAGCACATTTCTGCCTACCCACCCCAGTTGTTTTGAGGGGGGAAAAAATAAGAGAATGGAGAGGAAGTGATCTGAAAACTATGAAATACTGTACAAGAGAGAAAGATTGTTATCATCGTGATCATTATCTGTAAAACAAAAGAGTATTAGCACAAACTACTTAATCAAGCAGAGAGGAAGCAGCTGAGGGAGCGAAACAATAACCATCTAGATTGGGGGCAGGATTGGGAAGTAGAGGAGAACAGCACAGTCCCTCTGCCCATCTGGGTGCAGGTACACTCACTGCCTCCAGGAGGGTGAGTATCTAGATGAGAAGCCTCAGTGTGGCTGAGAGAAGGGCCTCCTTGGGGCCATCAGAGCAGGGCTGCTTGATGGGGCCCAGGGCTCTGGCTTCCAAGCCCAGTCCCTCTATGCAAATCTGGAAGTTGGGCTGAGAACATATACTAGGTAGTTATCATGTGCCAGGCATGCAGAGCGTGTTCCTGAGCATGCTTCCAAAGCATCATGTCTAGAACGGGTGGTAGAGTCTATGCCCCCCCCTATAGGCCCCATCTATGCTAGAGGTCCTGTTTATGCCATCCCAATAGCCCAATGGGCTATACATCCCAACATTCCATAGTCTATAACAGGGGTGGGCAAACTTTTTGACTTGAGAGCCACAATGGGTTCTTAAACTGGACCGGAGAGCTGGAACAAAAGCAACCTGACCATGCTGACACTCTCATCTTGGGCTGCTGGTGAAGGAGCGGAGGGGAGAGCAAGAGAACCCTCTGCTCTTTCGGCTCCACGGGCTGGATAGAACAGCTGAACAGGCCGGATCCAGCCCGCAGGCCATAGTTTGCCCACAGGTGGTCTATAAGGACAAAGTGGAACCACTAAAGGATGAAACAGCAAAGAAATCGCTCATGTAAATTGTGAAGCATGTGTTATGGTTCTATTTTTCTTTTTTTTTTTTTTTTAATAATAAATCTTTATTGCTCAGATTATTACAATTGTTTCTCCTTTTTCTCCCCCATAGCTCCCTTCCACCCGATTCCCACCCCACCCTCTGCCCTTACCCCCTTCCCCATCATTGTCCTCATCCATAGGTTATACAATTTTAATCCAGTCTCTTTCTGCACCCCACACCCCTTCACCCTGATAATTATCTATCCACTCCCTTTCTTTGCCCCTAATTCTATTATATTCACCAGTTTATTCTATTCCTGAGATTTTTAATTCACTTGACCTTCTTCCTCTTCTTAAGTAATACCTTTCAGCATTTCATATAATACTGGTTTGGTGGTGATGAACTCCTTTAGCTTTTTCTTATCTGTGAAGCTCTTTATCTGCCCTTCAATTCTGAATGATAACTTTGCTGGATACAGTAATCTTGGTTGTAGGTTCTCCCTATTCATCACTTTGAATATTTCTTGCCACTCCCTTCTGGCCTGCATGGTTTCTGTTGAGAAATCAGCTGATAGTCGTATGGGTGCTCCCTTATAGGTAACCAACTGCTTTTCTCTTGCTGCTTGTAAGATCCTCTTTTTGTCTTTTACCCTTGGCATATTGATGATGATGTGTCGAGAAGAATTTTTCTTTGGATTCCTCTTGTTTGGGGTTCTGTAGGCTTCCTGTACCTGTAAGTCTATTTCTTTCACCAGGTGAGGGAAGTTTTCTGATATTATTTCTTCAAATATGTTTTCAGTATTTTGCACTCCCTCTTCTTCTGGCACCCCCATAATTCTGATGTTGGTGCGCTTGCAGTTGTCCCAGAGGCTCCTTACACTATCTTCAACTTTCTGGATCCTCTTTTCTTCTTCCTTCTCCAGCGGAGTGTCTTTTGGCTCTTTGATCTGATTCTTGTGTTCTTCCATTCTGCTGTTGGATCTCTGCATAATATTTTCCAATTTAGTCAGTTTATCTATACTTTTTAGTTGGGTCTCATGGAGTTTATCGAGCTTTTCTAGGATATTGTTGCATAACCTTAGAACCGTAGTTCTGAACTCTATATCCTCCATCTGTTTTGTTTGAGATCTGTTTCCTTGTCTCGGCATTATCACTATTTTTCAGAGTTGGTAGGATGGCTTTGTGTGTTTGGTGTCCTATATAGCACAGTGGATCAACCTCCTCAGTTACCTGAGGTAGACACTCTTGGTGATCCCCTTTGTGGACTGCGTGCACAGCTTTGTTGTAGCTACCAGTAAGTCTCTATTGTTGTGAATTGACCTTCAGGCCAATTGGATGTGGGTATCAGCTGTGTCTACTCTGGGATACCTTCTGTATTGGAGACTGTCTTATAGGATCAGACTTGAAAAACTGCAGAAGCCTCTGCTCAGCTTGGATGGGGCGGAGTCTCAGGGCTGAACTGACAGACTTGGCTTCTGCCCTGCCCTTGTGCACTCGCCTGAGTTTCCGCCTGACCGGCCCAGGTTCCCTAAGCAAGAGCGTGGGTGCCGCAGGGGCTCACCCGGACTTGGGCTGGTCTCTGTAGTCTGGAGCTTCTGACTCCTTCCGCTACGGAGAGGCCGCCACCTTGTACAGAGAGGCGGCGGCAGCCTCCGCGGTCAGACCTGGAGCTTCTGACTCCTTCCGCTCCGGAGAGGCGGAGAGGCGGAGAGGCAGCGGTCAGACCTCAGTGCGTACTTGCTCACGCGCGCGAGTCTGTAGACCCTGCAGACTGCAACTGCGGCTCCCGGTCCCCGGTCTCTGAGTCTCTGAGTCTCTGGGTGCCTTTCTCTGCAGTCCAGACTCCACCCGTATGAGCCTGGGACCACGGAATTTCAGCCGGGGCTGGGTTCAGTGCAGTCGGAAAGGGTTCCGTGCAATCGGGGATTCCTCCCCTCTCACCGCCAGGCAGGTATTCGGCGGCCGTGTGCGCGAGCGTCTCCCTACCTCAGTGCTTTTCGGCTCCCAGTCCGATCCGTGAGCCTCTCTCTTTCTTTCTAGTTGTAGCTATTCCACTCCGCCAGCTTTCCTGACGTTTTGGTGAAGTCCTTTTTGATTTTAGTTGTTTTTATTAATTAAATTGTTGATGAGGGGGCAGCTTAGGAGACTGCCTAGGCCGCCATCTTGGATGTTCTCCCTATTTTTCATGTTATAAGAATGATGATGACGAAGATGATGATAGAAATGTTGGGCCAGTACTAACCTAGACACTTTAACATTTGTCCCTTAATTAACACAAGCCAAAAGTAAAGATTAATATGAGCACCATCGCACAGAGAGGCCTACAACCCCTTCCTCCCTACCTCCTAACCATTTCTGTGGTTCTGTGCCTCTAGATTTTCAATGAAAAGGGGGAAAAGTACGTCCAAAATGAGCAACTGCCCAGGAAGTATCCATCAGAGCACTACCAGCAATGGTGAACATGACCATATCACATTCAACAGACAAGCAAAGGGACAAGAGATGACAGCGGAGCCTGGAAGGGGCACCAGCGGGGAAGAAAGCAGTGAGCAGTACCCACGAGAGAGGGGCCACAGTAACTAATAACTTAGCATATCTAGAGTTAGAAACTTCCAGGGAAACTGGAGGAGATATCAGCTTACAAGACACCACTGAGATTTCCCCTTTTCCACTCAAGCGGATACATCCGGGGACTAGATCGTGTCTTGATTCTTTGGGGAGGGCAAGAATAATGTAATAACTTGTTTGCTTGTGTGTAAAGGTGCGTGACCTCCTAATAGAACCACCGAGGTCCTCTAAGGAGCCGATTTCGTTGGCACTGAAGGAAAAGGTCCTACCTCCTGACAAGAGCACCGTGGTCCTCAAGTGACATTTACTCTACGCCACCCCCAACCCCTGGCTAAAGAGACCCCGGGGCCCAGAAACCTCCGATTTCATAGAGAACTGTGAACACGGCCATTTTGTACACCTGAAAGTTGTGATATTTTTTCTTCTGCTGGAGGTGAAGCCCTTCTTCCCACGCCAGCAAACATTTCATTTTCACTGAGAGGGAGCAGGAAGGAAAGTAGCCCTCGCTGATGGGCTGTCAGCGAGCTGTGGCTTAGACCTGAAAGGATGGCCCCATTCTTTGTAAGTGAGGCCACTGCGTTGCTCATTTACCACCCTGACTGGACCATCAGTCTTGGATCCAAGGAAACGTCGTTGGCAGTGAAAAATCCCCTTTCCGGCCAAATACCTTCCCTCCCATATTTAAAACCACCTAAAACCTTAGCTTTGTGTGTGCGTGTGTATTCCTCAGTTCATCTCTACATTATCATGCCATTAATCCTTAAGGTCACCTTAAAAAGGCAGGCATTCATATCAGTATGCCTATTTGAGGACTGATCAATCGAGGCTAGAAGGGAGCACCTAGCATTTCCAAGGTTAGGAAGCAGCAGAGCAGAATCTCAGAGTGATCCTCAAGAGTTCTCAGACCTCAAAGACCTTGACCTTCACATGTCACCACAGTGCATTTGTTCCTGGCTATGAATTTGGTAACTTTGCTGAAGGCCTATGCTGCCTCATTTATGAACAACCTGATCCCTTCCAAGGCAGAGGCTGACTTTGGTGGCATCTGCACTCGGTAACCCACACCTTTTAAGATTGCTCCTCTTGCAGTTCATGTCAAGCCAGATGCCCATTACTTCTGGTGCACTTTCTTAAGACACAAAAAAGCACCGAAGGGGCCCAGGAAGGAAGCAGTAGTGACACAAAACCTCGTGCTAGGACACAGAACCTGTCTTGTCTCACCTTCTCTTTTCCTTCTAAATTACTGTTGATTATGCAACATCTGCTTCCTTCTGAGATGCATATGCTTCTTCCTCCTCCATCTCAATGCCTGTTGAGTAGCCCGCACAGAGAGCTGCATACAAAGGCACAGATGAAAGTTGTCTTTTGAGCTCTCTATAAATCATATCTGCAAGCTCAGCTGGTGCATCTCTGGAAGTGGCAGATAGCAGGACAGGCAAAGACAGAAATTGCCAGACCTCCCCAAGTCATGGGCTGGCTCAGAAGCTTCCCATTTCTCTAAGCACAGGGAGCGGGCAAGGCAGTCAGCAGGGACACTTCTTCCATTGGCTGGGTCTTCAGCCTTCTTTGCAGTGGAAGGAAAAGGTAATTTGGGGTATCAGGATGAGCCCAAAAAACTCAAAGAAGGACTGGATGATGTTCTCATCTTAGCAAACCCCCATGTCAGTTCATCTGCAGGTCTCACATCCATCAATCCCATTCTGCCTCTCAGCAGGTCACTAGAATTCTCATGTTAGCCCCCAATCCTCAGGCTATGAAATCCTTTTGGACATAAGCTCTTTCTCACACGTACCTACCATATATATATATATATATATATATATATATATATATATATATATATATATATGTATGTGTGTGTGTGTGTGTGTATATATATATATATATATATATATATATATATATATATGCCTGAGAGGCTATTATGATCAAACAACTGGTCAACTAGTCACTATGACATGCACTGACCACCAGGGGGCAGATGCTCAATGCAGGAGCTACCCCTTGGTGGTCAGTGAGCCCCCAACAGCCAACTTCTAGTGGTCCCTCCCCCCTGCCATATGGCTCCCCCAATAGGCCTCAATTGGGGGAGGGGACCAGCTGGCCAACTTCCCAGGGTCCCGCCCCCTGGCCAGCAAGCCTCAATCACTGGCCAGATCAAGGAACCTCCATGTCATATCAACTGAAGCATGCACTGGACCTCTAGACTTACATAAACTTAGAAGTGGGAGAAAAAAATTGATAAAATTAATTTGAGTTAGATGATTTGACTTATGTTGATGTCGATAAGAAAATTCCAAAAATTAAAAAATAATTGTTACAGTCAAGACACCAAAAGGGCCTAGTGTGAGTAAGAAATGCAATGGACTAAGAAAGCAGCCTTTCTTGGCGCAGAGGTCATTGCTGACCTTCTTTCTCTAACAAAAGTCTTTTGGGAGAGGTCTAGAAAGCCCTGAGAGCCAGAGCTGAGCTCCAGGGGCCGATCCCGGCCAGGGTGGGAGCTTGCTCCTGCCTATAACTGCAGTGCCTGGAGCCAAGGCGTAATTAGAGAAAACAGACCCTTACTGGAAGCCAGGACTTTAAGTGGATTATATTTGTTTTTATAGCTTTATTGAGGTATAATTGACATCCAATAAGCTGCATATATTTAAAGTACATAATTTGATAAGGTTTGATATAGACCAATAAAATTATTGTTCCAATCAAGATTATGAACATACCCATCAATGGCCAAAATGTCCTGTGTCCCTCGCTCTTGCTCTGGCCCCATCCCAAGCAACCACCAACCTGCCTTCTGTTGCCTATAGACTTGTTTGCATTTTCTAACATTTTTAAATAAATGGAATCATGTGGTTGATACTTACTAGTTCATTCCAAAATACTGCTGAGTGCTATGTACCACAACTGGTTCATCTATTCACCTGTTGATGGGCATTTGGATTGTGTCCAGTTTTACACCATTACCAAAAAAAAAAAAAATGCTATGGTTATTTATTTATGTAAGACTCTGTACGGACATATGTTTTCATTTCTGATCCATAAATACCTAGGAGTGGAATAGCACAATCAGGTGTTTGATGTATATTGAACATTTAAGAAACTGCTGAGCGTTTTGCAAAAGTATCTGTACCGTGCTCCACTTGCACCAGCAGTGTGCGAGCTCCAAGTCCCACAAATCCTTGCCAACACTTAGTCCATCATGTTAACTCTAGATATTCTAACAGATAGTGTTATTTTTATTGTGGTTTCTCATTAGCACTTTCTTAATGACTAATGATGTTGAATATATTTTCATAGGCTTATTTGCCATCTGTGTATCTTCTATGGTGAGTGTCTGTCCAAATCTTTTGCCTATTTTTTGAGATTATTTTTTTCTTTTTTTAAATATATTTTTATTGATTTTTTTTTTTACAGAGAGGAAGGTAGAGGAGAGAGATAGCTAGAAATATTGATGAGAGAGAGACATTGACCAGCTGCCTCCTGCACACCCCACACCAGGGATGTGCCCGCAACCAATGTACATGCCCTTGACCGGAATGGAACCTGGAACCTTTCAGTCTGCAAGCTGCCGCTCTATCCACTGAGCCAAACCGGTTTCGGCTAGTTTTTTTTTTCTTTTTATTGAAATTTTTAAATCAGCTTTATTGAGGATGGTTTTACGTACATTTCAGTGGGTTTTGAAAACTTACACATCTAAGTAACTGTCCACACAATCAAGATGCAAAGCGTCTTCATCACCTTATAAAGGCCTGCCTCCCTTCTGGGGCCCAACCTCTCCATCAATTTTGATTCTTTTTAAAATGACAGTTTTATTGAGATATAATTTACATACCAAACAATTCGCCCATTTTAAGTGTATAGTCACTGGTTTTTAGAGGTCACGGAGTTTGAAGTCATCCCGTAATCAGCTCAATAGTCACACCCATTAGTCACTCTCCATTCCCCATCTTTAACGGCCCCCACCCCACCCCCCTCTTTCCACCTTCAGCCATGAATCTGCTTTTCATCTCTATAGATTTGCCTTTTCTGGACATTTCAGATCAACTGAAGCATACACTAAGTAGTCTTTTGTGTCTGGTTTCTTTCATGTAGCATGTTTCCAAGGTTCATTCATGTTGTTGCGTATTTCAATGCGTCATTTTGTTTTATTGCCAAATAATATTCTATTGTACAGATTTTCCACGTTTCATTTATTTATCAGTTGATGGACACTTAGAATTTTACTTTTTGGCGATTATAAATAACGCTGCTGTGTATTATTTGTATGCAAGTTTTTGTGTCGATTATTGTGAGTAATATAATAGAACATATATATCTTGGTCTCTGCCTTCTGTTCCTGGCACAGTGTCCTTGAAACCCTTGTGAATTTCTAAGTGATAAGAGCAGTGGGAACATTTTTTTGTTCTAAAGAGATGACTCTGAATGAGGGCTGGTTGTCAGAAAGATCAAGCCATGAGTAGAAGCTTGGAATTGTCAGCCCCACTGGCTATTCTCCAGAGAAGGGAGAGAGTCTAGAAATGCCTTTAACAATTGGTCATGCCTATGTGAGGAGGCCTCCAGGAACTATCAATAGTAAAGGGCCTGTTGCGCTCCCAGGTCGGTCTGTAAACCATGACCTGAGAGGCTGGCACATACTAACTCTACAGGGACATAGGTTCCTGCACTCTGCACCCTCCCAGACCTCACCTCTCATCCTCTGGCTGTTCACCTGGGTCCTTTACCATATCCTTTAGTTAATATGCTTCCCCGAGTTCTGTGAACCACTCTAGCAAACTAATGGAACCCCAAGAGAGAGAAGATCACGGGAACCTCAGATTTGTATCCAAGTTGAACAGAAGTTCTGGGTAACCTAGGGACCTGCTATTTGCATCAAACATCTGAAGTACCAGTAGGTGGGAGAAAGCTTGTGGGACTGAGCCCTGAATCTGTAGCATCTGATGCCAACTCCAGGTAAAGAGTGTCAGAATTGAGTTGACTTGTAGGACAACCAGCTGGTGTTGTGGAGAATTATGTGGTGTGGTCACATTTACCGATCGGAAGTGTCAGAAAGGAAGTGTTCTGTGTAACTGGAAAGGAAACAGAGGAAGGAAGACAGTGTTTTCAAAATGAGTTTTATGTTTCTTTTATATATACCTGGAAGAGGAATTGCTAGGCCATATGTCAATTCTATATTTTAAATTTGTTAGAAATTAACAGGCTGTTTTAAAAAACGTGTACCGTTTTATATTCTAAACAGCATTGTGTGAGGGTTCTAATGTCTCCACATCCTCAAAGATAATTATTATCTGTCTCTTTTATTATAGCTGTCTTACTAGGTACTAAGTGGCAACTTATGTGGCATTAACTTGCATTTCTCTGATGGCTAATGATGTTTAAACATCGTTTCATGTGCTTATTGGCCACTGTATATCTTCTTTGGAGAAATGTCCAACACATCCTTTTACTATTTTTAATTGTTTTCTTTTAATTTTTATTATTGAGTTTAAGTGTATTATTTTTTATATATTCTAGGTTCAAGTTCTTTATCAAATGTATAATGTGCAAATTTTTCTCCCATTTTGTGGGTTGTCTTTTCACCTTGTTTTAATTTTGTTGATGTCTTATTTTTGAGATTTAATAGTTCTTTGCATGTTCTAGATGTATACATGTATTTTGCATATATCTTGTATCAGATATATGCTTTGCAAATATTTTATGCCAGTCTACTTTGTCTTTTCATTCTTTTAAGTTTCTTCACAAAAGCAGTTTTCATTGTCAGAAAGTCCAACTAATCAATGTTTATTTGTAGATTATGATTTTAGTATATTATCTCTGTAATTTTTGCTTAATCCAATATTACAAATACTGAATAGTATGTTTTCTTTTAGAATTTTTTAGTTTAGGTTTTACGCTTTGGTCTTTGGTCATTTCAGTTAACTTTTCTATATTTTGCAAGTTATAGATTAAAGTTTGCTTTTTTTATACATAGGTATTCGATTGGTCAGGAGCATCTGCTGAAAGATCATCATCCCCCCCCCCCCCCACTGAATTGCCTTTTTAGCATTGTCAAATAAGTTGTTCAGATATGTGAATCAATCCATAGACTCTTATTTTCCATTGACATATTTGTCTATCAGTATGCGAATATCACCTGTCTTTATGACTATAGCTTTATTAGCCTTGAAATTAGGTAGTGTTAGCCCCTAGCTCTGTTATTTTTCAAGTTGTTTCAGCTATCAGGTGTTTATGTTGTTGTTGTATTTCCAGTGAGTTATAGGATCAACTTCTACCAAAAAAACAATAACAAACAAAAAAACCTGCTGGAATTTTTACTGGGATTACACTAAATCTCTAAATCTATTTAGTAACAGTGTTATTGTAAGAACATTCTTTTGACCCATGATAAATTATAAGTCTCTATAGTTTTATTATATGTGTTTTTTCACAACTTTTGTCATGTATATCACTATTTGATATTTTAATGTAACTTTAAATTGTACTGAGTTCATTTCACTTTCCATTTACCCATTCTAGTATATAAAAATATAATCGATCTTTTTATATATTGATCCTTTATCCTACAGTCTTGCTACACTTACTTATTAGCTCTAGGAGCTTTTTGTAGATTCCATCAGTTCCCAAGTCATATTCCTTCCAAAGAGGATGCATGAGGGGCCATGGGCCCAGAGAAAGGACACACTTTGAGGGGTGTGGTCTACATTCCTGGCATAAGAAAATCAGGAGGTGTCTTTGTCGTTTGAGAGGGTTTTGACAAGTGATGGTAGCATTTCTCAAGGTCATTTCATGGGTGGATCACTCTCATCCTTCAGCTCTTCACTCAAATGTCTTCTCCTGTGAGGGGTTCCTCACTATCTATTCTAAATGGCCTACTCTGGTCCTCTTTGCTCCTCCTCCTGTGTACACAACAGGGGAGAGCAGAAATATGAAGCCAAGATCCCTGGATCTGAGTCCAGACTCTGTCACAAACTTGCTTCATGAATTTGGGCAACCTACTTAATCCGACCTGCCTCTATTCTCCATTGATTAAAAGGTCATAATACTGCCTACTATATGGGTTCTTATGAAGATTAACTGACTTAACAATATTAGGTTGAACCTCTGAACTTGCAATGGGGGTGTCAAAAATGGTCAAATATGAGCAGTTTTATAGGGATCGGCCATGTATATGGCCTATACCATAAAAGTGTTAAGTAGCCCGGCCAGCTTGGCTCAGTGGTTGAGCATCAACGTCTGAAACAGGAGGTCACGGTGGTTTGATTCCTGGTCAGGACACATGCCCGGGTTGCGGGTTCAATTCCCAGTGTAAGTCATGATGGAGGCAGCAGATCAATGATCCTACTTCATCATTGGTGTTTCTATCTCTCTCTTCCTCTCTAAAATCAATGCAAAAACATTTAAAATGGAAAAAAAAGTGTTAAGTATTATGAGTCTGTCAGTAATTATTTTGTTTTCCTATTTCGTGCTCATATCTCACATTAGAATACAAACCCTCACATAGACCGTGGCCCTCTTTTGTCCCGTCCCTGGCACAGGATCATTGTTCCAAAAATATTGATTGAACAAACGAATGGGACATGTGTCCTTACACTCACAATGAAGGATGAGCACGAGGTGGAAGTCATTCACCCCGTGTGCAACGGGAGCCCATTTCCAATGGCTCCGTCTCTGTGGAGAAGAAATGGCAGAACAAAGGGCTGCCGGGCTCTGGCTCTCCCTCCCGCCCTCGAGGCCCGCTTCCTCAGCCCCTGCTGGCCTGGAGAGGGCTTGAGAGAGCTGGCCTGTGTTCCCTGCGGCCTTCAGCACCGTCACATGCTACTGGGCTGAGAACAATAATCCTCACTTTCCCAAAAGCAGCAGCATTGCGAAATGAATAAACAAGACATCTACCCTTGTGCCTGCATGTTTGTGTGATGACCTGGGTTTGTGTCTGTCGTGGCCATAATGACGGGGGTGAGCTGGGCTTTGGAGCCTCCTTCCCATCTTTATCCGGGTCGCCTGGGAGCCAGCCTGGTGGGACAGCGAGCAAGCAGAACCACAGTGGGGATGATTGCCCCTTATTAAACACATGGCCCAGAATCTGGGGCTCACATTTTTTTCTGACTTAAAAGTGGCCTTAATTCAGGCTGACCTGTGCCAGCACATAGCTTAGGATTGCGTAACGAGCCAGCATTTTCCTTGACTGCCCCTCATTCCTGGCCACAGAATTTGCCAAGGGGTGGCCCCTGGGCTCTCAGCAGAGCCTCAAACCTCAGAGCCTGGTTTGCCCTCCCCAGGCACGAGGTCCCTTTCTTTGCTTTGAAGAGGAGAATTAAAACACACACACATACACACACACACACACACACACACACACACACACACACACACGAAAAAGCCCTGGCTGGTTGGATCATCACCCATAGACCAAAAGGTTGCAGGTCAGGACACATATCCAGGTCGCCTGTTTGACCCCCAGTCCCCATGGGTATGAGAGGCAACTAATCAATGTTCTTCTCTCTCTCTCTCTCTCTCTCTCTCTCTCTCTCTCTCTCTCTCTCTCCTTTCTCTTGCTAAAAAACAATAAACATATCCTCAGATGAGAAATAAAAAAAAATAACAACAAAAAGCACTCTGGTTTATCTACTCACAGATGACTCTTTGAAGAAGATGTGGGCTGGGATTTTGTCCCTTACGGGCAGGCTTTGCGGTGTCATTACACCAGCATCTGTGCCGAGTCCCCGCGGCCCTGTGACTATGAATCTCAGCCACACACAGCTCGGGCTCAGAAAGGCAGCCATGGGGAGTGAGACTGTGTGTCTACCAGATCTATCACCGTTCTTTAGAGAACGTTGCTCCGCTCTCCCTGCTGGCGTCTGCGGCTCTGTGTTCCTTCTATGTTTCCTCTTTTTCTGTGGATTGTTAATCCCCTGTACCCTGCCTTTCTCCTCTCCGGTCTTTTGAGTTTCTCCTCCTTTGCCATCATTGCACTTCGACACCTGCACGCAGCAGCTCAACAGAGACCAGGTTTAATTTTCTGCCACTCATTCTTTCTCTCCCTGCACGGGGCCCTTCTGGCTAGCTATGCTTTTATCTGTTTCCCCAACACTCCACATCCTTGTTATATAGCTCAGTCCCTTTTTCACCTACTTCCTCTGCCTGGATTTTTTTTCTTCTTCTTCTTCTTTACCTTATCTGCTTGTCAAACTGCAACACACCTTTTAAGCTTGAGCCCAAAAGGTCACTTTCCTGACACATTATCGCCTTCACACATTATCGCTTCCCACGCTAGCCTTTACTATGATAGTGTAATTTCTCAGGATTTTCCTACTAGAAAGAGTGCCCCTTCAATGTCTTAGGGTTTTCCTACTCGGAAAGAGTTTTATTCATCTCTACAACTCTGGTTTCAAGTATGTGCCTAGTTATTAGTGGGTACTCAATGAAAACTGAGTGAATGAGCGTGGCTGGTGTGACTCAGCGATTGAGCTTCAACCTATGAACCAGGAAGTCAATGCTCAAACCCCAGTTGCATGTGTAATCCCCAGTGTGAAGCACGCAAGAGGCAGTCAATCAATGATTCTGTCTCATCACTGAAGTCTCTCTCTCTCTCCCTCCCCCTTCTTCTCTGAAATCAGTAAAATGTATTTTTCAAAAAAGAAAGAAAAGTGAATGAATGAATGAATCTGAGGTCTGCTTGATATCAGGTGCTTTCTTCTAAATACTCTGTGTTCCTAGGATTTCAAACAACACCCTTTCCTCATCTACTGTATAATCTTAGAGGGGGGAGCCTCACTTATTAGACATCCTTGAGTCTTTATTCTTCACTCTATTGCCTCCAATATCAGTGAGTTGAATACAAATCAGAAGGGAAAATGGGGGTGTCCCCAAAATGCCCCCATCCATTGCTGACAGTCCTCCACCAGAAATCCCCTGCACTCTTCACCCATCCGCCTTACACATGGCGATGCTCGACTGCTCTGTCCAATGTGGATGGCCGGTCCTGACAAATGTCAGGTGTGAGGAATGCTGCCTTGTAGATGGGCGGATGTCCACAGGGGAAGCAAGGCAGTTGCAGACCTCCAGAATGAGCCACTGCCCTGGGTTACTCCAGACCCACTTGGCTTACACTCTCCAAGCACAGTTCTCATCGGACCCTGCTCACTGTGAATCTGCAGGAACCACAGAAAGGCTTGGTCTTCTCACCTGCCCTATTCAGTCTTGGCACTTCTTCACTGTTGTTCCCCTATGTAACATGAGTCATGCTCCTGACTCCTTCCAATGGGAAGACTAGATTGTATTATGTGGTTGTTCCTCTCCTGGCATTTTGACACGCGCCCCTCCCCTCGCTCAGGTTGCCTGAAGCAGTCCCACTTTCTGCGCCTGGTCTCAGTGTAATTATGAATAGCACCCCCTTTCATTCTCGTTAAGTGTGGTAGTGTAGATGATAACTTATATGGTCACCCTACCCATCGCTGGTTTTTCCTGCTTCCGTCTCTGAACTGACGGCTCACTCACTTGTCACACCCACCTTGTAAAATGCTGAGATAGGACAATTCCCATCCTGACCTACTTCTGTCTATTTCACAAAATGTGGGCTGCTGAGCAGAAAGTCGGTGAATATGTTAGAATGAAATTCCAGACTTCTGTCCATGTCCCATAGACAAATATGTTTGTACTACACACACACACACACACACACACACACACACACACACACACAAACTCACAGTTGAAACATTAGCATCCCTGTGTTTAACAAAGAGACCTCCATGTAATAGAAAGGGAGGGAGAAACTGTCTGGCAGCATTATAATGATAGATGTCAAACAGTGACATAGAAAAGAATTTTAAAGGCCCGAAAAGTTAGGGCTAGCTAGACAGTGATCAAACCCCTTTTCTCCAATGGAACGCCATTTTCCTTTCAAATCCCACATCACAAAGGGAACAGATACATTTTGCCCAGACATTGGCACAAATAATGCTCACAAGGTCTTCCCAGCAGATGCTCATTACCTAAGCCAGCCACCAAAGAGTTCTCGCCTGGGTTCTACCCTGTGAGCTGCTCACCTCATGGCCAAGGGAACATTTGCCTGTCAGCAGTGTTTCATCAGTGTGGCTTTCCACTCTGCCTCCTCTGAAACCTGCAGAAGCCCACAGGCATTTGATCTGTTAAGCATTTTATGTTGAAAATATCCCTTATTTAAAATGGCTTCATTAAACCTCCAAAATGGCCCCAAATAGCAATGCAGGGTTATCACCTTGTCTACGAATTCTAACTTGCTGTGGCTATTCACTCCCTCTTCCTATACATTGCTGATATTGGACTCTCCAGAAAACTTTCTCTGATCAACTGGGGTCAAGGCAAGGTGACTTTTTTCTGTTAAATAATCACTTCTAACCAACACTCTCTTTAAAGTATTTAAATCGGCCGAAACTGGTTTGGCTCAGTGGTAGAGCATCGGTCTGCGGACTGAAAGGTCCCAGGTTCGATTCCGGTCAAGGGCATGTACCTTGGTTGCGGGCACATTCCCCGGTAGGGGGTGTGCAGAAGGTAGCTGGTCGATGTTTCTCTCTCATCGACGTTTCTAGCTCTCTATCTCTCTCCCTTCCTCTCTATAAAATATCAATAAAATATATTTTTTTAAAAAATAAATAAATAAATAAAGTATTTAAATCCGCATAGTTGCATATAGACATAGTTCTAACCCCAAATCCAAAGAGTCTGAAAACCAGTTTATGTCCAGCTCAATGCTCTCCCAGGGCTTTCTAACATGTGCATTCTGACTGGTTTGCTGGTGGGTCAAGGTCCTGACCTTCAGCTCCTCGAGGTGGCCAGGCTGGGACACAAAGCAGCCAGAAGTCACAAGCTGTTGTCTCAGGAACTGTGCAGCCTCAATGGTTTTACTCCACTAGACTGTCCAATATTGACATTTTCTACGTGTGCCATGGTATCGAAACATTAGGAAGCACTGCCAGGGATCTAGACATAGTCCCAGGACCAAATATAAGCCTGAGGTGAGTGTTGTGATTAACAAGTCAAAAACAATAACTGGTAGAGAAATGGATGAATAATATTAAAATAAATCAGTTCTAAGCAGTGATGAATACCTTGGATATTAACACTAAAAATACTGAATCATATGCTGCCTACTGTCATTGATTCTTATAGCACCTCATCTGTGTTGTTGGTCAGACTTGAGCCACATAACCTCCTGATATCACACTCCCTCCTGATGTCATCCAAGGGCTATAACAGTCATGTGACTTGACCTAGAGGTAGGAGTACTGGCCTGGAAGTCAACATGGCTCTGCTAACAATGGTGAGGCTGTAGACAACTCACAACCTCTCTAGGTCTCAGTTTTCTGATCCTTCCAATTAGGAGGGAGGGGGGGTGGGCAGTGCTTGAGTCCTTTTAGTGCAAACATTTTATGGCTCTTTGACCATTTGTGAATATCACTGTACCAGGAAATGAAATGATAAACATATTGGGTTTATTTAAATTTGAAAAACCACTATTTCATTTAGTTCTACTTCACTACACCAACCAACAGTAGGGAAATAATACAACAGTAATGGAGACAGTTAGGGCTCACCCATGACCAATTCTCCTCCCCTTCAAGGCATACAAAAGGATGATACTCCCTTGACCATTTGCATGTAGGCTTCTGACCAATAGACTATGAATGGGAGAGATGTATTTCACTTCTGAGTCAAAGAATTTCATTGCCAGTGGGAGAGTGTTCAGCCTACCCTCTTTCTACCATGACTGTTGACAAGCCCATGTGTTCTAGATGGTGCAGCAACAACCTTGCCATCAGCCTGGGTCCCTGAATAGCCCTGTGAAGCAGACTCCTCTACTGAATTTCAGGAGAAATATGCATTGGTTTTGAGAGATTTGGGGATTGCTCATTTCTGCAGCATAACCTAACCTATCTTGACTAATACATTACACCTCCACCCAACTGCCTAGCAATACTCATTTTCTGTTATTCCTGTTCTTTTTTCTTTAGAGACTAAGCTCCTGAGTAAAGTAGAAGAATAGGAAGGCAGGTCATGCCCTTTTATTATTGATTTGTTTGGCTATATTGAGTTGTGCAGTGATTGTACAGTGACATTGAGGCTACTGCTCATAATATGAGTTGCTGATTCTGATAACAGTACAAAACTCACTGTGTGAGCTAGGATCACCCGAAGGAAAAATATGAAGAGGGGGAGGAGAGCGACCATGTTTTTTATTATTGCAAACTGCTCATCCTTGGTCCCCATCACCCGGTGACATACTTTTGACCCCGCCCTTAGGGAAGAACTGGAGTAGCCCTGATGCATTTGCCTTTTGCTTCCCTGCACTTCTATTATGATGTGGAATTCTAATGCCAGAGCCCCCATCAGCACCTCTGTTCAGTGGTTCGAAGTGGGTTGAATTGTAGCCAGTGGCAGGGGGTGATAAATGTAGCGTGAGCTGCCTTTCCCCCAGCAAACTGCAAATTGCCTGAGCAGTACAGCCCACAAAAGGTTCCCGTGGAGTGAATTTATCTTGCATTGTCGAGTGGAAAGGGAAAGAGAAGAGACCAGGCATTCCATTTTTGCAAAGTCACATTCGATCTTGTTCAACGTGCAGTCCACACATCTTTTAAAGGGGGCTCCAATGGAAAAAGAGTAGCAGCTCAGGAATGTAGAACAGATAAAGGGATTTATTTTTTAACGCTGTTGGGAGTTCACAACCGTATGAGAATTTCAATTTCAAGTCGCCCACTTCTGAATAATAATAATAATGTGTTCTGCTGGGGTACCTGTTATGTCACCCAATAATTCAGGATGGAGAAGACCATGCCATGAACCAAAGGACACAACCATCAAGGGAAAGCCCGTCTCTCCATGGTAACACCCATTTATTCAGGAGAGGAGAACCAAGGTCCTTTCAGAGATCCAAGTTCTCCTTGATCCTTGTTTCTAAGTTGGTATGCCTCTGTAGATTATTTCCTTCTAGAGAAAATTCCATTAACACTTCATGGGTCTGTCAAAACAGCTTCCATTTCTTTTTAAATCCTCCCACATGTTGAAAGTAATAAGAACATTGGTATCCGACTAGCTTCATTATACCAGACCTTAGAACGGGGTCCTTTGGGCAAGTCTTTCCAATACTGACCATTCCCACTCTGCTGGAATAAAAGTTTTCTCGAGAAAGCAACGGTTGTCATAGACTTCATAAAATTACCCTAGCTGCGAATCAGAAGATATTCAATTACATGATTCTCTTGTCTTTTTCTTATATTTTCAGATAAATCCAGAAAAATGAATAGGGGAAGGAAGACAGTTTTTCTTTCTATCTGGAAAGCACCCTCTTCTCTAAAAGGGAGGCTCAAATCCCCTCTGATTGTTCTAGATCTACCCACCTTCCTGACAATTCCAGCCCGCAGAGATGTCCTTACAGTCTTGACAACTGTACTGACTCTGGTTATAAGCACTTGCTATCCCCCTGGTACTTCTCACATCACTTTATCCATAGAGTGAGTGACCAAAGCCTAAATTCTGTTTGTTGGGGTGGCAGTTAATATAGTGGTGGATAATAGCTTGGGCTTGGGAATCATACAAAATTGGGTGGTTCAAGGGCAAGTTAGTGATCTTCCCCACATTACAATTTCCTCATAGCAAACTGGAAATAGTGATCATAACCTCTCCCTCAAACTACCATTGAGACGAATATGTAAGATAATGCAGTTACAGGGCTTAGAACAATGTTCAAAAGTACTTGTAATACTTAATGTTGTTATTATCATTCTTGATTATAATTTATGGACATTTTCTTTGTTGGGTTGTGGCCTGCCAACCATAGCCTTGTTCAACTGGAGCTCCCAGAGGCACAGCAGTGACTGCCCTCCAGAACGAAGAGTACCTAGGGCTGGATTTATGGCAAACAAAACTGAAGTTTCCTGTTTCTACATTCTGCTACATTTGCTTAGAAAAATGTCTCTTGGAAATATGAGCAAAATGATGATATAAGGAAATCCTTCAACAGAGTAGACAGGCAAATACCTAACCAGAACAGAAATGATCAAGCTGTCAGATCAGGACAAGGCTCCTGACTTCAAGGTATTGCCCCAGTTAATGGTAAAAGCCAGCACAGAGAATATGACGCACATTCTGTGCAGGTGAAAACAGACTGTTCTTTTCACAACTCACTGGCATTGGGGGTGAGATGAGACAAAAATCTACCGCCCCATGGTCCTTGGTTATCATCTGCAACTATTTTAATAGATGTGTCCATGGGTTCACAGATGCAAGTATTTTCCCCAGATACTATAGCCTGGGAAGGAAGCTCTTCTTACATGCCCTTGGTCTGGAAAACAATAGACAAAACCATTCTGTGCTGACCATTCAAATTCCAAGCAGAGAGTGGTGTTGCCCACACTCAACGAGGAGAGACCTCTTTCCCAGAATCAGCCAAAGCTCCAAATACCAATTGGTCTAATAGGGTTCTCTTTACTCTTGAACATTATGGGTCTTTTTTTTCTTGTTATTGTGGGTTTTCAAACCACAGAACCTGACTCCCCAGCCCAGCAGAACACCTCCCGTTTTCTGCTTCAACATCATCCAATTTCACCTCAGGGCCCAGCCTCAAGGGAGTTTGCCTATTGCGCCCAGAGGACATTTTTAATTAAAAATCTCCAAAGCAATCAACATTAACCTTAAAACTTTCCCCAAAAGTGCTGAACAACAATAAGAATATACTGCCCTTTGGGTACGTCAATAACCACTCCGACACTGTAGCTCATGTGCAACTTTTCAAACTAATAATTTCAATATTTTTTAATTAACAAGGTTTAAAAATAGGAAATAAATAACAATGTATTGAGCTAAAATGTAAGTTGGTTTCATTATCTTAATGGTGTTTTAAGTGACCAACTTCTCCATATACTGCTTTTCTAAATCAAATCCCTTTTGATGTGCAGTTATGAACCATTTGTCCATTTGCAGATGGGTTAGCCAATTCCTAATGCTCCTCGCCCCACATGAAAATGACTGTGTGGCTCACCATGCTTCCGTTGTTTTTCTGGTGGCCGAGATGGAGTTACAAGGAGCCAGATTCTCACCCTACAGTATTTTTCTCTTTGGGATCAGCTGATGGTGAGACTTGTTTGCCCTAAGGTACATATTAAGGGAAATGGGATACACCAGACCAGAACCACATCCACAATCCAAATTACAGTGATATTCTCTAAGAAGTGGGACTAACCATCGATTGCAGGATAGGATGCTTGTGAGATAGGCCAATGTGTTACAATAACTGTTATTGGTCTCTCTTCTACAGGCAGAACCACCCTGCAGAGCTCACATCATGTAAAGAAGTTTAAATATTACAAATACTAGGGAACTTGGTTATAATATTTGGGGGATGAGCATGGGCCATGAAACACTAGAAAATATTATTCATTAAAGATACAAAGACAAGTCACAAATGGGAAAGGAAAATCTGGACAGCTCATAAGTTTAGGAAACTGCTCTACCTCCTTAATAATAAAAGACATAAATCAAAACAGAAAATGATATTTGATGTCTATTATAAATAATTTGAAAATAAAATAACAGAAAAAAATGATATAAACTACTCTATGCCAGGCCCTGTTTGGAGCAAAACTCATGTAATCCTCACAAAACTTTATAAAGATTCACTTCATTTTATAGTCGAGGTAACTGAAGAAAAGATATGTGAGGTGTCCTATCTTAATCAAAGGTTACATTGCAAAAAACAGTGACCAGGCCAAGATTTAATATCAAGCTCTTGCCAGGAAGTATGGAAACGGGCACTTATGCTCTGCTAATGGTTAAGTCAAATTGTACAGTCAGCTCTGGCCAGGTTTCTTAGTGGTTAGAGCATCAGCTCACAGACTGAAGGGTCATGGGTTCAATTCTTGTCAAGGGCATGTACCTCAGTTGCAGACTCGCTCCCCAGCCCTGGCTGGGGTACATGGGGGAGGCAACCAGTCAATGTGTCTCCCATTGATGTTTCCCTCTTGGCTCCTCTCTTTCTCTCTCTCTCTCTCCCTCTCTCTCTCTCTCCTCTCCCGCTCCCCCCCTCTCCCTTTTTCCCTCTCCCTCTCCCTCCCCCTCCCCCCCCTCTCTCAATATCAATGGAAATAATATCCTTGGGTGAGGATTAACAAAAAAAATGGCACCATCATTCTAGAATGCAGCCTGCAAACCCTTAGTGGATGTAGGCATGCTTCTCCCTATTCCCAAGCAGCCCCACCCCTGGCTGTACAGAAACCTTCACACAGGTCACTAGAGAGACACTGACAGCTAGCCATTACAGTGCTGTTAGGTGGTATTCACAGCTGGGGAAATGGATAAATAAGAATGTACTACATTTAACATATACACATGACAGAATGTTACATACTGGTCAAAAATAACAAACAGGACAGATTTCAAAATACTATTTTAAATAAAGAAGTTTAGATTTCCAGCATAAAATTATTTCTGTAATTTTTTTAGTATGTAGGGGCAACAATTTTTGAATTCCTTGCCTATTTTATTCCTGTAAATGAGTAAATGACATTTGGGTCATAATTCTGGCAAAATTATGACCTCCAAGAAGATTTTTCCCCCTATCACCCAGAACTGTGTGACTATGTTAACTTGTATGGCAAAAGGGAGTTTACAGATGTAACTAAGGTTGCTTGCCATTTCATCATAAAATAAGGATATTCTCCTGAGTGACAGGATGAGTCAAGGACCTCTTAAAAGCAGAGAGGAAAGCAGAAGAGGAAGTTGGAGAGATTTTAATAGGAGAAATTCTGAGCACAGAAAGGATTCATGACCCCTTGGTTAACTTTGCAGATGCAAAGGGCTACATGCCAAGGAATGCGGGTGGCTTCTGGATGATGCAAAGCGTTACTCCCACCAGCAGCCCCCAAGGAACTCTGAGCAACCAACCACCTGAATAAGTTAAGAGGGAAGCTTCCTCTCGGTCCCTCAGATAAGGACAGTCCTGTGAGATCTTTAGCAGAGAACCCAGCCACGTCTGCCAGTCTTCCGGCAGACAGAAACTGTAAGAAATTTGTGTTGTCTAAAGCTTCCATGTTCGTGGCAATTTGTTAAGGTAGTGGTAGAAGACCAATAAAGTCATCAAGAATATTTATGATACAGTTGGTGCCTATTGAGGGAATACTAGAGACATGAAGAGAGGAAACAGAGCAGAAAAAAAGGATGATTTAATAATCTGTCATGAATTGAGGCCATTGATGAACTCAGTTTTGTGAAACTGAGGTTTAAAAAAATAGTATGCAGGAAAAAAAACACACACAACTTGGTAACTATTTGTCCAGGAAATTTTGAGAGCACTCTCTGGTCTCATCAAGGTGCAATTCTGCATGAAGAAGAAAGTTATACTTGCTCTGGACAGGCCCGTTCTCTCAGTCTGTAGGATCTGGACGGTTTTCTTCTGTTAGAAGTCATTTTTCTCAACCAAGTTCAACAGGCTGGCCCGAGGCCTCGGGCCCACTGGGAGCACCCCTCGCTGACCTCTGTCCGTCTTCTCTTCTTTCCCAGTGTTCTTCTGGTTCCTCCTCCCTGCACTGTAATATTTCACATCAGCCTGGCCCATTAATTCTATGACAGATTCCATTTCTCTTCCTAACATTACCCCCAACCACACAGGATTTCAGAAACCCCCTTCTTGGCCTTCCAAACAAGCGCCATATCTGTGCTCAGCAATAAAGGTGGATAATTAAGATGGGCTTGGAGTAATTTGGAGTCCAGGCCTTTACATGCTATGGTTTCTAAAATTTAATCCATAGGAGCTTCTAGCCAGATAACAATTATTGTCCCCTGTGAGAGAAGGATCAGATATTTTTACTGAGCCATGGCTTTGCACAACACACACATACACACACACACACACACACACACACACACACACACACACGCACCGAGGCTGTCCAAAAGCCCAAGGGCAGTGATAATCTATCCTGGGTTTCTAGAATCCCCAGTGGAAGTCTCTGTTTCTGTCGCTCATGAGGTGACTTTCCTCTGTCAAATCCAGGAAAATCCTATAAGCTCTGAACTCTCGGTTGATTTGTGCCCCGATCCCAGACGGAGAAGGCAACCCGGAGCCCCCGGTCGGATCACATTTGTGACAGTAATTATCTGGGAATCCGACACCAGGTCATTACCAGGGAATGAATTATTACTAGCAACAGTTAGTGTCCAATAATGAAGTTAATGGGAGGTAATATGACACTCATTAGACTGACACGGCTCTTTTCATTGTCGGAGAAAGAGAAACAGCCATCAAAGGCTGGTCACAGGCAGGTGGGAATAATCCACGTTAGGCAGTGTTTGTGACACATCGCCTGGACGCTGGCCGTGTGGTCTCGGGAGTGGACAGAGCTGTGATCAGAGGGTTCCTATTTCCTGTCGGGAGTGAGCACTGGCTGGTCAGAAGGGAGCTCCGGGGGCTTCAGGGATGCTGACAGCCTTGTGGTTCTCTGACCACAGGATGACCTTTCCCCATGCTGCCCACATATTTTCTTTCATCTATAAGATTCCTATACTTTCTTCCATCCTCCGCTCAAATATGACTTCTAGATAAAATCTGCTATAAACCCTCCAGGAGGATTTAGCCTCCCCCATCTAAGATGTCCCACAATGCCCTGTTCAAATGTCTATTGTTACTGCCCAACACTGCCTTCTGGTATGTTAACATGTGAGGTTCCTGCTTCACCGAGAAAGTTTCCGGTGTGCTGCTCATCCCTGTCTCACCAGCATCTGGTGAAGTACCTACCCCCCAACTCCCTACAAACATCTGCTGAAAAAGCAAAGATGGAAACATGGAAGGAAGGAAAGAGGGATGGTGGGAAGGAAGGAAGAAGGGAGAGAAGGAGTGAGGGAAGAAAGGAAGACAGAAGAAGAAAGAGAGAAAGGAACCATGTTCTAATCCAGATTCTGCAAAGTGTGACGAACGACAATCATTTAACCCATCCAGTCCTACATTTCCTCGCATTCCAATTGAGGGGGTTGTCCTACTGCTTCTGAATTCATGGGCTGTGGGTAGCTAAAGGGGATAAAGTCATTACAGGATAGAACTTCGGGCTAAGGTGAAAGAATCTACAAATACAGAGGATCTGTGTTGTGCTGTATAAAAACCACATATTTATGACATCGTCTAGAAACATCCACCCCTGTGTGTACCTATGTGTAAGTATTGATGGGGCCGAGAACAAACAAGCCAGCTTGACTCGGAAAAAAGAGCCAGAGCTATGTGAGTAGACTCTGATTCTCCTGCACCCGGACAATTTCCTTTCCCTTTAGTTTCATTGACTGCAGTTGGTACAAAGTGAAAATGTTGTAAGGAAAAATCTCTAGTTACGGCCAAAATCTTTCAGGAAGAGACTGAAGAAGAGAAAAAGTGAAGGGGGATAAGTCTCCCCCGTTACTGGAGCAGGTGAATGGTGGTTTGGATCTGGCAGCTGTTCCTGCAACACCACAAAATAAGGCCTCATTTTCCAGATGACCGGCTGTGCCCTGGGAACTGAATAGCGTTTCCCTGGAAGGACCCCGAAGGGAGGAGGCTCCAAAGACTTCGAAGAGGCCCAAACAGGCGGGGGAGCCTGGAGAATGGGGGACTTTCTGCCCTCTTAAGCCCCACCCCTTCTCTCTACAATAGAAACTTTCTGACTGCCAGACCAGGGAGGGGATGAAATGAGATACACCCCAAACTCTTCAGAGCTGAGAACACATCACATCATGGAATTTGGAAAGCAGAGACTAATGAGGGACTAAAGTCTTCTTCTTGAATGCTAATTGGGTTTATGTATTAACTGAGATTCTCCAGAGAAACAGGAGAGAGAGAGAAAGAGAGTCATTACAAGGAACTGGATCACACAGCACAGTTTGGAGGCTGAGAAGTCATGGTATCTGCAGTTGGCACACTGGAAACCTAGGGGAGCCGATCGTGTAGCTGGGGTCTGAATCTGAAGGCCTGAGAACCAGGAGAGCTGATGGCATAAGTTCCAGCCCAAAAGCCAGCTGGCTCAGGACCCAAGAAAAGCCAATGTTCCCATCCAAGTCTGAAGCCAAAAAGACCAAAGTCCCAGCTCAAATAGTCAGACAGGGCAGGTTCCTCTTACTCAGCCTTTCTGCTCTATTTTGGTCTTCAACTGCTACAAGGAAGCCCATGTGAGAGAGGACAGTCTGCTTTGCTCAGTGTACAAGTCAAATGTTAAACGGATACACAAACACCCTCCTACATATACCCAGGGTGATGTTTGGCCAAATATCTAGGCTCCTCATGGCCCACTCACATTGATGCATGCAATTAACAATCAGAGCTTAGAGCCCTCTTTTTCCGGCCCCCACTGTGACAGCACCAATCACCCTGAGTGGACATCCCAGGGCCTGGAGGCAATGGGATCTCCTAGCTCTAGAGCACACAGCATCTCCTCTAGACCATCCCTCAGGGTGCAAGTCTACTGCTCCAGCAAACTCTGGTGCTAGCAAAATGCTGGTTCTCAGGCCTTCACCACCTTAATCTATACCACTGACTTTCCCAGACCTCCAGCTTGCAAACACCAGATAGTGGGACTTCTCAGTTTCTGTTACTATGTTATCATATCCCTCTTAATACACCTCTTCCATCTATCTATCTATCTATCTATCTATCTATCTATCTATCTATCTATTGATATCCTATTGGTTATGCTTCTCTGAAGAACTAACTCTGTGGAACAATAGGATCTCATCCTAGCTGTTAGCTTCAGTATTGAGTATTGAGTGTTCCCTCAGCCAGATTTAGTCCTTCAACTGGATTTCATGAACTAGGCCACAACCCTGAAAATTCTGTATTCCTCTCTGCATGATTAGATTATTTGTCTTAGAAGGGGAGTATGTAAATACTCATAGGACCTCGAGCCTACCTCTGGACCCCACCTTGTACCATCCTATAGGTATATAGGCCAGGTAAGACCAGGGGTGTGAGCAGGAAGCAGGAACTGACTCCCCTGACCCTGACACAATGCCTCCTAAACAAAGAAAATGCTCTCTATTTCTCAGTTGAGTTCCAGACAGGAGGCTCTTGAATGCTATCACTATAGCTTCCCCAGTGCTGGTTAGTCAAGGCCAGAGAGAGCCCTGCAGCCTCAGCTTTCACAGGGTTCAGCAATTCTACAAAGTCATTTCTTGGCCATAGACACTCCTTATGCACTTGGGTGGCAGTGTTAACTTCTGAGAGGCCAGTATCTGGGGCATGAGCCATTGCAGCGAGAATGCATATTCTTTGAATCGTGTTCATGGCCCTGAGGTGTATAGTATCCTGTGAAGACATCATCTATGCAAAATCACAGGAGATAACTTTGAGAAGCTGCCATTTATGCCAAACCATTTTCCAGCATGACTTTATTAGCAGCTGCAGACATGACTCTGGGCAGCAGCTTCCTTCTCTAGGGTGACTGTGTTCCTGTGACCCCAGCTCTGACTGGGCTGCCTGCTCGGGCCATTGAGTAGGGAATTGGCGTTGGCCTGAGACAACTCATTTGTAATGACTAGAGCATTAATTATAAGTAATTTGGAAAATGTCTTGGTGGCTATGCATGCACTGAGTGGAACCAATCAGACTGGGGAAGCCGGGCACGGAGGAGGCCAGGCAGCTGCTTTGCAGAGGCTCAGATGAGAAGTGCAATGCAGGCTGTGCCCCGGTGCCCCGCACTCCTATATTAGCGAAAGGAGGCTGCTGTAAGCTGAGCAGTGACGCAGAAAAGAATGACGCAGGGAACGGAGTCTGAGAGCAGAAGAAAGCCCCCCATTATTTTGATAAAATTAAACACTTAGAAAAGCACTAAGGAGATGACTAGCTATTATCTGACATTAATATATAGCTGATAATGGAAAGGAGTTCGTGATCTCTTAGACTAAATCGGTACATACTTAAGCAAGACGTGTAAGATAAAGGCAAGGCAATGATCAAATGAGGTCAAATGCAGGTACATCAAATCTCACACTTGATGGAATTTTTCAGCCTGGCTTGTGATCCACAAGGCTCTCTAGGGAGGCAAGCATGTATTTCAGAGGTAAACTCTTCCGCCTTACTAAGCAAACATACTAATGTCATTCCTGACATCCCCTAATCTCCAAACTTCTAGGCACTTGTATTGCCACTAAATGCCTATTTTCTTTCCAAATACATGGCATATATTTGGTATAAATAAATTTGCATTATTTTGACATATTTTAGTCTCAAATCTATTTTTGCCAGTAATTCAGAGGTCCTTGGTTCTCTTTCCTAGTTGTTTTTCTAGAATGTGTTTCTCACAAATATTTTGTTAAGAGGCCCTGTTAATAAATGTTAGGCTTTGTAGATGATATGGTTTCTGTCACAGCCACTCAACTTCTGTCTTTGTAGCACAAAAGCTTCATGGACAATAGAGCGAGGCAAGAAGCATGGCTATGTTCCAGTGAACCCCATTCTCCAAACCCGGTGGTACAGACACAGCAGCGGCAGCCTGCCAACCAACTAACCACTGTCCTACAGGAACCAAATGAGAGGGAAGGTGCTAACCGGTTTGGCTCAGTGGATAGAGCATCTGTCTGCGGACTCAGGGGTCCCAGGTTCAATTCCCATCAAGGACGTGTTATAACCTGGTTGTGGGCACATACCAGTAGGGAGTGTGCAGGAGGCAGCTGATCAGTGTTTCTAACTCTCTCCCCCTCTCCTTTCGTCTCTGTAAACAATCAATAAGGCTCCTGACCGTGAAGCCTGTGCAGCCTCCATGGACGTCCAGGTGAAGGGACACCTCCTCTGCCACCAGGTCCATTCACACAGAGGGAGATGGGCCACACCAGCCCTGACAGTACTAGCTCACAGCAGTTCTGACCAGACGGAAGTCCCACCACATCACTCTTCCTCTCAGAATCCTCAATAGCTCCCCAGCTCACCTAAGAGTAAGAGATAAGTGCCCCATCTCCTGCTCCTCACCCCATGCCTCTCTGGTGTCACCTCCTTCCCTTTTCCCTCAGGAAGACTTTCCTCTGGGATCTTTGCACTTAGGACCCTGGAATGTTCCTTCTCCAAAAATCTACGGAGCTTACCTTCTCACCTTCAGGCCTTAACTCAAAGCTGCCTTCTCAGTAAGGCCTTCCCAGTTGCCTCACCTGACATTTCACCTCGCTCTGCATAGTCCCTTCTCTCCTGCATTTCCCCTTGGCACCTCCCAGGACTTAACATGATGTATATATTCCCTTACTTACTAGTGGCATTTATTTCTGTGTACCTCCCTGCTTGAATGCGGCTTCTCCTGCGCGGTATGCTTTGTGGAGTGCAGTATCACCGTTTACCTACAGAGAAGTGTTTGGGACATAATCGATAAATATTTGTTAAATGAATGCATCCTGGCCCATCATCCTACGAGGATCCGCATTCAATGGAGGCATTTTCAATTAAATGAGGCTTCTCTTTTGTCTGAGCGCACATTCCCTTGCTCTCCTCGCTAGGCATCTGCCTGCCTGGGAAAGATTAGAAGCGGTTACGGTGTGCGTGTGAAGAAAAAAGCCAGGGGTGGTTTTCACTTTTCGAAAGTTGAAGATCTAGATTGCTGAAGCTGCGCCGTAGCTGGCAAGTCAGGCTATTGTCCCGAGGAAGGATTTTTCCAAATATCTTTATCTCCCCTCGCGCACCAACACCTGGGCTCAATCAACACCTGGGTTCAATTACGGCTGTTTTTCTGTGGTGTGAAGGCGTTCTGGGAGGGAGGGGTTGTGGCAGAGCGAGGAAGAAGAAAAGCCCACCCGTTGCTGGATCCTGGGTTGGTTGAGGAGGTGAGGCAGAGAGAACTGCCTGGTGACCCCATGGCCCCTCTGTGGGCTTGGGTGCAGAGGAGGAGGGGGTAAGTTAGATATGTTGGCAGAAGCGCTAATAGGAGGAGCCATTTATGGTGTTCCCTTTTGGCCCTCTGTGAAGGCTCTTGCTAATAGCCAGAGATCCCCCTGGAGTATCGTCAAGCAGAGGACAGCCCTGAGAGTTCAAGTTGACCTGAGACTCAATAATAAAACACTAGTGGGAGCCAAGGTGAGGCCGAGTCAGCAGGGAGCTTCACTGGACTTGTTGGCTGAGCAAGGACACGGGATGCTGACTTGCATCGGCCACGCTCTTTGACATTAGAAGCTGAGGAGACATTGCCCCAGTGACTAGGCAGGCAAGGGAGCTGGCAGCTAGCACCAGCGGGAGGCCGGAAAGCAATTCCTCACCTAGCAGACCCTGGCCTGATCCCACCTATCCTGTTCCCTCTTCTGGAGCACACAGGAAAAGCACAGTTACAAACCGGCTTTGCAGGTAGACCAGACCTTGTGACCAGGTTCTGGGTAAATGGAAAGGGAGCAGTATTAATGCCCACCATGCACAATTTCTTTATGCATTTTCATTCCCAGAAAAGTACGAAGGTCATATGATGGAGAGAGAGAGAGAGAGCGCTCTACTTGGAAAAAACTGCCCTTCCCACATTAAATTGTAACATGAAAGGTAAATAAATCATGTTTGTATTAAGCCACTAATATTTTGGGGGAGTGTTTGTTATACAAGCTAGTGTTATTGTCCTGACTAATACATCTGTGCAACACCAAGTTGCACAGATGTATTAGTCACATGTAAATTGTAACATGAAAGGTAAATAAATCATGTTTGTATTGAGCCACAAACATTTTTGGGGAGTGTTGTTATACGAGCTAGCATTATTGTCCTGACTAATACATCTGTGCAACACCAGGCCATACATTCTTCCTCGATAGGCCCAAATACCAAAGTGAGGTGCTATGAGATATCAGATTTTGTTTTTTTCCTAAAGAGAAATTAAATATTACCTAAAGGCATTTATTTAACTTTTTAACTTTTAAAACTGGACTAAAGTTATATCAGAGGAATGCTTAGTTAATTTACTTTTCCATTAAGTAGAAGTTTAGGAGAAAGACCAAGTTAATTACAGACAAAAGTAAAATATCATATTTTATTCTTTGGCACATCTGTGTTAAGTTGGAAGTAAAATTTGTGATCTCATTACACACAATTTGGAAGGAAGGTCTGAGCAGTAATTCTAAGATTCTAATTCTAGCTTCTCCGCTCTAATAAGTGAAGGAAAGTACAGAAAGGAAATATGCTAGGGGCTATGCACAAGGCTTTCAAATCACTCCCAATGCGGTTTGACTTGTGCTCAGCCTCATAGAAATGGATGACCTTGAGAAGGTCAGTTAATGAATTTGAGCCTCATTTCCTCACCTGGAATGGGGAGGATACTACCTCTTCGCAAGAATTAGGACTTACATTATATATCAATCACTTAGCCCAGTGCCTGACACACAGCACTTGCATAATGATTTGCAGATTTAAAAAAATCCTAGACATCAACAAAAAGAAAAGACGGAACTATGAAGTTGAAAAGAAACTTTTAAACTCTAGGAGCTGCATCTTAACGAAATGTCATATTTTTCAACACTTAATTTTTTCCTCCTCTCTAGTTTGTTTATCTGATACTCTCTCTCTCTCTCTCTCTCACACACACACACACACACACACACACACACACACACACACTCCCTGTATAATAATTTTATTTGTATTGAAATATGCAATTAAAATCTTCTGCAAAATAATTAAGCCCTAAGTTTGGAAGTTCACAAAGCTGAAATTCGAGTTGACAGACGTGCCTCCTTCCAAATAACCACTGGGGACAAGTAGCAACACTACGTTGGAACTCCACACCTAATACAAAATGTTTAAGAAAGCCACACAACAGGTCAATGTTTCCTTAAGTGGAGTGTGACCCCGCTTTACCCCTAAAGGGACTGATATCACTAGAGATGCACAAGCAGAGGATGAATGACCACCCATGTAGGATGTTGAGAGAGGGAAATTATACATTTTTTTTCTGGCTGCCTTTGATCTGCCCAGCTGTGAGAAATACCCTCTTGCTTCCCGAAGACCCAACAGCAGCAGTTTCTCAAATAGCCCACCCTGGAATCCCACAGGAGCCCACTCCCCAGATAAATGTGTCAGCTGTGTCTAGAGTAGACTTTGCTGCCAGGGAGCCCCTGGGTACCAGGATGCAGCCTTCTATTGCCCCAGTTACTATGAATTTAATTATGTCTTTAAATAACTTTTTATTTTATTAATCCCAACAGCATATGTATATACACTTGTGTCGGTATATGTAGGTGTATATATATAGATGTAGGCAGACACAGATTCACATATATTTGAAAATAAGTTGTACCAATAAGATATTTTTCCTCCTTCCACAAACACTGCTTCACATACCACATCTAGATTAATCATTAAGTCTCCCAGCTGACCATGGCTCACAAGTAGATTCTTTACCAGTGAAGGTGGGGAAGCAGATGAGTGGTTGAGGGGCCTCTATTTTTCTTTCACCTTCCACTCGACATCTGACATTTCCCTGCATATACCTAGGTTGTGCACAACTCCCTCCTCACCAGTTAACGTTACCCCTTTCTCCCTCCTCAACAAACCAAGTAAAAATTCAAGCAAACCAAAACCGGTTTGGCTCAGTGGATAGAGCATTGGCCTGTGGACTGAAGGGTCCCAGGTTCGATTCAGGTCAAGGGCATGTTCCTTGGTTGCGGGCACATCCCCAGTAGAGGGTATGCAAGAGGCAGCTGACCCATGACGTTTCTAACTCTCTATCCCTCTCTCTTTCTCTCTGTAGAAAATCAATAAAATATATATATTTTTAAAAAATGCAAGCAAGAGTGACATTGATGAGTATGGTACTTTATAGAAAACCAGGGATTTGCCCATGATAAGTGTTGGTGTTTTCACTATTATTTTAAAGGAATTACATACTTCGTAGTGAGTGTGACACACCATGATATCATGGCAATTGATTTGGGACCACTGTGTGGCTGGTTTTCATAATGGTAAGACACCATTTATCAGGCGTTACTGTTGCCAGGCAGATAACGTGCATTGTCTCACTGGATCCTCTCACTAACTCTAGGAGTTACCAGAGAAGAAACTGAGGCTGAGAGAGATTACCTGCCAGTACTGCACTTAACATTATTATTGACTACCTATTTTTCTACAGGAATCCTAAATAGAAGTGAACATTTTTTAAAGTATTTCCATCGATTTCAGAGAGGAAGGGAGAGGGAAAATGCGATAGAAGCATCAATGGTGAGAGAGAATCATAAATCAGCTGCTTTCTGCATGACCCCTACTAGGGATCAAGCCGCAATCTGGACATATGCCCTGTCTGGGAATCAAGCCACTAACCTCTTGGTTCCTGGGTCAGTGCTCAACCAATGAGCCACCTCGGCTAGGTGAGAGGAATTTTGACCACTGCTACATTATTTTGGATTTTTGCCATTGGTCTTATCATTAGTGTAGAAGGCTCAGTGAGGTCAGCGATTAAAATTCTGCCACTGATTAAAATTTTTAAAAAGAGAACTTGGTTCCAACTGGGCCACTCAGGAGTCCATATGTTGTTGTTTTTTTCTGTTAGTTTTTTTAAAATAATTTGAACTCACTATGTGTAGTGGTTAAGATCTTAGACTCTACAGACAGACTGCCTGGATTTGAGTCCTGACATCACCTCTCTCTAAGATGACTTGGGTAGGTTACTTACCCTCTCCATGACCCAGTTTCCTCTCACCTATTAAATAGAAAGCACAATAGTACCTTTCTGTGAGTTAATAATACATGTAATCACTTAGTACATTGTCAGGCACATGGTAGGAACTACGTATGTCTTCACCATTAATATTCCTAGATATCAAGAAATCACTTTGAATATATGCCAGTCTGCCATCTTGAAACAAAAAAACAAAAAAGATGGTGGCGCCGAAACTGGTTTGGCTCAGGGGATAGAGTGTCTGCCTGTGGACTGAAAGGTCCCAGGTTCAATTCTAGTCAAGGGTATGCATGTACATTGGTTGCGGGCACATCCCCAGTGGCGGGTGTGCAGGAGGCAACTTGTTGATATTTCTCTCTCATCCATGTTTCTAGCTCTCTATCCCTCTCTCACTTCCTCTCTGTAAAAAAAATCAATAAAATATATTTTTTAAAAGATGGTGGCATAAAGAAAGCTAACATCTAAAGGCTACCACCTCTTTGACAGGGATTGTACATTCTCTAAACACTCAGTGAGTTGGGTTTTATAATCTCTGAGTCCGTGTGCATATCTCGTATTAGTTGTACCGATAGATTCATATAAGTAGCTTAGTGAAGCAAGGATGCAAACCCACTTGATCTAACTTCTAACCCTTCCTTCTACCCACGATAACATGCTATAGATCTTCTGTAATTTTACCCAAACTCAGTGACATTTGAGAAGAGACTGACGAGAAAAATATCTTTAGGAAAAACATAGTTCTTTGCCATTTAAAAATACCAAAATGAGCACATTACCCTTAGCATTTGCATTGAATTTAAATTATCCCTTTATATTGGATAATGTGTGTCATGAATTACAAACGAGAACTTGCATAATGCTATACTCAGTATTGGCTGTGGAGTGGGCATGAATGATCCTTAAGTAATGCATGGTCTCCTAAAGGAGATAAGACAGGTACACAAATAGGGATTCAACTCATTGTGGATTTAATATTGGGTATGATGAATATGGGATGGATTATCCCAAATGAAGATACAATTTTGAGCAAAGACATTGAAGGATGAAAGAAAAGAATGAAGTTTGGGTGGTCTTCTTCACAGAGCTGTCAGAATTTATGAAATTCTGGTAGGAATTCAGGCAGGAAGGCAGAAGAAAGGAAGATTTGGCTCCATATCAGATTATAGACACTAACACAAGTCAAGTGGTTTGCTAAAACTTTCAATAAATTAGCACATCCAATACATGCAAATACCTCAATCAGAGGCTCCAGGGCTACAACAGTCTCTCCATGGGCATCATTCAGGGTCCACCAGGGATGAGGATATCCATCCACAAGGAGTTTGGCCTGCCAGTCACCTATGGTCATTAGAGGTCAGCTGCACTGGTTTCCTAGGACCTCTATAACCAAGTACCACAAACAAATGGCCAAAAACAACAGAAATGTATTCTTTCATGGTTCTGAGGCCAGAAGTCAGAGGTCAAGATTTCCCTAAGGCCATGCTCCCCTTGAAAGCTCTGAAGAATCATTCCTAGCCTCTTCTGCACCTGGTGACTCCAGGTGTCCTTGGCTTGTGGCAGCAGCACTCCAACCTTTGCCTTCATCTTCACATGGCTGTCTTCCCTCTGTCGCTGTGCTCCTCTTCCTGTAAGAACTTCCACAGTCCTCCTTGCAAAGTTGTCAGAATTTCTGAAATTCTGGTAGGAATTCAGGAAGGAAGATAGAAGACATTGTACTTAGGGGACACCCAAAACCCAAGATGATTTCATCTTGAGATCCTTAACTAATCAAGACCCTTTTTCCAAATAAGGACCCATTCTAAGGTTCCAAGTTTTAATATTTGGAGACCATGATTCAACCCACTACAGAAGCCACCTCTGCGAGAGCCAAATGCCAGCAGCCACTTCGGTTCCTACTTCTTTGATGCCAGGCATAACCAATGACCGCCCTCAGGTACCCATCCTTTGGCCCACATCTCAGTTCCGCCAGCTTTGCCTCTCTGGACAGGTCAGGTGAGTGCATTCCGAAGGTCACCATGTTGAAGGGAGAATAAAATGTATTTTGAACACATGCTCCGTTGAGCAGGAGTCTGGGGAGACAGGGCGTGCTTCCCTCTTCCCAGAGGATCACACTGCACTTGCGCTAAAACACTCAGAGGGAACTGCCGAGCAAGGGAACCATGACCTCCCATTAGACACGCTGGGCGGGAAACATGCTCCACATCGATAGGGAGCAAGCCACCGAGCCCCATGCTTGGTCTCTCATCAGCCTGAATGACACAGACAGCAGCGCCCAGGAAATGGATCTTTTTTACTGCTGACTGAGTGACAGGGCTGACCCAGAAACAGGTGGGCGAGCAGCTTGAGAACTCATGCCTCCAGAATGATCCCAGGTTCCGGGGAGTCTGACTCTTCAGTCAGCACCACAGACTGAAGCGTGTCATTTTGCTCCAATTGTTTTCAACGGGACATTTTAAGCTGAGCTTGTGGTTGTGGTTACACTTGTGGGAGAGTAGGAACGCCCTCAAAATGAATGCCAACTGCTGAGTATATTTGCTCAGGCACTTCTCACAGCACAGGATTTTTCAGTACTTAAAGTACTTAAAGGGGTCTCTCACCCCAAAAAGGTTAAGAACCACCAGGCTTTCCTTCTCCTCTATGTGAATTTATCATTTCTTGTAAGAGCTTTTGTTCTTTTGTCCCAGATATAATGCTAGAGGTCCAGGAAGATATCTTGAATAAACTCTTAAGTAGTTGAGTGATTTAGATTTAAGAACAAACAGTCAAAGATCTTAACTTTGTCTCCCCTACCTTATCACAGATTTTCTGGGGGAGACCTCTGATGTGAATTATTGTGATCAGAATGGGGAAGTTAAGATGTTTACTCCCTATGGTAGAGGGCATTCTACAGAACAGAACTGTTCCCAAAGCAGATGATTGACATTTTTGGTCCGACTGGTCAACATTTTATGGAACCTTTGTAGGCTGCTGCAAGGGAGGCTGGGACTGTCAATCTCTTTGCTGTGGATTTATATTATTTGATCTTTATCTAAGAAGAATTATCAAAATTAGTGAGTTCCATATATCATTTCAATGGTCTAATGCAGTGTTTCCCAAACTTTTGACATGTGTACCCCTTCTATAATTTTCATAACGCTGAGTACACCTCATCAAAAAAAAAAATGGATGCATTTTAACAATCAAAATATATTTATTTTTTCTCTTATTTGGTACATACACAAAATAATAAATGAAAAATAAAATTATTCATAATAAAATATAAATAAAAGTTATATTATAAATAACATTTATTTGCACACCAGACTATCTCACTCCTCACAAGACTGTCTTGACTTGACTCATGAGAACGTAGAATTAGGCGCAGCTAAGCATGGTGCAGTGCATATCCCCATCAAACTCTGGGGCAATGCGTACCCCCACCAAACTCTTCCTGTACCCCTGGGGTTACGTGTACCACACTTTGGGAAACACTGGTCTAATGGAAAAACTGTCCTGGTTGGTAAGATCAAATGAAAAGAAGACAAAGCCTACTAAGGACAAAGACAATGGGCTTCTTATTGTATGGTTCATGGTTTTTACATTTTTAAAAAAAAACATATAAAAATAAAAAAAAAACAATCACTCCCTTTCAAAACACACACACACACACACACACACACACACACACACATTATTTACCATCTAACCCTTTCCAGAAAAGGTCTGCAAACTTGGCCTATATTCTAATGAAATTAAACTCAGCTGTCCAACCATGGCTTCAGAAATTCAGATAGCACAGAGTAGGATTAAATTCGAGGTTAATCATAATGGAAATGACTGAGTGAATTCTGGCTCCATCTCCTACTAGCGAGCTGCCCAGGGACTCAATCACTTTACCTGCAAAATGGGGATAATTAAAATACCTCCTCAATGCATTCTTGTCAGGATAAGACATCAATTACCCTTTTAAGGCACTTTGTAGCTTAGCACATAATAGAACTGAACACTCAATGAATCCCAAAAGTATTTAAATGCATTTCATAAAAAGACTTTCAGGCAGGGAGAGAGGAATCTGAGCTAATACATCCTGAGCAGTAAACACCGTTCAGTATTTAAATGCTTTTAGTGAAAAATACACTAAAAGTGTCCTAAATCTTAGAGACACCGCAAAATACCATATACCCGTCTCTCAGCCTTGAAGCTGATACAAAATCCACATTTTATTGATGAGAAAACTGATGTCAGGGAGGTTCATTAATTTACAAAAAGTTACAGTTTCCAGCTTCTGACATCAAAGTGTCTGTTGTAACGTGGAGAAATTATGTCATCCCTGCTCATTCAAGATGTGTTTATTCACTCATTCAATCAAGCATCCGTTCAATAAATATTTTTAAATCAGCTGTCACATGTCAAGCACTGCAGGGCGCTGGGGACAAGGTGGGGGACTCTGCCCTGAGTGAATGGGACTAAAGGAGGTTGACAAACAAATAAATACAAAATATAATGCGTTACAGATGCTGAGACAGGAGCCTGTGTAGGGAAAAGAGAGAAGACCAGACTCTACTTTAGGAGGCACTCGCCAGGAAGAGGGAACAGCATGAGCAGAGCCCGGGGACATAAAAGAATCCAGCATGTTCTGACAACTGCAGGGAGACTGGCATAAACTAGGGAGATCCCACTGAGGGGAAGTGGAGGCTGGAGCATAAGAGGCCATGTGTGGTATGTTGAAGAGCTTGAACCTCGTTCCGTAGCAGCTATTTTCGGAGTTTTCAGCAAGGCAATGATATGGTTTGCACTTCAGAAAAATCACGCTGGAAGCAGTAGGGTGTGCAGTGGATTGGGGGAACCAGAGGAGGGGCAAACTGGAGTCAGGGTAATCAATTAGGGATCTATGGCAAAAGACCAGATAAGAGAGAATAATATCCTGAACCAAGGCAAGACTATTAGGATGCCAGGAGAGAAGAGGGAGAGAGGGGCTGGAGGTGGGGTCTACAGAAGTTCACATTCATTTCGATAGTGGCATGATAAAGAGAAGAATGAGCACGTGACAAGGCCTGGATGTTGAGCTCAATGAGAAGATAGTGGAGTGATTTATTCAAAAGGAACAGCACACTTGGGGAGGAGAGGTCATTTGGTCAGCTTTGGGCGTGATGAAGCTGAAGGACGTATGAGGCATCGGGGTGATAGCTTGTGTACATGACTGAGATTCAGGCTGAAGATCCAGCTGGAAACACAGATGTGTGAGGAACCAAGACACAGAAAACAGGTGGAACCCTGAAAATGGATGCATTTTTATGTCAAGTAAGAACCTAAGGCCGTGATTGGCAAACTGGGGCTCGCGAGCCACATGCGGCTCTTTGGCCCCTTGAGTGTGGCTCTTCCACAAAATACCATGGCCTGGGAGAGTCTATTTTGAAGGAGTGGCATAAGAAGATGTTTAAGTTTTAAAAATTTGGTTCTCCAAATAAATTTCAATCATTGTACTGTTGCTATTTGGTTCTGTTGACTAATGAGTTTGCAGACCACTGCCCTAAGGAATACCAATGTGTAAGGAGTAGGGGAAGAAAAAACACAGGTAGATAAAGGTACAATTGCAACTGAGAAGAAAATGTCAAGATGGTTACAAAAACCCAGCAAAAAGCCATCCCTAAAACTAAGTGAGGCCCTAACTGGTTTGGCTCAGTGGATAGAGTGTCAGCCTGCAGATTGAAGGGTCCCAGGTTCTATTCCTGTCAAGGGCATGTACCTTGGTTGCGGGCACATCCCCAGTAGGAGGCGTGCAAGAGGCAGCTGATCAATGATTCTCTCTCGTGGATGTTTCTAGCTCTCTATCCCTCTCTCCCTTCCTCTCTGTAAAAAAAGTCAATAATATATATATTAAAAAAAAAAAAAACTAGGTGAGGGCAGAAGCTCACAATGAATTCCTGGTGTGGGGGCAATGCCTCCTGCCACACAGAGATCTAACAGTTGAGAAGTGAGGAGCATTGGACTTAGAAACAAGGAGGTCCTTGGTGAGTTTTGTGAGCGCCCTTCCTCAGGAGAGAGATGGAGTCAGAGCCTGGTCACAGGACACAGGAAGAGGAGGGAGGGGTGAGCAAGCCGAATGAGCAGGTGGAGCGAGCCTTCTGGAAGTTGGCTGTGAGGAAGGCAGGGAGAGGAAGAATGGAGAGATGCAAGACGAAGCTGCTGCTGCTTTCACCTTTTGTGTGTTTGCTTTAAGACACACAGAATTCTTATGGCTTGGGAACTATGCCCATAAGAAGGGAGGAACCTTTTGGAAATATACAAGAAGGAGTAGAGAGTGCACATGCTTTCATCTGGTCGGGGAGGAGAGGTCAGGAGGGCAAGTAGAGATCAGGCATGCTCTCCTACTCTTGTCCTGCCACCTCTTTCATCCATTCCAATGTCCCTGAAACATGGCCTCCGAGGGTCAATATCAGGGGTGGGCAAACTTTTTGACTCGAGGGCCACAATGGGTTTTTAAACTAGACCTGAGGGCCGGAACAAAAGCAACCTGACCATGCTGGCACTCTCATCTTGGGCTGCTGGTGAAGGAGTGGAGGGGAGAGCAAGAGAACCCTCCGCTCTTTCGGCTCCAGGGCCCATAGTTTGCCCACGGCTGGTCAATACTCCCAATATTTACTTCTCACACTGTTTTAATTGATAACCCAGGCTCTGGAACCACATTTCCTGAGGCCAAGTCCTGGCCCCACCGCTCTCTAGTCACGGGGCTTTGAGCAGCTACTTCACCTCTCTGTGCTTTGGTTTATTGGCCTACGAAATGCAGAGGACCGTAGGACTTACGTGAAAGGATTATTGAGAAAATTAAGCTAAAATACATTGCACAGACCCGAGTATTGCATAGGTACAAAATAAATTCAGATTGTATCCATTTTTTTACTATATTTCCCCATGGTAGCATTTATCATTCCTTTATTAAATACTTGTATAATAAACTAGTGCATGACATCTCCAACTGAATGTAAGATCCTTGAAGGCCTGGGCAGTCTTTCTCTTTCTTCGTTATATTCTAAAGGACAAACAAGGACTAAGCCACCAAGGAATATCTGTGGAGCCAACTGAATTTACTTGACCATGATTACTGGGCGGGGGTAGGGAGGTTGGGGGGGTAGAAATAGAGCGATTGATAAGATGCGCCCAAAGGAATTGACTATAGAGGGAGCGAGGTGTGAAGGGGGCTTGGCAACTTTGGAGAACAGTTTAGTAAAAGCAGAAGAAGAAACAAGTTCAAATAACAAGAGATTTTTTTTTAATCAGGCATTGGCAAGTATTTGAAGTTTAATGCCACATTCAAAAAAGAAAGAAAAAATGATATCCGCTCAAATAATAAGGTGGTGAAGTGGGTTGCTAGCAGGATGGCGAGGAGGAGGATCTCTAAATGCAGCCAAAGGGTTTGTGCTCCTCTCCTCCCCACTTCCGGAGGGTGTGAGAAAAGTGCCTCAATTACTTCCATTTCAAAATGGGGAAGATCAGACCTTTTTGCCAAGTTTTGATGAAGAAGTGAGAATGTGTATATAAAGCACAAGGTACATAGTAGGTAGTCAATAAATGGTAGCTGCTCTTACTAGCATAATGAATTATTCATTCGGAGCAGATGTATTCCTGAGTGGTTGTATGCAAATCAATCAATACTTGAAATGCACTGCTGTGTTTGCTCAATAAAAGGATCTTGTGTTGAAGCCTTTTGTAAAACATAAAATCACTCTGTGAAGTACTGACCCCTCCCCCATTATTTAATTTGTGTCGTTCTTTTATTAATGCTGGAGTATGAGAATGCATAGCAATGTGATTATACTGTGGGCGCCTATGGGCAAAATTATACACCTGCCACATGGGTGCAGGTCCCTCCAGGGGCAATTTCCAGAAGAAGAGAGAATCTTTTCTCAGTCTAGGCTCTAGAGCAGGGGTGGGCAAACTTTTTGACTCGAGGGCCACAATGGGTTCTTAAACTGGACCGGAGGGCCGGAACAAAAGCAACCTGACCATGCTGGCACTCTCATCTTGGGCTGCTGGTGAAGGAGCGGAGGGGAGAGCAAGAGAACCCTCCGCTCTTTCGGCTCCTTGGGCCCAATAGAACAGCCGAAAGGGCCGGATTCAGCCCGTGGGCCGTAGTTTGCCCACGGCTGCTCTAGAGGCTAGAGCTGAGTTGAGGGTCCTGTAAGAGAGAAGGCTAAGGTAGGGCATTACAAAACCCAGATTCCAATCTTGGCTCCATGACTTACTAACTCATATGGCCTTGAGCTAGTTAATCTGTATGAGCCTTAGTTTCTTTACCTGTAAAATGGGCTTCACAATACCCACCACATATAATTGCTGGCACATAGCAGAGGTTACTAGAGTCAGGCACTTCATCCTCACTCCTCAGCAAACCCATCATGCAGACAGAGATGAACACATAAGAAATATGAAGCCCAGACTGAGGCCCTCTGAGGTTGGCAGGACTTTGGTGATAGAGAGTGGAAGCTACAGGCATGCAGCAGCAGGATGTGACAGCATCAGGCATGGGACATGAGCCAGGACATTAAGATATGTCTTGTATTTCCCAGGCTCCTTCACTCCTGCTCTCTCTTAGCAAAGCCTTTCCAAAGGCCCATCTCCCCTGTATGGAGGCAAGACCCCAAGGAAAGCATTTGGACCAAGCTTGTCCGCTGGACCAACATCCGGGGAGGCCCCAAAGCAGGAGCGCCCAGGCATGGCTGGGTGAGTGGCACTTGGCCTGCGGCTCCTCCCACAGACAGACCCCTCCCTCCCCAGAGCAAATCCTCCCTCCCCAGGGGCTGAGGTTTGAATTCATAAGGGAGCTTTGTCCACTTCCGTCTCTCTAGTTAACCTCTAAGTAAATGTAACTATTTCTCAGAGAGAGGTGACGTAGGACACACCTAATTCTGCCAAGAGCTTCTGGCCTCATCACTTAGGATCAGATAAAAACAACAACAATAATGATGATAATAATAATAAGTATTAATAATAATTTAATAATAATTTTAAAATAATAATAATAATATAGCAAAAAAAGAAGTCTCAGGCTGTTATCTACAGAAGGGTGGGGCAGGTGATAAAAGTTTCCCTGAAGCCCCTCAGCTCCTGTCCAGTTCCACTGGCCCTGTGGACCTGGTGGTTAATCTTCCAAATGCAGCCAGGATGGCTGGCCCGTGCCCCTGCCCCTGCCCCTGCCCCTGCCCCTGCCCCTGCCCCTGCCCCTGCCCCTGCCCCTGCCCCTGCCCCTGCCTCTGCCTCTGCCACCCCGGAAGTCAGGGGCTTCCTTAGCACTCAATGCCCCCAAAAGGCCCATTGGCCGCAGCAGCCTCTCAGTTGCTCGAAGACAGTCCAGCTAGAGCCTCAGGCAACACAGTCTTGCTCTGGCCCCAGCCTCCCTGCCCTGCTCCCTGGTTTAATTTTACTCTAATCACAAGCGTAGAGAAGGACATTTTCAACAGATCAAAGGGGCCTAGCGAACATGAAAGACACAGTCACAGGGCAGGCGCAGGTGATGCGATAGCTGCACAGAAAGATGAGTTGCTTTCAGGGATGCCGTGGAGGCTGGGAAACAGGTGCCAGAGGCCCTCTTTGGGAGGTGCAGACATTTGCAAGCAGACTGTGCAGTCAGAAGGTTGGGGCAATGTTGCCCTGAGTGAACTGGCTTGGCAGAAAAGAGCCAAGTCTGGGAGCACTGAGGTCATCAGCTCCATAACCCTTCCATCCCCTCCATCCCTTCCATTCCCTCCATCCCTCCATCCCTACCCCTGTACTGCAGGCTCCTCAGCACTAAGAGAAGCCTAAGGTATCGTCCCATTATCTGTGTACTGCAGAGGTACTCAGTATAGTTGAAAGATAAGGCTATTAAAATCAGTGAATAACATTAACATACTTATTCAGAAGTGCAACCATCCAGAACACAGGCATCAGCAAAGAACTCTGAATCATAATATGTGTCAAAAAAAATCCTTGCCTGAAACAAAGGAGGACTCTGGGCTTCGGGCAATTATCTGTAGTTTGATCTAAGGATGGATATTTACTTTGTAAAAAGGCATGGAGCTGTGGCTCTATGATGTGTGCACGTGACTCTGTTATCGCTCAGTTTTTTTAAAAAGTTTACAGAAAAGTTCCTGCCCTAGAATCACAAAAGTTTAAAGAGAGGAAAATTCCCTTTGCCCTCTGGCAGGCCTATTTACTGTTGTCTTAGATCAAATTCGAGCAAAGTGGATTACATAATATCTTGACCCTCGACGGTTGTGATAAAAAAGGAAGGCATCTGATGTAGGAAGGGGGCAGTAGGAGAGTCTACTAGTCTCGGTTGCATGGACAATGTGAAAAGCTTGGCATAAAAAACAGAGACAGAGAGAGAGAAAAGACAAAAATCATAAACATAAGACCCAAGAGGCCACAAAGTAAAGCCATATCAGCCTTCTTAGCCTAGAAGCAAATGGTTGTATAAAACCACAAAGCCCTTAGAGAGCATTACAAGTTAGTCTCTCTCCTAGTCATGTGGCCTTGGGCAACTCATCTAGCCTCTCCGACCCTGGCATCCTCTTTCCTTTTTATTTTTTAAATTGATTTCAGAGAGGAAGAGAGAGGGGGAGGTAGAAATACCAATGAGAATCATTTGTCAGCTGCCTCCTACACGCCCCCTACTATAGATCGAGCCCACAACCCAGGCATGTGTGTCTTAGACCAGAACGGAACCTGGGACCCTTCAGTCTGCAGGCTGATGCTCTATCCACTGGCTATCAGGGGTGGGCAAACTTTTTTACTCGAGGGCCACAATGGGTTCTTAGACTGGACCGGAGGGCCAGAACAAAAGCAACCTGACCATGCTGGCACTCTCCTCTTGGGCTGCTGGTGAAGGAGTGGAGGGGAGAGCAAGAGAACCCTTCTCTCTTTCGGCCCCGTTGGTTTTGGTCTGGGGCTATTGTATATAAAGCTGCTATGAATAGTTAGGTACAGGTTCCAGTAAGGACACCATGTTTTTATTTATTTTGAGTAAAATAGGTCCGAGTGGAATGACTGGGCCATATGGTAAGTATATGTTTAACTGAATGAGAAACTGCCAAACTATTTCCCCAAGTTATTGTATCATTTTACATCCCCAGCAGCAATGTCTGAGAGTTGAAGTTGCTCCATAGCCTCACCAACACTTGAAGTTGTCAGTTTTCATTTTAGCCATTCTGTTTGGGATATAGTGTGCATTGTGTTGCAGTTTAATAATGTTGAGCATACTTATGTGATTATTGGCCATTTGTACATACTCTTTTGTGAATGAAACTTTTTAGCTATTTCTTATAGTGGGATGCTCACTTTCTTTTTAAATTTAAAAGTTCTTCTGGCTACAAACACAGCCTTTGTCAAGTAAGTGAGTATGAATACTTTCTCCCAGTCTGTTATGCCAGGGCAATAACTGTTTGGTACTCATCTTTCTCCCTAAGAAAATACCAAAATGGTTCAAGGACAGAGGAGTAGAAAGTAGACCAATGGGAAAGAGTGAAAAATAAGCATCAAGATAAACAAACAAAGCAAAGAAGAATAATGTTTTTAAGTGTAAGATGGGTTCTGAATTAAGTGTATAGAAATTAAGGTATTGGGCAAATTGGCCAGGAAGATGATAAAAATTTGAAATTTCTTTTACAGGTCATGGGAAGCCATAAAGATTTTCCAATAGGCAACTGACATAATTAAAACTCTGCTTTAGGAAAAGTGCTTTAAAAGCAATCAATATAATTTGAAGGCCAGTAATAAAAGTAGGGAATCCAGTTAGAAAACCATTTCAACTATCCCAGTAAGAAAAAATTAGGTTCTGAATCAGGGTAATAAAAATAAGTTTAATTTGTGGGACTCAATCAGTAGATCTCAAAAATAAGAGTAGAAGCTGCTTCAAAGAACATGAGTCAGGATTTTTTAAAAATTATAATTAGTCTATATCATATCTGTATTTTAGAAGAATTACTTCTTAACACTATTGAGTCTTCTAATAAGGTGTATCTCTCCATTTATGTGGATCTTTATTATGCAATATTTTATAGTTTTTGGTGTGCCATTTTTGCACATTTTTCGTCAGATTTATTCTTAAGTACTTACATTTTTATGCTATTGTAAATGTGGGTTTTTAATTTTTATTTCTAATTGTGCATTGCTAGATATAGAAATACAATTGATTTGCAACTTTGATAAACTCACTTCTTAGTTCTAATACCATTTATAATTCCACTGAATTTTGTATATAGATGATCATGTCATCTGTGAAAAAAGATAATTTTATTTTTTAAGTTTTTATCTGGATGCCCTTTGTTCTGTTTCTTGCCTAATTGTACAGTCAAATCTCCAGTACAGCTTTGAACAGAGACATCTCTGGTTGTTCCTGATATCAGAGGGAAAGTAATTAGTCTTTCATAATTGAGTAGGATGTTTGCAATAGGGTTTTTCATAGCTGTGTTTTACCACATTGAGAGTTTCTTTTATTCTTAGTTCACCTAAGCCAGTGGTGGGCAAACTCATTAGTCAACAGAGCCAAATACCAACAGTAGAATGATTGAAATTTCTTTGGAGAGCCACATTTTATAAACTTAAACTTCTTCTAATACCACTTCAATAAACTCGCCCAGGCCGTGGTATTTTGTGGAAGAGCCACACGCAAGGGGTCAAAGAGCTACATGTGGCTCGCGAGCCGCAGTTTGCCGACCACTTGCCTAAGCTTTTGTGAGAAATAGATGGTGAATTTTACCAAACACTGATTCTGTGCTGATTGAAATGATTATGTAAATATTAAATCAACCCTGCATAAAAAAACACACGACCATGATATATTACTTTTTTAATTGTATCATTAGATTGCATTTACTAAACTTCTGCATCTACGTTCACAAGGAACATTGTTTTGTAGTTTTCTTTTCCTGTAATATGTTTTTCTGACCAGGATATAGGGGTGTGTTTTGAGACCTCTGGGCCCTCTGGGCAGACATGCCTGCCCCTTAGCAAGCCAGAATGTTTTATTCTCCCAGGAAGTGGGTTCAGAGATGTCAAATCAGGGGTCATCTGCCATCTGCAAGGAGAAGATTGCTGAGAATATGGAAATAGAATCATTTTGATTCAGAGCAAAGAAAAATTTCTGTGATATTTCAGAACAAGAGTAGGTTAAGGAAAACGAAGAAGAAAATGATCCAAATGTAGGAAGAAACCTGAAGAATCTGGCGTTTTGAATGCCTAGGACTGTTTCAAACAATAGGCTTGTCACTGCTGTCAGATGCTTCTGAGAGGTTGAGAATTTGAAACCATTGAGAAAAGTGTGCACTATACTTAACATACGCTATGCTCAACACACTCTAAGGATATATGTGCCATATTTTTAGATTTTTCTTTTTACATGCTCTATATTTTGGTAACATCTTTGTGTTAAAGTAGTAAGCTCAAGTTAACTTGTGAAATCATTTGTGAGGGAAAACATGGAATTCCCTGATGGCAAATGAGCCAGTGGGGTGGATCCTGGAAGAACTTTAGTATAAACTAGGAATCAGATGACCCGGGTCCCAGGGTGTTCCAAGGTTGGACCTTCCACAAGCTATTTTGAGCTTCTCTGAGTCTCAGTTGTTTTCTAAGAAAGTCTTCATGGGAAGGAATGAAGGCCCATCCACCACCCTCTGTAGCCAATCAATCTGTTGACATGTTAATCTCAACATGCAAAATCTCATGTCTGGGGGGCACATAGTCTGAGATTCTGAATTAGGTGAACCTTACAACTGCGACCAACCAGGAGCGGGTCACGAACTATCTCAGATCGTCTGAATTCTCATAATGGGGCTCTGGGGAGATAATAAAACCGTTAAGTGTAGGGGGGATTGTTGACAGATTTCTATTCACCAAGTAATTTCTGCCTCCCACTCTCAGCCCTGCTCCTCCAAGCAACAGTCATGTCTAATGTATAGTTCTCGGTGTGTACATTGAAATGCAGTCTCTTGTATACATTTTCTCTCTATATACACACAATTCATCTGTCTGCCCTGGATATACACAGCCATCTTCCAACTTTAAACACCAGTCTGTATATACAATGTGGGTGGGTTGCGTTTGGACCTGGCCAGGACAAGACCACGCACCCACATATATTTAATGGTTCTGTCTTGACAGCCCGCCTTTACAGCAAATGTAAACAAAATAAACAGGGACAAGACTTTATTTTTTTTTTCAAACTCAACATCAAAACTCATTGAGTGATCATGCTGAGCAATAGCCAGAGGTAGTGTTAACAAAGGAGAAGCTCTAAGCTCCACTCGCTGCGTGGGGAGTAGTTTGTATGCTTAATCATCTCGAAGGACCTGTCAGCTCTGTTAGTTGGCTGGACACGGGTTGCTTCAAAGGGCGTTTGCTATGCCTTTGTTTTCCAAACACACTACACCGTCTTTGGAAGGTTAATCCCAAGAGATAAAACATTTGGAAGTTGATGTGAGGCGTACCCTGTTGCTCTCCTTTAAAACCCAGTCTCCAAAAGAAAAGCAGGGACTGAGTTCAATGGTAGATGGCCTGTTAGTGAACCTAAGCTTTAGTGAGGCTTCTGCTAGGCTTTAGCTGAAAGGGAATAAGGTTTGCTTAAAGCAGAGTTTATTTCTGTACACACACACACACACACACACACACACACACACAAAGTCTGTTTCTCCAGTTACCTCAAGGCTCCAAAATTCAGTATCTCCAATCTACAGGACTCCACGGACTGCCTCCACAGAGATACCATGTGGTGTGGAATTCCAGGGCGTTCTCCTCTGGCCTTTGGGCATTCTTGAATGGCAGAGTCCCTGCTCTGGGTATCACTAGCATGGCCACAAAGAACATAGGTATGGCAAATTTCAAGACAAGATGAAAAAATAAACAAACAAAAAAAAATGCCAGCACCTTTTCAGCTTCTAGTCTCCCCAGCGATGGAGTGGGGGTACAAATAGATATAAAGAAACTAGAGACCTGGTGCATGAATTCAGTATGGGTGAGTTCCGGCTGACCCACCCTGAGATCAGGGTTGATGGGCCAGGCCAGCCCGGGGGAGGCGACTCAGGAGGTTGGCCAGCCAGCTCCACCCCCTATTGGGGAAGGGGCTACCCAGGGGTGGGGCCAGCTGGGGGAAGGGTCCAAGAGCTGTTGACTGGCCTTCCCCCCTCCCCTGGTCAAACTCCCAGCTGAGGGGACAATTTGCATATTAGCCTTTTATTACATAGGCTAGAAAGGCATCATCCTGGCTCTGGAAGTTGCAATAATGAGTCCAGCAACAGTTCAAATATCATCTGAAGCCAAATACATTTACATGTTTACATGGAGTAGATGGTAACAGACCACACAGAAAATCTAAGAATTTCCAAAAGGTGAAGAATTCCTTTCTAGGGTAGTAAAGAAGTTGTGTACGTAGGCTCCTAGGATGGTCCCCAACATTCCCATCTCCTGGGGTGCAAGCCCTGTATAATCTTCTCCCTGAGTGTGGATGGGCCTGAACTAATCAAGCAAACCCTTTCAAAAAGGGTCTAGAGGTCAGAGATGGAAGAAGTCGGAGGTTCCAAGCTGTAGCAGATGCTCTCCTGTTGGCCTTGCAAAGCAAACTTCTGTGTTGTAGCAAAGGCCGCGTGGCAGGGAAAGGGCAGGCAGCCCTTAGCAGCTGAGAGAAACTCCTGGCTGATGGCCAGCAAGGAAGTAGGGGTCTTTGTCCCACAAATGCAAAAAACTCAATTATGCCCACACCCTTGTGAGCTTGAGAACCCTGAGCTCCAGAAGAGAATGAGACCTGGGTGATACCTTGGCTTGTCTTGTGAGACCTTGAACAAAAACAAACAACCATCTATATGGTGCCTGGACACCTCACCCACAGGGGCTGGGAGATCATTATTTTAAGCTTCTTTTTTTTAAAGAATATTTTATTGATTTTTTAAATTTTTTAAATTTATTAAGGTATTATATGTGTACATAGCTTACCATCGCCCCCCCTATACATGCCCTCCCTCCCCAGAGTTTTGTGTCCATTGGTTGTACTTATATGCATGTATACCAGTCCTTCGGTTGATCTCTTATCTCCCCCAGATCTCTCTACCCCCCCCCCCCCCGTCATTTGACAGTCTGCTTGTTTTACTGTCTCTATATCTATCTTTCTGTTCATTAGTTTATAATGTTCTTTAATATCCATTATTTTAAGCTTCTATGTTTGTGGTAATTCTTAAAGCAGCAATAGAAGATGAATGCAGTCTTCTTAAAGCAGAAATTGCTTGAACAGAGACCAGAAGATGTCCACAACTGTGGAGAAAGGGAGGGGTAGATAATATAAGCAAAGGCCCTGAAATAATTTGGCAGATGATAGGATATATTTAAGATAACACCAAGGGGAAAAAATTATATATCCGCAACCCCGACATGTGCCCTTAACCGGAATTGAACCTGGGACTCCTCAGTCCACAGGCTGACGCTCTATCCACTGAGCCAAACCGGTTAGGGCCCTTTACCTTCTTAAGTGGGAAATCATCTTGATGCATGCAACATGCTCAACTGGTGAGTCATTATGCCCCTTACACGTGAGAAAATGGAGGTCTTTAGGTATTTGTCTGTTGTGCACTCACATATGATTAACCAGGGGTAGTAAGCTTTCTGAAATGAAAATCTAATTGAAATATGTGGAATGCTTTCCATTCCTGTAACCAGGAAGATAAGATCCAACCAGTATAGGAGGCCCCTCATTTACTTCTCATCACTCAAACTCCCTGTTGCACCCTAGCCAAGCCAAACTGCTCCCACATGCACGCACCCACTGGCCCATGCATTCCTGCATGTGGCAGATGGTTCCCTCCATATGGATTGTCTTCATTCCCCCTCCCCCTCCCTCACCCAAGCTTCCCACCTCAAACTTGCTCAGTTATGGGTCTTCCATTCTGGTCAAAAGCAATGTCTCCATTGAAGTTTTCACCTGCATCCCCACTTCCCACCCCAGGTACAAACTAGCCTGCGTGATCTTGTGACACAACTGAACACACTTCTCTTGGCAGTTAATAATGTTAACAGTGATAATATTTATAATAGTTCACACATGTACTGTGCCTTTATAAGCATTACCATGTTGTACTTTTGTCACATTTTTTATGTGTTTGCATGCTTTTCTACCAAACTATGAATCTCTAAAAGGCAAGAATGAGGGCTTTTTCATCTTTGTATCCCCCAGAGCTTTGCAGAGTGTAGGAGGCACTCACAACGTATTGAATAAATGAGTTAAAACGAGTCAGAAGTAGTGCTGGAATTCAGGCCTACGGGTCAGGGAGCAGAACTCTTTGCTTCCACCCCATCATGATAAATATGAGTGCAATAACAAAATACCATGTGGAGGGAAGGAGGAAGGCACCAACCCACTCCCCCTTCCTGAGTCCCTCTCTTATCTCCCACCTGCCTGTATATCATGTGGGAGCTTATCAGCAGTGCTTGTCTACTTTATCTAGCCCAGGAACCCAAAACTATAAAGAGTGTGTGTGCTCATGACAGCAGGAAGCATCGTGAAGGCTGGTGCGGGGAGAACCAGGGTATGGAGCAGGCAGCACAGTGGTCTGGGCACATGTGCAGAGACCTCAGATCCCTGGAACACCCTAGAATCCCCGGCAGCAGGGGTAAGTGAACTCCCAGGTGAGGCACCTCAAAGACCCTCACCTCGTGCTTAGCATTGTGTGCTGAGCTCCAAGCATTGGTAAACTAGACAGTCACATTGATTCTTAAACGAGCTGTAACGAACTCATTATCATCTAGGTAGGAAGAATGCTCCTGATTCATGCCCTGCTATTTAGAGATGGGGAACAGCATCCATCTGGGTGGTGCTATCCTAGCCTTTGTCCCTTGCTCTTGTGTTTAGACAAAAGTTGATATTAAATCAGCTACAGCTGACATCATGCTCTGTTCTGAACCCTAGGGCTCAGCCAGAAAAAACAGAAAAAAAATTTTTTCCTCTCAATTTAATATAACAGACTCTATCAGGACTTCATATCGCTTTTGTTTTTCTTCCAAATAGCAAGGTGTACAATCCTTTTCTTGTTTTGCAATTTCCCGTGACTTTCTCCCAAACCTCCCTCCTTCTCGCTCTCATCCCTGCCAACTCCCACCCACCCCTGCAGAGCACAGATAGACAGACCATCCCTAAATGTGTTCTGCACAAGCAAACATTTGATGGGGTGAGAATGAAAGAAAAACACATTAGCATCCAACTTGCATAGCTGACATTGGGCTTCGAAAGGGCAACCTAGGGCCAGTTCAAGGTATACCCCTTAGGAATGATTTGCAAGACCCTGCTTTATTTCCCAGGGGGGGGGAGAAAACATTCTTACAGCTTTTAACCTGAGAAGCAGAGGGAAACAGCCAAGTTCAAGTCAAGAAACCTTATGTGAAATAAGACAAGGTACTAGAAAGGACATGGACATGAGAATCAGTCCCTACCTACCAAAAACTGACAATTGAGCAGCTGAGTATGATAGGGACAGAAAACGAGAGAGAGAGAGAGAGAGAGAGAGAGAGAGAGAGAGAGAGAGAGAGAGAGAGAGAGAGAGAGAATATGAATAAGTAACTCTAAATAAAGCAGAACCAGGACAAATGCTACATTAGAGAGAGTGACAAAGAGCCACACACAGGGAAAATGACATTTATGGGGCAGTGTCTGAGGCTTCTCACCTTCCTTTTTCAGCAACCTGGGGCATCCAAAAGCTACACCAGTTCACATTTCTGAACAATAATTTTTTTAAATGCATCATTTTCAGCTATGAAACAGGGTGGCATTCCTAAGAAATACCACATTATCAAAGATAGCATTGCAAAAACAGTTACTCTAATAGAGAAAAAGGGACTGGAGTCTTTAGATGTGCAATAACAGTTGGGTTTCCTTCAGGAATTTCAGCCATAAAAATATTTTCACTAGGACCTAAGAGTATTTTGTTATTTTAGGCAATCTATTGGTTCATCAAAACCGACACAAACAAACCTAAACATTCCTGGGCAAATCTGAGCGGTACCTATGACGAGACCAAACTAAGGAAGCTTTGAGACTGTTGAAATCAACTGCAGCCTCAGTCAGAGTAGAATCTACTGAGTAGATCATCCTACTCTGCTAAAAGCTTTGGGTCCGACTCCCTGCAGTGCTTCTTCCCGTAACAGGACTGCATGCCCACTTTGCTGAGCTCCAGGGACCACATGACTTGCTTTGGCCAATGATGTGGGGGCACAGTGGCAGGTGTCACTCCTATGCAGAGGCTTTCAGAGATAGACATGGCGGACTATGTCTATCCCTCTGCCACCACCACCGCCACCACCACTGAGGGCACCCCAGCCAGGGGACGCTCCTTTAGCCAAGCTCTGCAGTAAGATGACCATAGGGCAGAACCCCAGCAACTCAAGGTGTGGACAGACAGACGGCAGAGGGAGGAGTGAGCTTTTGCTGTGTAGGCCAGTAAGACTTGGGGCCATTGGTTACCCACACAGTATAATCCAATTAATTTTGATGGATATGCAAGTGTTAAAAAGTAAAGAAACATACAGTGAGCAGTCAGCAATTCAAATAAAACAAGGTAAATGCAATCACTTCCTATAACCCCCACCCCATCTAGGGATTTCCCAACTTGACCCTTATTAGCAACTATAGTCTGCATAATGCCATCATTTCTTGAAGACTTTGTACAAGACACTTTCCATACGTAATCTCACTTAATCCCAGCAATGATGATCCTGAGGTAGATTTAGATCTCCATTTGATAGATCAGAAAACTGAGAGCCGAAGAGGGTAAATAGTTTGCCAACCATCATTTACCTCTTATGTGCTCAAAAGCAGGGATTTAACTGACTCTGTGTGGCTCCAGTTCCTACTTCATGTCACTCTTCTGCAGGTCTAATTAAGGGATAAACTAATTAGCCACGCAAAGTGACCTCTGCATACAACTTAGAGGTCATAAAAACTGGGGCATGCTGATAATCGGAATGCAGTCACTCCCTAAGGCTTAGTTTTCACATCTGTAAAATGGAGATAACACTATCTCAGTGCCATTGGGGGATTAAGAAGACATATGGGTACCAGCACACTGTCCAGAACCTGTCAGCACTCGGTGAATGACTCAGTACAACTAGTGGCTGTCCTAATACAGCTGAGGCACAGTGGGACTGAAGAGAGAGTCATTCTTTCTGAGGTCCCCAGAGAAAGTAGCCTGCCAGTGTCCTCATGAGACTAGGCAGAGCCCAGCAGAGGCCTAAGTCAATAGATACGCAGTGCCAGGTTATAGGGGGGCAGGATGGGAGTCGCCACTCGGGAGAGGGCCAAGGGCAGTGCAGGGCGGCAACAGACCTCCCTGCTCCCTCAATCCAATGGCCGAAGCACAAATGAGCAGGGACAGCCATCGGCCTGCTAACAGATGGACCCATGAAATATAGGAACAGGTTGGGCACTGATGGCCGAATAAAGAGCGCTTAGAGGAGCAGGGCCTGGCTCTGGATGAAGGCAGAGAGGGAGTCTGCGACATGCCATGGCCCCTGACTAGCAATGAGCTGATGGAAGCAGCTGATGGGACTAATGACAGGAGGTAATGATGATGAAAAGCACTTAAGCAATGGGCCTTCAAGTAGCTGTTGTTGTTGCTGAAAAGGCCTTCAGCACCTAACAAAGCAATTAGTCAGTCACCCAGCCACCCAGTCCCTCCTCTGCCCGCCTCCCTTTCCCACCTTTCCAGACCTCAGACCATTCATCCCTTTGTCTCCAACCCAGACTGCGGCCGCCCAGACCCCGCAAGCAGACACACACCAGCTGCAGCCCGGCCTGTAGCGGCTGTCTTCCAAACCGGAGCGCCAGGGCAGGAGGGCTTGCAAAGGACGGCTGACCCTTGGGGGACCTTTCTGTCCCCGCAGTTACGCCATGAATGTTATGTGCTTTTATAAATTTCAGTATGTGACACTGGCCTTTTTCCAGAGCACAAAGACTAAACCTACTGGTTTTTTGCAGCTAGGGGGGTGTCTCTGCTGCAAATTAGAGAACAACTTTGAGTTTGGGTACTTCTCTACTCAAAAAGATATTTCTAGGCTGGGAGTAGAGAATTCCTGGGTTCTTGCTCTTGCTTTTTATTCGCCCCCCAAGACTTCCCTCAAGCAGTGCTGTTCTTGGATTCCTTCCTTCATCCATTCAGCTGTCCTCTCCTGGTGCACTGCCATCCCAGCAGGTATTGTGACCGAATACTGTGTGGTAATGGGCACTTCTTGTCTGCCTTTCTGTCTTCCTTCTTCTCGGGACTATGAGCTTATAAATGGCCAGAGGTATTTCTATTCCTTTTTTTATCCTCAGTACCCAACCCACAAGGGCTATAACGCACCTTCTCAAGTTCCTTACGTATGCAACTTCCAATTCTACAAAGCAGAGATAATAACATATACCCTATTATATGTTCCAAGTTGGTATTTGAGGATCAAATATGAGGGCCAAGCTGGAGAGTGTTTGGGAATGCACAAACACAATGAATTACCAATGTTATGCATTACGCATCTCTGCTCTCCTCATTCATTCCTACATGTGTTGAGAACATTGTATACACTAGACACTATGTTGATACAAATGGAGCCCTTCTCTGAAGCTCCCACAGATAAACTCGCTGTTTCACCCCCTCTGGCCATGAAGGGGCCTCTGGCCAGGGCCCAACCCGGGGGGAATCTGCTTTTGATGGACGCTGCCTCCCCTTACTGACGCCTATGCCCAAATCCCAAGTACTGTCCATGTAAAGATCAACAATCTTATTTTTAATGGCAGCTGCTAGTAGGTCATGGGGCCAGGTATAGAGAGGAGGAATAAAATACATAGTTGGGAAGATATACCGTCTCCCCTACAAGAAGACAGAACATAGTATAAACAGAAAGTGAGAAGAGTTGCAAGATACACATTAAAAATGATGTCATAGTTCAGAGAAGGGTAAGGTTTCATTAACTGTCCCATTATAAAAGTCGTAAGAAAAGAGGTGACACTTGAGTTTGATCGTGAAGAATTGCAAGGAAAGCTTTTCTCAGAAAATGAGAACTCTTGAGATTTCTCAGAGGGACAACCTTCAACCTCTTTATTGTACAAGATGGGGAAATTGAGGCAAAGGAAGATTCAGTAAGTTGCCCAAGATCACTTAGCTAGTAAATGGCAGGGGTGGGATACAATGCTGGCTGGCATGACCAAAACATGCTTTAAACAAAAGAGCAGAAGGCAAGAAAAATGAGAGAAGAAGATGGATGGGGGGAGGGATGATTGGAGAGGGAGGAACGTTAAATAAACAGAAGCTTTGTTGAGAAAGAGTTTTCCAAAAACAATCCCAGAGGAGGAGAAACCATTTAGGAAGCTATACAAAAGTCTAAAACCAAATTAGCAAAAATCTGGTCAAAAGGTGGTGGTTACAGAATGGGAAGAAATGAATAATTCTGGAAATGTGGTATCTTAGTCTATTATGGCTGCTATCACAGAATACCTTGTGTCTGGTTTTTATGAGTTATGGAGGCTGGAGGTCTGAGACCTGGTTCCAGTGTAATTGGGTTCTGGTGAGAACCTACATCCTGGTTCATAGAGTTATCTTCTAGCTGAGTCCTTACACAACCTCTGGGGTCTCTTTCACAGGGCACTGCTATTTCCACTCATGATCTAATCACCTCCCAAAGGCCCCCATCTTGCAATACCATCCTCTTCAAGATTAGGTTTCAACATAAAATTTCAGAGGGGACACAGTCAATCACAGCAGGTGGGTTCAAAGACTCGGATAACTGAATATAGGAAGATGGAGGGGAGCAGAATGCCAAGATTTCAACCTTGGAAAACAACTTAGAAAATAATTTCTAAATCCGGTTGTTCCTAAGTATCCCATTCCTTTCCCCAGTACTGCCACACATTGAACAGGTCTCCAAAACCCACCTAATATACATTTTTTTTTCCTTGCCTCATTTGAAAAGTATGCTGGTAAATGGAAAATGAGGAATGATTTTTCTCACTGGAAGGCTCATCGACCACGGCAGCAATATTATCAAGTTAGTAAATAATTGATCTCAGTTGAATAAGGCGGTTTTGAAGTTGTCTAATCCATTCTGCCTTACCCAAGGGCACATCACGCAGGGTTACGCCACCCTGCTTGCAGGGACTCTTGAATGCGTAAACTCCTCTAAATTATGTCTCCAACCAGAGACGCCAGCTTTGTTGGGATTCAGCCGTATTCAAATCTAGGATGTGCCCAAACATGAAAGAGGCATTGTTGTCTCTCCCTCGGTTCTCCGTATGTCAAAAGCATCTATTAAAATGTGTCTGGGATGGAAGACACCCAACGCACTGTCATTAATTTAAGGAAATAAAATCACACCATATGAAGGGTTATCACAAGGAAGATGGTGACCAGCTGTTCTTCATTTCCTCTGGGTCTGAATAAGAGAAAGTGGGAGGGGTTCAATTTGAAATTGAATTGGGAGGGGAAACTTGACAGAAGGAAGGAAGCATAGCCAATGAAGGCAGTGGAATTGTGGTTCATGAGTAATGAGATTTTTGTGGCGGTGGGGCGGAATGGGGAGGGATTCACTCACCCCAAGGCAAATGAGAGTTTATTTCCTCTCTCCCTGTGGGTGCGTAATGACCTTAGAATTTCTCTCATTTTTCACCTCTTTCCAATAAAAAGGCTGATTCTTTATTTTCACTAAGGTTAAAAACAATGGAGGCATTTTTCTCTCTAATATAGATCAAAGCCTTCCAGTCAATGAATGAAGCAGAAAGTAGATTATCAGAGGTCCCTAGTACATACAGTAGTAGGTCCTCATCCTGTGTAGCATTAGGTCTAACCCTGCCTAGGGAATTCAGAATTTGTCCGGATTTGAGGAATGGGTGGGATAGACTAGAACAGGGGTGGGCAAACTTTCTGACTCGAGGGCCACAATGGGTTCTTAAACTGGACCGGAGGGCTGGAACAAAAGCAACCTGACCGTGCTGGCACTCTCATCTTGGGCTGCTGGTGAAGGGGTAGAGGGGAGAGCAAGAGAGCCCTCCTCTCTTTCGGCTCCTCAGGCCGGATAGAATAGCCAAACGGGCTGAATCCAGCCCATGGGCAGTAGTTTGTCCATGGCTGGCACTAGAAATTCCTATTGATTGAAGAAATTGCTCAGTTTGACCTGGCCCCAGGCTAAATTGTGAGTAACCTAGTTTATTCATCAGTCACTCCAGATACCGCACCCTCTCTGGTACCATTTTTCCTTTCATCTTTACCCAGAGCCACGTATTTTGGGGCACAGCTACAGTGCTTGGACAGGTTCAAGCCTTGGACTGATGAGAGGGCACAGTCCTCTTGGGGCCACGTGCAGGTCCCAGCTTGGCGGGGCAGAGCCCTCCCAACACAATGATAGCCAACAGCTGTAGTTGTCAGCTTGAACCTGTGGTCCGTGGCCCCACGTGCCTGAGGTGCTATAGGCTGCAGGTAAACAAAGCTTTATCAGGTGCAAGTAATTGAGTAGGATCAAAACCCAGAATGCTGTAAACGTCTTGACCATGCCCTTACTTTGCCTCGTGGCATCTGCTGTAAAATAAAGACACAGCTTGTAGTCCGTGGTGCTCTGTCCATGAGCGAGCAGCATCCCACCAAGACCCAGCTTTCATTCTCTTACCTGTCTTTTCTAAGCCTTTCAGCTGCCGCCACTCAGGGTCACTGAACCTGGCTGAGCTGGTGTGGCCCATAAGGCGCCCTGGGGCTGAGTATGCCATGGCCGTGCCAGCCCGCCACAACAGACCTCATCAAAACGTGTTTTTTAACAAGTCACTTCTATCAGCCAGTTACTCCTCGTAGGAATTTTAATTACTTATGTGTCTTCCAGTTGTATTTGTATATACGTGGTCCCTCTCACTGGGGAACCAGAGTTCTGGTTCTCTAGATAAGACATTTCAAGGTAGCAGCAAAAGAGTAGGGACAGCCGAAACTGGTCTGACTCAGTGGATAGAGCATCGGCCTGCGGACTGAAAGGTCCCAGGTTCGATTCTGCTGAAGGGCATGTACCTTGGTTGCAGGCACATCCCCAGTAGGGGGTGTGCAAGAGGCAGCGGATCAATGATTCTCTCTCATCAATGTTTCTAACTCTCTATCCCTCTCTCTTCTTCTCTGTAAAAAAATCAATAAAATATTTTTTTTCTAAAAGAGTAGGGACATTTTTGCTTGCAAAAGGCTTGTCCAGATCCTGAAATTGCACAAAGAAGGAGGCAGTTGATTCTACCTGCTCCTCAGGCAGGGTGGCTCCCTTCCACCTGATCCTCCTCCACAAGAGAGCCTCCCCCCCACAGCACCCCCACTGAAAGTGAGGAGGAATGGGAGCACTCCTCCAAGTGCATAATTAGGACTGGCCTCCCCACTAAATATTAGCCAGAGTCACTGCTGTGATCTGTAAGTCAGAGCTCTTACAATATAGAAAGTAAGATAAATGCACAAATATTCCCACTGCCGGTGAAGGGCCTTCAGAGAAGGGAGAGGAAGTTGGAGCTGGGATGTTCAGAAAAGGATACCGTTCTGAGATGGTATCTAGTAAATATCAGGATGGCATTCGGTAAAAACTAAGTTGAAATTCAACAGAACTCGGTGGTGGGGGGTTGAGAGGAAAGCGCTCTGACCCAGCTGAGTGGACTAAGGAGAGGCGTGGAGGTGGGGGAGGCTGGCAGGACGCATGAGGAAGGTAGCCGAGCTATGGCAGGGCACGACCAGGGGGCAGTAGGACATTACTCTGGAAAAGCAGGTGGGGACCGTGCCTTTGATTGTCCCCAATCCCACCAGGGGGAGAAGCTTATGCACCACTCCGTTGATACGGGATGCCTTGAATTTTTTTGAGAAGGAAACAAGTTCAGACATGGCATAGCCCAGAGTCTGAGCTGGCCTTTTTCCTTTCACAATGAGTTACCCAATTCTTTTGTTACAGGAATTTTAGGGTTCTACCTTTGCCTTTGGGATTAGCCTCCTTGAGGAAGTAACACTTTGCCTCAAGTGACCAGAGCTTAGCTTGCTTCTGAAGCCCATTCAAACCCTGCTCCTGTATCCTTTTCTTCCTAAGGTACCAAGTCCCCCATTCGCGTCTAGAACAGAAGCAGTTGTCACTGAAAAGAACAGACGGAGAGACGCGTTTGAACAATAATCCTGGCATTTTCGAATTGCCATTTTTTTTTTAATGTAAAACCATTTCTGTTGAAAACTTGGCGCTGCCCCCAACTTGAGGACTGTTGGTAACCAAGATGAGAAATAGGAGCACAGCGAAGAAAGGGGACAGGGGACAAATGAACCCCAAAGAGAGGAGTGAAAAACCTTGGAGTCTGCTTCCCTGTCTCCTCAAAGCAAGAGGCCAGAGCCTCTGCTTTCCCTGGCGGCTCTCAGGCAGGCATGAACCCAATTTCCAAGTCTGCAGGAGCCTTGCACACACGAAGGTCAGAGAGCCCCTTTGGTCCCCTGCAAATCAAAACCGAGTTCATTTTCCCCTTTAAGTGTTGTAAAGTTGGCTGCCGATAATTTACTCCCCTGCTGACAATCTATGTCAGAGTTTCAGCCGCGCTGGAAACGATTGCTATCTGAACTCTTTCAGGGGGAAGGAGAAAGAAAAATGAAAGAAAGAAAACAAGCACAACCCCCGCCTCACTCCAGCTCCTAATGGACAAAGTTGACAGAGTCCTTAACTAGCGTCTCCCCGGGTCCCCACCATAATCACAGGCTGGGAAAGGAGAGTTGTGTTTCATGTGATTAGAAGACTGTTTGTGCTTCTGTCCATTAGGGAACAAAGAGGAGGAAGCATTTTCCAGAACTTGACGCCAAACATGTTTCACTGGGGAATTTGACTCAATTACTTGCAAAACAATTTCAAGGATGGTCATTTTTTTCATTAAAATGTGTTCCTTTACAAATGTGCCGCAGACCTGTTTTGGTTAAGGAGGTATAGGTTGATTTTCATTGTTGACACTTTGGAAATTATGGGCTTGATTTAGCATCACCGGCTCCTAAAACCTTACCAAGCCCGCCCCTGCCCCTCGTTCCACTTAACGGAGTCAGCCTCTCACTTTTCACCTGCCCAGACATTGATGAAGATATACAGCATGCAACTCTTCAGCGGTTCCCTTTCCCCCTTCCATCAAGGGAACCCCATCCGCCTTCGGGTGGGGGCAGGGAGCCCTGGGGAGTAGAGAGGAGAGGGGAAGGGGGCGCTGCTCGACAGCAGCCTTTTTAGAAAGGACTAGAATGAGGAAAGGTTTTCTCTGCTGAAAGAAATCCCTTTATAGACTGATGTTGGAGATATGGCTAGTCTAGAAGGGTATGGAAAACAGGACAAAGAAGCTTATCTAAGGTACCCTTAAAATGCCAAGTTCTCTGAGCCAAAGACTTGGCAGAAAATGCATCCTTAACCTATACTGACCCCCTCCAATACTGAATCATCAATGGCCCAAGCACGGTGGAAATTTCCATCACCCACAAATACAAATGGCTGTATTCAGAGGACCACTGGAGGCTGATGTTGTAGGCTGGAGGGCTAGCCTGCAAATGGGGTATATGTCCTCTTGTGTTCTTTTTCCTCCTCTTTTGAGTAGAAGCCATTAGTATAATTACAGTTTATTTCTCTATTATCATAATAGTCTGTTTTTTATCTCAAATTGTATATGTTTGGCATTTAAGTCTATGGGAATACAAACAGGAGAGAAATGAACATCACCTGGAGATGGAAAATAAGCATTTGAAATGACCCTTTTGTCATGAACTCGATGTAGTAGCAGGTTATGACATCACACTGTCTTCTGATGGGAAGAGACTGGGTAAACGTGTGCTTGTATATTGAAATATACTAATAACAATAGCTACCATTAGTTAAGTGCTCACCTCCTGATCTAGTCTACATGCTTAACATGTATTTATCACAGCAACTCTATGAAGTTGTTGCTATCATTCCCACTTTCATGGGTGAAGACACTAGAAAGTAGAAAGGATTAAGTAAATTTCTTAAGGACATAATAGAACTAAAATGGTAGGGACAAGATTCAAACTCAGTCTGCCTGACTCCAGAGCCAAGCTTTAAAAATAGTTATTTTGGCCGAGACCGGTTTGGCTCAGTGCATAGAGCATTGGCCTGCAGACTGAAAGGTCCTAGGTTTGATTCTGGTCAAGGGCATGTACCTTGGTAGTGGGCACATCCCCAGTAGGGGGTGTACAGGAGGCAGCTGATCAATGTTTCTCTCTCATCGATGTTTTTAACTCTCTATCCCTCTCTCTTCCTCTCTATAAAAAAATGGATAAAATATATTTTTAAAAAATATTTATTTTGCTGTGACTGGTTTGGCTCAGTGGCTAGAGCGTCGGACTGTGGACTCAATGGTCCCAGGTTGATTCCGATCAAGGGCACGTGCCTTGGTTGTGGCCATATCCCCAGTGGAGGGTGTGCAGAAGGCAGCTGATAGATGTTTTTCTCTCATTGATGTTTCTAACACTCTATCCCTCTCCCTTCCTCTCTGTAAAAAAATCAATAAAATATGTATTTTTAAAAAGTTATTTTATTGAGGGAAATTTTGGGAACTAAATGTGTGAGAAAATAGGAAAACTTGTGTTCTTCAAATTATGAACAAAACTTATTGCTGCCCACCCTTTCTCAGCAGGACACCTGTGGCAGCATAGAACCCCTCTGGTGGGAAGGGCACTACCCTTGCCACCCAGCTATGCTGTCTTTAAGAAGAACATTCTAGAGTAAAGGAGGTAAAGAATAATGACCTTGAGGGTCCTTGCAGCAGTGCTTTCCATAACCATTACCACCCCCTTCTGCCATGTATAACTCATGTACAGGGGTGTTCAGCCGCCACCCCCTCTCCCACAGCAACATATGGAGGATGCAGGAGAGAGGCAGGCTTTTCAGGATCCCAGATGGCCTCTGAGAAAATTGAATAATGACTAAGTCTTTGTAATGCATTTAAGACATTACCAAATTTTCTTCATGCCCCAATAAGTGATCTTGTGATTGCATATCACTAGCCATTTGCAAATGAGAAAAGTGAGGCTGGAGGGAACTCAGTCAAGGGCATGCCCAAGGTCATCATGAGATGCTGGGAGGTCAGGAACCGGTAGGGCTGGCATTCAAGCTCTGACTAGGCCCTTCCCAGCCCAGAGCTTCTCCCCAGCCCTGCCCCTGACTCTGGTAAGAACATGTGGCCAGTGTGATGGCGAGGTTGGCTGTGAGATACAACACCCTATCCTCTGTGTGTGTGGGGGGGTGGGGCAGTCAGGAAGGCAAAGCAAAGTAAAAATAACGTAATGTCCCACACAAGTGAGAAAAGGGCATGGGTCAGAGGAGGCCGGGATTCAAAGACTCAGGGGCCTATGCCTGCGCCAGGGGCAAGAGGTGCTGCTTGTCGGTTATCCAGGGCAGACCAGATCGCCGAGGAGGGCAGGAGCGCTCCTAAGCCATTGCACTAGATGTTAAATGAAGCAATTAAAGATGAAGGGGACATTTTAATTACCAGGCTTGGTGGGCACCAAAGGGGCCCAGACTCAATTATGCAGAACGAGAGCAAGGCACCTGGCACCGTGGGGCTGGTTATCCGGAGGCCTGAGGTGGAGGGAACAGGATGGCAGAGAATGAAGCAAAGAAGAGAAGTCACGTGGCCCCCAAATTCTTAAGACAGCAGGAAAACGCAAGAGATCCATGACATCCTGAGCATAGGATGAACCTGCCTCCCCAGGGAGAAGGCATATTCATCCCATTAGCAATTTTAGAAATTCCCTCCTCTCTTTCCCCTAATGGATAGATAATTTTGATTTTTTTTCAGCTTCAGATAGCTCATGAACTTTTCACCTTTCCTTCTTTTCCAAACCAGAATTTCTACTCACCTCCATCCACAGCATCCCCAGGACGGATGTCACAGCAATTCTGGAGCCGGCTCGTCCTTTCCCGAACCTTCCAAACAAAGTTCACATAGATATCCCAGAAGTAGTGATTGGGAATTTTTGGACTGGAACCTGGCTTCTTTGTCCGCCAGAGTCTAAGAATGAATCCATGGACAGAAAATGGTATCGAAAAGGTGGAGATTTATTGAAGAACAAGTACAGATTCCCACGTGGAGGGGGCAAGAGTCCCACAGAATGGAGTGGGAGAAAAGGTCCCACTGAGTTCCTTTTCCCTATGGCTTATAAAGGCTGCAGATCCTTGTACCTTGATATCCCCTCTGATTTATCACTATCCCCTTAGGCTGGTTACTATAGTAACTCCTGAGCCTGAAGGTGGAACCTCACTGGGACTTGTGAGGTTCTCCCCCCAACCCCATCCCTTCCTCATTGTCTTCCTATTCACTTTGAGCTTTCTTCTTCTCCCTCTGGATGAATAGCTTCCTTCCCTTTATTTTGTAAATATAGACCTTTTGCTGTTCCCAGCTCCCCCATTCTATGGAAATGTACCTTCTGCTGCTCTGCGGCCCTGTGCTTCCTCCATGGTCCCCTTAATTTCCAAAATTTCTAAAATTTCCTAAAACCTGTCTTTTTCACCCCCAAAATTCCTGTGTCAGTAGGAGAAAGACTGGTGTTGGGGGTGCCAAATACCAGTTTTCATTTTTTGGGATATTTCTTTAATAATAATTAAAACTCCAATTTATACAAAAGTATAATTTTTTCTACTTCCCCTCTTTTTAATGTCTTAATATAAATTAGAATCCAAAAAAACCAAACTTCAATCAAAGACCTTGTATGTATATATGCATTTGCCCTGGATACCAGCAGTTAGGCTGTGAAAGGCTGGGGTGAGGGGCGGGGGGGGGGGGGGGGGGGGGGGCGGGCTGGAGTGAGTTCAGTGGGGAGCATGGGGGACATATGTAATACTTTAAACAATAAACATTTTTTAAAAGAAATAAAGTAAATACCTTTATGAGAGATTTCTCTAGAGAGACTCCCAATTTTCCAAGTGGAAGGCTACCACTACTGTATCATAAAATGCGCATGTCTAGGAGGAAATATGTTTTCAAGCAGATACAAGAGTCAACTGAGCTCACCCTCTGGCCACGAGATTTAGTGCCATTCACCAGCCATGCAGCATGTTGAGTTCAGATAAAGCTACTTTGTTAGCTCCAGAGTTGAAATATCTGGACCTCTGGTCCTCACACTTCCCCAGGTGACATTACATGATATCTTCATGTTTTGCCTAATTTCTGAAAAATAAATGCACTAGTCTATGTAGCCTAAATGGACCTCTTAGTATTTTAATTTTTTCAACTCTTAGGTTGACATGTTTTGGCCCCATATAACCTCTTTGCCCAACCCCAAGAGTGTCTAAAAGTATAGATACATAAGAGTTATTAATTTACTCATCTCCCTTCTCAGTTTTTGCAGATCTGGGGCCAGCTAACATCACTGCATGATATTAGGACGATGCCTGCTCTTACTCTGCGACAGAGGGGAGGGCCTACAACCCCCTTGGATGGAATGTGCCTCATGGCCCAGCAAGGAAAACCCACTTTTCAGGCTGAAAGTCAGCGGCATCCTGGGAAATGAGCTGACAGCTGAATAGGAAAGAAGACAATAGTTGCTTAAGAAGAGCAGGCCGACCCCTGAGAAACAGGCCTGCCCGCTGATGAGTGGAACCATCCCAGTGCAGCGGGCTGGGAGGGGGACATGCCGTTCGGTGATTATACATTGTCTTCAGTCCCCCTGAGCAATGACCTGCCTGCAGAAATCTGCATCCCAGAATCCTGACCTGAAAAAGGTCTTCTGTTGGCCAAGAAGTCCATCCCTCTGCTCTCATGATTTCACATATCATCTAAATAAAAATACCTACGTGTACAATTGAGGGGGTGCGGCGTGGCACCTGGTATATTCCATAAGCTCCCCAAGCAAAACATGTCCCAACGCTCTCCCTTCCTCAGCCGCACCCCACCTCTCACACCGACAGGAAACAAAGGCATGAACTTGTCCCCACTGGTCTTCGAGCCCCTCTCATGGCCCCTTCGCCACTTTCCCACAATGTTTGCCATCAGGTCAATTTGTTAAAGCAGTCCTTCCCCATCCCCCACAGACAGCCAGGGAAGTTTCGTTTCCATTTTGACAGATGGGGAAACCGAGGAAGAAAGCGTAATTGAATGATGGGGCCCCTGGGAAGTAGTGGATTCTGCTTCCCCTCCTACCCAGGCCTTCCCATCTCACTTCCCCACAGAGCACGAGAATAGATGCTCTTTCTCTTTCCCCCATAATTCAATCAGACCGTTACCGCTTCAGTAAAGGCAACATTTGTTTAGGAAGGGTAGGGGGCTACCTGGACAGAAACAGCACGGGCCCATGTGTGCCCCCAGGCTCCCCTTTGTAGCCCCCCCCCCCATTCAGCATGCCTTTGGGGGCAGCTAACTGGAGGGCTAGAAACAGAAAACAATGACAGAAGCTTTCAAAAACACATTGGTGTTTTGCTCTTTATTTTCCTTTTTACTTAAAAGTCCAAAATGTAAAGTGCAGGCCTCGGAGGGCTAGTGCTTTCCATTTCAAAGGTCCTTTAATCTGCGGAGATAATTCACAAACATCTCTTCTCCAGGCATCCCCTTTCCCATCCCATTAAAAATGCACTAATGGCCCTAGCCGGTTTGGCTCAGTGGATAGAGCTTCGGCTGGCGGACTGAAGGGTCCCAGGTTTGATTCCGGTCAAGGGCATGTACCTTGGTTCTGGGCATATCCCCGGTGTGTGGTGTGCAGGAGGCAACTGATTGATGTTTTTCTCTCATTGGTCTCCCTTCCTCTCTGTAAAAAATCAATAAAATATTTTTTTTTAAATATGCACTAATGCTGCCGTTGGTTGAGTCCAAGGAGTTGGGGTGGTGTGTGCAAATTCACTCCTTTACCCTCCGGGTCTGTGTTCAGACCTGCTACCCTCATTTGCAAATAAGACACTCCCCTTTTGAAATGCATGCTCCAGGCCTACTCCGCTCTGAGAAAGCCCAATACGTGAAGCAGGCAGCAAAAGGCAGATTTTCCCCATTTCAAAAGGTTTTGGAAAATAAACAGAGAGCTGCTAAAGGGAATCTACATTGGGAGTTGAGAAGGCTGGGTTCAACTCGTCCATCCATCAACGCACAAGTCTGTTTGTTCTTCTCTAAACAAGCATGAAATGGGTCCCAGACCCTCTGCTAGGCCTGGAGGTTAAAAGGTGACCAAAACAGGATCTCCCTCAAGCAATCCAGGCCTGCCTCCCTCCGCCGCTCATCAGCTGTGTCCTTGTGTTAGATGCTCAAGCAATGCGGGTCTCAGATCTCCCTTTTGAAGCAGAGAAATAACTGACTTCCCTCTAGCTTGCAGAGCGAGAAGGTAGTAAACCTGTGCATTTAAGTGTTTCTTTACAGATCATTAACTACTATAGGGAATGGAGGGACAGAGAAATAATAGAATTTTTGAGCTAGAAGACATCAACTCTTCCAACCTTTTCACACACAAAAATCGGGAATCTGAGAGCTAAAAGGTTAGGATCCTCTGTCTGCTGAAAATCTATCGGAATAAAAACAAAACTTCTTTGCAATAACGACCGAAGACAGAGGGTTAAGTGAGGTGAATTACACCAATTTGGAGGGAGAGGTGGTTCAGGAATAGCAATCAGAAAAAAAAAGGGGGGGGGGGATTCTGGTCTTGAATTCTTCACTAATCGGTCAAGTCCATGAATGAGTGACTTAACATCTCTTGACCCCCAGCTCTGTCATCTACCCAATGAGAATGACAAATGGTAGAAACATGGCGCAATGAAAAGACAACAGCTTTGGAGTCGTATAGATCTCAACTTGAGTTCTGCCTGTCAGACCGGGGGTAAATTACCTAAAAGTGACTCCCCGAGCCTCATCTTCCACTTCCGTAAAATTGGCATGATTCCCCCTTACTAATGGGGTTGTTAGGATGTAATATGGTGAAGCACAGAAAGCTTTGAACATGGGCGGTTATGAATGTTCATTCCCCTCCCTTCCCAGGTAACCTCTTGTGACATTAAAATCCTATGACTATGAAATGTTTCCTTAAAAAGTGATCTCATATAAATAGATTGGCTTTACTACTTACTTACCCTACAAGGTAAAGAGGAGCTAGAAACTTTTTTTTTCCTACTAGAAGATGGAATAGGGATCCAGAAGTGTGACGGTTGAATCAAGGTCACTGCAGGTTAGCCACAGAAAAGCGAGTGGAGCCAGGTGTCCCTGCTTGTAGCTTGGAGGCATTTCTGAAAACAGCCTTCTGTGGCTCACAGAGGGAGCCCCTTCCTTCCCATCAGCCGCCTTACAGGAACTCAAATGGCTTAAAATAATAGTCAAAATGTGTGTAGATTGTACCTTTGGTACCCAACTTAATGGAGGAACAAAGGCGTAAAGAAATTCTCCCAAGACTGAACTCATCCATAAAGTAAACCCTCTCATTCACATCACACAGCCTTGGAATTATCACCATGGTGCATGCAAGCTGTGTGAATTTGTATCCCAGCAGAGATCTCTGTATCACCAAAAAGACTCAATCTCTTTTTTAAAATATTTTATTGATTTTTTTATTTTATTTTATACAGAGGAAGGAAGAGGAATAGAGAGGTAGAAACATCGATCAGCTGCCTCCTGCACACCCCCTACTGGGGATGTGCCCGCAACCAAGGTACATGCTCTTGACTGGAATCGAACGTGGGACTCCTCAGTCCACAGGCCAATGCTCTAACCACTGAGCAAAACCAGTTAGGGCCAAAATAGACTCAATCTCCAAGGCCATGAAAGGAATCTTCTCTTCAGCCCCATAGTCACATTTATGACCTTTGGTATGAAGCCCCAGAAGAGTATTTTCCAGCCTGAAATGTACTGATACTTCTCTCCTCCACACTTGCTCAGAACCCAAGAGAAAGGTCAAAGGGTCCAGAAGCTTCTGGAGACAACAGTCAACACCTCTATCCATTCCTGAGTAAGAGACCTAGAGCTCTCACAGGCTTCAAAGAAGGGACATAGGAGGCCCAAGTCTTGGGAAAGTGTGGCTCACTTTAAAGGCCAAAGCCAGAAGCTGATGATAAATGAAAAAAGACTTTTCAAACTGAATAAATGCAAATGAGGAAAGAAGCCCCTGGTTAGGGAAGTGATTCTAGCAAGTGGCTATATAAATGTCTTTATATTGTTATTTCCAATATTAGTTTGTTGTTCCTCCATGAAAGCTGATTTATTTGAAATGTTATTACTAGAAACACCCTAATCTTTTGGTAATAATTCATATACTGGAAGATTACAGTTTTGGAAGGCAGCCCAGTGCTGTCTGGAATCCTATTTATGGATTAAAGGATTTGAACAGCATTGCAGGCAAGATCTCTAAAGAGTAGGATAATGTAAACCCGGTTCCATATAAAATGCTTTACCCCAGCTATTGTAACCCCATTAAAGTCAGGTTGTTGGAGGACACTGGCCATGCGGACTTTTATTTCAGGAAATCAGGATATCACTACCCCTGGAGAGCAGGGATGTTTCAAGTCCCTTGTTTTAACCAACTATGCTCAACTTGATGCTTCTCCTTTCTCCTGGAACATACCAACCTCACATGATGGGTCTTGACTTCTTGAAACACTATATCCAGTTGTGTGGAGAGCGGCTACAGTGTTTGGACAGGTTCGAGCCTGGGACTACTGAGAAGGCACGATCCTCTCGTGGCAAAGCCACGTGCAAGTCCCAGCACAATTATAGCCAAAGGCTATCGTTGTATGCTTGACCTTAGGGTCCGAACCTGTGGTCCCACGTGGCTGAGTGATATACCGTATTTGCCGGCGTATAAGACGACTGGGCGTATAAGACGACCCCCTAACATTTCCACTCAAAATACAGAGTTTGTTATATACTCGCCGTATAAGACTACCCCCACTTGGAGGCATATTTTTCAGGGCCAAAAAATCGTTTTATACGCCGGCAAATACGGTAGGCTGCGGGAGATGCAGCAAGTAAACAAAGCTTGATCAGGTGCCTGTAGTTAAGTAGATTAGAAATCCCGGAGAACTTTGTAAACATCTTGACCATGCCCTTACTTTGTCTCTTGGAAACTGGCTATAATATAAAGACTCGGTTTGCAGGCTGTGGCACTGTCGCTAGCTCTCCATCAGAAAGGACAGTGTCACACCCAGATCCAGCTTTTTTTTCTCTTGTCTGTCTCTTCTCAATCCTTCACCGCCCCCTTTCAGGCTCACCAAACCTGGCTGTGCTGGCACGGCACACAGGTGAAGAAATGCAAAATATATTTTGTCAAAGTAAGGGCTATAGTGAAGTTAATACAGTTTATCCATAGAGCCAGGTAAACGTGTACCAAGTGCCCTTAGAAACCTTCATGTTAAGATGGATCTCAACTAAACAGGCCCTGATGAGCTACCAAGACAGAAGAGCCTTGGCACACTCTACCCTGTGAGGGCTCGGGGAGCTGTGATATCCGACAAGCCATGGAAAGACAGTGGGACCTTCACTCGGGGTCACTTGGTCCCACGATTTATTGGCTGTGTTGCCATGAACTGGTCATTTAACCTCTTTGAACCTGAGTGTTTCATCTTTCAAGAAATACTATCTACTTGCAAGACTATATTATGAGAATTTCATGTGGTTATCTGTGACAAATGTCCAATACAGAGAGGGTAGTGAGTGTTAACAGCACCCATCACTGTTATCAAACAGGCACAGTATGTAAAGATGATCACCACTTTCTAAATCAAAACTCCTGATTTTGTCCTCACTTCTCTGTCACAAACTCAGTCAAGGTACAAACCCAAGGGGCTTATCAGAACTGGCTGGGGCTCAGTAGAAGAGGGACAGTGGCAGGAGGCAGGAGAGAAGGATGGACCAATGTCACATTCCTTTCAGCAAAGACACTGCCTATTAACATAGAGTCATCAAGCATCTCGTGGACGTCATCTGCCACATAAATAATGAATTGTAATTCTAATTATACCACCCTCTGAAACTTGGGAAGTCTTTATTTTTCCCCTTCCAACTTATTTTGGTCTCCTCAAGCAGATCCTCTTTTATTTTATGACTCCCAGCCTGTTCAATGATTCAGACCTGCGTTCTGACTTTAGACATAGTACTCAAGGGGGGATTTCTTCTCAGGTCCCTATGAAAAGGGGCAGTTGGAGGCTTCAGGGAAGCTTAGAACAAAATTGTTTAAAAGGTGGGCTTTGGCTGAAACCGGTTTGGCTCAGGAAGCGTCGGCCTGCAGACTCAAGGGTCCCAGGTTTGATTCTGGTCAAGGGAATGTACCTTGGTTGCTGGCACATCCCTAGGGGGGGAGGGGGTGTGCAGGAGGCAGCTGGTCAATGTCTCTCTCTCTCATCGATGTTTCTAACTCTCTATCTCTCTTTCCCTTCCATTCTGTAAAAAAAAAAAATCAATGAAATATATTTTTTAAAGGGTGGGCTTTGGATTACCCGTTTTAGAGTCAGTGGGGGAGACGATCTTCTTTTAATATTCGGGTTTTGGGGTTCCCCCGAAGAGCCATTAAGTCAAAATACCTGAGCATAGGCCCTGGATTTCTACACTTTTAACAAGTTTCACAGAAGAGCAGGATGCACACTAAAATTTGAAAATGGATCCCTAGGGAAGTCTAGTGAGTATCCGTGTCCTTCAGGGCTTCCACAGAGCGTGGTGATGAAAACATTCATAATGGGCCTCACTGTTCAAAAAAAAAAGGTTTCACAAACATTTTTTCATACTAAAGAGTATGCATAGGAACAATACAAACATGTTCATATTGCAAATTATGTCTATTGATAAACAATACAGTACACCTCATCGATCCAGCACTATCAGAGAAAGAAAGGCCTGTTCTACAGAAACAAATTTGCTAGAAACACTAGGATTTAACCTTTCCAATGCTATGCATTTGAGACGATTTATAGTATTTATAGTATTTTTTGAACAGATTATATACATCCTGCCTTAATAAGCTGAGGATTGCAAGCATTGATTCAGGGTCACAGTGAGGAGCGTCTGCTTTGCTTCGTGTGGGGCCATAGAAGCAGTGGGGGACAGCACATGGACCTATGGACGCAGGATGCACACTGGGCTCTGTCTGTGTAAAACACCCTTTGTCCTTCCATTTGCAGGCCCAAGCTTGAGGCGTTTTGCTTATCATGTAGAGTCGTGTGATTTCTTCACTTCTGTCTAAATCAATTACCAAATGCCACTTCCTGCCAATAGGACAAAGTCCCTCTGCCTTCACCCTTTCTTATGTACCAATTCTAAGGTACATAAAAAAATTAAAGTTTTATAATTGGCAGTACAATGAGAAGACATCAACTCTGAGGCTTTGTAATAGATGATCTTGGAACTGGTTTGGTTTAGTGGACAGAGCGTCGGCCTGCGGACTGAAAGGTCCTGAGTTTGATTCTGGTCAAGGGCATGTACCTTGGTTGAGGGCACATCCCCAGTAGGGGGTGTGCAAGAGGCAGCTGATTGATGATTCTCTCTCATCGATGTTTCTAACTCTCTATTCCTCTCTCTTCCTCTCTGTAAAAAAATCAATAAAATATATTTACAAAAAAAGATGATCTTGGAGTAATGTTCAGGAGGATGAGTTATATGAGCTATGTTTTATCTGCTCATAGGCCTTTCACCTTACCTCTGGTCGCTGCAGTGCTCAGGAAGCTGAGGTGAAACTGTATCTGGCCTCTCCCTAAGTGGGCTTGACAGTGGCATACCTCCATGGCTCTGAGAGCCAGAGGGCCAGCTTACCAGGAGGACCACAACCAAGGACCTAGACTCACATTTTCAAACACTCACTGTGCCTACATTATGGAGAACGGACCAGCGGAGCACAAGACAAGGGGTGGAGAGGGGGGCAGTCATGGCTCTTGCAGTAATCCAACCAAAGATTTTTGAAAGTATTAACTGCATCTGTGGTGGGGAAGGGAGAGGTGGGCATCAGCAAATCCCAGCCCGAGTCAGTTCCGTAGGGGAAAGCTGGTACTTGGCAAGGGAGAGGGATGGGACCTGAAGTTCTTTGCATCAGAGAAGAGACAGCATCCTATTTATTATCTTCCTTGGGCCCTGCTACTGAAATGGCTTGCTGAGAACCACCACACTGAGAGGGGGGAGGTTGATGGGTGATCATCTCCCCTGGGCCCTGTCAACCTCATTCCTCTAGAAGTTGTCAATTGCATGTTATTGAAGAGGCCAAGTCCACATCACTCCGAAGCACCTCACATAAGTAACGGGGAAATAACTGGTGTGGTCAGAAAATCCAGAAGAGGCAGGTGGACTGTTACGTGGTGTATTCTGATACTGAGAAGAGAGGGCATTTAGGGGCCTCTTTCTCTCCAGCCCCACAGAGCTCACCAATAGCTTCACACGACTTGGGTATGGGTTTCTGTGCCCATAGAAAACATGCAAAGAAAGTTGTTGCCTAACTTCAATAGCCTGTAAATAGTGATTTCTGATACATAATGTATTAAAATAATGACCACTCTGACATCCTGAACTCAGCCCATTAATGAAACCACAGCGGCACTAGGTCATAGGGGTGGGCAAACGTTTTGACTCGAGGGCCACAATGGGTTCTTACACTGGACCAGAGGGCCGGAACAAAAGCAACCTGACCATGCTGGCACTCTCATCTTGGGCTGCTGGTGAAGGAGCGGAGGGGAGAGCAAGAGAACCCTCCGCTCTTTCGGCTCCATGGGCCGGATAGAACAGCCGAACGGGCGGGATTCGGTCCGCGGGCCAGTTTGCCCACGGCTGAGCTAGGAGCTCACCCCTCCGAACCACAACCACTGCAGGAATTGCCGAAGCCCCATCAAGGTCAAGATAACTAGGTCTGTGCTCTTTCCTCCTGGACTGAAAAGGGGACTCAGCTGGTCTGAGTAAAAAAATCTATGCAAACCAACTGAACTTGTATAATGGGACTAGGAGAACACATAGCAGCATAGCAGCTGGACTATTGGAAAAGGTGGGGGAAGGAGGAAATTCAAGGAAACTTAATTCATTTGGGTGGAAATAGAACCCTGGTTCTCAACTCACCATTTTTTATTTAGGGGACTTTGGGTGGATGAGAATAACACTGAAGGATGGGATATAATACAGGATATAGTAGGGTCTAATGAAATGTAAAGTCTCAACCTTCTGTTTTCAGCTTTCCCAGACTGTACCTGCATTTTAGAAACAGGTCTGCACTGCTTTGGGCAGAGTCCCTCTGCCTAGTGAATAATTTAGAGTCCCCGGAGACTGGCTTCGAGCTAAGAGGATGCAGGACTCTGAGACTAGATCTCCAACAATACCCGGGCCCTCACCAACCAGCCAAGCCACCCTCCGAACACCCCTCCACCCTTTCCCACCCTATCCTCACTCCACCCCTGCCCGTGGAAGTGTTAATTTGAAACCCCATAGGGTCAAGCAGGGCTTCTCAGCTGCACCATTTTATCTTGTTTTGAAGATGGGGGGCAAGTAACGGTACAGGAATGGCAGATGTCAACTTTGGAAGGCATTCTTCCTCTCAGACACAAGCCTTTCATTGCACCCCTGGTTTCAGGGTAAAAGGCTGAAAGTACCTGGAGTCTTGTTTTGTGTGGATGTCAACTGGCTGGGGTGTTACGTTGTTGCATTAGCCCAGTGCTTGAATGTTGCTGAGGAAACATGGGCCTCAGGATGTCTCATGGACAGGAGGCTTTGAGTTCCTTACCTTCAGTAATTTGAGGTACTTCCCTATGAGTCCACTTTGCCTCCAGCCTCATCCAAATTATCCCCCAGATCAAAGTATCTCCATGGTGTCTGAATGTCCACCATAATAGACTATTGTTTGCCAGTAGTCTGCTATTAAAATATAAAGCAACTTGGTAAGGATTTTACAGCCTGAACTTTATCAGTCATTGGAATTTCAGTGTGTGTGTGTGTGTGTGTGTGTGTGTGTGTGTCATTGATTTCAGAGAGGAAGGGAGATGAGACAGAAACATCAATGATGAGAGAGAATCATTGACCAGCTGCCTTCTGCATGCCCCATACTGGGGATGGAGCTTGCAACTAGGGCATGTGCCTTGACCAGGAATCGAACTAGGACTACCTGGTTCATAGGTTCAACCACTGAGCCATGCCAGCCAGGCTAGAATCTCAGGTTTTTATCCAGAAAAACTGAGATATATGGAATAGGTCATAAAACCTGGGTGCCAGGTGAGAAAAGATGGGTTAGGACAGGTCTTCCTTTACAATAGAAAAGGAGCAGTAATAGAGAAGGTAGGTAGATAAACGAGGGTCAACAACAACTCCTCTATTCCTCACTAAGCCACTTGTTCGAGGACGAACTTGACCGCAGGCTCAGTCTCCACTGGATTGTAGGTGCTGGAGAGATTCCCGTAGAAATGCAGGGTACAGATTCGCTCTCAAGTACAATTGAAACACATATCTTGTGAATTGACGTTTCTATGGCCATGAATCAATGCAAAACATCTCTAGGTTTTTTTTTACAAGGACTGCATCAGCCATTCTGTCAGACTTTCAGTAAACACTCGTTTGCTGGCACTTTAATTCTATCTTCTCTGCCTGCACAGCTGCTGACCCCCAACTGGGAAAGAACGCTTTTCTGTCTAGTCATTAATGATGGATACACAGTTCCTTAAGAGAACTAAAGGCCCTTCTTCAAGGAAGCACGCTTTCTTTTTCCCCTTTTTGTACAGCAAATAACTGCCTCCGAGTGGATATGCCGTTTAAAAGCGTTTCCTACATTGGGATCTCAAGTACCCTCATTAGAGAAATAAGATAGTAGAATGTCACATATTTGACTGAATTTAAGGCAGTAGGTATAGTTGGGGGAGAGGGGCGCTTCGTAGAATGGCAGGCTGTTACGCTTCAGGACAAGTTACCAAAAACCAATTTGGGAAGATCTCTTCTGCAGAGATCTGCTGACTTGGCAAGGTCAAAGCTGCGACCTGCCTAAAGAGAGGGCACCTGCACAGGTGCACCCAGGAGCTCTCTTCCAAGCATCAGCATCCTAAGCCCTGTCCCCTTTGGGGCAAAGCAAGAGAGCAGAATGCCTAGTCCATCCTGTCTCCCTGGCCTGCTGAGCAATCTAATGAGATAAAAGCCTGGGTTTCCCATAAGAAGTAAATCAGAGGAGCCCATCCACAAATTCTGAACAGCGCCCATCTAGATAAATAAAATGTGACATTCATAACAAACAAACCAAAATGCAGATAAAGGATGAGAGCCCTCAGCATTAATGCTGGAAAACCTTTGGCAATAAATAAGTAATATTATAATAAAAGATATTATAATGCGTTGTCATTTATAGGGAGAAATGTAATACAGTCTGAGGAGGAAGATAGATGGCTCAAGTTGTTTCCCTGACAGTGGAAGTAATAGCTATTGAATGTTGTGTTTAGCATATCATAAAATCAGTGTTAGCAGGCGAGACAGCCCTCCAGCCTTCCCGAAGCCCACGTTCAGCCTTTTGACATCAGCAAGAAAAAAAAAAAGGCCCGGAATGCAGCCTCACCCCGATTGGATGGCCTCAATTCATACCAAATCGGAAGAGACAGAGCTTCCCCTCGGCCCTCCGTCTGAAGTGGAAATGAACTTGGGGGTGACTGGAGAATGTCTTTCTTCAGGCCCACTCTGTACTTGCTATCCCCAAGAGGCTCCTGCCAGTTGCAAGAGCCGAGCTGCAAAACTTGAATTCATGTAGCATTAAAAACTTTCCCGGGGATGATGGTGGCCAGTTCTCCTTGTACAGTGAGTCACTAGGGGCCAATTTAGGTTTCCTTCATAGGTGTTAAAAATTCTCCTCACTCCACCAGTCATTGTCATCGTCGTCATCATCATCATTATCATCATCATCATCATCATCATCATCTCAACCACACTGCCTGAAACTCCCCCCTTATTTATTACGTTGTATCTCATCTACCGGAAGGAGAAGAGAAAGCCATGTGCATCTCTGAGACAAGAGAGCTTGCTAGCGACATGTAGCCCTGCTCATTGTAGAGACAGGAAAGCCAGTAGGCAGGAAGAATCCAACCAAGTGCTAACACAGGAGGGGTCTTTTATTTGTGCCAAAAGCATGAAAAAAGAACATTATTTTATTTACTTTCTTTTAACGCCAGAAAAGTACACTGACAAAATATCCTGGGCAAAATATCATTTTTGGAGATACAAAAAAAAATTAAAACAATAAACTAATGGAAGTTTACAGGCATCCAAGTGATTCTTTTTTCATTCTGAAATAGCCTACGGGGTGGAGTTGAGAAAGGATCAGGACAGGTTTCTGCCTCTGCCTCCCTGGAGCTGAAATAGAGGTACTCGAACCTGAGCCCCGCTCCTCTGGGCCCCACAGCCTGAAAGAATGGGGGCCCAGGATTCTGTGATGCCACTGGGTTTAGAAGAATGGCAGGGAGTGGTGACTAGAAGATACAGCTATCTTATTTCCTGAGAGGACTTGACTAACCAGGACTTTTCTTCCTTTCCGTCTGATCCTCAAGATGGAATTTCATCAGAAACCTATGGCTCCACCATCAATCTCAGATGGAAGAAAGGGTCCTTTATTTTCCAAAACACTAAGACCCACCAATGGTTCCCATTCTATATTGAAAGAGAAAAGTTTCCAAGAAGGGCTCTTGGGTAGAGGTGGAGTTGCTGAGGGGGAAGGCTATGTGTGAGTGAGTGGTTGGGGAAGGGTCCTGATCAGTAGAGGCAGGTAGTAGGCTATCTTTTTCTTTCCCTGGCTCCTGGTCCATTAACCTTATACGGACTGGAGACAGACACCGGGGATCTACGCAGAGGCTTCTGTGCTAGGTGGTCTGTGAGATACAAAGACAACCCATTTCCTGATCTCAAGGAAGTGAAGAGATACACATTCTTGAAAATGAGGACATGACCAGGCAGTACAGCCTTTGTTCCCTCACAAGATCAGTGAACTAGGCTCGGATGCCCAAGGCCACGTGCCATTCAATATAATGAGCTTACACAGGAAACGCAGCTTGAAATAGAAGTTATGACCATGAGCTTTGAAACCCTAGGTACTTGACTCTGCATCTCATTTTGACTACATAGTTCGGCAACACTTAGAAAGTTATCTTAAACTCTCAGAGCAATGGGTTTTAGTACATAAAAACCAGACAGTCGTTGTTGCTCCTGCATGGAACAATTTAATGAGTTAATGGATGTAAAGCACTTAGCACAGCATATAGTAAATGCTCAATAAATGCTAGCTGGAAGGACGTTGAAGATGTGCCAGGCACTGGGCTTAAGGCTGGGCTACCAGATGGTTAATGTGTTGCTCTCCAGGAAAGTAGAATCTAGTAATTTAGAATCAAATAATGTAGCAAGATGGCAAAAAACCATAATGAGCTGCCTGTTTTTGTCCTGATATTGGAAATGCAATACATTCTTTGCTGGAATTGTTTCTTTTGAGGGGATTTTTGAGATTGGAACATTTCATCATTCAAATGTTCACAAAAGAGACAATCTTATTTAATTAAAGACCTCCAAATACAAGAATAGGGTCTATGATTCTAGACTGTCCTATCCCAATTCCAACTGAAAGTAGGTGTTTGACCTGTGGAGGTTAATTAATTAAAATATTTAAGCACTCACTGTGAGTCAGGCACTATGGTTAGTGTTAAAGATGTAGCAGTTTGGGCATAAATTGGTGGTGTTCACCAATATCCACATTCTCCTTTTCTTCCTAGGCATACTACTGGACTACATATCCCAGGCTCCCTTGTAGTTAGGTGAGGCCATGTGACTTGAATTCTGGCCCTTGGAATGTGAGCAGCAGTGAGGTGCTCCACTTTCAGGTCTCACACATAGAAAACTCCCACCAATGACTACTTTCTTATCCTACAACCACCTGCTAAAGTTGGAGCCCTTCACGGATCAAGAGAAAAATGTAGCCAATGATGGAGATGAGTCCTTAAATTTGGGGTCCACGTTGGATTGTGATATTAATGAGAAATGGACGTTCATTGTGCTAAATAACTGAGATTTGGAGGTTTATCTGTTACAGAAGTTAAGAGTTATTTTCCATATCCAACAAAGCAGTGAAGAAGATAGAGTTGTCTCTAGACTATTAGACTCTAAAAAATGAATAATTAAGTAAGTCATTATAATGTAGGCTGATGAATGTTAGGACAGTGAAAAGACCGAGAAATGGGAGCAGACAGTAGCATGACCTAAACTAACCTAAAAATTAGGGAAATTGTCTCAGAAAAGGTGCCATTTATGCTGAGACATGGAAGATGGGTTATTACTCAGCTAGGGGCTGCCATAACAAAGTACCACAGACTGAGGAGGGGAGGGCTTAAACAACTGGAACGTATTTCTTTATGGTTCTGGAGCTGGAAGGACTAGATCAAGGTGTCGGTAGGGTTGGTTTCATTCAGAAGCCTCCCTCCTTGGCTTGCAGACAACTGCCTCCTCACTGCTCCCCACGTGGTCTTTCCTCCATGTGTACACATGTCTATATCCTCATCTCCTCCTCTTGTAAGAACACCGGTCATATTGGATTAAGGCCCACTCATATGACCTCACTTTACTAAAATTCTCTCTTTAAAGACCCTATCTCCAAATTCAGTCACATCCTAAGGCACTGGGTTAGAATGCCAACGTGTGAATTTTGGGGAACACAGTGCAGCCCATGACAGACGGACAAGAGTTGCCCAATTGAGGGATTAGGGTGACCTCGGGTTCTCTATCTGGTCCAATGATGAGAGATGGCACAGGGAAGGTAGGAGGGGCAAGGTGCTAAAGCCATTCAAGGTGGGGGGGACTCAGATCACAGCCCGACAGAAGTGCTTTGATTGCAGATTTGGAATTTAAGAGATTAAAAATCAAATTGTGGGAGGGTAGGTGTCAGCAGTGTACCTGAGCTCTCCGGAGATGCAGAGAGATTGACTGCAGCTGTGGTGTGTGGCCCTGCAGCCTCCATGGGGCGACTGTGCTTCCTGAGAAGTCCCAGGGGGGTCTTTGAGAGTACAGACTGGCCCCAGAAGTCAGATCACAAGAATGATGGGTACCTGGCCATGTGCAGAGCTTGAAGATCAATGAGTGAAAGATCAATGTGAATAAATGATCTATTAATACATACAACAGGTTCCCAGCAATTAATCTCCAGGAGGATGACAGCCCGCCAGTTACGGTGAACTGCTGATGGTGATTGACATAATGGGATCGTCTGCAGCTGCCGGGCTGCTGAGCTGGTGATATTCGCATTTATTTTCCTGCTTGCATCGAGTGGTTTCTGGGGCAGCTCTGGAGTTTGGAGCTGAAAACATCCTTCTCAGAAGACCGAAATAGTCTCTGAGAGAGAAGGCGTACGCGAGCAGATCCAGGACCAATGTCTGATCTGGAAGCAAAAAGAGAGAGAAGGGCCCTTTCTTTGTGGAACTGATTAGTTAGGCCTTTGTAATAGGGAGCTTGGTAGGAGGATTTGGAAGGCGCTGCTCAGAAATCAGGAAAGTCACCGCCCATTGGAGGGCTGCCATGGTGAACGCAGAAGAACTGCGTATTCCTGAGAAATGTGCACTTTAGAGTACTCTGTTTTCCCTCAGTGCTTTCAGGCGAATACCCTGAGCCAACCTCATGCTTCCAAAATACATCACTCCCCACGTTGGATCTTCCAAACCTAGAATTCTGAATTTATGAGTAGTGAATCCTACTTATTCTTCAAAGACCATCTCATAATCTCCTCTCAAAGACCTTCCCCAGGTAGTCTGGATCCTACCATGAGTCCAGAGTAGCTTCTGATCTCATAACAAATGTCAAGGCTGGGGGGAACCCCGTCAGGAGGTGGGGTGATTGCGGGGTGACAGCCCAGTGCATTCATCCCCCGCAGGCTGATTGTCCTGATCTGCCCCTCTCACTGGAGGAGCGTCAGCCAAGAAGTCCTTCGGTGCCGGGAAAGCAGACAGGCGTTTCTTCTTGGCAGAATGTGTCACGTTTACAGGACACATCAGCCAACTGCTGAGAAGGGCCTGACTGAGACCAGCGAGATAAGACAGACAGTTATATTAGGCTGAGGAGGCAAATCCCGTGACCTGGCGTGATGGGGCGAGGGGGGGCAGAGCCGGGGGAGGAAGGCCCTGTGGCATCCCTCCCTCCCAAGAGGTTCCGAAAGCAAGGATGACACGGCAGGCGGAGCCTTTGCTCCAAATGAGCCCAGAAATGGTTCCACCTGGGCAGGCGGGCCCTCGGCTCTCAGCCCATCTGCCGGCGCTGGGGCTGCTTGGAAGCCTTCATAGGAAGGGATGGGCACTCAATCAAACCAGGGCATCGGCCTGAGAGGGATCTGTGTCTGACCAGCAGGCGGCTGAGCACCGAGAATAACCCTGGAGAGACAGATGTGCACCGTTGTTCCTCTTTCCCCAGCAGCCACACGGGAGTCAGCCCTCTGGACAGACTAGGGGACACACACAAGAGGCATAGGTTGCGAAAACCTGACCCAACTTGGAAACGTTCGCCAAGCTCTTCCCTATCATTGTTACTTCCACCCAGGTTGGCCCCAAACACCAGTGGTTGCTACCTTGATCCTTCCGATTTGTCACTTAGAGTGGCCTCAGGCCGGGCACGTGGGGAAGACGGGGAAATGAGGGAACCAACCCTTTCCACTCCCCTCGAGAATTGCATCAGCCAGGTGAGAACCTGCAACACCTGCAAGAGGTACTGGCATAAAGAGGGGGTTCACAGCCTCGTTTGCACATTTCCCCTGAGCAGGAGGCAAAGAAAACAGAGGTGGCCCTTAGTGCCTTTTGATCAAACAGACAAACCTGCCGAGGTCGGTTTGGCTCAGTGGTAGAGCGTTGGTCTGTGGACTGAAGGGTCCCGGGTTCGATTCTGGCCAAGGGCATGTACATTGGTTGCAGGCACATCCCCGGTAGGGGGTGTGCAAGAGGCGGCTGGTCGATGTTTCTCTCTCATCGACGTTTCTGGCTCCCTATCTCTCTCCCTTCCTCTCTGTAAAATATCAATAAAGTATATATTTTTAAAAAAACAAAAAACAGACAGACCTCCCGGCTGAACACGGCGAGATCTCAGAGCACAGGCTCCTTTTCGGCACCTTGCCTGACAACTGACTCCTCAAAAACATGCTCCAGAAATGACAGCAGCAGGGAGGGTGCTAAGACTGCGGGCTCTCGGGCCCCTGTCCAGACCCCAGTGCCTCCCCGCCTGGCCTCCTAGCTGTAGTCCTGGCCAAGGGCAAGAAGGTGGACTCATGAAGTCTCCAGTTCCCTTGGATTTTCTCCTTGAAACCCTTGTCTCCCTCTGCCCCGGTGGCGGTGGGCTCCGAGATTCCTGTGCAAGAGCACTACCTGCCTTTGGGTTTTATCCCAAGGACACGGCAGTATTTAAATTCTGAGTCACGGAAAGCAGGCGAGTGTGATAAGCACAGAATTTCCCCATGAATTAAGAATAGAACGGGGAGTGGCTTTTCTCATTTACGGAAAGAGCAGGATTCATTGTGTCCCCTCGCTTGCTCACAGCCACCCATTCAGCTCTGTCCTGCCCGCGCTTTCTTCCTCTTCCTCCTCCTGCGGGCTTCCTGGACCCAGAAAAGCGGCTGGCAGGGAAGCCTGGCGCATCAGGGGAAGGGGTCTCGGTGCCCCCGAGGGGAGGGAGGGACTGGTGGAGTGGTTCAGACCACAGAGGGGCCCTCCCCGCCTCTATCCGTCCAGATGGCTTTCAGATGCTGGTCCCCCTCGCCAGGGACTCCCCACACTGCCCTTCTGCCTGCGGCTCCTCCAGAGCAAGGGCTGCCTGTGAGCCCTTTCTCTGGCCACCGAGAGCTCACCCTCCCTGGTGCTCTCTGGCTTTAACCCCTCTTTGCCTGGCTGCACACTTCCCCTCCCCTCTCCTCGGGGAACCAGGAATGGCAGATGGCAGCCTGGTGTCTGAGACATCTTCACAGGTGAGTGCATATGCCCCAACCTGGAAAGCATCCCATTGGCCACACTTCGTGGTCTGGACATGTGCACCCTTAGCGGCGGCGTGGTGTAAGGAGGCTCTCGCAGGCTGGCTGGAGTTCAGATCCCAGCGCTGCCATCTAAAATGTGCGTGACCTTGAGCAACCCTCAGAGGTAATTTTTTTTTCTCTCTGAGTTCTTCCTCTGGTGAATGTAAAAGAATAACACCCACTTCATAACATGGCTCTTGGCACATAAGCTGTCAGTTTTCCTAGGTCAGTGGTCGGCAAACTCATTAGTCAACGGAGCCAAATATCAACAGTACAACGATGGAAATTTCTCTTGAGAGCTAAATTTTTTACACTTCTTCTAATGCCACTTCTTCAAAATAGACTCGCCCAGGCCGTGGTATTTTGTGGAAGAGCCACACTCAAGGGGCCAAAGAGTCGCATGTGGCTTTTGTTGACTATGATCCTAGGCTTCCCCTCCTTCCACACAACCCCTCCTGGTGGGTGCCGGGTGCCACCTCACTGGATTGTCCCTGTTTCCGTATATGAATGCTCCGTTCCTCCCCCTCTGCTCTCCACACGCCCAGGCAACCCTTTGTTCCTAAGACAAGTGATCAGTGCACCAAGGCTCCCAGAGAAGGCCTAATCTTATCTTCCCAGATGAAACTATTCACTATTGCCACTGTCAGCAGCTCTGGGACAGCGTGGACTCCCAAAAGCCCAGGACACACAGCCACCTGTCTGTCCCCTGCACCTGTGCACGCCCAGGTGGCTCACTCAAGGGGCTTGATTGAGGGCTCAATTCTGGGCTTGCTTTTTAGCCACTACCCAATGTCTTCATTACTGGAGAAAAAAATCTGGGCCGATCAATTAAGATTTAATTAATATTCTATAATTAATCCAAAATAATTATTGTGGTCTTTTAACTAAGGATTGGTTTCGGAACAAAAATAAAACCCTAAGCAGAGTTCTATCCCAGCTTCTTTCCTCAGGGAGGCTTTGACTTGATATTCTCAGGAGATGTGCACTGAACATAATAGTTTTATTAGCTCTTATTAAAGCTTTGATACATGCACTTCAAAGGAGTGGCTGTTTTCCTTCCCATTTGAAGTCGAGGAATCTGCTCCGGCATCTGGGCCGTCTGGAGGGGCAGCTGCTCTCCGTAGGGCTCAGAGCGCCGGCCCTGGAACAGACAGAACTTTCTGATAACTCCAATCCTCTGGCAAGCTGTTTATTTCCCTTTCCTTGATCTTATCAGGGGCGGGGGCTGGGGGACAGTGTAAACAGGGGCTTCTATAATGTGGGCCAAGCACCATTTAGTGGTCAGGAAGAGTGCCCTGACCCGGAAGACAGATGCAAGCCGAGAGTTGGAGGCAATCACAGAGATCCCCTGGCCCACCCACACGTTCTGTGCTAGAACCTTCTCAGCAGCATCCGGGTCCTCCATTGGGCACCTTACCTCTGCTGGTAACCTTCCAGCACTCAGGGGCTGGGTAATCAGAAGTCTGCCATATTTGGCTCCTGCCAATCATTGTTTTAATCTTCTGTGCATTGAGTCAATACCCTCTCCCCCATCACACCATTCATAGGCCCCGGGTCTGCCCTATGGACTACAATGGAATATCCCAGTGCATCTTCTCCGGGAGACCCTTCCACACATCTAAAGCCAGCTGTTGCTGTCGTTACTTCCCAACTCGTGACCTTCCTAACGCGTTGCCAGCTTTCTCAACCAACCTCCTGTTGACAAAGTGTCCAGACTTTCTCAGAGACATCTGGTCACCATTCTCTACTTGTCAGTGTCCCTCCTAAGCAAGCATGGGGCCCAGAACTGGCCACAGTGCTCTGAGGTCTGGGGACCTCTCACTAGGCTCGGAAGATAGGCCATGCACAGTATTTATACATAAATAACCTGCATGGTAGATAAAATATAAATAATAAAATGCATATGTATTTGCATGTACATTTACATACCTATTAAAATGTATAATAAAATACATATTTATTCACATACATATGCAAATATAATAATAAAAATATATAAGAAATATATATTTACATATATATTAAAATATATATAACAAAATACATATATATTTGTATATATAATATACAGCCTAATAAAATCTACATTCATATATTTCTTATATAAACTGCATTTGAGCTAATTCCTCCCCTTCCTCTACTTGTGAAATCAGCTATCTTTCAAACTGAAAACCAAACTTCTAGTTTTAACCCTGTTAAATTTATCTAGTTAAGTTTCAACCCGTCATTTCCGATGTCAAGATCTTTTGAAAGTTGTTTATATCATTTGTCATTTTCTCTGACCCCGGCATCATGTCACCACAAACTCGATAAGCACATAGTCAATGTTTCATCCACGTCATTGATAAATACTTGGACATGACAGGGACAGGCAAACGTCCTTTGGGTGGCCGCTTAGAGAGCTTCCTCCCCTTAGATATCATTCCAGAAATCGGCTCTCTTTTGAATAGCATTTTGCTGTCAGCCACAAATCCACACACAGCCTGCATTTTCTAGGTCATTCCAGAGGATATCAGGAGAAACTGTCAGAAGCCTTCCTATATTGTTACTCTTTATGCCTCCTCCCCACCCCACCACAGCCAGTCTGATAAGATGTCCAAAAGGAACTAAGGCTATTTGGCTTTTAGGAAATCATGGACGCTTCTAGTGGTCACTTCTATTCCTTATGTGTTCACAGACCATCTGCTTAATTATAAGCTCTAGGATTCTTTCCAAGACTGAGCATGGAGATCACTCTCCTATAGGTTTTATAATTCACATTTGTCCCTTTGTGTTTGCCTATCAACCCAATTCCTCATCATTGCAGAAGACAGCATCAAGACTATCCAAGAATATATAATCATACTTCAGACTCAGGTTCCAAAGAATTGAAGAATCTGTCCTTTAAGACATATTTCTTAGCCAGAGAGAAACAGGGCCCAAACCTCAAAGAATTCTCCTAACCACCTAAGGATTTACCACCTAGGCCTGAGTAGCTGCTGCTAGAAGACCTGGAATAAAATAGGATCCTAGCTCTATGTCCAACTAGCAATTAGTTCTCTGGTGTCAGCTTCCTCATCTGTAAAATAGTGAGATATGTTCTACTTCTAAGTGTTAGTGTCTTAAGAGGCTAGTTGCTAAGAGTGACCAGACAGGTGGCTGGATTTACATACAAGGATCCTTTTTTGGAGGGTTTGCACAGCTATAAAATTTTACGTACCCACTGGACACAAGTGCGAGTGCACACACACACACACACACCCAGGATCATTGCTTGTCTTTCCTTCTGGTACATACATTTGATGAGAATGGAGTCCATTGTTTTTACATGGACTCTGTGTTACAACAAATGTGCTCCAGGAACAGCTGGGCACAGCGTCAACGCTCAGGAATGTATTACTAATGCCTTTTAAGACACTTTTTGTCACATGTTACCAGAGAACAGCCCTGACTCCAGATAACATTTAGTAAATATTAGAAATAGAGTTAACGGACTTCACACAGAAGTTACGGGGGAGTTTGTGTGTGTGCACATACATGTATATTTTTAAGGAGAATTAATGAAACCCAATGGGAACAGGAATATTTTGTGATATTCTGTCAAATCGAACACCCCCTCATTTATGTTTCTCCAGGCATTCCAGGGCATATCTGTTTGTCCAAATGAACTGCAGTGCAGTGAGCAAAACCCAGGGAGGAGAAACCATACACATACACACACACACACACACACACACACACACACACACACAGCATTACCAAAAGGCTGCTGCCATAAAGAAGATTAAGGAAAGGACCGTAGGCGAGAGAGAACCCTCTCTAGTCCATTTCAAAGAAGACTTGGCTATCTGTTCTACCTTTATTCCTACCTTAGATCTTGGTAGAAAGATCTGAACATAGTTTCCAATCCTCAAAGCTGATAAGACTCGCCTGTGGGACAATTCCAAGCTGCATACGCCTAAGCCAAAATGTAGACCTACCGTGCTGACAGGACTTCACACCCAAGCATGTTAATTTTGTAAAAGCTCTGATGCAAACCTCAGTAGATGAATAAAGGACACTGAGTGTCTCCTGGAGGTTCGCATCAGAGATTTCCCAAAATCCTCTCACCGTGACTGCTGTCCCCTTTGATAAATACCCAAGAAATATTCGATGCACCAAAACATTTCATGGTGCTGAAAAGTCAGTACGATGGAGTGGTTGAGTATATAGGTGCTGAAGCCGAATTCTTGGGTTTAAATATTGTCTCAGTGACCGCCAAGCATCTCTGTACATCTGTTTCCTCTGCCGTGAAACAGGGCTACGGATAGCACTGCTGTGAAGAGCAAATCAGTTAATACACATAAAGGATTGGCTTTTTCCGTATGGCCAGCATTCAAAAATGTGAATTTCTTAAGGCAAATGTGCTCTCATTTTTCCAGGATCTGCTTGGCGTGGGTAGCTGTGTGTTCTGGTGAAACTGGCCAGCTTGACCAGGCACTGCCTAGGTTTGATGTTCTTTCTGCCCTGTCTAGTCCATTCCTTTTTGCCTCAGTTTGCTTTGTGTGTATGCCTCTCGCATACACACAATAAAGCATTTACCACAAGTTTGGCCTCAAGCTTTGTTTTCCAGGGAACCAGAGAAAGACTCTAGGATTACCAAGGCAATACCAGTCAAACTGGCAAAGAGTGTTTTAATGCTTTTGAATAGAAAACATAAATACCCATAGTTGGAATCTAAATAATTATCAAAGGTGATGAGCACCAATGGTACGTCTTGGGCTTGTGGGTTAAAGTAGGGGCCCATCTAGAGAACAGTACCAACTGACCCATGACCTTCCCCAGCAACCCCCTGCAAATTGTCAAAGGAAATATTCCCTTCAAGGTCAAACGGGCCTTTTCCCTGGTGACAGCCCTGGAGGTGACAGGTCAGAAGGAGGGTGTCTTAGGGAAGCTCCAGGACCTAGCATGGAAGGAAGCTGCCCTAAGCAGGTGTACACTGGGGAAGAGCTAACTCAAGTCCCCAGGAATGACACCCAGCCATGGGATCAAAGGTCCGCTGAGGGAAAAAAGCCCACAGAAACCCAGGAGCCTTTGCGGCTGACCTGCCTCATCCAAATTCCCATAAAGTGGACACTTCCTACTCCCAGCTCATGTAGGGCAAAGGCTGTTTGGGCACGCCCTGTCTACGTTCCTGAAATTGGCTCAAACACCGGGGTGGCCTAACCTCAAAGCAGACCCCTTCACTGGGGAGATCTGTCTGGAGAAAAAAGAATAGGAACAGGGCTGGGACTGCTAGATAAAATTTGTACTGTAAAATCACTAGATCTCATAAAAATGTTCCCATAACCCAAACATTGGCCTGAGCAGATTCATGGCAAAGATGTGCAATTCTAAAGAGAGACAAGAGGAGGGCCGTGGCTCCTAACGTTTTGTCTAATGTTAAAACCCTCGGCCCCCTGGCTGGGTGGTAGCAGCAAAATGCAAACAGGAGCCAACACCAGCAGCAAGAATCCTTTCTCTCTCTGCCTCTGTATTCTGTCTTGGACCTTAGTCTCACCAAGTCTTCAGCCTTGTCCTAGACCAGTTTACCCCAGTTCCCGCCCACACAGAGGCCAAGTCCAAGGACTGCCTCAGCAATCAGAGTCCCTGTTACTCGAACCACACCCACGTCCCTGCTTTTCCTCTCTGGTTCCATCTCTAACCTTCAGTGCATCCTGTGGTTTTTAACATTTTTCCTGGGATTTGAAATTTTCTTTTTCAATTGGTAGTTACAGAATCTTCCCTGGGACGTAAAATAAAGCCTAGGAAATATAGACAATAATATTGTAATAACTCTGTATGGTGCCAGGTGGGGACTAGAAATATTGGGGGCAATACTTTGTAAAGTTACTAGTATACAATTGTCTAACCACTACACCTGAAACCAATACAAAATATTGAATGCAAACTGCAATTGAAAAATAAATATTTTAAAGTGGTTAAAAATACAAGTAAAATTTTAGGTTTATATTTTTTATTGATTTTAGAGAGTAAGGGGGAGGGAGAGAGATAAAAAACATCAATGATGAGAGAGAATCATTGATTGGCTGCCTCCTGCACAACCCCCACTGGGGATGGAGCCTGAAACCTGGGCATGTGCCCTAACCAGGAATCAAATCTTGACTTCCTGGCTCACAGATTGATGTTCAACTACTAAGCCACACCCATTGTGCTAAACAATTTTTTAAAAGAAATTATCTTGTCCCTTGTGTGTCTCCATTCTTTCCACGTGAATAGATGTGGTCCTCAGTGTCCCTTGGGGTCCTTTATCAGGTATGGCCTGACTTTGGCTGACCCACCTGATTTGATGGCCTTCCCTTGCTGGGTATCAGCAACTAAATTTGAACTCTGACCTGATGCTCTCCAAACACTAAACACACACACACACACACACACACACACACACACACACACACAGCTCCAGAATAATAAATGGCCCATTTTGCCACGAAGTTTTAAAAGAGACAAAACCCACCTACTTCTGTTCTGGAGCCTCCAAACTAGATCTGTTATCGCCACCAGAGTACAGAGTCCAAATGAATCACAGAGACAGGCCAGCTACTGAGCAATGCGTTCCCTGGGAGAGAAGACCCAAGCAACACTCCGTGACCCTGCTGATGTCAAGCTGATTTATCCCCAGCTCCCTCTGCTCTGTTACCCAAATATCAGGATCCCAGCAGCCTCATGTTGCCACTAACAACAAAGGAAAGAGAAGCGATGCTGGGAAGAGGATGACATCAGAGAGGGGAAAACAAATCAAGGGGTGTCTGGGTCTCCACTTGTGCTAGATCCCACTCCCTACCTGCCTCTGTGCCCCAACCACTGTGGTGGGTGGGTTCGCACTGATGCGGCCAACAGTTGTTTCTAGAGCCACCAAATTCGCATTACTTAAGAGAGATTAAGCTATTTGAAATTTCAATGTTGTCCGCCAAAAAAATAATAATAGGGCCTTGTATAGAGTGGAATGTGCTGACAGCAGTAATGTTTCCGTAGTAATTCATGTGCAGCGGATGATGCTCTGGAAGGCAGCCCAGCAGGCTAATGCAGATTGGAGATGCTCTCCTCCTGATGGCCAAACCATTGATTGGCATTTTTGCTCCATCATGAAATCAGCTTGCAAATGAAGTGGAGGTGGTTCCAACGGGAGGGGAAGCGAAAGGACCGGGGAATGGAGGGTGATGAACACTGTTGCCCAGGGAAGTTGGACCGAGTACCATTTTCAAGCGTGGTATCCAATCTAAGCCATCTCCCGTCTGGATTTTTTTTGCTGTAATTTCAAAAGGGGGCAAAAAGGTAATATATAAATTATTGAATACGAGTGGCATTTCTCTCTCTTACCCACCCATTCTCTCTTCCACTTAGAACCAGATCTTCCTCCCCTCAAAAATTAGCTGCTTCTCCCCCCCCCCCCCCCGAGTTGTTCTTCTAATAAATCCATGCCATCAATGAATTCTTCTCTTGGAGCACCTAGAACTGGGTGGTTCCTGCTCTGTCCTCACTGGTAAATGTGCCATCATTCATGAATGTCGGTGGGTGGGAACACACGTCTGTACCTGCTTCCCTAGGCTGAATCACCTGGACATCCAGGCTGCCCATGAGTGAGAAAAGGAAACTTTATTTATGAATTATCGCCTACAGAACATAATTAAATAATAAAACATGCTACCCTGTATCTATATAATGCATAACAAAGCAACATGGAAATAAATTTGTTAATCAGAAATGCTGTTTCCTGAATGTAATATGAGTAATTAAAATATTCCCAAGTAAGTATCTTGTGGTTGAAGGGTAGGACCCAGAGAGAATTTTACCAAGTGCCTCCGCAGTGCCAAGTAACTGAAATGGGAGTTAGCCTACTGTGTTGTTTGTTGTAAGTGTACACCTACACACCAGGTTTAAAGAGAAAGTATAAAAAAATAAATTTAAAATATACTGATTACACATTGGAAATATGTTTTAGAATTATTGGGTCAAATAAAATCTATGACAAAATGAAGTTTACTTGTTTCTTTTGATTTTTGAATATTTTTTTAATGTGGCCAGGGTTCAAGTCCGTACTTACTCTTAAGTGCCTTGCCCTCCTTTCCATATAGGAGTCAGAATGACAGGAAGATGCAGAGAACCAGATCAACCCGGATTTAAGCCCAGGGCTACCATTTATGAGCTGTTTCTTCTTTTTTTGTTTTTTAAATTACAGTTTATATTCTGTATTATGTTGTACGAAGTGTGCAGCATAGTTGTTGACAGTCATATTTTTTACAAAATGGTCTCTTGACATTCCCAGTACCCACCTGGCACCGTACATAGCTATCAACAATATTATCAGCTATGTTCCCTATGCTGTACTTTACATCCTGAGACTATTTTGGAACTGCCAATTTATACTTCTTATTCCTAAGTTATTTAATGGACTTCGTCCAGTAATTTTCAACCCTTTTCCTCTTACCTGCAGCACACCATAATATATATTATGTTTTTATGCAGATCTGACAAAAAAAATAGTATGGTTTTGATTGAATTATAAAAAATAATAATAGTAATTACCTGCCCTTTTTACTCCACAGGGGCTTTTATTAAAAAGCCAGTAACTGCCGAAACCGGTTTGGCTCAGTGGATAGAGCGTCAGCCTGCGGCCTGAAAGGTCCCAGGTTCGATTCTGGTTAAGAGCATGTACCTTGGTTGAGGGCACATCCCCAATGGGGGTGTGCAAGAGGCAGCTGATCGGTGATTCTCTCTCATCGATGTTTCTAACTCTCTATCCCTCTCTCTTCCTCTCTGTAAAAAATCAATAAAATATATTTTTTTAAAAAAAGAAAGAAAGAAAATCATGACCTCTGCCCCCTCTACAATAGCTTAGCAGCATGGGCCTTCAGGGGCAATATTCAAAAGCTTCAATGAAGTCAACCTGGCCATTTAATCAGAGGATATCTTCTTTTCCTGTCAACCTTTCATTAACTTCTTATGTCTCTTTGAAAAAACTCTGAAGTCTGTAACATTGCCTGCAGACCTGAGATGATGGGTCCAGGCCCACCTCACCTGGTGCCTGGTTTCTACTTCTCCCTCCCTCTTTCACTCTGGTCCAGGCAAGTCTGTCTTAGTGCACCCCCAAGGTCTCCCTGCCTCACGCCTTTTGCATATGTTTTCCCTTCCCCCTAAGTATGCCTGGCTAACTCCTAGTTATGATTCAAATCTCTGCTTATTTGTCACTCCCAAAGAAAGATTTTCCTCATCTTCAATCCTAATACTACCCCAGTTTTTTTCTTCATGCTCCTTATAGCCCTGATCAAACTTCTACTCTTTCTATGTTTCCCAGGATCACAACCCTGTCATTCTTGGCTGCATCTCCAGCACACCACACATACTATAGATTGCATATGTTGAGTCAGTGCCTAAAGAAATGAATTGATAGACATTGGCTGCCCACATTGGAATCCACTGCTTATCTTTCTAGCACACTGTTTTCTGATCCCTTCCCTTTTCCACTCCAGATCCTTGTGTCTAGAACTCCTTCTCTTTGACAATTCTGTAGGAGGCCTGCCCTCACCCAGCATGTTGAAATGGATGAATCCTTCCTCAGCCTCATGATGCAGCCGAGGATACAGTTACATGGGTTTCATCCATGTGCAGTATACCGCAACTAACAGTGACAATAGCTAATAGGTTAGCAGGTGAAATATGCCAGTCAGTGCACAATAAATATGATATTTGTATCTCATTTATCCTTCACAACAGCCCTACAAGCCAGAGACATTAATTCTCCCCATTTTGCAGATGAACAAACTGAGAACTAAATTAGGCCATTGTCTGAGGCCATGTGGTAGCTAATTGCTGAGAGGATCGTTGAAACAAATTTGCTCTAATCCCAACACTCAAGCACCCAATCTCTGGAGTTTACTGTCTTTCATAGCTTCAGGCGCCAACTTTGCCAGTTTACTCTTATCTGACCTTAGCTCCTCTCTGCTTCCCTCCTAATCCATCTAAGCTCCTTTCTTAAGGAGCAACACGTTAATGGCAGTTCCCAAAAATAACCTCAAGTTCAGGCAGAAGTTATTTTTTCTTCAACGCTCTGATGCTAACAATTGACAGAGTTCTCTCTTCGGTTCCCGTATCTACCAGTCCTTGACCGGGTTTCTACAGCTCCTTTCTTTTAACCAAGGTCATTAGGACTCTTGCACTTAATGAGAGGGGAAGAAAAGGTAGAAAAGTAGCATTTATTCAGTCCCTTCTATATGTCAGCCGTTCTTCTACATGTTTCACTTATGTCACTCAGCCAATCGCCTAATAGCCCTTTAAGTGGTTCTTAGGCGATTATTAGTATCCTGTTAATATACAAGAGAACACTGAACCTCAGAGAAGTTAAATAACTTACCCAAGATCACAAGGCTGCTATGTGGCAGACTCAAAAGGTCAGATCTATTTTTCTTTAAAATAGTCATGCTTTTCCCTTTATGGATAGTCCCTCTTCCAGAATCTTCCAGATTTGTCTCCTAAGCTTTCTTGAATTGTCTCCCCCTCTCCTTCTGCAGGTTCTCCATGGGACTTCACCACCCAGACACCGGGGTCCCAGTTCCATCTCCCAACCTCACGAGGAATCGTTTTTGTTTTCCCCTTTCCTTCACTGAGCAGTGGTTGGCCCAAAGAAGATTTTATGTTTATGTGTATGTTCATTCTATTTACATTTGCAAAGCAACTACATTTGCATATCTCTTTCCCACAGCCACTTTCACAGAACATTAACCAAGGTAAGAGTCCTGAGCATGGGGCTGAGGGAGCATTTTCTTCGGGAGCTTGTCTTGTTCCAAGGCAGCGACGTTGTCACATATCATCACATTAGCAGAGAGCAGGTTCCTCGGGAATAGGAAGGAAGACAGACCAGCTTTGAGAGGACAAGTGCCACCCTTATATAAGGCAGCTAACGGATGAGGGGACCACACAGCCCCTGGAGGTGGAGAAGAGCTCTGGGAGCCCAAGGACATTGACAGAGAGAAGGGGGTGAGCACATTGTCTGAAACGATGAAGAGTGAGCTTCAAATGGTTATTTACTAGTCTGGCCCTGAAAATACCATCACCATGCACCCTCCAAGCAAATGCCACCTTGAAAGATTTCTTCTTCCTGCGAGTCTCGGGTAGAGCCTGTAGGCTTTATGTTATAAACAAGATAATCAAATTGATGGATAAATCCCATGATTTGAGTCCAGGTACAAGTGCTATGTTTGAATGACAAGTGTGAGAGAGGCTTTCAGAGATGCAATTGGAAAACAATGATGGGTTATGCGTGCATATGTGGGCCAGGCATAAATGCCTGGCTGCTCTTGATAAAAGACATAACCATACCCGGTTTATAGCCCCACCAAAACCAACTCATTGGCCCTCTTTCTGGACCTGCCTGGTGAAAAAAGACATACTCTGGTTAGAGCCACTACTGTTAATATTGCTACACACCACCACCCCCCCTCCCCGCCTTAGAATGGGTGTTATTCCTGTCCACCCAGATCCCTTTAACCCTAGGAGCAGCCATCCCCAGCTGCTGAGGGATGGCCAGATGTCCACTCCCAGCCCCCAGCTCTGCAGAATTGCCTTTGGTGGAGCAGGAGCATTGCCAACTCTGAGACCAGCTCTCCCACCCCCTCCAGGTACTCAACCCAGAGCGTAACCATGGTGGGGGTGAGGGGTATGCTTTGTATGTAATTTGTGCTTCAAAGCTTCTGTTAGGGATCAGACATGAAGTGAGTGTCCAGAGCAGAACATATTCCTACTTAGCTTTCCCCCTGCTTCATCCTGATTCCCTCACTCACCTTTCCCCAAGAGCACACCTCCACCAATGCGTGTATTTATATACACAACAGAATATTATTCATCCACGAGAAGAAAAGATATCTTGCCATTTGTGATGACATGGATGGACTTTGAGGTGTTATGCTAAATGAAGCCAGCTAAATCAGGGGTGGGCAAACTTTTTAACTCCAGGGCCACAATGGGTTCTTAAACTGGACCGGAGGGCGGGAACAAAAGCAACCTGACCATGCTGGCACTCTCATCTTGGGCTGCTGGTGAAGGAGTGGAGGGGAAAGCAAGAGAACCCTCTGCTCTTTCGACTCCACAGGCTGGATAGAACAGCCAAACGGGCCAGATCCAGCCCGAGGGCCGTAGTTTGCCCACGGCTAAGCTAAAGACAAATATGGTGCGTTCTCCCAATAGGTGGAATCTAATAAGCTGAACTCCTAAAAACATAGAGTAGAATGATGTTTACCATGGCCTGGGCATGGGGAAAAGGGGAATGTTGGTCAAAGGGCACAACCCTGTAATTAAAAGATGACTAACTTGCAAGGATCGGATGTCCAGTGTTGTGATCATAGGTAACAATACTGCACTGCATACATGAAAGTTGCTGAGAGAGTAGATGCTAAACGTTGTCACCACAAAAAAGAAATAGTAATTATGCGCCTAGGTGGAGGTGTTAGCTAACACTGATATGGCGATTAGATTGTAATTGTACGTGTATCAGATCAACACGTGTACATCTTCACGTGACACAGCGTCATGTGTCTGTTCTATCCCAGCATCTGCTTCTTAGGAGCACCCAGAAGGCATCCCTCTGCTGCTCCCACGGATGAGGCCGTCCTGGAGCCCTGGTCTGGGTGACACCCAAACCTCTCCACCGAGGCCCCAGGAGGAAGCCGGCTCCCATCTAGTCCCCCCGGGCTCGTGTTCTCTGTTGGACAAAGAGTCCGCTCTTGTGCCCCCCTTCACAAGTAGGAAACGGGGTTTAACCCAATTAAACCGCAGCGACTCCTCCTGCTCCTGAGTCGGGGAGAGTCACAGGGAAACGTGGGGTTCTCCAGTCTGCGTGAACAGAGGCCAAGCTGAGCCCAAATCACTTGCTCCCAGCGCTAAACTGTCCTGCTATTTCTGCGAGCCCCTCTCTCTCCCCAGTGGCAGCTGGGACGGGTGGTGAGCTGCTCCTTTCCATTTGCAGCCCCCATACCCCCATCCCCCGCCAACTATTCTCCTGTGAACCTGGTGATGAAAAACAGACTCGGGCAGAAAACTGGGAAGGGGGTGCTGGCCAACATCAGATGTGTATTTATTGAGGTCCAAGGAGCTCAGGAAGTAGCACTCCTTGCTTCTACTCTCAGGTTTAGAAGAAAGAAGATTTCAAAGCAGATAAATAAAGATCAAACTGTCACCGTAGTTGATACATCGCATAGAAAATAAGGCCTTCTGCCCTGCCGGTGTGCTCAGTGGTTGAGCATTAACCCGTGAATCGGGAGATCAGGGTTTGATTCCGGGTCAGTCAGGGCACATGCCTGGTTATGGGCTCCATCCTCAGCAGGGGGTGTGAAGGAGGCAGCCAATTAGTGATTCTCTCTCAGCACTGATGTTTCTATCTCCCTCTTTCTCTCCCTTCCTCCCTGAAATCAATAAAAATATATTTTTAAAAAAGAAAATAAAAGGTCTTTCTCAAAAACTTCAGTCCTGAACTATATGACTTACCGACCCAGAAAGGGGTGGTGGGGGCAACCTCAGGCTCCGTGAACTTTCCTGCTCAGTGGAGAGCAGAAGAGAATGCCCTGTGTCTACGGGCATGCAGGTCTGCACGTGAGAAGGCACAGGCTTCTTCACCCAAATTCATTGATGAAAGAAATCGCTGCTTCAGGGAGGGAGGGCTGGGACAGTGCTTGATTCTTGGTGATCGTTACCAAATTTCCATGGGGGGGTGGGGGGGAGAGAAAGGGTCTTAAAATCATGGGGAGATACGGCCAGCATTTAGTGGCAAGAGTGAGAGATGCTAAACATTCTATATCATGAAGGACAGTGCCATATGACAAAGGACCAAAGGCCATTCCACCCAAAATGCCAATGGCACCCCGAGGGAAACAGAAGTCTATGTGGAAACCCCGGCAGAGAGCTTAGGGCTGCCTGCACACACTCTCCGGATCACCTACAGATGGCAAAGCACAACATTCTTAGTGGATGCCATTGGGGAAGGGCAATGCCAGTTTCACAACCTTGGGGAAGCCCAGGAGACACAGAGCCGGTGGAGCCAGGCATTGCTCCTGCACTTTGTGGGGGGCTCCCAGTTCCAGAGTCAGCACAAACGTGAGGCGGCCTGGGCCTTTGCAGAGAGAAGCACAGCACAGAGGGCCAGCGTGGCCAGTGGCGGGCACTTCCGCTGCAGGCGGGAGTCAGCCCCCCGGGGAGTCCTCGCCTCCCTTTCTTCCTTCCCTTTCCTTGAGAACTGTGGTTGCTCTCTGGGAGGTTAATTGCTTGCCTGTCATTGTGTCCAGGAGTCTCTCTGTCAGCTCCCTCTGCTAAAGGACCAAAGGTGTCAAAGGGAGAATTTCTGCTATTGCTGCTCACACCCCCACCCTGTGGCTCCGTGTCTGCCTTCACAATGGGCTGGTGTTCCCTTGGCACTGCCCTTCGGAGGGCTTCTTGGGCTGCAGGCAAGCACGCCCAGATGGTTGCTTGGGCCTCCAAGTCTGCAGGCATTGCGGTGTCTGGCCACATGAATGGGGATTAAAAATATGTCTGGCGGGAGCCTGAAGTTGAGAATTGATGAGTGTGATTGGCAAACTCCTCAAATAACGTGTGTGTTATTGAGACCATGAGAGAGACGCAGTGACGCACAGAGAGAGCTCACGCATCTCATTTGCACCTTCATTTCCTGGTCTTATCTACTTTTATTTGATGCCACATGAAAAATGGATGGCAGCTGCTGGCCACAGTGGATGAGGTGTCTCTGCAAGGATTCTTCCCCCGCCTGCTTCTTCACTGAGAGTAGCAGCAGGGGCCTCAGAGCCAGCCCCGAAGAAAACCAGCACGCGGGGTCCAGGGAGAAATGGAGGGGCCGCCTTCCATGGACATGAGACACGGCCGTCATGGACTCAGCCCGCAGGCCTAGGAGAGCTCTGCTGACCCAGCCTCACCCCACATCTCAGGGATTCAATGACACGTCAGCAAATACAAGTTTGTAGGTGAAAAGAATTATGGGAAATGTGGTTTCACATGTATTTGCCTGGCTCGTTTAGAGAGGCTTTCGGAAATGGTCTCTAGGCCTGGCCCCTGGGTTGCATAATACCCGCATTTCATAATATCAGACGTTCCGTCTTCTCCTGGAAATGTGAGCCAAACCTTTTTAAGATGACTTGCTTCTCAAGATAAGATTGTGTAAATATTTCATTAGAGAGCCAGTAGTAAGCACAGTGACAGCCAGTTACAGCCAGTTACTCTGACCACTTAAGATGTTCCTGGCAGTATTCTGAGCTCTTTGGAGATATGGATTCACTTCATCCTCACAGGAGTGTGTCCATCCTGAAGATGAGCAAGCGGAGGCAACTGGGCCGGTTAGTAACGTGCACATAAGTGGCAGAGCACAGATTCCGACTCAGGCCGACTGGCTCTGGGCCCTGACACAGCAGGATGCTAGTAGTTCTGATGTTTATGTTCATCAAGATTCCATTATGAACAAGCTAAGCATGTCGATAGAATCGAACAGGTTAGGATCCGTCTAATGTATCTAGTCCAATTGTTTCTACCTCAGATGCCTACATACATGGGCATGTAACATCTACATATAAATCCTGCAAGGTGCAGGGGGTCCTGTGAATGGTGGGACGTGAGAGCCACCCAACATTGGTTTCCTTTCTTTCTTTGTAAATGCTTTAAAAATGTCCTCAGGCTAAATTCTGCCAGCTGGCTGCCAATATGGAGCCCTGGTTTTGGTCCAAAATTTCACAGACAGTGAAGCTGTAACCCAGAGAGGGAGCGTGGTTTACACCAGGTCACATGTAAATAGTGACAGAAACAAAGCTGGAATGCCGGCTCATGGCCCAGCACCTTTTTGCCTATCCCACACCAAAGTCCTTCTCTACCCTCTACTTCCCATACTCTCATCCGGGTACCCATCTCTCTTATGCACAAGATAGAAGGCTTTTGTTCTATTGGCCACGTGAATAGAGCGGAGATGCACACTACTCACAAGCATCAAAGCTTTTGTGCAATATAAACAGACTCGGGGTAACGTGTTCCCTTTCGCTCCTCTCCCACACACTCAGACGCTGTGCCAGCCCTAGCGTGGTTAGCAGAAGGCAACTAGGACTCGGGCATCCTGGCACCTGGAGAACACTGTCCAATACATGCAAGGGGATGCACTTAACATTTCCTTCTTCCTTCTCTTTTCTCACTGATCCTCCAAGGGGAATAAAGACTGGATTATTACTCAGGAGACATCACTGAGGAAACAGAGGAAGACTTGGAGACAGCTGGGAGGACTGGCTTCTCTTACAGCCTCCCTGAGTCTTAGTTAAGTTAGTTTCATTAATGTGAGGATTAAATGGGTTAATAAAAAATAAAAAACTGAAATACGGCACATTATCAAGGTCCCTACTCTCTATGTCTGAGAGGACACACACACACACACACACACACACACACACACACATCCTCTTATATATTCATAACTACAAAACACAATACATGTGTTTGGGAAGTTACATTGTTTATAACAATAGCGCTGCCATTACTCAATTGCTCTTTTTTAGAACTAACTCATCCCAGAGAACATTAAAGGCTTAGCAAATTCAGTGTAACTTTGACAGCAGCAAACCTTCATTTTTCTGAGTGTGAATTGATTTGATCTTTGAGAACAGCCAAAAAGTCTCTCAGAGCTCTGGAGGATAAATTGGAAAACAAGCCTGGGACACAAGTTTTAGATATGAGGAGGCCGGGTGATATGA